>OX326947.1:41085398-42317065 GCA_946800315.1 Misopates orontium | reverse complement strand
TCATTAAAGTTTATGTCATAAACTCCAAGCATTAAGTACAAAGGCATATACACAAATCAAACCACAAAACAAAGGGTTATACAATACTAAAAAAAATCTTTAAATAGGATACTAGTGCCACGACTCGAAGAAAGAATGAATTTTTTTTGCCCGTCCTTGTTGTTTGCGCAAAGAGAAATACAATATACTTATTCGTGAGATTTGATTGGGAGAAAAATTATCATTTATGTATTTTTGCTACTTAATTTTTTAACTTTTAAAGTTTAATGTTTGATTCTTCTAATATCTTTATCTATATATTTTAAGAAATTTAAATTGTAACCATAAATAAAAATTAAAAAACTACAAAATCAGCTGAAAAAGTGTCCAGGCGTGTCGGACACGTCCTTAAAACGTGTCCGACACGGTGTCCCTGTTCTTTTTCTTTTATTTTTATTAAGACACGCCACGTGGCGTGTCCGACACGTGTCGGGGTGTCGGTGTCGTGTCGGACACTGCATAATTTTTTTTTAGAAGTGTCGGTGCATCATAGGTTATCACAAAATTTTAAAAATAATTATCTCAAATATTTCATGTTTTATAGTTTAAACTATAATTCAAGCATCGTTAGCTGATATTTCCAATGTTGATATTTATAACTTTTCGGGGGGCATTTTTGGCAGCCTACATGAAATTTAGGTAAGATTACGTTTTCTGTATAAATAACACGCTCATATGTAATGGAATAACTATTCGTTGAATGTAGTGATCTTGGCTTGGCGGAGACTCCAAAGACGAAGTCTTCCGACGAATTGGATAACCAAATCTTTCTGTTCTTTAATTTTTCTATTTTCCGTGTGTATGAATTTTCTTTTGCATCTATATGATAAGATTCTCAGATTTGGTGTTTCTTTGCTTCCAGGTTTATTTGTGTTTAATCAGTAAAATTGCTTTTGATTTGCTCAGATCTACTCAGTTGGCTTGTATTTTCTCTATTAACTTATAATTTAGATTTGTGTTATCACAAAATTTTAAAAATAATTATCTTAAATATTTCATGTTTTATAGATTTTAAACTACAATTCAAGCATCGTTAGCTGATATTTCCAATGTTGATATTATAACTTTTGGGAGGGCATTTTTGGCAGCCAACATGAAATTTAGGTAAGATTACGTTCTCTGTATAAATAACACGCTCATATGTAATGGGATAACTATTCGTTGAATGTTGTGATCTTGGCTTGGCGGAGACTCCAAAGACGAAGTCTTCCGACGAATTGGGTAACCAAATCTTTCTGTTCTTTAATTTTTCTATTTTTCGGTCAAAGTAGAATTTTCTTATTTAGAGTTAAAGTTACACTAATTACTAAACTCATGGTTTATTAAACATTAATTGTGAGCGACATGGATCTCAATAGAAAAGTTGTTGCACTGAGTTAGACTGAATTAGTTCCATTATCTTTCAATCATTTCCCTATTTAATTATGCAAGCGCAAGTTTAGAGCATCAATGAGATAAAACAGCACAATGTTTTTGCACATAATAATATATTGCGCCGTTTTGTCGCACATAATTCGACAAGAAAAACCAGTGTTTTCAGAATCGGACCGGTCACTGAACCGGTAACGTTACTGGTTTCAGGTTCAACCGGTTCAACCGGTTTAACCACTGGTTCGAACCGACGAAGGTATAAATCAAGAAAAATTCAGACAACTCATCCTGAATAATTCTATATTTTTACAACATGAAAATATTAAATCTTATACAATCATTTTAGTAGACTAACAATCATTTTTAAATTTTACTGCAAATAGCTCATCACTAATGTCATACGATGATTTTTACTAAATATCATTAAATAGTCATACTTTCCTTACGATAGAGTAGTTATCAAAGAAAAAGATTAACATAAATCTCAAGCAATACGACAAGATTAACATAAATCTCATACATTGATACAAACAAAAGACTAACACATCAATCAAAAGTTTATTAGTTATAATAACATATTCAAATCATGGCCGTGATTTTATTTCTATCTTTGTATTCACAAGTTATCTATCATTCCCTAATCCCTATACAAATCACAGCCGTGATTTTATTTTTTTCTTTGTATTCACAACCTAATTTAGAAGTAATTAAATGGAAAGAAACATAAACTCAGAATATAGCAATAAGTAAGAATTTCAGTTTTTTTAATCACATACTTTTGAGAAAACATATTCAGCAATTGAACACGGTGGCAGGACTTCTAGGCTTTATAATTCTTCTCCATATTTTGTTGTGGCTGTCGGAATTCGAATTAAGATTTTTCAATTTTGTTGCATCTTTATTTTCCTTTTTCTTAATTGTTGTCTGCGTGTGTTCTTTTGGGAATAGAAGTGCGTTTTGAATTCGAGTTTTTGCCAAAAATCCAAGAAGAAAGAAAGAAAAAAAATAAGCACCGGGTCATTCACCGAGCCGGTTCAGCGATTCAACCGGTCGCCCGGCCGGTTCAGGGCGGTTTGAATCGTTTTCTAGACTGGCCGTTTTTTGGGGTCATTCCGGACCGGACCAAGCACCGGTCACCGGTTAAACCGGTCGGACCGGCCGGTCCGGTCCGGTTTTAATAACACTGAGAAAAACAATAGCGTAGTTGAGCTGATTCTTCTTTTTTTTTTTTTGAATAATTAATGTGAGTTGATTATATTGTATTTATACACATTCGTACACACACACACACAAGATTTTATAGGTTTAGAAGTTGTTCTAATTTGAAAACTTTAATATACTTGATTTTTGTTTTTTGAGTGGTATACAAGTCTTCTCACGATTACCTATTTAATGTTCCGAAGTGAAACTAAGCACCTTATGGATCGAAATCACTCTTTGAAAAAGAAAAGAAAAAAAAAAACTCTATCGTAGACTATGGAGAAATTCTCTCATCTATGTTATTACTTTAGTCATAGAATTTCCACCTCAATATCAAAATAAAAATAATTTCAAATTACATAGTAATTATTATGTTACCTTATTCCCATACTATATATTATCATAAACACCCAAAACTATTACAATATTATATCCGCATTTCCGCGGGAACTAATTAATTCATAAAAACACAAAATTTAATAAAACTAAAATTAAGTTCTTCATTAGCTCCATAAGCTAAAAAACAGAGGTTGACGCCTCTGTACGGTAATATCACTAACTTGTAAACCTCAAAAGTAAATTTTAACATCCAAAAATCACAAACAAACACACACACTCACGCACTCTCTGTTCTGCTTGTGTACGTAAGAAAAGATCCATGCTTTATCACTTTTTTGCACCATTCCTCTGTTTTAAGAACTGTTTGTGAAGATGGTTTTTAAGTTATTGTCGAAAAAAGATGTCTTTTTTTGTTGTTAGAATGTAGTGGTTATTATACATTTGGGGACTCTGGATCTTCTCAATTGTTTTGAGATTATTTCATGTTTTTTTCACAAGTTAAAGTTGGCTAAGGGGATTCAGTGTTTTGGTTTGTGTTTTACATAGTTATCACTCATGACTCCGTGAGATTTTACTATAGGGTGAACAAGTTTTGTGGCATGAAAATGACAGAGAACACATATATTTTAGTGTAAGTTGTTTTAGCTTTTATGTATTTCATTTTGGAATTCTGTACAAATTGTTGGAATTTTGATGATATCGGTACAAAAATAGGTTGAACTCAGTGACTAGTGCGAGTAATTTCTGACGCAAAATGAATAAATTGCTTTGGGTGTTTTCTAGTTTTCCTCTGGCTTATTATGCACACAATCAAGTATATGATTCACCTAGATGGGTTTCTTGATAGATTTGGTAGTAACTGCATCTGTAGGATTAGTCCAAAGACTTATGATTATTGATTCAAATTGCCACTGTCGAGAGTAAGATAGTGAGAGTTCATTTTTGAAGAGTTGTTAGCTGGAATATTTCTGGATTACTTGATGCAGTAATATGCCTAAAGCTATGTGATTTTACAGTTGTTGTTGAGCAGATTTGGTGCTACTTTTTGAAGCAAGATCCAACAATGGTAATTTTCTAGCACCCATTTCTTATGGAATGTATAGTAAGATAATACCCATGCACAAGTCTTACTTGTGCTGGGAGAAAAAGCATACAGATAAAATGAGATTGAATACGATTTTCATTGTAAATAAACAACTGCACGCTGTATGTTTCTTTCTTCTGTAGGGTGATGATACGTTGAGCAACTCTAGTGTCGATTGGAACATAGATGACGAGCGGGAGATTGAGAGTAAGGGGCCTATGGGTTTACCTTCTTGCTCTAGTGTCGATTGGAACACAGATGATGAGCTGGAGATTGAGCATATGGGACCTATGCGTTTATCTTCTTGCTCGGATAAAGAAGTAGCTGAAAGCTCAAGAATGGTAAAGTTAAAACTGAGTCAATTATTACATATCTATATATTTATGTGTATAAAAAAGTATATTAGAGCAAATTTTATATACTCTGGTTCTATTTTGCTCTCCTATTTTCTTTTATATTATCATATATGTGTGCATATTTTGTGGAATGTTGTGCTCATATTTTGTGCAAATTATGTGCATGTGCACACCTTTTCACTCATTAAAACTAAGCAACAGATATATTATAAGATTAAATCTTATGACCCCACAAGTGTCTTGTTGGATCACGTGGCATTTGTAGAAAAAAGGAAGAAAAAACTTAACTTTTGTTTCTTATGAATGCAGGGAGCTTCTCGCAGTGACGCTACTTGCCCCACAATGGCTGATCATTTCATAGAAATGGGATTCTCGCGTGACTTGGTTACCAAAGTGCTAATGGAAAATGGTAAAGCAAATTCGTCTTTGAATGCATAGAATTTCTTCTGGCATGTTTTGTACTGATTTCTGTTACTTTACATTAGGAGATTGTACTGAAGAAGAAGTAATACTCGGTGCCCTCTTGAAGTACTCAGTAAGAGATTTCATTTTAAGTCAATTATGTTAAGGGTGTATATCAAATTCCAAATTTCTTTAATCACAATTGTTTCTGCTAAAAAAGGCTCAAAGTACTTCTTGCATTGGAGTTCTCCGATAATTATAGCAGTGATATATTGTCCCTAGTTCAACCCCATCCGCCATAGTCCCTTAATTTTGAACTTATTTCACCTCTATCACCATTTCGAGTCCTTTTCACAGACAAGTCTGGATATTTGCATTTTCCCTTTTGGCTCCTTAGTATCAATTTTTAGAGTTCATGGACAATTTCTCATTTCTTGACAATTACTAGCATCAAAATATTAGAGATAAACAAATTAGTCCGAAGTTCTTACCGATGACACAAAAACTTGTTGCAACCTACCATGAACCAAATTTTCATGGGTGTAATATGTAGATACATTTAAGAGCATACCTACCGTAGTTCTCTAATATTAGATCGATTTACTCCGCCTCACATTCCTGTCCATGTTTTTTATTTATTTTCTTCCTGTGCATAAATAGCTTGCTTGAGTTCATAGACGTTTTGTTTAGTCATATCTAAAGTCATAGTCATATTTGAATAAAGGCATTATGCCCATCTCATATAACTAACTGGTGCAGGCCCTGAAGGAACCTTCCCATGATCACATGCGCACTCCTGAAAATCCAGGTTCACCTGATGCGGATTCAAACTACTCTGACTTCATGCTTGACCTGTCAGATGATGACATTAGCCTAAATGAGGTTTCCCCTGTCCCAATCTTCATATATGCACATTTTCACACATCCTTGGATATGTTTCATACTGCAAAATAGACCTTGTTGTGGTCGCTCATAGTCGTCACTTAGTTACTTTGGAAGTTATGGTATGCGAAACCTGTTTGTGGGCTGAGAAACTTATCGTAGGAAGGCTGCCTTTGTGAGTATAGGCCTCCTAGATTCAATTGATTAAAATCTCATCACACTTTTGTATAATCTCATCATATTGTTTTTCCTGTCTCTTTAATTTGTGTCTGATTGAAGTAACTCTAACAATCAGGGAACACCAAAGCCTCAATTAACTTACATAGCATGCAAGTTGTAATGTCAAGACAATTTGTAGAAAGCTTAACTCCAAATTTTTGGAAGCCCTTCCAAGATAATATTTAAGTGAGTGATAAAAGAGGGATCACTTAAACATAATATTTTTATCAATCAGGAGTGGCTTAATGAATTTCTAACAGTAGCTAACTCAATATTTTGAGATTTAAGAAAACAGAATACTCCAACCTCCGCATTGAATTTTCCAACACTTCAGCAATGCTATATACATGTGCTTAGTTCAGTAATTCATATAGATTTTTCTTAAATGCAGGAAAACGGTGGCCCATCAAGTTCAAATGGCTCAGCTTTATCACTTCTAACTAAAATGGGCTTTGGTATTGAGGAGGCTACAAATGCCATTGATATATAAGGTGAGCATGTTGCCAGAGGTTTTCTTGGATTACTGTTCGATATCAATATTCCAAGCTCTATTTTGATGCTCTATCATACAATACTATATAATTATGAATAATTTTTGCATCATGACTATAATGTTTCAGGTAATGATACTCCAATTGAGGAACTAATCCAGTTCATAACTGCTGCTCAGTTTTCTCAAGATGTAGGTGCTCCTCTACAGGAGCATGGTCCTGAGGTCCATCTTAGCAGGGCATCTAGAACGGTCGGTCTCCTTACTTGTCGGGGAAAACTTGATGTGCAACAAGCTGCATTTTGTTGATTGTTTTGAATTTAAGATATATATGCATATTTAGACTTGTTTTTTTTCTTTTCTTTAGTTCTGTTTGCGTGATCTGAACGAAACAATGATATATAGAAGCAAAATTTCATGTTTGCTTTCATATGGAAACATATATTCAAGGAATTTTTCTTTTAACTGCAGGAGAGTGATGTTCCATCAAATGATGAGTACACACCATTAGCTTCATTACTTGAGATGGGATATGAGGCTGATGACGCTTTGGCGGCTATTGATAGATGTGGTGAGTATCTTGGATATCTCCACAGTATTGACTCTGGACAGCGTCGAGTAATAGTTCAACTGACTTTGATGCTCTCATATATAACTAGAATAAAATAAGTTGATGGCCTATTACCTTCATTGAGTTGTCACTAGAACATTATATTATGCAAAATATTTGTTCTTACAAGTGCAAAATTGTTACAGGTGAGGAAACACCAATGGAGCAACTTATTCAATTCATAGAAGCTGCTCGTTTCCGCCATGTTGAAGATACCCCCCACAGAAGCCTGTTTGTGGCAGACTCAACAACTTATTGAAGAGGGTCAGTTCACATTTTTCGAAAAAACTAGAAAGTACCATGCTTATGAAATCTTATATACATGTTGAATAAATCTCTATTTCTCTCTCTCTCTCTCTCACCTTCAACAAAACAGAAGCAAACTTGCTCAACCTCAGGAAGCAGGAAGAAGAATCCCACAGATAACCATCATAAGCATCATAGATCTGAAGATCAGGAGGATGAGATAATTCACCTTCCTAATCCAGTGATCGGATTTGGGGTTCCTAATCAGCCGTTACGTGGATTCTCTAGAATTCTTAAAGATGATGTCATGGGCCCTCCTTTCTTTTACTACGAGAATGTGGCATATACTCCAAAAGGAGTTTGGCCTAGAATTAAGAGAATTTTATACGATATCGAGCCAGAATTCGTGGATTCGAAATATTTTTGTGCTGCTAATAGAAAAAGGGGGTATTTACATAACCTCCCAATCAATAACAGGCTCCAGCTTCTTCCTATTCTCCCAGCCACCATTCAAGAAGCGATCCCTTCATCACGACGTTGGTGGCCATCTTGGGACAAAAGAGAAAAGCTCAATTGTCTTGTTACGTGTGTTGGCAGTGCAAGACTCACCGAGAGAATTAAAGAAAAACTTGAAAAGTACTCCAACGACAACGAAGAGCCACCAAAACACATTAAGGACTACGTTATTCTAGAATGCAAAAGATGGAACTTGATTTGGGTTGGGAAGAATAAGGTTTCTCCTTTAAGTCCTGATGAAATGGAAGAACTGATGGGATTTCCAAGAACCATACCCGAGGAGGTGGAATTAGCAACACTGACAGACATAAGTTTCTCGGCAACTCTTTCCAGGTGAGATCTCCCATAATATGTTTGTTTCTATGATCTGTCTAGTATATTTATTTGCTTATTTTTCTCGTGTTGACAGTTTAATCATCCTTTATTGATTCTCCTTCGTCGCGCATATATTTTCCAGGTTCATACAGTAGCATATCATCTATCTGTGTTGAAGAACATTTACCCCAAAGGCATCAATGTTCTGTCACTTTTTACAGGCATTGGAGGAGCCGAAGTGGCACTGCATCGGCTTGGGGTCCCTTTAAAAACTGTTGTCTCTGTAGAGAGATCTAAACATTGTCGGGACATTGTTCGAAGCTGGTGGACTGAAACTGAACAACCAGGCAATCTTATTCACGTTGATGATGTGGAAAAAGTGGACGACGTGATGGTGGAGGAATGGATATCTAAATATGGTTGCTTTGATCTGGTGATTGGTGGAAGTCCTTGCAATAACCTTGCAGGAGGAAACCGAGTGAGTAGGAACGGGCTCGAGGGCGACCAGTCAGCACTCTTTTACAAATACTACAGAATTTTAGAGCAAGTCAGGGTTATCATGAGGCATAGACAGTAGATCCTATGAACTATTTTCTTCTGTTTTTTGGGATGATTTCATTTGTGAGGTTGTGATGGATTATATAATTATGATAGTTTTTGTTTGAAAGAAGGAAGCCTGCAGGCTGCAGCTTGGTTGAGTTAGATATATTGGTTGAAACAACTGAAACTAAAATGTTTCATTTGTTTGTTAGTAGAATCATTCTGATTGAATTGCAAATAATTTGTTTTGGTGTTTATACGAATGCTCAGTTAGGCTCTTTCCTTGAGTTGTATAATTTCGTGCATTAACTATTGTACCCCTCAATATTTTAAACAGAAAATACGGAAAAATTACCATCACTCTGCAACTTAGGAAAATAAGTTGTCTTTTTCTATGATGTACCTATCTGAATTGAATGAGTAAAAAAACTAATTCCAACATAACAACTCTATTTTATTTTTTATAACTCCCAAAAATAATAAATTAAAAGAATGAGGTCTTCAGTTGTATTATTAATTGTTAATGCATCATTTTATCTCAGTCCATAGTTCCACAACATTAGAGTCCGTATTTTAATTTTGACATGATGATTAATTTTAAACTTTGCAAAATTTGAGCACATATTTTCTTTTTATAAAAGATAGTGTAGAGAAAATTACATTATAATGATAAAGATCATTTTTTACATATATTGCAATATTTATTGGTACAATCTAAAAGAATGTACATAAAATTGTTCTTAATTTAATATGCCGTGGAGCCTTATACACGATTAGAGGCATCTTGTAGTGAGCTCCCTATGATATACACAATATAAAAAAGACACTAAGGGTGCGTCTGGTAGCCCATATGGGATTGTGCCATATTATTCTACGACCCAGATTATTTTACTGATTAAGTCGTGCCTAGTAAAAGTGGTAGCCCGTTTGGTTATCTAGACTATATAGAAAAGGGGGAGTTTTTCTCTACCTCCTCCGTGAAAAGACATTTTTGTCCTTTTTAAATTTTGTCCTTTTCACTATATTGTTTGTATGCACCGAATCAATCAATCGCCAGAGCAATTGTTCTATGGTAGCTTAAAATGTGCTTGCTTTTTCTGATAGAGAAGAGAAGTAAATAGTAAAAGAGCCATAGTCCGGATGTTTTCCAAGTCCATGGCGTGAAACCGGAGCCACCATGGTGGGTGAGGCCGCTCCTTGTGGGTTGCACAACATAACATAAAATCGCTGCATATAATGTCGCCGTCGTTTGGGGGTAGGGGAGTTGGGGTTTTGTTGGAGAAGATGGTGAGGTGTTTCCTTTTTTTCCCCCTCTTCCTCGTATATAATTCCAAGAATGAATACAAACGCAATAGTTCACTTAATTGCAGTTTTACTTATTACTTTATTAGTAAATCCAAAAAACTACAGAAACATGATTTGTACCTTTTTATTATTGTAATGAAATTTAATGAAAGTTCTTGCATAATCTCAATTACTTTAATAGATAAAATATAAGTGAGATTAATAAATACACAATTTTGTGAAAATTTGAAAATTTATGTGTTTTATTATGAAGTTCAAAAGTAATATTGTATCGATTAAGAAACAATATACAAATACTACTTGTTATGACATAAGAGCCAAAGTTACTCTAATTAAGATGGGAAAGAATGGAAAAATCGCCGCGCCGCCGGTGTGTTGAGGTTTCGTGGGTGGTTTGGCCTTTTGGGGTTTGATGTAGAAGATGATATTTGTTTCTTTTCTTTTTGTTTTTTCTTTTCCTATTTTAATTTGAAGACTGAATTAAAAAAAATAATATAACCTAATGGATGTTTAACTAACTGATAAATTAATAAATATTAAACAATGATTTATACTTCATAGAATATTTTAAAGAACCTTTAAAGAAAAGTGTTGCATAATTTTAATTACTCTACTAAATATATAATAACAGTGGTAATAGCACACACTCCCATGTATTTGTCTTAATTGAAAAATAATGCTCTGTGTTTTTTTTAAAGGAAACTTCTTGTAAAAGTAAAAAAAAAAATAGTATAAAGCCCTCGGCCATTATATGTTTAGTCGATTATACTCATAACTAACAATCTTGATGCATTAAAACAAAAACGAACACATAAAAGAAGATGCTGCATTTAAATGATTCGCGAACTGATTACACTTCTATATAAAAAGATGCACTTATAGTATTCAAACACAAGTTTGTTTATGTACTTGAACAAATGTTCGGATTGATTATTAGTGGAGACCCAGTAATAGTCATTTCTCTTCCTTTTGATTAAGTACATATAATGCTGGCTTGAATTGTCTTCAAACATCTATTCAGGAAAATCTAGATAAATGCAAAAGAATTTCATAATATTGAAATTCCGATTAGTTATTGCACGGTAAAACTTAAATATTGTAAAAAGTGAAAATTTTATAATGTTTTGAAATGATAATATATGTTGTTATTAGTGAATAATTTAATACGATTTGATAGAATACCTTAAATTGCTCAATTCTTCACTATTTCCTTATTTCAAAAAACGTAATTTTCTGGTTTGTAAAGAAGAAGTTGTGTTTCTGATCGCATCAGCACGTTTGCAGTTTTCCTAGTAATGACGACATAAGGCCTTGTTATCTATACTATACTAAAAGGGGGAGTTTTTCTCCACCTCCTTCTCCATGAAAAGATCTTTTTTTGCCCCTCTTAGATTTTGTTCCTATTTTGCCCCTTAGAATTATTATTTTACTTGATTTTCTCCCTTCTTGCGTGAATTATTAAAATTAGATGGAGTGAATATTGGGCCCACTATTTCATTTATGTCTCCCCCTGAATTTATGACTGTTGTAACTTACACCTCCCTCTTCCCCCTCTCTCGTCTCTCTTCCATGTGTCCAAAAGGATAATTATAAGAACATAACTTTGGCATAAATACATTAACCACCATAAAGTTTGAAATTTACTGTGAGCCCCCTAAAACCTACACAAATAAACAATAAAATCTATTTATTACTTTTCTATCCTTTTTTGTCAGCTATGTAAATTAAGTAACATCTTGAGGAAAACTATGATATGTCGATGAAAATTGTTTATGATTGAATTTGCAAGTGCGTGGCACGTGCCTATTTTCAGGTGTGTTCATATCTTTTAACATGAAATTTCATATTTGTTGCTACGTAACTATTTACAAGTTTTCGGCTTTATTCTCTCTTCCATTTTTCTTCTCTTTTTTGGAACGCTCTCTCTCTCTCCTCTTTGTTGTGAAATAAAAATGTTAATCTATTTAATGGAGTGAAATAAATAATTTTTTTCTTTAAAGAGACTTTCAAAGGTTTAAAATTTTTTGCAATTATTTTTAAACCATAAAATAGATTTCACTTACTTTTCTGATTCTCGAATTTGCCCTTGGAATTCTTATTTTGCCTATATTGTTTGGGTTGGGTCATCTGAAAGATAAAAAAATATTAGAAACTAAGACCTGGTTCATTTAATACAAATTTGCTGTTGTAGCTTTGATTTAATGCTTAGTGGAGTGCTATGCACAAGATTTAGTGTCATTTTATTTTGTAATAATTGATAGCAATTTATATGTCCTCTTACTGTCATGCGTTAGGGGTGGGTGTGCATATAATATTTTTTCAATAATTAATTTATTTGGATCCACTAGTGGAAGACTTAATTAGCGAAAATAGGTATATGAAAAAGGCTTAAGTATATTGCAATAATAGAAGATTTCTAATTAACATATCAAGATAATTCCAATTTATATATGTCTAGAATTTATATATCTCTATAGTAGTTGATTTTCATAGAAAATTATTGTAGCTATACCCTTTTAGTTTTAAAGTTAAAAACTTATGCATTAATGCAGATTTGGTGGTGATTAATTAACCGCACGTGCCATTTTCCTAGTTGTTTAGACAAGCCGGAGTGAGTGTTTGATAAAGGCTGTTATAGGGAGTACAAGTCCATAAATGGGGTTGTTTTACGCAATTACCCTCAGATGAGAGAATAGGAAGAGAGTGCAACAAATATCCTCAATTTGTTTGGGTTTCCGCTACTGTTTGCCAGAGGTAGAAAATAACAGTTTCATCACGCCTCTTAATTATACAGGTGTATTAATTTTATTCCGTATCAGTATCATCTGCCTGATTTTGCTAATTTACGCGTAATTTGTCTATGTATTTGTGATTGCATACCACCACCAAATATAAACTGAAGAATACACAACTTAAGCTTGAAGTCCAATTGGTGTGGCTGAAGATCGATTGATGCTGTATTTTGTACTTATTTATTGTGAGAGAGCGAGAGATAGAAATATTTTCTTTTTTGGCAGTGGCGTATTTACTACTTTACCACAAACGGGCAGAAATAGAAGTTCACAAATAAATAAGGGGCAAAGTAGTAGTTTCGTTTCGACACACCACACCACACCACACCATGCGCCAAGCTATTACTAATCCCAGGGCATTCATTGTGTAGGATTTTGTTTCCGCTGCTATAGGCCGGTCGGGTCAGCTGGATATAATTAGGATGACCCGGTTTACAGTATCTCCAACCAAATGAATTGAAATTACCATAAACCTAATCGAAAAAAATAAAGGGGGGGGGGGACTGAATTACGTACTGTGGTAGGTCTTTGTTTCTTTTGAAAGTAATTATATATGCTTTCATGATAAACTATAGATTTTGTAATAAGAAAATTGAGAGATCTTATGAAAAATATAAGTCAAGTTTTGTCTCGAAATAAGAATAATATTTCCATTTATTAATAATTGAAAGAATTTCCACTTCCCCTTAATTTCTCTCAACTGAGAACAATATCCCAATCACCTTTACATCATTGCAGCAGCGCAACAACAAATGTACCGAAATAAGAATAATTAATATTTCCATTTATTTATTATCTCATTTAAAACAAAGAAATAATTGACAACAAAACTTACTTTATTTAATTAATTTCATGAACTTCACGTAATTTAAAAGAATAACAAATGAACTTAAAAAATAAATAAAATTACAACAAACAACTTTTCACAAACGAAACCAAAAGCCATAATTGACTCAAAGTCCAGCCCTGAACGGCACACCGGTGGCGGGCAACCAAGACCCTCCACCAATAAAATTCGACACCGTGAACCTCCCCGCCTCCGTCGCACTCGTTATAACACGATATCCTCTCCAACGTACCCTCCGGCTCGTACTCGAACCCGGCCCCATATTCCTGTACTCTCCATAATACAAAGTATTGAGCGCAAAATTTCCGTCCCACTCCAGCCACCCCGCTGGATCAATCAACGTATCCAAATACGACTGCATGAAAACCGTCCTGGAGTACTCCTTCCACGGTCGGCCTAAAAACGATCGAAACGACCCGAGGACCGGTACAAGATCCGAAGAAGCCATGACACGGGAATCATGGATTGAAATGCCGGTGTTTTGGTTCGGGTCGGTTCGGCCTTGTGCCGTGATGGTGTTCTTCTGCTGGGCCATCGGGCGGCGGGCGTAAATCATGCAGTTTTGGAGTACTGCGGCTGCATTGCCAAAGATGAAGTCGACTGTGCCGTAGACGTAACATTCTTTGTAGAATTGACGTTGGGAGTGGACGTAGAGTGTGTCTTGGTAACCTTCGAAGCTGCAGCGGTAAAAGACAGAAAGATCGGCACCGGAGCGGAGCGCCACGGCTTGGTGGTTTTGTGGGCCGGCGGTGTTGCGGAACGTGATGCCCTGGGCGATGAATCCTTGGCCGGTCACGGCTGGTGATAAGTCAAAAGAAATTTTATTAAGTATTAATGTTGATGCGTGTGGTTTGAAAGCTAAAGGCATTGACTTTGATAAAAATATATTGTACATGCTTTGGCCGTTTCAAATGTAATGCTGCAATACATTCTTTTTATAATATATTGTGATACTAATATTTAATTAAATGTTCTGTGTTGTGTATTGGAATTCCAATATATATTCCCAACCGGGAATGTTTAGGAGTTTTCTTTATTTCTGCAAAAGAAATATATGTTAGTAAATATTTTTAAATAATTTTGGGCTTTTAGAGATATTTGGAAAATCAGCTTTAATTGTTGAAGTGATTGTATGTTTGGTTAAGTATTTTGATATTCGAGATGTATGTATCCGGTCCATCAATCGTATTCATGGCTAATTCAAACTATAGATTGTCAAGAAATTCAATTTTAATTAGAAAAACAGTTATTTGTCATGCAATTTTACATTCAATATCATATATATCTTTGAATGAAAACGAAAGTGTTAAATTTTGTCATTTTGATGGACCAAAATAATAATTTTTCAATAGGGAGACTAATGCATGTAAAGAAGGGGATATATGTTGGTTATCCGGTAGTACAAGGCAAAGAGACTTACCAACGGTGGCCGAATTAAAGGTGGTGGAGCCGCCTCCAACGCTCCTACTGCCGGTGATAATAGTATACCTCAAGCCATCACCAACAAGCATAATATTCCTTAGCTTACTGCCGCCTATTACCAAGTTCTCTCTATATGTACCTCTTCTCACATGTATAACAAACCTACTAGTACCGCTCCTATCGGCTGCTGCATCCAGGGCATCTTGTATAGTTCGGTAGTTCCCTGACCCGTCTTGTGCCACCACGACGTTTGGCCTAATTGTAGAAGATTGAAGTAGCCTCCGGTCCCCAGGCGAAACCCAACTAGGGAACCCGCCCTTATAATAGTTAGTAGTCTCATGAGTCGTGTCGTTACTACCAAGAGCCAACGTGTTGCATATCAATTTTGACACGTTGTTGTTCGACAACAGAGGGAGGACAAAATCAGTGACGCCGAGCTCCACAAACCCTGTCTGACACGTCTCGAGGTTTGTTAAAGCGGTGCTCAGCCACGTTTGTGTGTCGAAATCGGTGCATTTGGTGTTGGGGTCTATCGTTTTGTTGAGTTGTTCGATGGTGTCCTCGTATAGCTTCAAGCAATCGGCCCATGCAGCCTTTTCACGCTCGTTTCTACACTTGGAGCCAAGCGTTTTTGTGTTGCTCGTGGCCCTAACCGCGCGTTCTAAGGCCAATTCCACGGCCATTTTTCTAAAGTCGGATTTGTGTAGGGGAATGGAATAGCGTGGATTGTTTTCCATGAAATGTTTGCATGGTTCGGGGTACGGGGTCTGGTTGCACCACTGGTCGATAACACCGGAGGGGAGTTTAGAGAGGGCGGATGGTAGGAGGAAGGAAGAAAAAGAGATGAACAATATCAAGAACTTGTATTCCATAGCTAATGTTAATTAGCTTTGGGGGGTTTGCGTGTTTGTGTAGTATAATGGGATGATCATAGAAACTCAAGAAAGTCAGTTTATATAGTTGAAAGAGAAAAGTTGGTGGCATGCGCCACGATTATATTAGTAGACATGAGAATGAGAGAGTTGACCTTGAACAACAGAAGCCAATTCAAATGAAAAAAGAATAAAAGAAAAAGAAAGAAATTAAGCTTTCACATATTTATCTTGGAACACATCGCACATTTAGCTTTCAGCTTTGGAAAGTACATATCTCTTTTGGCTAGAGCAAACAAAGTGCAAAAAGGAAAGGAAAATGTTGTTTGAGGTTGAGGTGACTTTTTTCCCTTAGGTTAAATTTTAAACCAAATCGTGTTACATAAAATTTGAGACGTATGCTCGTTAATTAGGAGCTATAGAACTGTTAAGAAAGTCGTTGTATGAATTTTTTATCTAGATAATCATCAGAAAACAATAATGATGCAGTTATACTTGGTATATATATTAAAGAATATGATGTCAATCCTCTTAAATATTGAAAGGGAAAGGTGGAGAGTTTCTTCTGGGGTTGTTGTAATAAATATGAAATTTTTAATATTTTAATTTGTTGGATTGGAATAAATTTATAGAACAAGGTGACCTCTACGTTTGCCCTTTAATTAAGTACTGCATGGGCCCCTTTAAGACCAATAGCCAACCCAATAAGTGAACGCGTACAACAGAAGAATATAATTTTTGTCAAAGTTATTTAAAAACCCGATAAACAACAAAATATTGACTTCCATTGGAACTCACCGAAACAAAAGAAGAGTAGAATTCTATCACCAAGTCTATAAATTATGCATAGCTGAACTGAAAAAATAATTTTCTTATATGTATTAAATGATCGTTTTCTTCTTTATAGTTAATTAGATTAAGCAATTAAATGGTTGGCTAGTTAGACTTGATCTATTAATTACCTTTATTCTATCCATATCAATAATCACCCGGCAAAAAGGTTTAGCGATATATAACAAATAAAGAACGAAATGAATAAAATTTCGCAAATGGTTGGCGGTCAGACTTTACACGGCCTCCTTTATTTTTTATATTCAATAATCACCCAAAATTCATGCTTAATTCCTAATGAAAATAAGTAGTTTTATACATTGAATTCTGATTACTCATATATATATATATATATATATATATATATATATATATATATATATAAAGTGCTCTAATTATAAAATTTTAATAATTCCATATATGAAATTTCTTTTATAACATTTTTCATAATAAATATACTAGTTTATAGTTTTATCAAGTGCAATTATGGCTATCAAGAAGACGTGGTAGCCACTCTAATAAGTTTGGCAGAACTACGTTGGAAGGGCGAGCTACTACTATAACGCCACTCGTATCTTAAGAATGTAAATGTGTATAAAAAATCTTTGGTTACCCCTGACATTTGTAATAGTATATAACCAATCTATCTAAAAAATCTTAGCTAGTTAAGGTGGACGACAATTACTATTAATTTTCTGAATCTTGTCATTTCACGGGCAAATTCTATTATTTTATGAAGTTTAACAGAAACTTTTTCGTAAATGAGATGCAATAATGATCTTCCTTGTAATGAAAAACGAACTATATATATTTCTTCTAAATACATAAATTAGTGAAAGGTAGTTAACACTTATTGTCTATATATATGTATCTACGAAGAAAATGTCGTGCCCCCATGTCTTAAGATTATCCAAGGAGAAGGTCGGCGGTCCAACATGGTAATGTTAAAACTACACACACGCTAATAACAGGTTGGGGACAGTAGTACTATATGTAATGTACAATTTAAATTATAATGACCGCTTCTTAAACACAAGAATGCCAATCGAAAACTGTGCAAAATAACGAAGTTATATAGAGAGTCAAAGCTTCGGAATTTCATGGAATAATATATGGATGTGGATGGATGAACTTTTTTCTTACTTGCATGAATTTTCATTTGGAATTAATGGATATAAATTTGGATACACGAGATATTTTAACTGGCCAATTTATGTAAAAATTACAGTTTATAATGAAGAGAAATAGTTTCTTATTTAATGTCTCTAACACACCTATTCATGTTCGCTATTTGCGGACTCCATGTATTTTCTCATAAATAAATAATGATAAGCTTCAAACATAAGCATTTTTTTTTCTCAGACTCGCGATTACATTTACATAGATCATTATACTTTCTACAAGCTTGAGTTTTCGAATAATGGGATCATTTATTATAAGCATTTTTTGCCAAAACTACTCAGTCATATCTCTCCGTTAAAGTTTCATGAAGCAATTTCTAAAAGGCAGACCATTTCATATTTACTTGCATGAATTACAAGAAGTTTCCATTATATTGAAGTAGCAAGTACTCTTGGTGCTTTGTAAATGACAAAAAACAACCTACAACTATATTTGAGAACATTTTGATGAAGCCTTACATGACGCTTATCCAATGACGAGTTGCAATAAAATTTGAAGTCATGAATCTTGTTGTATATATATATATATATGACTCCACCACTTCCATAAGGTTGACTTCTTCTTTAGTAAAAATTATTTTATGCCATCGTTGCATTGCTGATGTGGTCAACTAACGACTGTGATTAAAATATTTTTCTAAATTATAGGAAATAACTTTCCTATAATTTCATGCCAACCGTGCATCTACATAAATTACCGACTTGTTGTGCCACCTCACCGTGCAACAGTTGTCTAACCCTATAAACTTATGCATCCAGAATTTGTAGGTTTAATTCCTGAATATTTAAGAAGGCCTTCAATCTATCTTAGCTTCTATTTAATTTGGAACCTTCTATTTCATCTATGGAGCCTCTAGTTCTCCAACTCAGTTCGGGGTTTCAGTTGCATAATTCGTTAATAGAACAAAAAGAAAGAAAAGGTCAATATATATATATATATATATATATATATATATATATATATATATATATATATATATATATATATATATATATATATATATATATATATATGCCTTGTTGAAACTGTTTACTATTTCTTATGTATATATTCTTTGTCCAAACAGCTAACAAAAAATAGTACACGGTTTCTGTTACATGATTGGCTGCACGTCTTTCTTCTCTCAATCCTATGAATCATGTCCCCATATGTCATGCGATTTGTGTTTTGAAGTTAGGCACTTGGCACCAAAATGAGTGAATTGTGTCATGTGTGGTGATGTGGTTGAACCTTACTCTAAAATGTGGCAAGCTTTAATTGCCACATTCGGCAAAAACTGTCGAGATAACACAACGCCCATTACAAATTGGGTTACAAATAATCTCACGCAAGCCGAACTTTTTTTGGCATATCATTAAAATACGAATTCTTGAAAATCACAAAATAATGCCTTTTGTATAATACTTCTTCGGATCATCTCATGTTCAAGTCAATGTCTGAAGCTCATCAAATTCATCATAAATCAAATTTGAGATTTCTCTTACAACTTTTATTAATTAATAAAACATGAAAACTAATGACAGAGATCACTGATAAATTATTTGACATGTACTTTTAGTTAACGTATCCTTTAAAAGGCTCTAGTCGACTAGTTTCTCCTCAATCATAATAGAAAACTAAGTTACTGTTTCCTATAGTATCATATATTATTTTGTTTGGGGAAGGGGTGTTACCGTTGCATTAAAGAGTTTAATATGATCTTTTTTATTACTAAAAGAACTTTATAGTAATTTTTATAAAGCTGTTTGTGAGCATTTTATTCATATTTTATACTTATCGATATTTTATATAATTGATATGCTCTAATTAGAAATATCAATATTTTGAAGGGTTCTAGTCTAATAGTAACGCATGTTGAAATCCTGGCTTTGCCCCTGATCTCGGTGCCAGGGTCGGGTTGATCTTCTCTTCGTTCCAACCCTCCCCCCCTACCCCCCAAACTCCAGGTATCTCTTCGGCCCAATTCAGGTTTAAAGTTATGGAATCAACCACACGTAGCCTTATTTGGATGACATTTCACCTTTGAATCGACATGTAAAGTTTCCACTGGACGCTTCTATCGAAAACTTTTTCCAATTATAGATGAGTTTCATTTTGTATAAATACATAAGTTAATCGTTTCATTTTGTGAGCTTATTGATCGTAAAATAAATGTAGATTATGATTTTTAAGAATTATATTAACAAAAATTGAACAAGACTTTGTGCCATAAATCAGGAGTCCTAGAGAAGTAACGTTATGATCTATCAAAGCTTCGGTCAAAAGTCGAATTATAAAGACCAAATTTGAAATCTTAAGTGTCCCTTGCCTGTTTTATCTGCTTTTAAAATGACTATAAGCATACAATAAAAGTTGTTTTCTGTAGAATTTTAGCCTACAAGGCTACAACTATCATTTAAGAATTTTACTTTTCTGTAAATTAATATAGCATAATAGATTTTCTTACAAGTTTATATCATGTTTTAGTGGATTGAATAGGTTGATCATTAATTAAATATCATGACAGGACTTCTTTTTTTTTGAACAAAAGAGGACCAATATTATAAGCAAAAGGGACGATCAAAAAGATCACAATAGTTAGTTACAGGATAACCTCCGTCGTTTAAAGGGAGGTTATTAGCCATAAAATTAGAATTCCAAGCATTCAAAAAGGCCCAACGAGCAATGTTATGGGTGGCTTGGTTAGCATTATGATTTACATGTTTAAAGCACCATTTTGGCCAAAAACTCCAGATTTTCCTGATAGCAGTCAACAGTGGCTTTATAGCCCATGGGATGTCTTCAATTTGGTCTATTAAGCAGCGCACAAGAGTGAGATTATCAGACTCCAAAACAGCTTGTTTGACTTTTGCAGTATGAAGAAGTTGAGCTGAATGGAGAAAGGCAAGGGCTTCGGCAAAAAGAGCATCCTAACACATTTTGGATCGGGCAGTAGCAAATTGGATTGAGCCGCAAGAGTCGTGTATGATAACAGCATTGTAGCCAAGACCGTCGCGAAAGGCTGCATCACAATTGGCCTTTGTCCAGTTTTTAGATGGTCTTTTCCATTGTGATGAAGCATTCGACTTTGCTGCCCCTGTTTTGGATCTTTGTGCTGACCAATGCTCATCCACTTTAGGCTTTGCCATTGCCAAAAACTCTTGCATAGTGTAAGAGACTTTGCCGTGAGTAATAGCATTCCTATTGAGCCAAATAAATTCACTAAACACACAAAAAGCAATAAGAAATTTTTTCACGCATATTCTCCGAGGGAAAGAAACTCCCTGTATTTGTAAAGATCAGACCCAGCCAAGATTTAAGGTCCCAATCCTTGAATGGATTAAGATTGATATGCCAATGAGAGGTGATCCAAACTTGGGAAGTGAAGGGACACTTGAGCAATAAATGATCGAGGGATTCCTCCGCATTGTTACAAATCGGGCAGTTCAAATTAGCCACCGCAAAGATTTTATGCAATTTGACTTTAGAGGGAAAAGCATCTTTAAGAATTTTCCAAAGAAAGTGTTTAAGAAGATTATGAATTCGGGCCGTCCAGATTTTCTTATAAAGGAAAGAATCCGAGTTATCAATAGTTCCAAAACGATCCTTCTGATCAGTGAGGTATGCACTCTTCGTGGAGAATTTTCCTGACTTGGAGGGAGTCCTGAGAGGCGAAGTGCTCGTGAATTCAGCATTAATCTGAATTTTGAGGATCTCTTTAGTGGTATTTCTATCAAAAACAGCCATGAGTTTTTGCTCATTCCAAGAGGAGTTATGCTGGTCAATGAAACTCTTGACAAAGTAGTGATTAGGAATTAAAAGATTAGAGCAGTCATTGGCAGCAGGCACGAATTTAGGAAGAGTTGGGACCCAAGGTTGTTCAAAGGTGATGGTTGAAGAGTTAGTTACAGTGGGAATACAGAAACCTTTGTAAATAAGGTCCCGTGTTTTGAGAATATCTCTCCATATCCATGAAGATTGATTGCTGTTGGGAACAACTTCCAAAAGAGAGCAAGACCGAAGGTATTTGGCCTTAAGAACATCGACCCAGAGGTTGTTATCATTTGAGATGACTTTCCAACCAAGTTTTGCAATAATAGCTCTATTAAAGTCAGCCATTTTCCTCAAACCGAGGCCACCATGAGACTTAGGGGAACAAATGGAATCTCAAGAGATAAGAGGGAGAAAGTTCCCATTCTCATTTTTCCCCCACCAGAATTTCCTGCATAAGGAATCAATATTGTAGCACAATTCTTTAGGGAGGAGGTAAGTAGACATGTGATATGCCAGGGTACTTTGGGTGACAGATTTAAGAAGAACCGTTCGACCCGCTTGAGAGAGATTAGTCCTTTTCCAAGAAGAGAGGCCAGATTTGATTTTTTCAATAAGATGAGAGAAGGCCTCTTTTCTAGATTTAAGTTTGCAAAACGGCACTCCAAGGTGGGTGGACTTATGGTCACATTGATGCATGCGCAGGAGGTTTAAAATATCAAGCTTGTCATTAGGAAGAGTATTCTGACTGAAATGAATGAAAGACTTATTAAAATTAACCAGCTGACTAGACCAATTACAAAAGAGATCAATGCAACTTTTAATGACATAGGCATTTTGAACAGTAGCCTTACCAAAGATGACAAGATCATCGGCATACATGAGATGAGAAATGAGGGGGAAAGTCCTACAAACTTTGATACCTTTTAAAGCACCTAGACTCTCTTGTTTAAAAAGAATATGGGAGAACAACTCCGCATAGATGACAAAAAGGTACGAAGAGAGGCGATCTCCTCGCCGAATTCCCCTAGAAGGCTTGAGATTGCCATAAGGGGCTCCATTAAGTAAAATAGAGAAAGAGGAAGTGGAAATGCAAGCAATGATCCAGTTAACAAATGTATCTTTAAAACCAAGGAGTAAAAGAGTTTTGTAAAGGAGACCCCATTCTACTCTATCAAACGCTTTAGAAAGATCCAATTTTAAAGCCATAAAACCATTAGCTCCCTTACGATTATGAATGTAATGCATGAGCTCACGAGAAAGGATGCTATTATCATTGATATGCCGACCTTCAATGAAAGCAGTTTGAGAGAAAGAAATGAAACAGTTAAGAAAGACCTTCAACCTATTTGCAAGGATTTTAGAACAAGTTTTGTAAGAGATGTTGCAAAGGCTTATAGGTCTAAAATCCTAGACATGACAAACATTCTGCTTCTTTGGAATAAGAGTAATAAAACTACGATTGAAAGCAAGAAACATGTTGCCAGTTTTGAAAAACTCCTGAATGGCCTTAATGAGGGAAAAGCTAATAGTAGACCACATGTTTTTGTTAAAAATAGCCGGCAAACCATCGGGTCTAGGGCTTTTCTCGGACCCATGAGAGAACAAAGCTTTTTTAATCTCGTCCAGGGTGGAAATGGAGCAAAGAAAATCATTATCAACATTATTAATAACCAGAATAAACATACCATTAAGGTCATTGGGAAAAGGGTAGTTGGAAGGCTGGTGCTCACTAGTGAAGAGATTTTTGAAAAAAAATGAAAGACAGCCCCAATATTGTTCCAACTAGTCACCCTATTGCCAAGGGCAGTATCAATAAAGTCAATACGATTATAGCGGTGATGAAGAATGACTTTTAAATGGAAATAACGCGTGTTTGCATCTCCATATTTAAGCCATTTGTCTCGGGACCGCTGTCTCCAAAAAGTATTGAGTCTTTTGTGCCACAAATCCAAAGTACGATTGAAAGATTGACAAAGAGAAATATTTTCAGAAGTTTGAGGTGTGACTTGTAAATCAGAAATCTTTTGCATCGTATCTTTTATCATATGATGGACACTACCAAAGCAGTTCTTGTTCCATAAAATAACAGCGTTTTTCACCGAAATCATTTTAGCATGCAAAAGATAGGGGGGACCATACAACACATTATTCCAATCATCATCGACCACATTAACACAATTAGAATCGGAAAACTACATAGTTTCAAACCTTAAGGGCTTTCGCCCTTTTGGCTGGTGGTTTTGCATCGTGAGGACAATCGGCCGGTGATCCGAGGCAATAGCAGTCAAATGGGTGACCTGCGTCTCCGGGAAGAGGAGGCACCAGGAGGCATTAGCCACCCCTCTTCAATGCGCTGCTAGATATTAAATGCCCCTTCTTGGCCATTATTCCAAGTGAAATCATGGCCTACAAAACCAAGATCAAACAGTGAGAGGCGTCTTAAATCATCACATAACGTATGCTCCGAAGAACTTGCAAAAGACCGTCCGCCTAATTTTTCGGACTGATTGCAAATGTCGTTGAAATCCCCGATGATGGACCACAGGATAGAGGTGGTAGAAGACAGTGAGTCGAGCATGTTCCAGAAACTAACTTTCGCGGCAGCATAAGGTGGGCAATAGATTCCCGTCAACTGCCAAACATGGTGAGCTGCAGAAGTGATCGTTGTGTTGATCATAAAAGTGTTACTGAGAGTAACAGTGAGGTTTGTATTCTGAGTCCAGGCAATGCACAAACTCCTTGCTAAACCAATAGGGGGAACAGTAAAATTGTTGACCATAGAAGAGAGATTGAGAACCGAGAGAAGCTGAGAGAACTTTGAAGTCTTGAATTTCAGAGAGAAAGATGACGTCTGGGCGTACGGTGCGAAGCAACGTACGAAGGGCTTGGCAAGCCCGTGACAATTCTAAGCAAGTATGATCATAGGCCGATTATTCATGAGACCCCTCTGTAATTGAGGGGTATCCAAGTATAAAATCTACATCGGCTTCCAATTTTTTGATGTTTATGTCTAACGGGGCAAACGGGTTACGAGCTAGAGACAGGGGTTTTTGACCCGTGAGAGTTTTACGAAGTTTTCTGTGGGAGATTTCAAGAGCAGAGTCTTGTGGAAGGTGCGTTTCATCATGGCTTCTTTTCAGAGAAGAGATCGCCAGAAAAGTAGGCTTTGCGATCAGAAGAGAGGAGGCAGTGAAACAGGTTTCTGGTGGGACGGATGAAGCAGTCGAACAGGATGATGGGCTATGGGATTTTTCCTGCGTGCTGCTAGGATTTTTAAACGGGCGAGGATCAACAAGAACAGTAGTGGGCTTGATTGGAGTAATAATGGGTTGGGTGATGGTTTAGGCTGTAGGAGGTGTAATGTGATTAAGGGAGATTTGGGCTATCAACTTTTGGGTTGGGCTAAGGTTGATGCCTGAGGATTTTGGAGGCCCAATAGGATGAGCGATATTGATAGAAGGAGATTTGGGCCTGCTAGTACTGGGCTTAGAGGGGAGACAGTTTGTGGAAATGAGAAGAGGGATATCTTTATTGGGCTAGGCTTTTTGTGCCGTTAGAGTTTGAGAGAGACTGAAATGAGGGTTTTCTGAAAGTAGGTTTTCGGTCTTTAACCACAGGTCGCGCCGCCGCGGGGAGGAAGGGGGATTTAGTTTCTCCGAGCAGTTGGTGAAACGGTGCCCCAGAAGCCCACAGTTGAAACAAAAATCACTCAAACGTTCAAACCTAACCTCAACCGTAAGCACTTTACCTTTAGAGGAGGTGAATGTGAGATGATCTGGTAGCGGGAGAGACAAGTTGATTTCCAATCGGATTCGCATAGCTCTTCTCCATTTTGCCCCATTTACCTCGTCCTCCATATTCAAAAATCTACCGATGTTATCCCCTATGATTTTGGCATTGTGTGGGTTGATGTTAGATACCGGCAGATGCGCCACCTGACACAGAGATTGACCGTTGTAAGGTCTATTTCGAAAAAGGCTTTATCCGGCGGCCATCTTTTGGTGATGATCATTTGGTCCCTAAAAGACCACGAATATTTGAGGACTTTTGCCATATCCTCCTCAGAATCGGAGATGCATGAGAAAATATTACGGGATAGAGGTGGAATGGGGTTTATATGGATTTTCTTTTTTGGGTTCCAAGCCCTAGTGATGGTGGATTTAAAAGCACTTTGATTTTGGGGTTTTTCAGAAAATATTTTGCAAGGACAGCAAACTCTGGGGGTTGATTTTCCTCCGCATTGTTATCTGAAGGACATTCAAGGTTTGTATTTTTTAGGGAATCAACGAGCTCCGATGTTTCTTCCATGGGGGGTAGACACTACAAGCAGCAACAGAGAAAGAAGGAAAAGAAACGGCGGAGAAAACCAGAAAAATAAAAAAGGGTAGCACTATTTTCCTAGAGAGAGAAAAAGTGCAGATTTTTACGCACGTGATTCTACTAAATTCATCATGACATGACTTCATATCCTTTCTTTCAACAGAAATGAATGATAAAAGTAAAGTGAGTGGGCATAGACGTTGTATAGAGAGGTATTTAGAAGTTGATTTTATTTAAAATTCTAATATTATTTTCAATTTTTCCATCACTTTCAATTATTCAAAAAATAATATTTAATTATCGTTTTATTGATAAAAATGATATAGACCATCTTCATACGTATAATCTACTCAAGAATGAAGACAAGAACAATAGAAGACCTTCACCATTTCCTGTGAAGTGAGTTGTATGTTTTAATTTGACATTTTAAACAATTTATGTTTACTTTTTTTACAAAAATGTCTGATAAACTTAAATGTGAAATTTTCAGGTGCTTTGAGCCGCACATTACTTTATCATACAATTTGAAAAAAAAAAAGGACTGTTGCATTACATGATGAGCATGAGTATAATCTTTAATTACCTATTTGATGAACATTTATGATCAAATAATTTTACTTCTTCTATGATAGTACAAAGACTTGTATCTTATTTATATATGTCTCTTTCTCTCTATGTTATTTTGTAATTTTAATGATTTATTTTTATTCATTATCAAGGTTCATCCTCCTAAATCATTGTGCATATGCACGACCATATAGCTTACATAACTACGATAGCTTATGTCTACACATGGTCCACAAAAGGTATTTAATATTTGATTTTCATATTTAACTTCACACGTATTATTTTTAATTATTTCATCACTTTATCTTTCTCTATAAATTAATATTTAAATATTTTTTTATTGACATAAACCATGTAGGAAACTTATTTCGATCATTAGATCAATTCAAGAATAAAGACGAAGGCACCAAAGGACCTTTGCCATTTGCCGCAAAGGTGAGTTAATTTTTTTAGTTTTAACTTCTTAAGAAGTTATTTTTTCTTTAACTATACAAAAATGTCTAATAAATGTGACATTTTTTGGTGTTTTGGGAAACATTGGATTTCATTGTCACAAGTTTATAAACAAGATTGCTACACTACATGAGCAGGTGTATAATTTTATAGCTCCCATAATTGAAATTTTGTACACCTTAGAAGGAGCTTAAGGTGGTGTTCCTGAAAACGTGTTTGGCTACTACTAGATATAAAAGGATTAAAAAATTCAAACACAAAATCACTAAGTGTTGCATTATAAAATGCTTGTAATTAATCTTTAATTATTTACAGACACTGGTTAACTCATCCTACTCGAGTAGGGGTGCATTCTCAACCTAGGGGAATATTTTTTAGTTTGACTGTTGAATTTCTTGGTATTTTGTTATACTTTAAGGGCTCTTTTGTAATTTTTTATTTTTTTTGTTTTCCTACAATGATGGATAAACTCATTGTCTTCCACCATTGAGAGGCTCGCTTGCTCCATAAATAAATATATTAACGAAAGATTTTAAAAGGATTAAAAAAAACTTCTTTGTATTGCTCACATTTATGAATGGATTAAAAGTACGACTCTATCGATATTAAATACTAATCTACCTCCTTATTGTGCAGTATAGCTCAAGTAGATCTACAGACCATGGGTGAAGTTCTACATATTTCTACAATTTTTGTTCTTCAAAAATATCCTCATTATATTAACTTGTGAACTGCTAGAGATTTATTGTTCTTAACATTTACATGATGTTCTTACTTCTTAACACATAGACAAAATTAGGGAGTTTTCCTATTAGTCGTTGTTCTTAAATGGTCAAGTCTCGAATATTAATTATTTTATTTTCTCCCTTCCATTAACTTGCCCTCCTCTTGAGCTTAAACGAATATACACAATCAACTTGATTAGTATTCAACAAAAAGCATGGTTGGAGAGCGACAATACATCCTAATTCATGAAGCATAAGTTCCTTAAAGGTTAAATCATTAAGAGCCACTTTGAAGCGCTCTGGAGTCATTTATTGAGAATCGTCTCGAGGTGTTCAAAGGTCATTTTTGTCCTGAATAGCTTTTTGGGCAAACTCTAGGCGAGTTTTTAAGATATTAGTAGCAATTGATGATGGTGGACCAGACATTCACTCATGATCAGGCACCAAAATTGAGAAGTTTCGCTGCAGGAGAAGAATAATATCATTACTCTACTATTTGTTTCAAAAGGAAACAATGGCCGAAAAACTTATTTTCTGCCAAATAAATTCACTCACATGACTTCTCTTAATTTTAGTTGATCCATTCCCACGTAATTCATAAGAAAAGAGAAGAAATAATATATCTATTATTGGTATTGTATTTAGTATTTAATCATGTATTGCACTTTTTACTAGTATTAGAACTTTTAACTCTTCCTAAGCTCTAAGAGGTTCAAGGATGTGAAGCGCACGAGAACTTCAACCAGAGACATTACTAATGGATCTTCCTTTCACCTGTCTTAACTCTTAACCCCTATATATCTAATCTAAACATTTTCGCTAAAAGTAAATGTGCGCATTTCTTGGTTCTTATCCTTTTAAGAGTTCAACACACTCTTAATTTACTTAGTTTCAAGAAAACTTAGCTTGAATTACATGAATTAAGCATATAATCTTCCTTCTCATGGCCAATAAAACCTATCAAAATGCAAATCTGTATTTGCGGCCACAATTATGTCATATATTCATTGATTTAGATTATTGTGGTTTTTTAGAATAAATAAGATATCATTCAACAGCTTTTGTGAGCTTTTAATTATGCATCCTTATAACTTACGATATGTTTATCCTTTAAACCTAAATTATAAATTTTAATTTAAAAAAAAATGAGTTTGCAAACACTAACATATATATAGTCATGGGCTATGTTTATGTTTCTTAGTTTGATACAGTAGGTTGGTAATTATGAAAGGCAGAAATGCAATTTTTGCCCATTAAGTTTAGCCATTTTTCACTTTTGTATTGTAACTTTTCGGGCTGTGGTTTTGCCTCGTAGATTTTGATTTTCGCTGCAAAATATACCCAATTGGGCTTAAAACGGGCTTTTTGCCTATGTGGACGACAAGCTGTCAAATTACTTGTACATGTGTAAAAATGCTTTGCCACGTGGATTTTTTCACACAAAAAAATGTTTTTCTCAAAAGATACAGGGCATTTTTGCAATTTTGCTTAAAAAACTTAAAAAAATGGAAAAAGATATAGATAAATTACACAAACCACCCTTTATGTTTGAGAAATTACACAAATCACTGCTCTAAATAGTTTCTGTTGATAACTCATATTAGATGTAGTAAAATTTCATTAATGTCCGGTGTATATATACCATCTATATATACGGGAATAAAAAAAAAGGCACCGGTCAAAATATTCCTCCTCTCTAGATCTCCAATTCTTTACTTTGTTTGCAGGTGTTGTTCGTATGTTGATAATCTTGATATAACGGTGCAAAAGTTATATCCAATTTCGTGTAAAAAGCAGAAGGTAATTCTGACAAACACAACATATTAATGACAAAGAGTTTTGATCATCGAAAGGCCTAAAGTGAAACAGTTCAAACACATAAAAGAAATAAGAAAAACAAACTGCTAGAATGAAGCTCATAAAAAAAGCATCATCACTAAGTAGTATCATAATTATACAATATCTAGAATTTTACAAACATCAAAGAAAAAGGAAAAAAGTTCTGGTGTAGGGTATAGGTTTGTAGTATAGTATTCATTAATGTATACAATAACGGCATGAGATGTACAAAATTAATCAATAAATGATCATCATAATATAATATAAGCTTAACATAAATTGCCAAATCTTGGTCACAATCCTGCAGTAAATGGTACACCGGTGGAAGGCAGCCATGCCCGACCCGCTATAAGACTAGACACCGTGAACTGAGATGCCACACTCGGACTCGTTATCACATGATAACCAGGCCAGTTTACCCTGTTTGTTGTTGAAGCCTTGGGTCCAATATTATGGTACTCCCCATAGTACAAAGTACTTAGCGCAAAGTCTGTCTCATCCCACTTCGACCAACCCTCCGGTGCCACCAATTCGTCGAGAAAAGTCTTCATAATCACAGTCCGAGAATACTGCTGCCACGGCCGACCCAAAAAAGTTTTAAATGAATTAATAACGGGTTTAAGATCGGGAGCAGCCATGATCCGGGAGTGGTGGATTGAGATTCCCGTGTTTTGAAATGGATCGCCTCGACCCTGGGCAGTGATCATGTTAGCCTGACCATCTAAGGGTTTGCGAACATAGATATTGCAGTTTTGGAACACGACAGCCGCGTTACCAAAAATAAAATCAATGGTGCCGTATATGTAACACAATTTGTAGAATTGACGTTGAGCGTGGACAAAGAGCGTGTCTTGATATCCATCAAAAGCGCATGCATAGAATACAGAAAGGTCGGAGGCTGACCGGAGGGCGACTGCCTGCCCGTTCTGTGGCCCGGCAGTGTTGCGGAACGTGATCCCACGGGCTATGAATCCAATACCATCAACTCCTGAAATAATGTTAAATTTTGGTTTTCATTTAAAAGATGTCGAAAAAAAACTTCATTATGAACTATTTGTTATAGAAATAATTGTGATACAACTGAAAAATAAAGCATAAGTAGTATTTATATGTTTTATATGCGAACAATTTATCTGAATTTATTAGAAAAATAAATTAGCAAAATAAGATTGTCGATTAATTAAAACTCGGTCCTTACATAGCTTTAGTTGATCGGGTGAAAAACTTCCTGTAAAGTGCCACTCAATTGATGTTTAAGCTATGGGTTGATTAGTAAAATTAAAGATCATTTAGTTAAGCCGTTAAGCTAGATAACGACTTAATGGGTGGTTGATTCAAGTGAGAAACACTTATTTTATTCCGGATGAAATATATTGGACCAAAAAATAAGCAACATAAGTGCTTTTATGATTCATAAGCTAGAGATTCTAGATAAAAGAACCATTTGATGAATTATTGTTTGGTTATATCTTTTCCATTTAAAAAATAATGTAGAATCTTTACAACTGAAGCTTCATGGAACTTAAATAAAATGAGGAAATACAAATTTTAGAAGCAGATCGAACCGGCGCCATCTTGACTGATTAATCTACTCCTCGAAATATCTAAAATTCATTTCTTATAAGTCAATTCAGATCTATTCCTCATAATAACTGATTAATCTATGATGTATATGTTTATTAAAAATATGTCCTAATCAAATTATCTAGAACTCGGAAATAAATTCTATTTGCTTCTTCATTTTAATTATGGTTTACTAAGTGCCGCGGGCAAAAGTTTTAGAAAGTGATGTTTTTTGTCTTGAGAGCTGAAATTGTGATTTAAAGTATTTGCAAATATGTTGGCGTTAAACAACTTCTACATATCCTAATCTTATTCTTTTTCTTTTGAAGAAAGGTAAAATCCTAACTAGAAGTTGATTTCAAGTTGAAACCCACTGTTTGTGCTTTTGAAGTGGTTCTAAACAACAATAACACTTTGGGATTAATTACAGAGACACCCTTAACTATTTGAATAGCTACGTTAACATTAGTTAAAGTTTGAAAGAATATTTGAGTTAGACTCGTTGAAATATGGATAATTACAAAAATACTGCTTAACGTGTGAAAATGTTTCAATTAGACTCCCTATTTAGATGTTTTCGAAGGTAAATGTAAAATAGTGAGGGAGGTTCAATTAAATCAAGCATTGTAATTAGCCTTAGTGTCTGAAATGCTTCCTACATATGCTAGAGGATATAAAATATGTTTAAGTGTATTTCTGCATAGTAGCATGATGAGTCTTAAATCTTAATATTATTTCCCTATCTTGAAGCATACAGCCATCATGTAATGGCACATCATATAATTTTATGACAACATTAGGATATTAGGGAAATAATACTTCTTTCTGCAATCTTATACTCTCTAACTTATTAAGCATGCATTTTTTGTTTGCCCATCAGGTCGGTGCATGATAAACTATCATAATTACTGTAACTACATCTTAAGAGGTTTAGTTTTGTTTAAAAAATATCTTCTGGGATTAGAATAACCTTAAAGACACCTTTTGAGGTTTTAGGAAACATGAGAAACCAGGGACTAAAACGATAATGCTATTACAAAGTGTATGGGGTGTCTATACATGGATAAAAATATTCACAGGTTGAGGAAGTATCTCTACAATAGTTTTCAAATTTTCAAAAAGACATACTTTAAATTATCTAAATATTTTCGTGAAGTTTCAATAGTGTGAACAAAAGTCAAAAACTATGTTGCACGGATATGGATACGGTACGATACGAATACGGGAACATTAATTTTAAAAAGTATAGGAATACGATACGACATGGAAATGTCTAGTTATTTATATAATTATAATAATTAGGGATAATTACAGCTACACCCCCTGAGGTTTGGTGTAATTACACATACCTCCCCTGTGGTTTGAGAAATTACACATACCTCCCCTGAGGTTTGAAACCTTACACATACCTCCCCTCTACAACTTAAGGGTTGTTTGGGGTGTAAGTTATGATAAAATTATGCTTATTATGCTTACACCCCTAAAGTTTTGTATATTTGTAAAAGTAATCCTTGATGTTAGAAAAAATAAAATTAAATACTCGAAATAATTATAGAAAGTACTATATGACTAATCAAAAATATAAAAAGTATTTAAATTATTTTTAAAATTTAATCTAATCTTAATTATTTTATTATTTTGTAAAAGTATTTAATTTCTTGTTTTTGTTTGATTTTTTATTTCTTCATTTTTGTTTTACTTTTAATAATCTCATAAATTTCATTATAGTTCCATATTAAATACTATTACGCGTGCCACGAAAATTTCAGTTTATCACAACAAAAAAGAAGCATTTGGTAAAATAATAAATATCTATGCAATCTCCGAAAAAAAAGAAGACAATAAATAGAAAATTCAATTGTAAAAACTCTCATTTTCAACGAAAATTAACAAAAATAACATAAATAATCAAGATTTTCATAACCCATTTTAAAAATTGAAGAATGATGACGAAATTACCAGCATCTGTGACAATAGAATTATCATCCTTGGATCAGACATGGTCACTGGTTTTAGGTAGCAAGTTTTGTTGAACTTTTTGACAAAATAAACAACCTAAATGCACTATATTTAGTGAAACCAATTTTCGGTGTTTTATCTTCTTCTATTGCTAAAATAATTGTTAGTTTAAAATTGTAACAAGAACAAAGACACAAAGATGAGTAGTTAGTTAAGTTTTGACTGAGATTTACGGAAATTGTTTTAAAGAAAAAAAGTAAAAGTTACGTGTTTTGATTCAAAAATATATTTTGGATTAGATTAACTTATTTTTAAGTTTAAATTAAATACTTTTTATATTTGTAGGTAATAATATAATAGTTTATAAAACCTTTTGGAGTATTTAATTTTAATTTTTCTAACATCAAGGATTACTTTTATAAATATACCAAACTTTAGGGGTGTAAGTGTAATAAGCATAATTTTATCATAACTTACACACAAACAACCCTTAAATTGAAGAGGGGAGGTATGTGTAAGGTTTCAAACCTCAGGGGAGGTATGTGTAATTTTTCAAACCACAGGGGAGGTATGTGTAATTACACCAAACCTCAGGGGGTGTAGCTGTAATTATCCCTAATAATTATAAAGTACAAATATAAAAATTTATGTGATCATATAATTAGAATAGACAAAGTAACAATTTAGTATTATATTTTAAGATTTAAATAAAAGTAAACCTTACGTATGACTCCAAATTAATATAAAGAAATATTAAAAAAAGATAATGTAATAGCAAATTTATTTAAAGGTGAAAAAAGTTATTTCAACCTAAATTAAGAGAATTATATCTAGTACGCGTAACTAAATAATGGCAAGCAACTAAAAAAGTGCTGAGAACTCACCAACAGTAGCTGAACTGTAAGTAGTGAAACCCGACGACACGCTCCGGTCGCCCGTAATCACAGTGTACCTCAAACCATCGCCAACCAGCACCACTTTATTCTGTGTCCGTCCTATCAAAACATTCTCCGTATAAACCCCTTTCTTCACATAAACAACCACCCTACCATTCCCCACACGCTTCGAAATCACGTCGTTTATCGCCGCCTGAATCGACTTGAAATGCCCCGTTCCATCCTGCGCCACCACCACGTTCGCCTTCGACGCCAGCTTCATATCCTTCAACAGTTGCCTGTCCTCCGCCGTGAGCCACCCTGGATAACCGCCACGGTCGAATTTACTCGCTGCAGAGCTGTTCAACAAGCCTCCGTTCGTCGCCAGGCTATTGCTTATCAATTCAGAAACGTTGCCGGATAGAATCGGTGAGCTGAATTGTGTGACATTCAGTTCCAAAGAACCCGAACGGCAGATCTCGATGTTTGTCAGGGCGGTGCTTAGCCACGTTTGGGCGTCGAAATCAGTGAAACTGGCGTTTGATTGGATGTTCCGAAGCGTTCCGTTTAATTGAAGGACCGTGTTTTCGATTAGATTGTTGCAGTCTTTGTATACGGTTGTTTTTCTCTTGCTTTTGCCCTTGCATCCGAGCTTTTGGGCCGTGGTTTTCGCGTCCACGGCTCGTTCCAGGGCGGCCAAGATTGTTAGAGTTCTGAAATCCTGAGTCGATTTCGCGCTGAATTTACGAGGGTCGGAACCCATGAAGTAGTTGCATGGTTCGGGGTGGGGAGTGGTGTTGCACCACCAGTTGATGCTCTTACTATCAATGTCATCGGATGCAAGTCCTTCGTTAAGGTAAATGAGAGAACACAATAAAATGCATTGTAAGAACAAGGGTTTGGAGATTTTAATTTTCATGGCTATGGATAATAGAGTGTTAGAGTAAATGTTGTCTCATGTTACATATATATATAGAGAAAGATTTTTAATTTCTACCATGGTTTTTTTCTCTTTATTAAATTACTTGACAGTTGGGTTGTTTGAAATGGAGGGAAATGGAACTTTACTTCAATATTGGTAAAAAAGAAATTTGATCAAAGTTGAAATTCAACACATTTTGCTTACTTTATCTTCAAAACGAAGTGATCCTAAGTGTTTCACGGATCGATCGCGTTCATTTCACTCAATTGAGTTAATAAGATAGTAAAATTTTAGTTTAGATCAAACAAGATCACTTGCATGCGTCAAATCTAATATGATAATTTAGGTGATATATATTTATTTGTTTATAGATTGCACAAGGCAAATTAGTCTAGCACGGACGCGTAGTGTGAATTAGTTGGATCAGATGTCGAACCAAGCAATATTTACGCCACTGTTCCAGACATGCTGAAATATTGGCGATAAAGGGAGAATTACATTTATACTTCTTCAAATATAATTTATCTTTAAATTTTTTAAAGTTTGAATAATTATAAAGACATCACTCGAATTTTCAAAAAAGTATCACTCACATGCTCTCTAATAAGATAAACCACTAGCTCCTTAATTAGAAAACATATTAAGAAACGTTAAAATATACCTTTTCTATGGTCTGAAATGTTTTGAGTTAAAATTGTTTATAACTTTGTTTGTCATCATTGGAGTTATGACACGCGTAACGCGTTTAATAGAGATATTTCTTTCTCTTACTAACTAACACAATGCATTAAGATCCAAATTACCTTCAAATATTGCAAATTAGCGAGTTAAGTACATTTACAACTTTTTTATCATACTTTCCAAGGTTTAAAGGAGGGTACACAATAATTCAAAAATTCCAAAATTATTTACTATAAGGGGACAAAATTTTGAAAATGTGAATATAATTAATTTTAAAATTGTAGTACAAGTCTGCCACGAAAAGAATCACAGAAGATTTGTTGTCGTAATAAAAAGAGAGAGTTTTCCAATATCATCGGGTCAAGAGCCATTGTTTAGAACACAAATTAATTTGTTGGAAAGCCGTTGTATCAGTCTTGATAATTTTACTATCGATTGCTTAAAAAGGTAATGAAGTAAGTATATAAATGAGTAGCAGGATCGCACCTAAGATTTCATGAATACTTGAACTCATCGAACTGCCTAAGTTTAAAGTCAATCATGTCGTATGAGAAAACGGTGAAAAGTAGGTACGATCAAATGTAAACTCTACCAGCCCAATTCCTTTGTGACAACCACTTTTTGTTGTACATGTATTTATAAATTGTATTATGATCTTAACGCATGTGGTGATATAAAAGATTTAGACTTTTACGTTTAATAATTATTATATATATCAGAAATCTATTGGCCAGATTGACACATTATTTTTTGATATTTATACTATATAAAATTGTTCGAATAAAATAATTATTAATGACAAATTTTATGTAATATTATTTTCTCAATGTTAATTATCAGCATAGTGATTTTACAACTAACGGTTTTACAAATTTATTTCTCAAAGTTATGAACCACAAAATGGTTGCGATGATAATATTTTATAAATTTCTATGTACTAAGTTATTATATAATTAATATTACTAAAAAAAAATTGTCGTCTAATTCTTGTGAAATGTTTGTATTCGCTAAACAAAGAAAAAAATTGCTAATACTTTATTATAGAAGATTATTTCTTTCTATAATTTATTAATTATGTTGATTAAAGGTTGTTCCAAGTTAACTGACTATATATTATTAGGAAGGTTCAATTGCGTTTTGCCCCTTAACGTTTGGGGTGTTTTGCAAAAAGTGCCCCCTAACGTTTCAAAAAGAGCACTTTGCCCCCTAACGTTTGTAAAGTTGCCCCCTGAGTCAAATCTAATGGATGAAAAGATAGCCACGTGGCAAAAACCAACGGTAGATCAAGGACTCAGGGGGCAACTTTACAAATGTTAGGGGGCAAAGTGCTCTTTTTGAAACGTTAGGGGGCACTTCACAAAACACCCCAAACGATAGGGGGTGATCACAATTGACCCTATTAGGAATGAAGACTTTAGTCAGTCGTTGAAAACTATTGTATATTAAAAATCTAACCATGAATATACCCCATGGAATTTAGAATGCTCCATTGATGTTGATCCTTAACTTGGTTAAATTCTGGACATGACGTGTAGTTTTCCTTGCGACATAAAGGTCTAGTTCTATCACATATCAGAATGGATCATAACTATAGTCGAAGAACCAAAAAACTAGTAAGTTTTGGATGAAGAAGCATCTCACAGAATAAAAATGAACATCAAATTTATTCATTGAGTTGAATGATTATGAATTGACGATTACAGAGAATATCTAAATGTTACTGTTGAGAGTTTCTCTCAACATCTGATGTGCAAAAAGTGAAAATAAAAATCAGAAAGGCTCCTCACTTTTGTAAGTGTGAAGGAGTGACTCTGTTACATGAAAATCTAAAAATAGAAATAAAAACTAACGGTAATAACTAAAATACAAAAAGTTACTATAAAAGGAAAATATGTAAAATATATATTTTAACAATCACTTTTCATTATCTATTCTCTCTACTTTATTTACCAACTTATCTATTTTCGATATTCTTCTATTCTATTTTTTGGGGAGAGATTGTTTTTATATATATATAGAGGGGAGGGGGGGGAACAGAGAGAGAAGCACTTCACCCTATAGTGAGAAAATTTACTCCATGTTTTATTCATATTCAAATCCAAATTAATAGGGGTTGGGTTTATCCATCATGGACATTCCATCTAGTTTAATATAACATCTCTTGTTGGTACATGAGGACTAGACCATGTTTTATTTGATCATACTAATACATTCATCAATTTTGTACAAGAAAATGAATCAGAAGAACAACGAGTATATATGTTAAGGACTTAAGGTTAATGTCATACGTTTGTTAAAGATATATTGCTTCTCAACTACGTACTTAAACATAAATTTTTACTCCTTTAAAGATATAAAGCAACTTAACTTCTTCACCATGGATACAATATACTTTCTATACCACATGCTTCACTCACTTGAAACAGTGAGAGCATCCTTAGTTCATTTTTTATAAAAAGAGCAAACTCTCTTTTAAAATTATACGTTCTATTCGCAATTATGTCCAAACCGTAAAAGTTGACACCAAACACAAATACGAGACTGCACAAGTTATACACGGTCATTCTATTCAACTTGAACCTCTTAACACGATAATAGTTGCCACCCTTAGATATGTTCCGCATGACCAAAACATGCATGAACATTTGAGACATGTTAAGGTAGAAACACAAAAGTGAACAAAAATTTTATATTAATTGAAATAAGGTGGTACTCTACTTTTTTTCATAAGATAGAACTCGTCAATAACTGAATCAACGTCAAAACCTTGGGCGATCTCTTTCTCAATATGCATAAGTAAGCTACTAGATAAGAAATCATCTTCCATTTTACTTCTCAGTCTTGTCTTCACAATTTTCATAGCCGAAAATGCACGCTCTGATGTTGCCGTAGAAACTGGAAAAAAAGAAGTCGAATCAACTGTCAACAATTATTACTGGCCTTAATTCGATAATAACCATATGTTTAAAGCATTTTTGCTACACTATTTTCGAACATTTTTTCTGCAAAACAAATAAAAATAAAAGTTCAACAATACTACACCTTGAAAATCAAGTATAAGGGATCAAAAAACATGTGACAAATAAGACGAATAAAAATTATTTAGAGATAATATCAGTGACACCCCGTGATGTTTGACAAAATATCAGTAACATCTGGTGAGGTTTGAATAATATTGGTGACACCGTTCATCACTTAGAAATCTTGTTAAATAACTACTTTACCCTTCTAATAAGTTTTAGAAAAAGAAACATAAAGTTTTAGAAAAAGAAACATAAAAAATAAATTAGGCTTTTACTTTAATCCTTGATTTGTTTACTCCTTCTTATCTCCAGCTTCTTTATTTATCTATCCTCTCTCCATCTTCATTTTTATCGCCACTTTTTGTCCACCATATTCTGTCTAAAGCACGGCTCGATCATCATTAAAAAATTAAGATTTATTACCAGTAACTGAGACTCACTTTTTTAGATGTTTTCGATGTAATATTAAATAAAAAATAGAAAAAAATAGTAAAATCAAAAGTTTTGCCTTTGCTGAAGCCAATTTTTGCCTTCTTTTTGTATAATAGAAGTTTTATTTGAAGCAGAACAAAAAGGCAACAACAACGCCTATTGATTTCAAGAATATTTATTTTGGTTTTGAATAACTACAAAAGTCGTCAATCGATTTACTTTAGAAACTTTGCTATCTAAAATGAAAAAATGAGTACATTATTATATAAAATTAAATTACTTAAAAGATTGAATTTAATAAATTAATTATTTATTACTATTGATTATATTATAAAGACACCCCTATAATATGCAACACATATTCTCTTCCTCCCAAAACAGAAGAAAAGGAGAACCGACAATTCTCTCTCTCTCTCTCTCTCTCTCTCTCTCTCTCTATATATATATATATATATATATATATATATATATATATATATATATATATATATATATATATAATCCGGGAAAAAGTATTGTAATTAAGATACCTAAGCAACAAATAAATTAGGACTTTGACACGTAGTGTTAGGCTTTTAAGTGTTTTATGCCTTATAAATCGTTGTCTAATCCATGGTTGATTGTAGCATATATATTATAATTATGAACACTATTTTCGGTAATATGGCCTCTTCTTCTAATGCATCAGAATATATTGATAATAGTAATATTGTTTCTAGAACAGAAAATACTTGGGAAGACAAAGACTTATTTAATTGGAAACCACCTAATGTTGACAAAAATACCATTTACAAAAGATCATTGTTAGACTTTCGATCCGCTTATACTATAAAAACTGAAGAACAAGTTTTACCTTTAGTTAGTGATCAACAAACTTTACAATTATTTTCTAAGAAATCTATCCGACAACATCTTAACAATAATTACAAATTCCTTCATATTAGTCTTGTCCAAGTTGCTATTAAACCTTTAACAAGAGATGGATTAGATACGAGCATATTCGTTGCTCTTAGAGACTGTAGACATTTTAATTTTCATGATTCCTTACTCGGACTTGTTGAAACAAGCCTTTGTAACGTGCCAATTTACTTTAATTGTTATCCAAATTTTACTATATCTTTAAATGATCCCCACATTTTGGATATCTTAACGCTCAATGTTAAGACTCATAATTATAAAATGAAACATGGATCTCATATTTATGAAGCATTCTATAGAATACACTATAAAGTTATGAACACTGGTTAAAATGTTAAAGCCGTTTTTTTATGAAAAAGCTTCTGGACAAACTGTGTTTTGGGAAATCAATAAATCAAAATCTAACTTAATGGTACCAAAAACAATAGAATGGAAAAACATAACTCTTCCAGATTCATGGGTTTTGCCCTCTGGATCTATTCCTAGAACCCAATCAGTTGAAAATACAGATATACATTCTATTATCCAACATACGGATGGAGCCGTTGACATCAAATTTGTTAGAAAACGATCCGCAAATTTTAGAGATTTGAATCTTTCAAAGATTATGAATCCTCTGGAAAAGTTAGTCCTAGAAGAAAGTCTTGTAGCGTTCCTGAAAAATCAAGACAAAGTTTTTAAGGCATTAGAGTAGAACAAAATTATGCCCAACCTATATACGAACAATTTGAGCAAGATGAAGTTAAAAAACCACCTTCTCCAGATCCTTCACGGATTTTTGTTCTAACCAAAGATTTTTATATAGATAAAAATTATTTGAAAATTGAATTTCTTTCTAAAGAAAATGAAGATGAGAGAAAATGGTTTATTAAATCATTTTCAAAACAACAACAAGATACCATTTGAGAAGAATGGTATAGTCTTATGAAAAAAACATAAACAAAATATCCCATTTTTTATATCTTTTTTCGATACTTACGGTACTGAAAAATTACTTGTCATACAAAAAATTACTAGAAAATGGACTAGGACTGATGGTTCATCAACATCGTCTGAATACCCCCCTATGGAAGAAACTGGGATAATGATAAAAGATAATATCATAAGTTGTAGCCCTGTTTTTAAAGCTTCCATGGATACCAAAGATCCTAATTTTTATCAAATTCATCAAAACAATTTTACTAATATGAGCCTTCATATTGTAGGTAAACAATTAGAAAGATTTGAGAACAAAATTGAAAATAAAATAGATGAACAACCTTCAAGTAGTAAAAAATCTCATGAATCATCTTCTGCTACTAAAATTGACATACAAAAGTTACCTTTCAAAATAAATGAACACATACCAAAACTAAGGCATAATGAGATTTTATCAAAAATACAAACAAAACTTGAAGACCTAAGTACTAATAAAATTAATACTCTAGAAAGCACAAGTTATTATTCTGAAAATGAATTGGATAAAGAAAAGGTTTTAAACCCTGTTATAAAAATTGAAGGAGTTTAAAAAAATTACTATCCTAGACTAAGCCAGCCACATTTACAATTTAAGGAAATCCAACAACAGAAAACTTTTAGTGGTTCGGCAATCTATGAATGGAACATAGATAGCTTGGCCGGATATCAAATAATAGGTTTATGTAAACAAATGGCCATAGTTGCCAACATCTATAAAGAATCTTCCAAACTAAATGAGACAGAAACTGCTCAAAACTTAATTCTTGGTTTTAATGGCCAACTAAAAGGTTGGTGGGATAATGCACTTTCTAATGAAATCAAAGAGAAAATTTACACAGTATGAAACAAGATGAAAGTGGAAATCCTATCATTGACGACCAAAATAATACCATACCAAATGTCGTTTCTAATCTTATTTATAATACAGTTGTTAGTTTTGTGGGAAACCCACAAGTATATCAAGAAAGAAACACTGAAATCTTACAAAATCTAAAATGTAGAAGATTACAAGATTTTCGATGGTATAAGGATGTTTTCCTTACTAAAGTTTTCGAAAGAGATGATCCAAATAACTACTATTGGAAAGGAAAATTTGTTTCAGGTTTACCAAAGTTATTTGGTGAGAAAGTTCTAGATAAAATTAAAGCAACGTATGGAGAATTTTCTGATCTATCTTATGGTGAAATAATAAACCAAATTAACATTACTGCTTTACAATTGTGCAATGATTTAAAACTAAAGTCTCAACTGAAAAAACAAAATATAATTAATAGAAAAGAATTAAGAAGTTGGTGCGAACAATTTGGATTTGAAAAATTTAAACCACCAATTCGTCAATAAGCACAGAGGCGCTTTACCAAAACGGACAACTACCCTAATTATAAGCCAAACTATAAGAATAAGCATGAAGCTACAAATAAAACATCCAGAAATAAACCATATACAAAAACTCCAATAGAAAAAATAATTTGCCATAGATGCAAAAAACCTGGACATTATGCCAACACGTGCAGAGTCTGGAAAAAGATCTTGGCTTTAGAAATCGAAGATAGTTTAAAAATTGAATTAATAAACCTTATTGGTCAAATAGAATATGCACGATGAGGAAGAAAATAATAATCAAGAACCTAACCAATCCAACAAAGAAAATGATTTCAATCAAATACAAACAGATTACAAAGCATCTTCTGATGAAACGGAAGATGAATCCCAAGGTTGCTTCTGTGAACCAGGGACGACAATATATGATTACGAAAACAAAATTAATGTCCTAACTAAAGAAAATCAATTCGAATTTATATTTGAAATGATAGGTAAAATTAAAGATCATGACACAAAAAGTTTGTATTTAAACAAATTAAAAAATATGATAACAAGCAAAGAAGAAACATCTCAAAGACCACACATTCATAAAACAGAATTCAAAGACATCATAAATCCTTCAATTTTTCAAAGACTAACAAAATAACAATTCAAGATTTACAAAGCGAAATCCAAGAACTAAAAAGAGAAGTCAAACAAATCAAGATAGAAAATGACCAAATAAAACAAGATCTCATGATTATAAAAATAAAAGAACATCTACAAGAAGAGGAACATGAAATTCAAGAAGAAGCAAAAGAAGAAGATTCTTTTGTGAATATACTAACCAAAATAAATTATCAGAAATGGTTAGTCCAAGTTACTATAACAATCGGAGATTTTAAATTACAAACTATTGCCCAGAGATTTTAAATTATAAACTATTGCCCAAATGGATTCAGGTGCAGATATGAATTGTATAAGAGAATGATTAATTCCGACAAAGTTTTTTGAAAAAACTAAAGAAAGACTATCAACCGTTGATGCTGCTAAATTAAAAATCGACTATAAATTATCTAATGCACATATTTGCAATAATGGAATATGTTTTGGAGCTGCTTTTTTTCTTATTAAAAATCTTAATACAGAAGTTATATTGGGAAATCATTTTCTTCAAATGCTTTACCCCATAAGTGTTGATAATCGAGGCATTGAAACTACTGTTTTAGGTCAAAAAGTTATTTTTCATTTTCAATTTCCTGTCTCTCAAAGAGATGTTAATACATTACAACATGACGGAATTTTCGAAAAATGAAAAATAAACAAAAGCAAATTCTTTATTTAAAAGAAGAAATCAGCTACAAAAGAATCCAAGAACAAGTTGAAAATAAAGCTTTTCAAAAGAACATGACAGATTTTCAGAATATACTAGAAAAACAAATATGTTCTGAATTACCAAATGCTTTCTCGGATAGGAAGAAACATACTGTCACGTTACCCTATGAAAAAGATTTCGAGGAGAAACATATACCCATAAAAGCAAGACCGATACACATGAATCAAGAAATGTTAGAACACTGTAAAAAAGAAATAGAAGAGTTATTAGAGAAAAGAATCATTAGACCAAGTAAGTCTCCTTGGTCTTGTTCAGCGTTTTATATTCAAAAGAATGCTGAATTAGAACGTGGTACCCCTCGTTTAGTGATAAATTATAAACCGTTAAACAAAGTATTACAATGGATTAGGAAACCAATCCCTAATAAAAGTAATTTACTAAAAGGACTCTACAATGCAAAGATATTTTCTAAATTTGATATGAAATCAGGCTTTTGGCAAATACAAATAACAGAAAAGGACAAATATAAAACTGCTTTTACGGTACCATTTGGACAATATGAATGGAATGTAATGCCATTTGGATAAAAAAATGCCCCATCCGAGTTTCAAAAAATATTGAATGATATATTTACCCCATATACAACTTTTTCAATAGTATATATTGATGATTTTTTTTTTTAGCCAAACTATTGACCAACAATGGAAACATCTAAATATATTTTTGAAAATAATAAAAAGAAAATGGACTAGTAGTCTCTGCCAAAAAGATTAAATTATTTCAAACAAATGTTCGATTTTTGGGCCATCAAATAAATGAATGAACTATTATACCTATAGAAAGGTCTCTTCAGTTTGGAGATAAATTCCCAAATGAAATTAAAGATAAAAACCAGTTACAAAGATTTTTAGAGCCTTAAACTATATTTGAGACTTCTATCCAAACTTACGACAAATATGTAACCCCTTTTTGAAAGGTTAAAGAAAAATCCACCTTTATCGAGTGATATACATACAAATTAAATCAAAAGTCAGAACATTACCATGTCTAACCATATGCCATTCTGATATGCCAAAATTAGTGCAAATTGATGCTTCAGATGGATATGGTGGAATTCTCAAACAAGTTATTAATGATCAATAAAAAATTATTCGTTACCATTCTGGTGTGTGGAAAACAGGAGCACAACAGAATTATTCCACAGTAAAAAAGGAGATCCTTTCCATGGTTCTTTGCATTTCAAAATCTCAAGATGATTTGTTAAACCGAAAATTCTAACTCAAAGTGGATTGCAAAGCAACAAAAGAGATTTTAACTAAGGATGTCCAAAACCTAGCTTCAAAATAAATTTTTGCTAGATGGCAAGCTATACTTTCAATTTTTGATTTTGATATTGAGTTTATTAAGGGGACTGACAATTGTATTCCAGATTTTCTTACTAGAGAATTCTTGCAGGGATGTCAGAAAGAAAGCAAGTGATATCTTTATCAAAGTCCGCTTCACCAGGAGGAAGTTCTGGTACGAAACAATTGACAAATCTCCAACAATTTCTTTCAGAAACCACCCACACAAAACCAATCACAGCAAGACCTCTACAAACAGTACCCCCAAAACAAAATATGACAACCCCTACAAAACCACAAACAGCTCTTGATATCACAAACATATTTGCTCCCCTTAGCCAAACTAAGATTTCTTTGACACCATTTTCTAAACAAACAAAAGTCCCAATACCAACTTATAAACAAACAGTCTTACAAAGTCCAACCCAGACCCAATTAAACCCGTCTGACTGTCCCTATATCCAGACAAATTAGATGTATGTCGATTGCATCCTTGAACCATTATGGATACCAAAAATCACCCAAAAACAAAAATCGAACAAGCAAATGCTTTCTCAGAGTTGTTACTAGACAGTAAATATTTCAGGATTTACGAGGATACAGAAAAAACTCAATATTTCTATGAAGCGATCCTCGTTGCCACAAAGTCAGTTCATATCGAAAATAAATTACCAAAAAACCACCCTTCAACTTTCTCGGCCATAGGTTATAGAAAAAAATATTCATAAACAAAGTCATTGGCCCAGAAGAATGGCGAAACCCTTACACCCAAAAAACTGACAAATATCCTGATGCAACTTTCACATATTTTGATTACATCCAAACCTGTTCAAACTTTTTATTCAAACAAAATAACGTCCATGCAATGTCCTACTACTTTTTGTTAGGAAAAAATTTATCAGAATCATACAACTTCCCATATTGGTTCCCAAATTGGTGGGAAAATTTCGGCCCTATGAAACAAATATTACCCCCTGAAACCAGCGATTCATTTACCTATTTTGAGACCAACTACAACAAACCAAGTTCCAATTACAAGTGTACCCATTTACTCCGGTTTTATTTAGAATTCAACTTGACATGGATTCTAAAAATCGAACAACGCATCCATACTACAACATCTGGTTTACAACAATTAGTCAAAGTTGCTTTTGTGAAATGGTGGAACAAAATGAACACAACAAACTTTCAGAAACAAGAAACAAGCAGTGATAGCCTGGTTCAAAGAGAATTCGAGATTCGACAAAAATAAGGATCAGGTATCTCCACAACAAATTGAAAAACATGAAGAATTTCTTGTGATGAAACAAAGTTTACAATCAAAGTTAGCAGCTGCAAAGTCAATTGATGAAGTTAAACGAAGCCTACAAAGTGCAAGTGAAGATGAAGACTCATATTCCTCAGTCAACCTAGCAGATGACAATGAAGATGACTGTTACGGAATATTTTCACAAATTCAGCAAAAGTAATGATTTAGTGTAAAATTTTAATTTTTTCAAAAAAAAAAAAAACGAATACAAAAGTTTGACAAAATTCAAATAATGACAATATGAAAAATGATGCGAAAAGAGAAAGGCCAGCCCGGCAAAAAATATATGGCTGACGAAATTTAAAAAAAAAAAAAAGTTGAAAGGAATCTTTTGATAGAGGTCTGCAAAAGGTGGCAACTTCACATGCCACTACCCTAAGTGCTGCAGAGCCATCAATTCATGCCACTACAATAGTGGCATCCAAGTTACTCCACCACATGGGGTGGAACCAACGTCACACCACAATAATCCGGATTCCAAATTCAAATTTTCAAGTCCGGAATAGTGCTGAAGGTTGGCCTATAAATTGAAGCCTTCTCCATAGAAGAAAGACATCTAAGTCTGAGTGCTAGAATTCAGATATATTTCTACTTTGTACTTGTGAGAAAAAATTGTTAAGAGTTTAGAGAGCACAATTAATGTTTTCATTTGAGAGATACTACGGATTTGTACAAGTTTCTCAAGTTCAATAAAAGTTCCAAGTTACAAATTATCTGTAAGTCTTCTTACTGTTTAAATTCCGCAATTATTTTATTTGTTTCTTTGATATCTTTGTCTGTCATCACTAATTTCAACTCTATCATCACTATCATGTGAGTGTCACATATATATATATATATATATATATATATATATATATATATATATATATATATATATATATATATAAAAGACTCACATGATAGTAGCATAATTTATTAAAACACCTCCATCACAATTTGAGTACAAAGGATAGTTTTGATCTTAAAAACTTGGTCAACTTTGACTTTGATGTTGACCAAGATTAAATAGGAACTTCATTAAAAAGACATTGATCTTTTAAGTTAATAGACTTCTCAAATATTTTGCCTCAAAGTTCAAGGAGTTTCACTAATAGTATCAAAATCTCATGGGGTGTTACAGATATTTGACGAAATTTTAGGGGGTGTCGCTTTATCCCAATTATCAGTAAAAACAACGTTTCGGCAGTATTGTCCTTCAAATGGTGCATAGTATACAAAGTTTGAAGTTTCTTCCAATTCAATAACAGTAAGAGTTATTTTGAGAATTCTTTGTAAAAGACAAACATGGTTTTATTGCTTCGTTGATGGGGTCGATTAATTGTTGGTTATCAGTCTTGATTTTTTGAGAATAATACGTGTGACCTATAACCTACACATTAATGAGTACAAGGGGTACTCAAATTCCACAACTACAAGAGGGAACACAACAAAACAATACAACACACATAAAATATTGCAAATACAATTCACAGGTGAGAGATACCTAATCCATTAAAAAAAAAGGAAAATGATTATAAGTCGCCTTCAACCAAGACCGCGTTCTGACTTTAATCAACTCGATGCTTTTATTAAAAGTGTGGTTTCTTCTCTCTCCATCCACATCCCCTCTAGTTTTGAGTTTCTCATACACCTCCCCTCAATAAGTTTGGTTACCATTCAACCTTTAAATTGAAGGGTAATATGGTCAAAAATTTATTAAATGTTATTTATCAAATATAAGATTTATTTACAACAAAAAGAACTACCATACTTTATGTCGGATGATGACTCATTTCATTGAAATTCATTAAGTGATTATGGTATCCTATTTAAAGACTTGACAATTTGCCAATTCTTTTAATAAAATTAAATTTAATCCAAATTGTAATTAAGCATGAGTATGGAATTTTTATGCCTTTTTTTTCTCTCTCAAATCTATGAAAAACATCAAAATGTATTGATGTATAGTATTTTATAACATATATTTTGGAGAATAATATCTTTTCAATACAATTTCTTGAATAATTTTTATCTTTAATGGGTTTAATTGAAATGCAATTATGAAATAATTTTATATTGTTATTATAAAAATTATTCAATTTTTTAATGACTTTCGTTAGCAAAATGAGATCACATTCAACATAAGCTGTAACGCCCCTGAAATTGGAAGAAAATAAAGAGTATTTTCGAATTTTCATTTTAGTCCTTGAACTTTCTGAAAATATGATTTTGACCCCCTAAAGTTTTGAAAAAGTTACAATTTAGTCCAAGATTATTTTAAATCAGCCCCAAACATTTTTCAGACACTATATTTGATCCAAAGTGGTTATATTATGTTCTAAGTATCATAACTACCCTTATTTTATTTTTAAATGAACTTATCGCTTTTATTTTACGATATAGTTATTCATTAGTTTTTGATCTGTTATAAATTAAATAAAGGTTAAAGATTTTCATCATAAAGTTTTCTTGGTCTTAGAAACATTAATTTTAAATCTCTTTTGCATTGAAATTTTTTGAATTTATCGACCATGTGGTAAAAGTTTGATTTAAACCTAAATTACCTCAAGTTTTTACATAAAGTGATACATGCATAATATTAAAATTTATATTTAATTTTAATATTGAGATAACAGATATGTAGCAGCCACTACACCTAGAGATAGCTAACATATCTGATTCAAGATAAAATTAAAAAAAATTAAAGGTGGACAAAAATGGGGTACACATAATTACTTCATGTCCCCAATTATTGTCCATATATATAATGTTCACCATCTTCAACAATTTTTCTACACTACTCCTCTCCGAATTTGTTCTAATCTCCTTCTGCAAAGTTTATTCCTTTGATTTTTAGATTACCAAAAGAAAACATTTATCCCTTCAAGCCTTCTTTATCCTCCTTAAAAATCCTCAAAACCGAAATTTATCAAAACTGCCAGTTTTGGTTCAGAAACTTTAGAAATCCGAAAACTCTATCAAAACTTCGAATATTTCTCTGGAATTTTAACAACATAATGGTGATAGTATGATATAACCTTTGTTGTTCCGAAACCTTCTTCAAACGAAGTGGTCTGAGGGGTCTAAACTCGAGAAATACAAACCACTGTCTAGAAAATCTGAAAACAGCCTTTAGCTTTCATGATTTATTTAAAATACTAAACCTTGTCTTTTTTATCTGATTTTCAAGATACATATCTCCATGATGTTTAAGATTCAACCCCTTAACCAATTTCAGATTATTATATCGTTTGAAAGTCCGATTAAAGGTATATCCGATACTGCTACAGTTTTTAACCTCAGATTTGCATAAAACTTTTGTTTAACCAACTTATGTTGCAAAAGCTATCCAAATCATGAAATTGATCATTAACATGGAGTCATTTCATACTAATAATGATATTGGATCAGTTGATCATAGTTTAGAATCGTGTTTAAAAATTTTCATGGATTTTGCAACAATTAGATGACATGTAGTTTGTTTTACGATTAATATTTCAATTTCATTAATTTTAAGTGAAATATTGTGTTTATCGTGTGATCTAACCATCTAATATAGTTTATTAGAATTACAAGTATTCTGGAAATGTTAATTTTAATTAGATCTACATGTTTACAATTTATTTTAGTTGTTATTAGTGATATATGCAATATTATGTAGTTATATACTAATAACTATAAAAAAATATATTTCACCAAAGTTATATATTTGATATAATTTTATTCAAGGGCTTACTGAGGTACTTGTTCAAAGTTAAGATCATGGTAAAACTTTTGATTTGAGATTATTATGTAATAAAAAATTTACTAGAATTTTGTTAAGAAATATTGTTTTAAAAAGGTTTAAATATGCATTGAAAATATTTTTTTTAATATGAAATATGTTGGTAATAAATTAGAAATGGAGAATTTAATAATAATTTTGTAACTGATTTAGTCTTCAACTTGTTACATTGAAATGGTAAATCACATTATTTATATTTTTACGTCATAGTTAAAGTTAAAGTAGGTAAATATGGGATTCATCCAAAATTAACAATAATTAGATATTTAATGGAACTTCTTTAAATATATTAAATATTGAAAATATATGTTTGTTGTTGTAAATTTGTGAGCAAACAATTGATCTACATCTTTTTGATTTATTTAAGGTTTGACAATTATCGACGTTAATGAAGAATTTCTCGTACGGTAAAAGGTGAGGTTTGATTTCTGATATGTTCAAGTCCCGTTTGGCACCTGACCCCAAGAGACTTGGACATAATAATTGTGATTCTTTGTTTTGAATCACGAGAAACATTCTATCGTCATTTTAATGCATTTATATTCATATTCGTTACTTCTTTACAAAATCAGCTTTCTTACCTATTGTTAATTAAACATATCATTTGATTCATAATCACACATTTCTTCATGACCATAATTAACCTGATATCATGATCACCAATCAATGCTTGAATTGTGCAACGATCAACGAACTATGTTCGGCCTATGTAGCTCAAAAACGAGCAAAGGACATTGTCCGGCTTACTAGCTCATCTGATATTTCTGTTTCACCCATTGGGACGCCTTTGGGAAGTTGGGCCCAGGGATTGAGATGATTTCCTGCTGGGCAGCAATGGCTGTCAGTTTAAGTAATTCAACTTAATACCCATTCTTTCTAAGCGCCGCTTGTAGTCAGGAGTTGGTTGTGACCAGGGGCGGAGGCAAGATTTAGAAGGTGGGGGGCAAAAGTATGCTAAAAAAACTTTTGGGGGGGGGGGGGGGGGGGGGGGGCAAAAATTAATTTTTAAGTAAGAATTCATATAAATATTTACATATTCATACTATATTTTAAGAGTTTTTAAGAAGTTGGGGTTGCAATGGCCCCCACATGCACCCCCCTAGCTCCGCCACTGGCTGTGACTCGCGTGTTAGATTGACATGTACTTGAGCATGTCTTCTATTCTGTAATAGGTCACTTCTCGTAGGGAGGTATACGTTTGAATTTTGGTAGTTATGGTTGGATCTGTTATAAGTTATTACACAAGTTCATTTTCTCGTTATTCTGAATATTTCAGTATTATCGTTAAAATCGATTATTTTAGTTAAATGATACAGATGTAATTATTCTGGTCATTCTTGTTCATTTTCTGATTTATTGTTTGATTATTGTCATGTTCTAAGAATCTCACTAAGTCATTAAAGACTTACTCCTCTATTTCCTATTTGTCCATTTATCAGAACAAGATTGGTATAACAGTATGGGTGGAACGAACGAGTGTCAAGTCAGCATTTTGGAAACTTTGCAAAAATTGTTAAGTGTTTAACTTTATATAAGTCATTTTGAAATTGTAAAATTTATTTGTATTCCAAAGACTTCCGCTGTATTTAAAGTAAAGATATTTTATAGTGATATTGTTTTGATCCTGGTCAGTGAGACCCCTTCCTATGAGCTACAATTGGGTCTGAGTTGGGTTTGTTAGGTGACCAACACTGGACCAACTCGAATCGGATTGTGACTCGTGGGGTGCGGTCCTCACATAAGCCTTGTTACTATCTTTTGGTTCTAATTAGGTTTTGTTTATATAGTATTAACATCTATAAAATAATTTGACCATATTATCCTCAACATTGGGATAAGTAGTCTCTCTCTAACACTTCAATAATTAAGGAAAAATTCTTCTATTACAAGGCCATTTTTTAAGTTAACAAGATATTGCATACATGAATTCGAATTTACTTTGAAAACTATATGATTATACAAGATTTGATCAAGTTCTTTACTAAATGATATTACAATATATACAAAACTTAATTAGATCAGGAAAACAATAACAGTGATTATACAAAATTGAGCTCATTTTGCTAAACAAAATTACGAAACAAATAAGTTTTTTTTTTATATTATTTTTGCAAATCTTATAATTGTTTTTTAGTTAAGCCATCAAATATAGAGATTCTTCAGGAAATGTTTAAATTAAACATTACAAAAATGTACACATCAATAAATATATCTTTAATTAAGCATGTTTGTTTGTTTTTTTTTTTTTTTGTTATAAATAAATCTTGCATCCAATAAGTAACATTTAACAAGTATTTTTACTAAAGTACCCTTCAATGGTTGAATGATAATCAAACTTATTGAGGGGAGGTGGATGGGAAAATCAAACTAGATGGGAGGTGGATAGAATTCGGCCATTATAGATGCGTAACTTGTCTTGAAAAAATGCAACATAAAAACTAATTTTGTGGCGTTTTTCAATGGCACAATAAGAAATAATAGTTTCATATAGAAATGTCACTAATATAACATTGAATGGCTCCTTGCAATGACACAAAAAGAAACAATAATTTCATATAGAAATGTCACTATATAACATTTAATAGCTCCTTGTGAGGTCATATTTATAAACAATCGTGACACTTATCAATGCCCATACACATTACAGAAAGAAAAAAAAAAAAAAAAAAAAAAAACATGAAAATAGGTGGAAACCAAAACAGATTTGGGGTTCTCACAATCTGTTTTATTTCCCTCCTAACCTTCAATTGAAAATATCAAATTGATATATTTTCAAAATTAAAACTTACATAATGTTATAAAATTTATCTAAAGAAACTAAATATGTTGAAATTCAAAATCTATTACAAAATGAAAGGATACATAATCATATACATGTGAACGTGGAAAAAAATGTCCCTGTCATGAAATCTATACATAAAGTGATAAACTTCACTTGATCTTTATGTTCTTGATAAGCACTTGCACAGGCCTGCACACTAATGCATTAGCTTATCAAAAATGATATTATAAAACAAACATATGTAGCTTTTTAAAATTACAACTAATTAAATAACACTCGAATCCCATATATAAAGCTCATTGAACGAGAAAGGATTACCTTGTGGCAAGTTAAATTTCTTATGTACAAAACAACTCCAACAATCTAACTTCTTTAGAGTTCTGGTGATTTTGTTTCCCTTATCAATATCTCGATCACACTTGATCAGGGTACTAACAAGAAAAAATCATTTCGTAGAAGAAAACTTAAAGAAAATTATTATCAGACAAACAAGAAAATACTCCAATAACTATATAAACCAGTAAAATGTGAGGTGGTGCTTTAAATGATCAATAACCTCAAGCCTAAAGAAAAAAATTGGTAAGCTTTCTTCAGCCATTCACTTTGTCCAAAACAAATTAGCACGATCATGAAAACACAAACTCAACCTACGGTCGCATAAATCCTAAAACAATTATTCACACTTTAGATGCAATTACTCAAAACAACCTTAATGATAGCTATTAAAAAAGACTCAGAAATTACCAAAAACTTAGAAGAGTAGATCAAATCTTCGTCCTCCTCAATGTTGCATCCAACATGTTCACTATCTTCCTCACTTAATGCTTGAGGTATTGGAGTGTCGACAGATATAGGTTGCATGTCTCACCTAAGTAAGTCAGAATCATCATTGTCTTCTATGGAATACAACTTTAAACGTTAAATAGAACCAAACAATAATATTAAACGACAAATAAATTGATATTATATTCATAAAATTCACTAAATAATTGAAAACATCTATTATTTCAAATGAATCCAAGATATTTGTAAAGTGACGAATGAATACAAATTACTTCTCAACTGTCGAGAATTTATTCGATAGAAGCTATAAAGTTTGAATTGCTAAAAATTCAAACAAAAATAATTGCAACGTTATCTTCAACGTCTATAAAGCCTAGGAACATGAATCTTCAAAGAATGCATCTTCCACCTATTCATGAACCATTGAATAAGTGAGCATCGCCGTCTTTTGATATCTGCATACATAACACACAAATAGCGTCAAGAGTCATATATAAAAATGTTATAGAACATTCAGTGTGTAACTTTATTTTTACTTATCACAAAAGCTTTTTCCCAAGCAATGTAATCTCCAACCTCGTGTCCACTAGACGTGTAATGTTCATATGATCACACCAAGCGCTCATCTGTCATTAGTGCTGCTTGTATGTAGATTTTCCAATGGTATTTTCTAGTTCTCGTCGCCTAGTTTCTTTGGACGGATCCGCGCTATATAGCACTCCAATAGCGATTATTTTAGTGAATCTAATATTTTAGCTAATTTAAAAAACATAGAAGTTGTTAGTTTCTTCTTTAAAATAAGTATTGATGTTTTTACCTGTGCAGTCTGATCAACTACTTAAGGATAATAAATCTAGACTATCGAGCGACCAATCCGCCCGATTTGCAACTTTTTCAATTGGAGAAAGTCATTTGGGACCTACAAGAAAAAAAAAATCCTCTACATGAGAGATAATAATAATAATAATAATAATAATAATAATAATAATAATAATAATAATAATAATAATAATAATAATAATAATAATAATAATAATAATACATAATTAGAAAAAATAGAACAAAATCATACATTTTTCAGTTAAAACACAACATACCTCTGTGGAATCACTATCCACACTTTCATGTCGTGGTACATAAGTAGCTTGAGATTTTATTAGAGGAATTCCTTTCTTAGTTCGTTATTCTGCTCTTGCAAGACTTAAATGGTTGAACTTTTATTTGCTCCACGACATGACAAGTCACTAAATACAAGCACTGGACAAACTCCAACACCAAACATGCGAACTCTTCCATCGTTATCTTGACACATTACTTGCTCATAAAAGTCATTTCTAAATGTTTGTTCACTTGGCTCATTGATCATTTCCCTTTCTTGCTCATGAATTTTAGACTATAAGAAAGTAAATTTAGCTACACTAACTTGTTAGATAGTTATAAATAAAAATATTCACTAAGAAGACGTATGATACGTACAATGGCATTCTTTACAGGTTCAATTTGTGTAATATCTTTGTTTGTGTAGCAAAACTTAAATAGTTTAGTGACCTGCCCAAACTCTATAGGCGAATTATTACCGCAAGTGTACGAGCGCAAGTAATATAGTGAAGTAAGTTACGACCCACAAAATATTGAACCCAAGGGACTATCTAACAATAATTATTAACGCAAACTACTTTTAATCTACTTAAATAAATTAAATAATAAAATGGGGATTTTGGATTCTTGATTAAGAACTAAGAATGATGAAAATACTAAACTTACTAAGAAGACAAGGTATCGTAAGGACTAGTTTCACTGAGAACTAAAGATCTAAGGTTCATAGACAAACCACTATGAGACGAATTATGATCCATTCATGTGTGAGATATATTAAACTATGAGGTAAAATCTATAATTATGGTTTTCCATAGTGGAAAACACAACGCTGTAATTCGAAATGTTACTATTTGTACGTTGTTCCTCCGAATGCATTTACCTCAGTAAATTACCTACGTCTCAATTGCTAGACGCTACCATCACATGATATGTGGAATTTAATAACCTATGAAATCTATCATGTAAGATCAGCTTTCTCATTTGTCATAAAAATCTAAACATTTATGTGGTGATCAAGCACACAAAGCATTAAAATCAAGTTACCAATTCAGGTTAATTGTTCCACACACAGTAATCTATACACAACAATCACAACATAATCAAAATCTCAGTTAATTCCAATACCTCACGACACATACTAAATTAGCTAGACATAATTGAAACAATAAATAACAAGAAATAATAATATTGAAAACATATGATTTCGGGTTTCACCATAATCATCTATAGTTGTCATTGGTTTCTATCTAATTGATTTCATGAGAATGCATATTTGAATGTATCAAAGATCATCACCACATCATGCGATAGATTGTCAATCTACACATTCAATGCAATTTTCATATATCTTAGGAGATCTATCATATACCGACAGTTATGCTCATGCATATAACATCAAATCATTCATGTGTTCGTCATACACATAAAAGCATTAAGAACAAGATATATAAATTGACTAAAAACTCAATCAATCCATCAATTAATAAAGTAAGAGTTCAACAAAGAGTGGTTAGGCTACATCCTAACTCTAGAAAAATAAACTATAACATAATAAATTAAAGAAAGTATAAAACCTAATCTAAAAATCTTCTAAGTGTGATAAGTTATTCTAAAATGTACATAGTGTGTGATTTTCGTGCCCACAGTGCCTTGTATTCATAGGTGGAAGTGTTGGGGAGACTTTGAGTTTGATTAGGAAACCAAATCAGTTGACATTTAACTTTTTCGGGCCTAAGCGATCACTTAGCAGTGTCTGTAAAATTAGGGCGGCATTCTAGAGTTTCTGCATGACTTTAGAAAGTGTCAAGCGATGGCTTGTAATTGCATAGAATTCGAATGCGATCACTTAGAATGTTGTTCGGTGACAATTTACCATTTGTCATATCTTTTGGTACGCACCTCTAATTTCACTCTCGTTTGTTGCTTTGAACTCCTCTCTCGCCCTTCTACAACTTTGATGTTAACTTCTTCAGATTCTGACGTTATGGTCCCCATGTTGAGCATCAAAGTCGCGACTTGTGCGTCGAACAGCTTCCCAGCTTTGCGCGTCTTCACCATTTTTCCTATACATTTTGTTCTATTTGTTGGAATTGTGATTCGCTTCTTTTGTTAGAAATAAGACATCCATATCTTTCCAATGGTATATACAAATATCTGTGATTCGTCCGTATCTATTCCCAATAAATTCTACAAATTTATACTATTTTATAATATTTTTCGCTTCTTTTTGCCAGCTAGACTTCTAAACATAAAAACATAGTAATTAACATTAAAAGACTCAAAACACATAATAACAAGAAATAAAACAAGTAAACGAGTGTGCTAAAAGTGCTAATTTGGAAACTTATCATACAACGCGTGTTGAAACGTGCTGGAGTTGGTTTGTATGTAATAGTTTGAAAGTAATTAGATCAAATTTAAAATAACTATATCATAAAATTAAAAAGAAATAAGGCTAACATGCTCGTTGGCAAACGTTTAGTGCTGGTTGTATGTTATGAGTTTAAAATGCACGACTGATCTAATATTTACTTATCTCTTGCGCATGAGTAATAGAGTAGACCGATAATTAAGTAAATATTCAAAATGCTCAATGTACACTCTTGGGTCTTCTAACTGAAACTGTTCATCGAAAGCTACACATTTTTTATAGCACTTCCTTTTCAATAGGTTTCTTCAGTCTCTTAACTTTCTACCAAAGTTTTGCAATGTCCATGTTTTCGGACGAGTCATTAAGACTAAACTTGCTCTTTAATAAGAAAAAGAAAATCAGAAAATTCAGAATGAATGACCAAGTAACAGCCAAAAATTGCAAGAATCAAGCGCACCAAAATTTGACAAGAACTTAAACAATTTAACTTTTTGTTTTTCATGAACTATGTACATATAACTAAATAATATTTCCAATGCAGTTATTTCACATATTAAACATGAGTTTTTACCAATCATTAATTCAGAACGGTTGATGGCATCAAGTTTTAAAATATAAAATTTCAATGGGATATACTTGTAAAAGTTTCCACATCTTTTCTTTATAATCATTAGGAACTTTATGCCAACTCGAATACTTGAGCGGCACATTTTTTTTCATCTCCAATCAACGTACCAATTGGATAACTTTGTCGCAAATTCTTCATTTGGTCGCCCATATTCATGGCACTTAACTTCTAGTCGTTCTTCCCAAATTACATGCAATTACATGCAATTGATATAACATTATAAAAAAAAATACATTGAACAATATTTTACAAGTAGATACACCAAGATTCATAGTTTGATTTCTTGGTTGTAGTGTTTAAAGTTAGTATTCTCAAAGTAGTACACTACAAATAACAATCTTAAACTCAATTTTCTCGGCTATCTGCTTCAAGTGTCTTTGAACAACGAGTTCCAAGGTACAATGTGCCACTGACAGCAGCTGGAAGCTGAGTCTACCCATCCCTTTGAACCGTGATACTCCTAAAACTCTCTACGTGTATGCAATGAATTTTATGCAAAAAACTTTATGTTTTTGGATGATCTTTTCTCCAACCTATGGAGCTCCTTTTATAGGCTTCAGGAAAGAACACAAGACATTGATGAGGGGGATAATGGCTCGACTGAAATATTTTTAAAAGTTTTGAAACGTCTGAGAATAAAAACACGACATAAATTCCTGTAGCCGCAAGTTTAATGTGTGAATTCGGGTTTGAATATTAAAAACCTAATTTCGATATTTAACATATAATTATTTTATTTATTCTGTACATATAAAAAATTTTCTCCAAAATGTTAAGATTGCTTTATCGGCAAGGACAAGTGCGATGTGGCGTGGCGTGGCATGCCACGTGAACAAACGATGTCAACGGCACGCGGAGGCTTTCTTCACTACATCTCACTACACCTCTCTCGTTTCATATTTTCATTCTTTGGGTGCGGTAGTTCGACTTAGGTTGGGTTTGGCTTAGTGAGGAAAGAGTCAGGTAGCAGTTTTTCAATGTGAGGCAAGTCCCACATGTATTCTTACTAAAGCAATAACATTCAGACACATATTTATTTGGCTTTCTCTATAAAGGTCAAACCTTTTTGACCATTGGACTCGTTCCAATATTATAGGATTTAATCCAATTTTTTCCAACAATCTCCCAACATGAAAGTTGATGCATCTGAGCCGAACAATGCTATATGCAATTCAAGAGTTCTGCCGGAACTTGTCGCATCAGAATAGGTGGTTGTGAGTCTTGAACCTTCTTTAGTGAAATACCAGCGGATAAACTTGTCAATCAGTGGATACGATGCATTTAATTGTTTCGTGTTTGGTGTATACCAAGAAAATGGTACTCACACAACTCAATCCAATATCAATTTGGTGCATTTGTTGTTTCTACTGAGTTATGCAAGTTCGCTTACACGATTTCCAAGAAATTGAAGCACCTCCATTTGTGAATATATATCCACTTGTAGGTCTTACATTCTTGGAGTCCGCTATCCAATTGCATCAACATATTCTTCTATGATAGTTGGATGTCTGGTATAATGAAATCAATAGCTAGTAGTGTATTTTATATATCTAAAAACTCTAACTATCGCTTTCTAGTGCTCATTGTTGTGATTGATTGTATACCTACTAAGTTTGCTATATCATGCCTAGTGCAGTTCATGAGCTATATCAAAGTGCCTATCATCCTTGAATATTTCATTTGTAGCACATATTCTCCAAAGTTCTTGTGCGTATTACACACCACTTCCATTGGTATTCTTGCCATGGAGTCACTTCCCTTGTCAAACCTGTCAAGAATTTTCTCAACTGAATGACTATGAGAGAGTGCGTACTCGTCTGAAGTCTTTAATTTTCATTACAAGTAATACATCAACAAAACCTAAATCTTTCATGTCAAAATTATTTGGCAGCATCTTCTTGGTAATTCTAAGATGATGATGATTATTATTATTATTATTATATTATTATTATCATTATTATTATTATTATTATTATTATTATTATTATTATTATTATTATTATTATTATTATTATTATTATTATTATTATTATTATTATTATTATTATTATTATTATTATTATTATTATTATTATTATTATTATTATTATCAACAATTATCATGTCATCCACGTAAAGACAAAATATAATACAGTGTTTCTCGTTTCCTTTCACGTACATGCATTTATTGCAATGATTTATATGAAAACCATTTGAAAGCATAAGTACACTATCAAATCTTTTGTGCCACTGTTAAGGTGTTTAGTTTAATCCATATAAGGGTTTTATAAGTTTGCATAAACCTTATGCTATTTATTAGGAACCACAAACCCTTCAAGTTATTCTACGTAAATCTCATCTTCTAAGTCTCCATTCAGTAACGTTGTTTTCACGTCCATTTGATGGTGCTCAAGGTTAAACAGAGCTGATTGATCATCATGATTGACGTTAAACTAGAAATAAGAACATAAGTATCGAAATAATCAACACCTTTGGTTTGTGTATACCACTTGACTATAAGCCTTGCCTTGTATTTGTCAATGGTTCCATCAACCTTCATATTTCTCTTGAAAATCCACTTATGACCTAATGATTTAATTCCCTCAAGAAGGACCACTAGTTCCTATGTATGATTTTGTAAGATAGAATCTATCTCACTGACCACTGCTTCTTTCCAAAGAGCTGAGTTCGAAAAGGACATTGTTTCTTTGAAAGTAGCCAGATCATTTTCTAACATGTACGTAAAGAAAATCTGAGGCAAAAACTATTTCTCTTTTCTAGCTCTCTTACTTCTCCTCTGGTTTTCTTCTTCTTTCTCTTAGATTCACATTCTTTTCATTTTTCTTCAGCATCAAGTTTTGTAGAGAAATATCTCCTCAAAGAAAGAAGCATCCCGAGCTTCAATGATATTATTTACAGTCATTTTAGAGTTATCTGACTTGTGTGCCAGAAACCAGTATGCGCTACTATCATGCGCATATCCGATGAATACACAGTCTACTATATTAGGTCCAATCATAGTTCTTTTAGGGGTATGAATTGAAACCTTCACCAGCTAGTCCCAAACCCTTAAGAACTTGTAGCTAGGCTTATGATCTTTCCACAATTCATAAGGCGTTTTGTCCAACATCAGGGGCGGAGCAAGGGGCTTTGAGGGCCTTCGCCCCCCTCCCCCCGCCTCAGCCCCACGCATATACACATGATATATATATATATCTATATATATATATATATATATATATATATATATATATAGATATATATATTGTACTTTGTATATATTGTAAATATAATTTAAAATAAATGTTAACTTTAATGTGATTTTATACCTAAGTTTCTTATTATTTTTTCATTTCACTAATTTAATGTCTTACTTTTATAATAATTTATTTTACTACTTCCAAAAATTTATTGTAAATCTCCCTTAACCATTTTGTGTAGTGAATAAAATTAAAAAGTGATTATCCAATATAACACTTGAGTGTACAACTTTTTTTTAGATATTCGTTACAATGAAGTATCCTTTTTTTGATAAAAGTATTTGGGACGACAAAGTTATAGAATAAAAATAATGTTATATTACACACTATTAAGAAAGATATTACTCAGATATTAGTTTAATTATAATTTAAAACACTCTTAAAGGATGCAACACAATTGAATATATTTATATGAACATAAATAATAGAAAACTCCTATGAATGATGCAATATCTCTATTTTATGAAATGCTATATGTATATATATCCAGTTTTAATTTAATCCGTTAACAAATTTTAGCTACAATTATGCTACTTTGGAGTCGTTTTTATAATACAAAATATCAAATATGCTTTTCAAGGTACTCATATTTTTTAAGATAATTTATTAACTTTTAGTAATTAAAAATAATCAATAAAAAAACATTTGTATGTATATATAAAGAGAAAAAAAAAATCATCACGTCTATTCACCCCTCCCAAGCCGAATTCCTGGCTCCGCCCCTGTCCAACATTATGTGCGGTTTTCTATTTAGCACATAGTTGGCGGAGAGAATAGCTTTCCCCTACATGTTCTGTGGTAGACCAAAACTGATGAGCATAACATTCATCATTTCCTTGAGCGTTCTATTCTTTCTCTCTGCAACACCATCTTACTCGAGAGAATATGACGCAGTTGTTTGATGAATGATTCCATTATCAGCACAGAGTTGTGCAAATGGTGACTATATTCATCTTTCCGCTCACTTTGAAGGTTTTTGATCTTCTCACAAAGAGAAAATAAGACTACAAAATTCATGAAGAGAAATTATTGATTTTAGTTGTTGTGTCCTTGAATCAGAAAGAGAACATTAACACTTTAATATGAGAGCATTTCCTATCTCTTCCTATCTCTTTGGTCCTATCTTTTTGGAGAAAAAGGAAGACCACTAGTTTATAAATCAAGAAGGATAAAATAGAAAATAATTTCTCGGAGAGATTCTTCTACGAAATGAACAAGTAGGGTCAAGAGTATGCAGAGGCGGAGCCAAGAGGGGGGGGGCATATAGGGGCGGTCGCCCCCCCCCCCCCCCCCCCCCCCCAGCCCCAGCCCCAGCCCCTCCCTTGTGTATACATATGTATGTATATACGTTTATGTAAAAAATTAGATATATGTATATAGATTTTCGAGGAAGAACGGTTTAAAAAGATGATGGAGCTTAAATGAATCAGTTAGATAATTTTAGGAAGAAGATCTGATCCGGAAGAAGAGGTGGAAAGGGTAGCTCGTCGGCGGTTTTTTTTTTCTTTTTCAGAAGGAAGCTCGTCGGCGGTTAAGATATGAGGAGGAAGGAGAGATATCTTTAGATTTCAGTTCTAAAAACTTATCCGAAAGAGTATTGTTATTTTTTATTTATCTATATGTATACACATATCAATATTTATAAATATATCTTTATTTAATTTAAAGTTCTAATCTAATTTTACACACAACTTTTTTGGATATATTTCAGTGAACTAATTCAATTGATTAATATTTATAGATGGTTTCAACATTTGAACTTACAGTTTTGTGGTAGTAAAATTAATGGGGACAAAATTATTGACTAAACTAAAGATATATTCTCATAGTAATAAATATTATGAGATAAGTTACTTAAGATTTTGATATAATATAATATAATTCAATTCCTTCACAAATCATTTGGCGCATTTAAATATCTACATAAAAACATATAATAGAAAACTCATAGGAATGTATCTGTAATAATCCTTATTTTATTTATATAGTTTATTTAATTTCTTTTACTCAAGTTAAGGTTGTGTTCTTTTATTATGTTAAATAAGTACTCTTTAAAGTAAGTATGTGTGAATTTGTATATTTTTATGATAACTTATATTTTTTAATGAATAAAAACTATTTATAAGAAAATATTCATTTTTATGATTCAGACGAATTATTTTTTACCAATGTTATTTCGCCCCCCCTAAATCATATTCCTGGCTCCGCCCCTGAGAGTATGGGTTGATCTTCTTGTATTTCAAGAGTATTTCTTATACTCTTTTCTTACTAAAAAAAAATTGGCTCATAAAAAAAGGGGGTAATACACGTTTCGGGTGCATATATTGGTGTGGTTTTGTTGATATTTCCGCATCCAAAGCGAAATAGATAGAAGTCGGCGATATCATTATAAGAATTTTGATGAAAATAAGTTTGTCCATTGTTAACCTTAATCTCGACTTTTACTTCAATTTTGCAGCAAATCACATTACTCTTATATGAATTAGAATGTAACTGTCACATGCATGTCTTTAAGAAAATGCCTCTGATTCTTTTGAGTTTGATTTATTAGTATACAGATACACATAGTGATGCTATGAGAAAAGATAGGAATTAATTTGAAGTGTATTCAAAATCTCGATACTCTAAAAAAGAGTAGATCATATCTGAATAATATGTATGATGATAAATAAAGGTACATATTTTTCATGAATATTATAATCATTGCAATGTATATAATAACTGATTAAGTTTAATATCGTTTAACTAATTTTAAGTTTTGATTCTATTTTGGTTAACAGTGTATGCATTTCATTATTTGTACTATAAATGAAAATCAAATTATATTACTATTTAATCCCTTACGAGTTACAACCCAGGGCTGCAACTTGGATGAGCGTTACCAAGTCGGGCAGCAACCAAGTTGCACGATAATTCATGTCGCAGCAATTTAGAAATTGGTGCCCAGTATGGGACAAGGTGAGATGAATAGTGTCAAATCTTTTTTTAGGCATAATTACAGCTACAGCCCTGAGGTTTGGTGTTATTACAGACTTCACCCCTGAGGTTTGGAAAATTCCGTAGACCACCCATGAGGTTTGTATAAACCTTACAACAAGGTCCATCTATTGATTTTATGGATGGAAACTTTCAATTTTACCCCTGGTCAATTTCAATTAACATTATACAAAATAAATATCATTCTTTAAGGTCTACCAATACCTTTTTAAATACCAATATAAGATTTATATTGTTGAAAGAAACTGAAAAGTGAAAGTACGATTTTTTTAAAAGAAAGGCACGTGATCTACTTGATTAATCCATTTATTTAAATTAGATTTTAGATGATTCAAAACTCAAAATATTATTTTTAAAGTTTATAAATTATTGTTAATTCCAATATTATAAAAAATAAAAGAATTCAATATGCCTAGAATTTCCTCATTCATCTCAACAAAAAATGCACGAAAAATGAAACAACAAAGGTTCTTAATTTGCAAATTGAATAATATTTTGGTATCAAGATTTATTACAAATAAAAGGAAATAGAAAAAGAGGGAGAGCTCATCAAACCAAAAAGAAAAATGAAAAATCAATAAGTCTTTTGTAATTAACTTAATCTTTTAGATTCTCTTATAAAATTATTGAAGGGGTATTATTGTCTTTTATATGACATAAGTAAGTTATAGGGGAGGTCTATATAATTTTCCAAATCTCAGGGGAGGTCTCTGTAATTACCCCAAACCTCATGGGGTGTAGCCGTAGTTATCCTTTTTTTTTTTTTTTTTTTTAATTTGTGAATTGTAAACGACAAGATAGATATTTGACTTATAAAATTAATTCGAACCAGAACAGAACTAATTGACTCACAAGTTGATCTATCAAATTAGGATACATTTTCCAGTAAGATACATTTTTTCCTGCATTTTCTTTTCGTGTTTGTGCTGAAATTTTGTGAAGAATATAATGATCATTCAATGTTTTTTTTTTTTTAACCTTTTCTGTTAATGACTGATAGCATAAGCATCTCTTCAATTTTCGTAATCTTGCCCAACGGGCCAAACTTAAATTGATGTTATAAATGTAATATTTTTTTTGTTATTATTATTAGCATGCATGATAGTTGTGACCAAGAAAAGACAAATCCCCAGGATCCTGGACTGGTGAGTAGCAATTCTTTATATTATAATTAAAAGGCACAACTTTACTAAGAATTAAAGAAAGGACCAAGTAGCCTCGATACTATTATTTATTCTCTATACATTCTCTTGAAAAGTTGACTCACATGGTTTAGGGCGATTGCAATAATCTTCCGAACAATATGGTTTTCTATATTGGGGGTACTTTTGACAATTAATGCACGAAAGGTTTTGAAGAGAGGGGGTAAACAAATATTTTTCTATCTCACGCATAAAAATTATTTGCTTCTCCCTTTACAAAACGATCAATGAGCTTAATAGGCAAAACGTACGTCAATATACAAATTTCTATAAACAAGTGATCCCTATAAATTGATACATTTATCAATTCTCAACTGAAGAAAAAATTGCTTTGAAAACATTAAGTAATATCATTTTCCAAATTCGGATTCCGTTTTCTCCAACGACTGAAATGTAATTATATATATCGAATATCATAATGAACAATTTACCTATTATGGGCATTGACCCTGCGTGTGGTTGATGTAAATTTCACTTAAAGATAGAGGTGGATTTTGACTTTACTTAAAGAAGCCAACGTACTTCATGGGGATATAACTTTTTAGCCCAAAGCAAAGTAAATTTATTATCAAAGAGGAAGGATTTACCTTCAAACCACACTCATCCTTTTAACTTCTTTTTTCCTCGAGGTTATATAAAGGTTGAAGATGAGTTCGTAAGCTATACAAAGAGAAGCAAATATGAAGAATGCATTAAGAGTATTGAGAATATTGGTTTGTATGATTATGGTGATGGGTACAAATGTCATTTCACATAATTATGGCGATGCCTTATCGAAGAGCATATTGTTTTTTGAAGGGCAAAGGTCCGGAAAGTTGCCCTCCACACAACGGATGACATGGCGAAAGGATTCCGCTCTTCATGACGGATTTGATGTAGGAGTAAGTTTTTCTTTTCTTTTCTTTTTGTCTTCACTTCGATAAGCACAAATTATTTCGAAAAATAATTGCTAAATGCATGTTACATAATAATTTTGATTGGCACCATTACATTCTAAACTTTTTTAATATGCTGTATTATTTATTATGTTAGTATGCCATTTTAAATTATTCAATGATGGAAAGACTTTAGAATTCAATGAGTGGTTTACCAATTACTATTATATCCTACGTTAAAAAGCTACCATGCACATATAGGTAGACTTAACGGGTGGCTACTACGACGCGGGCGACAATGTGAAATTCAATTTCCCCATGGCATTTTCATCCACAATGCTTGCATGGGGAGTCTTAGAAAACGGCAAATCTATGTCCCAAACGGAATTGACACGTGCACTCGAGGCTATTCGATGGTCGACGGACTACTTCCTCAAATGCACCGCCACTCCCGGCGTTGTTTACGCTCAGGTGGGTGATCCCAAAGGCGACCACAACTGTTGGCAAAGGCCGGAGGACATGGACACTCCTCGGACTGTTTATTATGTAAATGAAACGGCCCCCGGATCGGAAGTCTCGGCCGAGATATCTGCGGCTCTGGCGGCATCGGCTCTGGTGTTCAAGGCGTTTGGGGATAAGGTGTACTCCAAGGTGCTTTTACAAAGGGCCATTGAGGTAAAAATGATGAAGTGATCGTTGAATTAGTATATATATATGTTGATTAACTTCTATTCTCAGCTCAATCTAAATATAATTTGCTAATATTAAGTAGCTAGGTGGTAACTTTTCTTTTTTTTTTTTTTGATAAAACGTGGTAACTATTTTACCTAGCTATAATTACATTACAACGTTATTTTTAGTGAATTAGAAATTATGAAAATAGATCTTATTAGGCAAGCAAATGCACTTGAAAAGCGAACAGATTCCATCGAGGAAACAAGAATAAAGGAATGATCGCAAAATTAAACGAATATTAGAGTAATTCAAGTTAATTTGTTATTTAGAGTTAGATATTTTAAAATACTATCTGTTCATTAAAAACTTGTACATCCATAAAATGGACTATTTACTATTTCAGTTTAGTGTAACTAAACTACCGACTAACTATGGAGATAGTTAATAATGTTTTTCAAATGGTAATGAGTGTTATTGTAATTGACAAACATTGTGAGGTGTTGTCATTCATGGTTTTGAGTTTGGATTAGAATGAAGCTTATGGCTGTAATTTGAAGATTAAGTAGTCAAGAAATTGTTATATATATATATATATATATATATATATATATATATATATATATATATATATATATATATATATATATATATATATATATATATATATATATAGTTAGTGAATAGTGACTGAACAATGTTATATGGTGATCATGTCTTACTCTTTTTTAATTAGCTATTTTTAATGTATATACATACCAGGTTTTTGAATTTGCGGACAAGTATAGAGGGTCTTATAAATATAGCATAGGGGCTGGAGTGTGCCCTTTCTACTGTGATTTTAATGGATATCAGGTAAACATTTTCTTAGTTCACATAATGAATAACTCAATTACTATTTTCTTTTAAGATAAGACTAAATTAGAAGACAAATTTTGCAGGATGAGTTGCTGTGGGCAGCAGCTTGGCTACAAAAAGCCACCAAAAGCTGTTCCTATTGGACTTACGTAGTGCAAAATATCCAAAGTTTTGGACCATATATTGAAGGCAGCATGTTAGAATTTGGATGGGATGCAAAACATGCTGGCATCAACGTTCTTCTTTCCAAGGTATTTTGTTGAACTTCACCACAAATCTTCGAGTGAACTATAATAAGACTTCTTCACATTAGATAAACTCAAATTATATCGTTTTTAATATGTTGAATAATTTAAAAAAAAAAACTAAAAATGAAGGAACACTATATTATTCACTTGCTATCATTTTGGATGTTGCATAAGGATATAAGATACTAGTGGAGAAAGAAAAAATTGATGCAAAACGTGTAGCAATTACCACATCTGTTTATGCTCAATTAGTTATATATATGATTTCCAGAAACAGTGAAAAAAAATCTGATTTTCGAAGTGGTAGCTCATTATATTATATTGTCTTCTCATGATTCTATTTGAATATATTTTTCACATCTGAAGACTAAATACTTTCGTATAAATTACATAAATATTTTATTTATAACCAAATAGGAATTATTTGCTTCTTTTGGTTTTCAATGAAAATATATGCGTAATATATATAACATAAGTGGTAATATTTTTGAAGAATTTAACTATGAAGTGTGGACAGATATAAAAGAATTTACTTACCTAGCTTCATTTACTAGAGGACGTTTAAAGATACTCACTAAAGTTTGTCACGGTAAATAACTCTAAGGGTCAATTGCGATCACCCCTATCGTTTGAGATGTTTTGCGAAGTGCCCCCTAATATTTCAAAAAGAGCACTTTGCCCCCCTAACGTTTGTAATTTGCCCCTAAGTCCTTGATCTCCCGTTCATTTTTGCCACGTAGCTACCTTTTCATCCGTTAGATTTGGTATCAAGGGGCAAACCGCACATTTTTACAAACGTTAGAGGGCAAAGTGCTCTCTTTGAAACGTTAGGGGGCACTTCACAAAACACCCCAACCGTTAATGGGCAAAATGCAATTGACCCTAACTCCAAAATAATATAATTATGATACAGAAGATTCATTAATTGTTGTAAATATCTTTGCAGTATGTCATTAGTAATGGATTGGAAGCTACTACTCCTTTCCTCTCCCTGGCTGACAAGTTTGTGTGCAGTGTAATGCCTGAATCTCCCTCCCAAACTACTTGGAACTACACTCCTGGTATGTATCCTGTCCACGGATTAATCATTATTGTTAATATTGGAAAAAAATTCGTACACCCATCGGCTTTCTACTGTTCACCTTAGTTAATATTAAATTGTAACATATATTTTCTATTACAACGTGACAAAATTATAACTATAGTAATATGTTTTTTTTTTTGCTAGACTTATCTATTCAAAAATACATTGGATATTATTTTTTAATATAAATACATGCATGATACATTTTACTAATTACTTCATTTTTTACATGAAATTGCAGGTGGGCTTCTATTCAGAGCTGGTATTTGTAATCTCCAGCATACTGCTGTGACGTTTCTTCTATTGCAATACGCTCGTTATATAAAAAGTTCTAAACGGGACATTCAATGCGGTAACGTGGCTATTAGTTCAAAGAGGTTGATCCACTTCACTAAAAATCAGGTAGCGGAGTTAATTATCTTCTCATTGAAGAATAATTTTGAAGTTCACGCTTCTTTTTAATGTTTGATCAAATTACTAATATGATCTAATATTTCAAAAAAGCAAAATTACAGAATGTTCGTACTATGCACGGCATTTTTGTTCTAAAAACAAAACTAATAATAAAACCTTATACTTTACTCTTAATTCACAATTTTGGAATAGTTAAACTAATTCTTCTAAAGTAGATTTCAAGAATTTGAAATGTTTTATGATATTACAAATTTATTAACAAATTTATTCGAAGTTCCATATTTTGCCTTCTGCTTTCTTCTTCGCAACAGTATTTTACGTACCAGAAATAACATAATTTGAATAATAAAGTCGTTCTAGTAAGTTGACCGTCAAGTTGTACATTCCTTTAACTTTTGAGACAAGTTGTACATTCCATTAACTTTTTACTATACCGACTATGAAATTTTCCCTATACCCGAGATATTAAAATATATGAATTTATGCAGGTGGACTATATACTAGGTGACAATCCAATGAAGATGTCATACATGGTAGGTTATGGCACAAGATATCCCCAAAGAATACACCATAGGGGCTCTTCAATTCCCTCAATTATTCAACACCCACAGCATGTTGAGTGCAAGGCGGGCACCCCTTATTTTAATAGCACCAACCCAAACCCTAATTTGCTGATAGGAGCCGTGGTTGGAGGACCAGGCATAGATGACATTTATGAGGATGTAAGAATGGATGCTCTAAAATCAGAGCCTACGACATACACTACTGCACCTCTTGTAGGACTCTTAGCTTACTTCAACGCCTCACGTTCGAAACTATAGATGGAGGTCTGAAATATTTATCAAAATATAAAATTGGTTTGAGATTTTCTTTGAAAAACTTGAATCATTTGAGAAAACAAGGCTTAATAATTAGTTTACTGAACTTTCTAGCTATAATTTGATTTTCTTGGTTAGAAGATTTGATTTACATAGACTTTTGTGTAAGTTTTAATAGATTTAGTTAATTAAGATAACATTTGTTATTAAATTGTCAAAACTCTAAAAAAAATGTATTATTGATGCTAAACGTTAACTTGCATTAAAATAAATAAAGTTTATCAAAATATAAAAATGTAACATCGAGTTATTATATAAAGATTAATTACACAAGGTCCAGTGAGGTATGGATTACTTTATCTACTCCTCATATCTGAAAAAACTACACAAACACTTTTGAAGTTACATATTTGATTTCTCCAAATACTTAACGATTTTTGAATGACAGTTAGTTTTTTCTTTTTTTGGATAAGGCGTACTTTTTTTTAAACGACAATTAGTTATATTGGTAATTTTCCAAACATGACGAGTAGTTTGTGTAATATGCTTATACTTTATGGATAGTTTGTGTTTTAAACCCAGGGTTAATATGTACACCTCTCTGATATCTGATATCAAATTTTATGCCAGTCAAAGATTTGCTCTCAATTCTTAGTCCTCTTGAAGGAGCGATTGTTCATATCTATAAGAACTCAATCCGTGACTGCAGCATATGAGTTGAGACATCAGATTCCTAACCAATTCATACTATTTATCCCTATGTTAGGATTTATCATGTAACGTTGTAAGGGGTTGAAGCACCCCTTGTGCTTCCATCTTTGCAATGCCTAATCAAAAAAAAAAAAATATTTAATCCCTATGTTAGATCCTATAATTAGTGAATTATGTAAGTAAGGAAAGTATGTAAACTCCAGGGGATATAATAAGTCAAATATGTGCGCAGCTAATACCCAACCCGTCATATTGATATGGGTCGATTAACAAGCATCAATTTATCGAACATGTATTGATGACGATGGCGAGATAAGGCCTCGTGAAAATATCATTTACCGGATGTTTGGTGTTCTGTAGAGATGATCAAAGAGTGATGATTAAATGCTTCATGAATAGATTGTTTATCTATTTTAATGTGATTCGTACATTCATGAAACACAAGTTAGCAACTATCTAAATCCCATGAAGTAGAGTAATAGTATGTTGGGAGATACCACGTTCACTTGAAAATCCTCAAACCCTCACTTTAACGCCCCTGAAATTTGGAAGAAAATAAAAGTATTTTCGAATTTTTATTTTTAGTCATTGAACTTTTTGAAAATATGTTTTTGATCCCAAAAGATTTGAAATTACAATTTAGTCCATCACCTCTTGAAAAATTTATGATTGACCAATAAATATTTTCTTTAAGACTAAATGAGTTATCAAAACTTTCAAAGTGGTCCCTTGTAGTTTCAAAATATCCAAGCATTCATTTACAATGGTAAATCTTCACATATTTACATGTACATTTGTGAAAAGGTAACTTTGCTTTGTCTTTTATGCTAGATATTTCTAAAATTTATTATTATAAAATTCTATCAGATAAGGCCTGGAAACATCTTCATAATTAGGGTGGCCTAGCTTGGATTAAAATAAAAATGAGTAGGGTATGGTAATTATTCTTTGTCCCCCATTTTTACATATAAAAGAGAGGCTCTCTTCAACAATTTTCACACACCTCTCTTTTCCGAATTTGATCTTCTTTTCTTCTGAAAAGTTCTTCCTCTTGATGTTTAGATTTCTCGAAAAATTGTTTCAGTCCTTTAAGCCTTCTTTATAGTCCTTACAAATCCTCAAAACCGAGTTATGTCAAATTTGCCAGTTTTGGTACAGAAACTTTGGAAATCCGAAAACCATATCAAAACTTCGAATCTTTCTCTGAAATTTTTACCACATACTGGTAATTGTGTAATCTAACTTTCATGTGCAGAAACTTTCTACAAGAAAAGTCATTTGAGGGGTCTAAAGTTGAGAAATACGTACCACTGCCTAGAAAATCTGAAAACAGCTCCTAGCTTTAATGATTGATTTAAAATACAAAACCTTAACTTCTTGATCTGATTTTGAAGCTACATACTATCCATGATGTTTAAGGTTGAAGCCCTTAACCAATTTCAGATTATCATCTCATTTGAAAGTCCGGTTGAAGGTAAATCTAAGATCGCTACAGTTTTCAGCATCACATTTGCATAAACCTGTTGTTTAACCAAATTATGTTGCAAAAGCTATCTAAATCATGAAATTGATCATTGATATGGGCTCATTACATACTAATAATGATTTTGGATCAGTTGATCATAATTTAGAATCGTGTTTAATATTTTTCATGGATTTTGCAAACATTTAGATGACATGTAGTTTATTTTACGGTTGATCTTTCAATTTCTTTGTCTTTAAGTGAAGTATTGTGTTTATCTTTTGATCTAACCATCTAATCTAGTTTATTAGCATAATAATTATTCTGAGAAAGTTTATTTTAATTAGATCTACATGTTTACAATTTATTTTAATTGTTATTAGTGATATATGCAATATTATGTAATTTTATATTAATAACTAAAAGAAAAATAGTTTTTACCAAAGTTATATATATGATATGATTTTATTCAAGGACTTACTGAGGTATTTTGTTCAATGTTAAGATCACGGTAAAACTTTTGATTTGAGATTAATATGTAATAAGTAATTTTACTAGAATTTTGTTAAGAAAAATTGTTTTAAAAAGTTTTAAATATGGATTGAAAATATATATGTTTGTTAATATGAAATATGTTATTATTAAATTAGAAATGGAGACTTTAATAATAATTTGTAAATTAATTTAGTCTTCAACTTGTTACTTTGAAATGGTAAATCTCATTATTTATATTTTTACATAGTTAAAGTTAAAATAGGTAAATGTTGGATTTATCCAAAAATTAACAAGAATTAGATATTTAATTGAACTTCTTTAAATATGATAAATATTGAAAGTATATATTTATTGTTGTAAATTTATGAGCAAACAATTGATTATATCTTTTTGAATTATTTAAGGTTCGACAATTATCGACGTTAATCAAGCATTTCCCTTATGGTAAAAGGTGATGTTTGATTTCTGATTTATTCAAGCCCCGTTTGGCACCCGACCCCGAGAAACTTGGGCATAACAATTGTGATTCTTTGTTTCAAATCACGAGCAACATTTTATCGCTATTTTAATGCTTTTATATCCATATTCGTTAATTACTTACATAATCAGATTTCTTACCTATTGTTAAATCAAATCTCGCATTTAATTCATAAACGCAATTCTCTTCATAACCATAATTAACCTGATATCATGATCACCCAGTCAATTCTTGAATTGTGCAACGAGCAACGAACTATGTTCGGCCTATGTAGCTCAAAAACGAGCAACGGATATTATCCGGCTTACTAGCTCATCTGATATTTCTGTTTCACGCATTGGGACGCCTTTGGGAAGTTGGGCCAATGGATTGAGAGGATTTACTGATGGGCAGCAAAGGGCTGTTGGTTTAAGTAATTCTGATTAATACCCATTATGTCTAAGCGCCGCTTGCAGCCAAGAGTTGGTTCTAACCCGCGTGTTAGATTGACATGTACTCGAGCATGTCTTCAGTTCTGTTGCGAGGTCGCTCCTCGTAGGGAGGTATACGGTTAAATTTTTAGAATTATGGTTGGATCTGTTATAAGTAATTGCACAAGTTCATTTTCTCGTTTTTCTGAATAGTTTAGTATTATCGTTAAAAAAATTGATAATTCCAGTTTAATGATGCAGATGTAACTATTCTGGTCATTCTTGTTCGTTTTTTTCTGATTTACTGTTTGATTATTGTCATGATTTAAGAATCTCACTAAGTTATTAAAGACTTACGCCTCTTTTGTCTTATCTGTCCCTTTCTTAGAACAAGAGTGGTATAGCAGCATGGATGGAACGAACTAATGTCAAGTTCGCATTTTGGAAACTTTGCAAAAATTGTTAAGCTTTTGATTTTATATAAGTCATTTTGAAATTAAAAAATTTATTTGTATTCCAAAGACTTCCACTGTATTTAAAGTAAAGATATTATATAATGCTATGGTTTTGATCCTGGTCAGTGAGACCCCTTCCTATGAGCTAAGGATAAGATTGTAACTCGTGGGGCGAGGTCCTAACACTCACAATCTCTAAACATGTTGATGACATGAATCGTACTCACATCAGTAAAAGCTTTAAAATTCAATCTTGCTTCTTAAATTTCTTAGAAATAAGAGCAACATCTAGAAATATGCACAAATCCATGAGAAAAATGACGAGAACTCATAAAACTATCCCAATCATGGACACTATAACTTTTTAATTCACTACTAGAAAAATGGGCTATTGTGACGGGGATAAATGTCACCAAAAACTAGATTTTAATGACGTTTTTTTGGTGACGCACGAGAAAAGCGTCTCATATGTGAGCGTTACTATAGGTTATGGTGACACTTTTTAGCGTCTACTAAATAACTTTTGGTGACGCATCTTAGCGTCTCACGTAAAAATTTTGGTGACACTTTTCCCCATCACAAGAACTCCTTTTTAAGTACCTTAACCAATTGTATTTGTGACAACAAAAAGCATCACCACATGTACATGCGTAGACAAAACAAAAACATACCAGATGAGATGTGTAGATATCTATAAAAATAGTCATTGAAATGCTAGAAAGTGTAATACTAAATATCTTTTTGCACTTACAATACGGATATAATACAAACTTGTTCAACAATCAAGTACTAATAAAATTTAAATTATTCAACGAATATTACAAGGCTAAAGCTTACAATCAAGACCAAAGGCATCTACTACAATGATATCGAATGAACCAACCTATAACTTGCTAAGCCTAGTCTAATCATGAAAAAACTTCAAGAAAATTGTCTTATCATGCCAAAATCTTCAACAATTTGCGCAAATCACTTCAAATCCATGATTAGGCATTAGCTCTCGCACCATATATACTTCATCCAAACGAAACAGACAAATATAAAGATGTACAATATATTAAAGTCACATCTACTAGAGACTTGAAAAAGAATAGACAAATTATCATAACATACAAGATAATGTTGAACTATTAAACAAGCTATATCTCATTAGTAAGGCGATATACGTAAGAAAACAATTAAGTGCGAAAGACAAATAAATACAAGCCAAGATCTTCACTTCGTAGCTAGCTGAGTAGAAACTAAATCTTTGACTTACCTTTCTATCATCAACACTAAGAAAAATACACTTTTGAATTAAAATGTCAATCCAAATATAAAATGATCATATCAAGAGTAAGACCATGTGCAAAGCAAGACAATCTATTAAAGATTTAGTAACTTCTCATAAATAACTTCTTACTATGAGATCAATTTCTTTATCCATCGGAGCATGCTTATAGAACATTGCAGAAACACCTTACTCCTGTAACTTATCCACCACAATCTACAAAAATTCAGACATGAGTAATTAACTTCAATTAATCAGCAAAATTTCAAACAAATAGAAAATACTATGTCAAAAAGTAAAAATAAGTATACCAGACACTTAGCCCAAGAAATGCTACAGCCCGTTGCATCTCCTACAAAGTAATAAATGGGTTATTAAAGACTTATTTGACAATACAAACAATACGCATGCTAAAAAAGAAAGATATGATACTTACTACCTTAACAACTCCACCATGTCATTTATCGTAGTTTGAAAAACCTTATACCAATCATTGACATTAAGTGGAGCTAGTTTTTCCTTTCTTTGTATAGTCTTCAAGAGCTCAATATATGTGCTTTTGTTTGTCTTTACCAGACTTCCCAACTTGTCAAACTCAATCCTTTGAAGATTCTTTGTCTCGTATTAAGATTTATAGCCCAAACATATGGTAAATAAGTGAATACACTTGTTATCTTTTACTCAATAAATAACGTCTACAAGTAGATAAGCAAAAATATTCCACTTAATAAAACTCCAAAGCTAATAAAAGATTATTAATTTTGTAATAGCCACACTGATTTGCAAAAACTGTCTAACTGGCAAATTTATGAGGAACGTAGATGACCTCTCAATAAAAATTATTATGCAGCCATAGACGTAGATGACCTCTCAAAGCAGTCGTTGATGTAGACTTTGCATCAATTGATGCACAGTTGTAGACTTTTCGTGCATCTATGCATTAACTAGAAAATTACTTAGACTTTCCATTTTTTCATAAAATATTCATAAAATTGGCTAAGACCTTGAAATTCTATAGTTAAGTCTCCATAATAAAACGAAATGGACAGAGACCTTTATTAGTACTTTAATTTATTTATTTTTATTTTTTATGAAGAAACTAAGCTTTTTTTTTTTTCTCAATAAATAACTTTATGTTTACATTAAAGAAATTTGTTTAGGTACCGGTTCGTCTTAAAAGGAATAATATGAGCACTTTTTGATTAAACAATATGACCACTTGAGAAGGTGTATTAAAGGTGGTTACTTGCTTCTTATTTTTACTATTTGTTTGCTTTTTTACTAACGCAACTCTGAGCTTTCTGTCAAAATTTTTGCGTGACCACCTAATTTTAGTTTTTAATAGGGGTGCATGATGCATTCCTATCATATTACTTTAGATAAAAACAAATAACACATGAACAAGTTGTGATTTTGAGCAAACCGAGTTCAAGCAAACATAAAAATAGTTAAAATATATCATAATTATTGAGTTAACTGCAAAAACTGTACTTTTGTTCTCTGTATCATAGTATTTTGTAAATTCATGCTAAAAAATAGATTTTAATTCTTTTACATGATATATGGTGTCTTGGGTATCGTGATTTTGTTCACTAGCAATATCAACCGTATATTGCTCATTTATTTCATCATTTTCAGAACATCTACAATATATTATATAAGATCCTCCCCCCCCCCCCCCCTCCCTTCTTCATTGTCTTCCAGAATTTTGCTAATGAATTGTCCCTTATTAGTTCAGGCCATACATATCTTAAAATCGGTCAGCAAAAAGTCAAATTTATTACGTTATAGTAAGACAAAACCAGAACCTAAGAGAAACGGTCAAAGTGGAATAAAAACATCAAAGAGTCTTCACCTAAAAGAATAAAAAGCATCTAAAACAATAAAAACACGAAAGCCAGACAAATTGCAAAATGGTGTTGAACCCAGAGACTTTCTAAGGCTGGAGAGAATGAACACAAATTACAAAATGGATCAATACAATACATGTCTGGTGGACAAGATATTCGATTAGATCATTCAGTTTTAGTAACATGTTTATGCGCCTGTCCTGTGTCAAGAAAGGAGAAAGAGAGAAATAGTATTAACATCTATACCTGGTGAGAGAGAGAGAGAGAGAGAGAGAGAGAGATTGAGATTTTCTTTACTATGAAATTCAAATGCAGATAATGTCAAAAGAATCATTAGTCGAATCATTTTTTGTGTAAGAGCAAACATAGATTGCTGGATTGGAACATGATCAAAAGAGATTGTGGTCGAGTTTGATTAGGTTGTAGTGCGGCTAGTTTAACCTTATTATATGGTTTGACTGTACTATGACACATCTCACAACAACAGCAGTAGCACTATATTCTTTCTTGGTATAACCAGTTTTTCAAGCCGCACATGCCATATTAATCATCTCAATGGTTAATACTTTCCTGGTCCATCCGATTTGGGTGGCTAGGTGTTCTTCCCCCCCCCCCCAACAATTCCGCAAGCATGCATTCACAGATGGAGTTGGATTCTCTTGCAGTCTCAGATTGAGGTCGAAGCTTCGTTAAAATTTGGTCTTGTTTGCTATTAACGTGAATCACTAGCAAAGTCGCTAAGTCTCTTTTGGTCATTTGGAGTATAATATCCGTGAGTACTCATTCCACGTGTTAAGAAATCAAGCATTAAATTGACCTATAGAAGGATTATAATATTTGTATTTGACAATTCTTAATTCTAACTAAAATTTCTATTTTTGTGTTGTCTTAATGATAAATACGCCTGATATATTCCCTTATGTCTCTTGCTGTAATGACTAAATATTTTTGACCATATATGGTTCAGTAGAACTTAATATCCAAGGACAATCTTGACATCATTACTTTCTCACGAGCGAAAGCCAGATAAACCACCTAAGTGTCCATAATCCTTCCTTTTAAAATATTGAAATTTTCATGTAGCATAGTTCTTACTGTTTAAGTGAACGATTGAGTGTTCACCCGACATTTTTTTTTTTTTTTAAGATTTCAAAAAGTAGTCACTTAAAACACCCCGCTTGTTTCAAAAATTAAATCAAAATATTGAATACATAATGAGAAGAAATATTATGAACCCTCAAAATAAAATAGGAGGGGAAAAAAAACTTTTAACCCCAAGTCCACTACAATCTCAAGATACTGCAAATAAATTTGAAACTCCATGTGCAATTTTTTTTTTTTTTTGGGACATTCCAAAACTTAAATCTCAAAGAAAGAGACTTTGTGAAAAGCAATCCAAACCAATCCGTCCTCATCGCTTACTATACGACACAACGAGCAAAGAAAATGACTTATGCTGCTCTCTTTTATAATGTGTTGCGACTGGTATAGAATATGATTGCAGGACTCAAGGGTTTCTCCAAACTCTGACTATAAATTGAAGATTCTTGTACTTATAACACCAAGAAGGCCGATTATTTTTGTCTTTTGACCAGAATGTGGTTGATCAAGGACTCTTGTGAAGAAAGCTACTGAAAACTTAGGAAACATCTAGAGAAAACTAATAAAACCTGCAGTTTACCATCTATCTTTTTTTTTTTTCGCAACTTGCTCACTATACTATAGATAAATAAGCACATGCTCCCTCATCAAATTTTTGAAAGAATTTGCGTCAGAATTTGAAAGTTAATATAGGGGGTTCATCACGATTTAACCTCAAGTTCAATAAAATGTATTCTTTTTCCTTCAATTTTTTGTACATTTTTGTAATCTACAAACCCTAGTTTAATTATCAAAATTTAGGGTTAAAAATTAAGAAAGTCTAACAAAGATTAAACTTAAACAATGGCATTTATTGAATTTGAGGTTAATCGTGATTCCGCCAAAAATAAACTTTCGAGGCTAATTTTTTTTACTGATCTATAGATGAGGGGGGCAAAGTGCTTATTTATCCATAGTACACGGACAAGTTGAGAAAAAAAGATAGGGAGCAAAGTGCAACATGGGGTATAATACAGAGGGTGTGATGATTTTCTCATTTTCTTTAATTCTATTGCTATCCTCTAAAATATCTGGTTTTATGACATCTGCACTTAAATTTTCTTAGGACTAACATCTGATATAGGTTTTAATTTTTGAACTTAACAGTTTGTTTCATCCCAAACTTGTCCTAAAACTAATATGTTTTTGCAAGATATAATAAAAACATACACCAATTGATTCAATGTTAAACACTTTCAATTATTGCTTAAGAAATAAATTCTACTTTATTATGATTATAAATTTGGTTGGTAGGGGTATACTTTTTTTCTTTGCTCTTTTCTTCTTCTAGAATACTAACAGTTAATATAAATTAGATCATAATTTGTTAATTATATACTTGAGAATTCATTATTCGATATTTCAATAATTTATTTTAACTTTGTTTAAAAAGAAAATCAAAATCATGGAAGTGAAAATGAACTTTATTTCAAACATTAAAATTGACAGTTTTATTAACAACTCTATCTAACTAAAATGGAGTCTAGTTACTATTCTTGAAACTCCATCTTTTTGATATTACACTAAAGTCTAAACCTTAGCTGATGTCAATGATACTTTCGAGATGTTTGCAAGAGTTGTACAAGGAGTTTACTCATTGCTTTTGCTTAAAGGTATTTAGAGTGATTTTTGATATAGACAATGGAGAGTGTTTGCAAATCTTTTTAAAAAGCTACTTAAAATATAAATTATATGTTTGCAAAAGTCTGTAAAACGGCTTCATGACTACTTTTCCTTAAAGTGACTTAAAGCTACCTTTGACTAAAATCGAGAGGTTTTTCGAAATATCTTAACGAAGCTACACAGTTCATTAACTAGATGTTTGCAACATAATGTAAAATAGCTTTTTCCTTTAAAAAAGTTTATAAAATACCATATTTATAAAAGCAGTTTTAGAAGCACGTCAGACACATCTTATTTGACTTATGATGTTTTGTACTATTTTTTAATATAAGTACAAGAAAAATCAGCGTTGCAAACACTTAAAAAGTACTAATATGGATCCAAAAATTTATAAGCTCTTATTATAAGGAGACACCACCTTAACAAACATACACTAACTTAATGAGAAGTAACTTTTTTCTTTAAAAACTTTTTAGAATAGCACATTTTCAAAAGCAATTTGAGAAACACCCTAAATTAGGTTTCTAAGATTTGTGATTTTTTGACTTCTTTTTTAAGATAAACAAAAGGAAAAAGTTGGTATTGATACCACTCAAAAAAATACTTATGTTGGTTCAAAACTAATAAATCCTTTTGTTAAGCATTTGCAAACACCACCACCTATCTCCAATTTTTAAAAAGTAATGCAAAAAATCAAGAAACAATATAAACAAATCATTGCCACGTAGAAAAGGCTTGTCAATTATTTGTCAATGCTAATAAGCACCATTTATTAGATAAAGCCGCAAGTAACTATGCCAAATAACTAGAAAATTTCATACGATTTGTAAGTTGTAACACAGCTCCAAAGCAAACACGACATTAAAATCGCACGCAACACCTTCGAAAGAGGTCAAGTTTTCTACTTTTCTTTTGAATTGCACAGTAGAGAGAGAGAGAGAGACGGAGCATCATATATCGTCTTCTTCACAATTCTGTCAATTGAGAGAGAGAGAGAATGAGTATGAGGAGGTCTAGCAATGGGAGACCATCCGGAACCGACGGCTCAGATTTCTCCTATCGCATGGTCGTCGAGTCCAGTACGTCCTCCTCCTCATTCCTCAATTAGGGTTTATCATTTGTTATTATCTATTCTGTTAATTTTTTATTTCTTCTAATTTGAAGGATATCAAAAGGTAGCTCAAGGAAAATCTCGCCTCTCTACCGTCATCCTCACTCAGGTATTATTCAATCTCACTCCAAGTTAGCATCAATTGATTATTTATTTTTTGAAGCTTTTTGTTTGATTTTTTAAAAATCTATAAGTAGACGATTATAAGAGTTAGTTCTATTTTGCATAATTTGTGCAGGCATTTATTCAATTTATGGCCTCAGGAGATCTGATTTTGTCTGCAACCAAAGGCCAGGCTCTTGACAGGCTTTCTCTTGCGTCCGCCGTTTGCTGCTTTTTGTCTCTCTTGTTTGGAGTATTGGGTAATTTGAAAATGTCTACTTATTGAAATTAGTCCAAGTATTTGGGGAAACGAGAGGTGTAATTCTGTCGTTCTGTTGCTTTTAAGGTCGGAAACGGAGCCGAACTGGCCTTTTGAAGTTGTATTTGGTTGGATCGTCAGTTGCGGCCCTTGCCTCCGTAGCGTGCCTCCTTAAGAGTGTCAACTTGTTTGAGGTGGACAATCTTTTTGTCATGCTCCTTACAACGATGAACGATTTTCAGTATCTTGAGTAATATCCTGTTACTGTCGACGTGGTTATTTGAATACCTTTCGTATCAAATTTGCGCTCGACTTTTCCTTATGCAGCTATTGGCTCCGAAGTAAAGTTATATTGAAGCTGTAAAATTATGTGATATGTTATTTGCACACACATGGCGAAACTTATTATGTTTTTGCCTGTCTGAGATTTCGGGATCTTTGATTTCAGTAATACGTATTTCTGGATATGAGTGATATGACTATCTGTGAACTGTTTGATATCATTTTATACAAAACAATTGTCAATTTCTAATATTATTGTTAACTGTTCTCTTTGTCTAACCAATGCAAACAGATTCTCGAAGATTTGAGTAAATGGCAGACATCAAGTTTTGAACTTTTCAAGATTGCCACTGTTGTGCTTGGTAAGTTGCTTTTCTTTTTTTAGATTGATTGTTACATAGAATGTTGAATGGTGATGAAAGCTTCATTGCTTTTAAATGGTGTCGTCTACAGGAGTAGTGGTACAGATATTCGCAGTCAGTGTAACAACCTCTCTCGTTCATAATATGGCACCTCCCAAGAGATCTTCCTGATGGTTTCATTGATTTCAACTGCAAGAGACTTTGGTATGGCTGCAAAGAGGCATTCTCCTATACCCTTTATCTTTTAGTGTTATACTCTTATTACGTCTCAACCGTACACAGAACAAATTATGAACCACATGAGCTCGTCTTGGAACTCAAAAAACTTGTATCTGTTAGCTAACTTTCTTCTTATTTGATGGAAGCCAGCTAGTTTTGTTTTTAAATGAACTAAACAGTTTTAAACTTAGTCATACGATAAGAAAACGTCAAAATGGAATAGTTCTTTTCCTGGAAAACTTGTTTGTATGATACCATCTATAGTAAGGGGAAGAAAAAGATGGAACTGATTTCATTCATAGGTTCCATTCATTGTGATTCTCAAGTAAGTTTATATATTCAATCCCCTGTAATTAGGATTAAGGCCCCTTAGATTTGCGGGCAGAAAAGAGGGCAGCGATAATTTGTAGGATGAATTGGAATGGAGTCGGAATTCACCATTCTGATTTAGTCCTGTGACCCTTTGTTCCTTTTGATATTGATCCCAATTATAGTCATTCCACAGTAACAAGTAATGCTAGTTTGAACTAATATCATGAATCAATCAAGATGATATACATCAAAAAATATCCAGTCTCACATTCTGGTTAACAGTTCCAGTGACCATTATTTTATTAATTTTGAATTTTATGCCTGCTATACGGTTAACTTGGTATTATCTGGATAATGTATCAAAAGAAATAACAAAATCCTGGCTGTTGATGGAAGAACATAAACTAAATAATTTGAGTACCCAGCATTTGCTTCACATATATGCTGGTTACTTTTACTGGGCTGCTGACTGAAAATTGTGATGTGAAGTGGACCATGTTCGCATGATCTTTCTTGCCGTAGGGGTTCATGGATAAAGGATACTTACACATCTCCACTGCTTTATATAACCTTGGATTGTGAAACATCTAGGTTGAACTTTGAGTTTGTTACTTTGCATAATACAGGACTGCATTAGTGTGAGACTTGTTTACTCATTATCAAGCTTAAAACTTGCCAGAATCCTGATTTGCATCATGTAATTACACTCTTCAAACTAAGGCTCATAATGTATCTTACTGTTATTCTGGGAAATTTAATTAAAAAAAATGATTTCAGAATTTTATGAAACTGGGTATTTTTGTGCATCGACACTCAAACTGCATATAAAAAAAACTTACCTTTTTGAGTAAAAGGATTACGTGTAGCTGAAATAATGGTAAAGAAACCAGATTTCTATGCCAGGACAATCTTTCTAGACCGATTTATCTATTTGATAAATTTAATTCATGTTGTTGTTATACACGATAGAACAGCCGCATCTTAGTATCTGACTTATGGATAGGGTGGTCTACGAGTTATTGTCAGTTGGTGACATTATTCGAGTAATGCAACGTGCATAGAACCCCATGGTCTTTGAACTCGGTCTGGGAAGAAGCCTGGAGGTGTCTAAGGAATAATTTGGCTGACATAGTAATTCTGTTTCAATAGAAACTCACAAATGAAGTAGAGTATGTGGTGGGCCAGTCACCGGTGAGGTTACCATGAAATTGTGTAGCTGAAATCTGATTTGGGTTCTTAATGATGATGGATTGAAAATTTGATTAGGCAGGCACTGTATTTGGTTATTTTATTTTTGAGATGTTGATCCTCAGATCTCAAGAGTACTGTGTTTCGTTATTTTCTTTTTGAGATCTCGATTCTCATATCTCAAAAGTTGTAGGGACGTGTCATTTCTAACTAAAAGAACAGGTATATGATCAACCAAATAATTTCTAGCTTATGCATACAAGTAGATCTGTCCAGAGTAGGGTTTATCCAAAGATAAACCGAGACTTTAGCCTTTTCAAGCCCTTTATTCATAAAACACCACAACAAAAGGATTCTTGCAATTCTTGTCTCTTGTTAAGAAAATATTCGTTCTTCATCTCAGTTTCTTTGCTTAAAACCCTTCGATTTATATGCACAAGAAATAGGCTTGCTATTTTGCTTAGGTTCTTGTGTGATTCTCATTAGGACGGCTCAACGCCGAATAGCCCCCGGCTCTAACATCCATGTAAAGGATACAGCAAACATAAAAATACCTTTTTTAGTTTCATTTTAATTGAGAATCTTTCAAAAGGAATATGTTCTAAGAGATCCCCAGATCTTTTTCCCGTGGTCTTTTCTCATGTTGGAACCACGTTTATGCTCTTCCATTTTTTCTTTCTTTTAATATTTAATCTAATAAAAAATATCAAGCCCCGTGTTTAACATATAAGTCTTCTTAGTATCAACAAAAAACAACGATCAAACGTTGATAATTAAGTCGGGATAAAGGTGGATTGAAATTAGATAATGATAGTAATTCTATATGAATTTTCTGTAAATATATGAACTAGGGTTGTAGGCCAATGGTTAATAGGCCATATTGGTAGGATACATATTGGTAGGACATATTGGGTTTTAGCAGTCTTCTTTTTCAATTTGTTATCTAGTTTTCTGAAATAAACTTTATTACAAAAAGAAATATAACAAGGGGATGAATGGAATTTCAAAAATTTTGGTAGGATATATTAGTAGAAGTTAACTGCGTAGTAGTTTGTGTAATTCCCGAACATACTGTGCTATTTACCTATACTATGGGGCTAAGTTGTGTAATTCTTCCTAAAATCTATTAATTACAGAAAGAAACACATCGATCTTACGTCCAATAAAAATCAAATTCTACTCAATGGGCCTATTATGTCGTTATGTGTATGTTCCGCTACCCAACCTAGAACTTAAAATTAAAGACTTGCTCTGACCTGAACTACCTGTAAGGCTCGGACCCATTAATTTTTTAAAGGCTGGGTTTACCTTACCTTTAGGAACATTTGGGGATTATTTCAATTTTTGTCATTAAATGTTATATCTTTCGCTTTTGGTCTTGTAATTTGGGCTCCATAAAATATAGTTATGTATATATCTATTTAAATTTGTCCGGGATTTTTCTTTAATCCATCAACAATCAGAAAAGTTTGGGGATTTTCTATTTTTCTCATAGAAAACATAAACAAGTTATCAATTAAATGATGTGATAATTACATTTCTACTTCTTAGACTTTTAAAAAATATTTGAAAAGATTCCTTTACGCTACAAGATATGTGGGCTATAGCAAGGTTCAAAAACGTTGCAATAGGTTGAAATTCCCTTGCTATTGATCTACAGCAAGGGAAAAAGACGTTGGTAGCATCCCTTGCTATAGGTGCCGTTGGTGTTGGTATTTTACATATGGCCTTGTTGATATTAATCCAACAATGCGACTCGGGACAGGAGCGCCTGAACCGTTTATCTTAGCAAGTCAGGCGCAACAAGTCTAGTACAGTCCGCATCCTTCACAGAAAAATACCAGTAGGAGAGGATGGTGGGCGATTTGCACGACAAGAGCACGATATCTCGTTGACACAACTGCGTTGGCTAATCTCGACATATACCAAGATAGCACTGCAACTCTGTTAAGTTTGGATGACATCAACAATATCGACAATACGCCTATCAGACTTGCAGATGATGATATTGTGGAACTCGATGATGTCAACACCGCCGACGATGATGTGGATGAAGATCATGAGGATGGTGATGACGATGACCCTGATTACACGTAAATAATTTTTCTAATCAATGTATTGCAATTAAGTAAAAGCTCAAAACTTATATGTATTACAAATATATTTTTGCAATGCTACTAACATTTTAAGCATATCTAATTAACATATAAATACGTTCTAACATAAACGCAACTATATTTATATGGTATATAATACAAAGTTAATCGATTAAATTCTAACAAAAATTAATATACGTAGTTACATTCAAAATAACAAATTTAATATTAATTAATTAATCATATATATATATATATATGTGTATATATACGTAGATCGTCAATAATTACCTACAATATCTTAGTAATAAACATACATAATACATGTAGATCTTAATTAAGAATACAAATAATATAATAACAAAAATCTAACCATTAATTTAAAAAAAAAAACATAATACACGTAGATCGTCGATAATTACCTATAATATCTTAATAATAAGCATACATAATACATGTAGATCTTAATTAAGCATACAAATAATATAATTACACAAATTTAGCCATTAATTTTAAAAAAAAAATATACGTAGATCGTCAATAATTACCTATAATATCTTAATAATAAGCATACATAATACATGTAGATCTTAATTAAGCAACATACATAATACATGTAGATCTTAATTAAGCATACAAATAATATAATCACGGATCTAGCCATTAATTTAAAACAAAAAACATAATATACGTAGATCGTCAATAATTACCTATAGTATCTTAATAATGAGCATACATAATACATGTAGATCTTAATTAAGCATACAAATAATATACTTACACAAATCTACCCATTAATTTACAAAAATAAAACATAATATACGTAGATCGTCAATAATTACATATAATATCTTAATAATAAGCATACATAAAACATGTATATCTTAATTAAGCATACAAATAATATAATTACACTAATCTAACGATTAATTTTAAAAAAATATAATACATGTAGATCGTCAAAATTACTTCTAATATCTTGTTTAATCATACATAATTAACACAAATACACAATCAAATCAACAACAACATCATATTTATGCTATATAACAAAAATCTAACCGATTAAATTAAAAAACATAAAAATGTAAAAGCGTAATTTTAAATACATAGAACACATACCTTCAATAAAAATGAGATTTGGTGGTCAAATGGTAGGATTTGATAGATTTTTGGTGAAAAAAGGGAAGAGAACCGAGAGTGTTTAGTAATGGCAAATTCACAGGTAAATGCTGTGAATTTCGCCATTTAAATGTGGCAGCAACGTTAAAAGACGTGGCTGCCAATTTTTTTTAATTTAAAAAAAAAAATTAAATTAAACAGCAGCTTTGTACAAAGCTGCTGCATGCAGCGTGAGTGTTTAAAAAAAAAACACTCACAAAATAACAGTAACGTCAAAAGACGTTGCTGTCATATTTTATTTTTTTGAAAAAATAAAATAAACGGGGACATCTTTGTCTGCTGACACAAAGTTGTCGCATGCAGAGTGTTTTCAAAAGAACACTTACAAAATGACAGCAGCGTCTTTGTCAAAAAGAAGTTGCTGTCATATTTTACCTTTTTTTCTTAAAAATAAAATAAACAGCGACAGCTTTGTGTCTGCTGACACAAAGTTGTCGCATGCAGAGCGTGAATTGCAGCAACGTCCGAAGACGTTGCTGCAATTCGTATTTAAAAAAAATAAAAAAATACCTGGCAGCAACGTTCTTGACGTCACAAAATCCGTTGCAATATGGATGTTGCAGTTGCACACAATTCTTGTAGTGTTATGTGCATATTCACGTAAACGAAGAAAAATGTTTCGTCAATTGTTTGCTATATTGATTGTCATTTGTCCACATCTCCGAAACTTACCACTGTCAATGGGCTTATCACGGGATTAAATCATTTTTGGTGCCTCAATTAGGCACGATTTCAAAAGTGGTGCCTTATTGAGGCAGTTATCAACATTGGTGCCTCAATGAGGCATTTTTATCAATTTTGGTGCCTCGTCGCCGGAAAATTCACAAAATGGCCGGAATCGCTTACGTGGACGTGACATGGCCCCAAATTTGGGGATTTAATCCCGGCTTATCACTCAATACAAAATCAGAATCTTCAAATATATTTATAAAGAGATCTTTGTGTGTGAGGCTCAAAAACTGTTTTACAACTTGCTCGCAATGAAATTTACAAGAAACTATAAATTATAAATAATTTTGTATACCAATTCAAATTTTTTTACCAACCGGTCATTGTGCTACGCTTCCACTAAATTTTTGAACCAATCTCGCTCGAGGTTTCTAACTACTCTAGTTTTGGATCAAAGTTTGTAAACGTTTTCATGAAAAATATTGATGTTATCGATTTTGACTCTAAGAAAATGAAACTTGTAGATATTTAATGAGTTCACAACAGTAGCTATTTTGTAAGAGATTTAGAAATATCTCAAAATTAGTGAAAAGTTTCAAAAATTATATCACAAAAATAAACATTGAGAGTAACATTACAAGAATTGTGTGCAACTGCAACGTCCATACTGCAACGGATTTTGAATCCATTGCTGTAATTTTCTGCACCAACGTGCAAAGACGTTGGTACGTGAAAAGTTAAAAAAAAATATGAAAAAAACACAGCAATGTCAAGGACGTTGCTGCCAAGTATTTTTTTATATATATTTTTTTAAATACGAATTGCAGCAACGTCTTTTGACGTTGCTGCAATTCACTCTCTGCATGCGACAACTTTGTGTCAGACAAAAAGTTGTCGCCATTTATTTTATTTTTTTAAAGTAAAATATGACAGCAACGTCTTTTGACGTTGCTGTCATTTTGTGAGTGTTTTTTTTAAAACACAGGTCGCTGTTTATTTTTTATTTTTAAACAAAATAAAATATGACAGCAACGTCTTTTGACGTTGCTGTCATTTTGTGAGTGTTTTTTTTAAAACACTCACGCTGCATGCAACAGCTTTGTACAAAGCTGCTGCTTAGTTTAATTTTTTTTACAATTAAAAAAAATAATTGGCAGCGACGTTGCTGCCACATTAAAATGGGGAAATTCGCAACATTTTCCTGAGAATTTCGCCATTGCTAAACACTCTCGGTTCTCTTCCCTTTTTTCACCAAAAATCTATCAAATCCTACCATTTGACCTCCAAATTTCATTTTTAATGAACGTATGTGTTCTATGTCTTTAAAATTACGCTTTTACATGTTTTTTTGTTAAATTTAATCGGTTAGATTTTTGTTATATAGCATAAATATGATATTTTTGTTGATTTGATTGTGTATTTATGTTAATTATGTATGATTAAACAAGATATTAGAAGTAATTTTGACGATCTATATGTATTATGTTTTTTTTTTTAAATTAATGGTTAGATTAGTATAATTATATTATTTGTATACTTAATTAAGAAGATACATGTATTATGTATGCTTATTATTAAGATATTATCTGTAATTATTGACAATTTACGTATATTCTTTTTTTAAATTAATGGCTATATTTGTGTATTTATATTATTTGTATGCTTAATTAAGATCTACATGTATTATGTATGTTTATTATTAAGATATTATGTGTAATTATTGACGATCTACGTATATTATGTTTTTTTTTAAAAAATAAATGGCTAGATATGTGTAATTATATTATTTGTATGCTTAATTAAGATCTACATGTATTATGTATGCTTATTACTAAGATATTATAGGTAATTATTGACGATCTACGTATATTATGTTTTTTTTTTAATTAATGGCTAGATTTGTGTAATTATATTATTTGTATGCTTAATTAAGATCTACATATATTATGTATGCTTATTACTAAGATATTGTAGGTAATTATTGACGATCTACGTGTGTATATATATATATATATATATATATATATATATATATATATATATATATATATATATATATATGATTAATTAATTAATATTAGATTTGTTATTTTGACAATGTAACTACGTATATTTATTTTTGTTAGAATTTAATAGATTAACTTCGTATTATATCACATATATATATAGTTGTGTTTATGTTAGAATGTATTTATATGTTAATTAGATATGCTTAAAATGTTAGTAGCATTGCAAAAATATATTTGTAATACATATAAGTATTGAGCTTTTACTTAATTGCAATACATTGATTAGAAAAATTAGCAGAGGTTTGTATAATTTAGACGTAAAAGATGTATATATACTTAATTAGTCGATTTAGTAAATGAATAGATAGTATATATTGTCGTGTATGTCTTTTATAGTATTTTGACCATGCTAAATATTTATTTATCAGATGGTCGGCTCGTCAGATTAGAGTAAGGGAAAGGGAAAGGAAAAGGGAAAGTGTCGAAGAACCAGGTGCCATAACCGGAATGGGTACCCTTTATCTTTTATTGTTATGCTCATATTACGTTTCTACTGTACACGCAACAGAGTATGAACTATACATGAGTTTAGGTCCTTCTCGCGGAACTCAAAAATCTCGTATCTGTTAGTTATTTTCTTACTTTATTTGACGGAAGCCAGCTAGTTGTTTTTTATATGAGCGAAATAGTTCAAAATTCAGTCATATGATGAGAAAAGTTGTAACAAAATAGTTATTTTCCTTGAAAACTTTTCTTTGCATGATTCCATCTATTGTAAGGGGAAGAAATAGGTGCACTGTTTTTAATCCATAGGTTCCATTCGATGTGATTCTCATGTTGGTTTATATATTATATCTCCTGTAATTTGGATTGAAGCCCTGCCTCACAGTTATGTGGGTATAAAAATAGTTCATTGATAGTTTGTAGGATGAATTGGAATAGTCTGATTTAGTGCTGTGATCCTTTGTTCCTTTTAATATCTATTCTAATTATAGTCATTCCTCACATAATAATTAATGCTTGTTTGAACTAAATATCATGAATCAAACAAGGTGTTATAGATCAATGTACAGTCTCGCATATCCCAATTAAAAGCTCCAGTTTCCATCATTTAATTTTGTGCCTGCTACACGGTTAACTTGTTTTTATCTTGATCATGTATCAACACTGTTAGGATCGCAAGTCCAACACGATTCAAACTCGATTAAATAGTCAGGACTGCCAGGTCCAACTAGATTTTATTTCCTTGTTTGCAAAATTATTTTAAAGGAAAATTCGGTTTTATTTACTTTGATTTATTTACTTAATTATTCGCTCTTAATTATATGGTAATTATCTTGTTTTAGACGAGTGAATATTTAGGTAAGTTTGTAAAGATTTAACTTGATCTTATAATATCTTATCTTATGGAAAGTTAATCTTTATCAAACTCTTTATTATATCCTTAAGTAATCTTTTCCTTGTGGAGTTTTCTTTTGTCTTTGGTGTACAGAATATACGAAGATCATGAAGATCTTATCAAACGGAAACAAAGACTTATCAAAAGGAAGAATCGCCTTATCATGGAAAGATTCGGATATATTTGGAAAGATCCTGTCTCGACTAGATATGGAGACTGGCCGAGATTCAAGGAGATCTTTTAGGAGAACTATCCTATAAATAGTAGAAATCCTAGTAATCAATTTAGAACACTTGTGTAACAAAATATACATCATTAGTTGTTCTCTTTTATTTTGATTTTTTAGTTTTCGCCCTCTTGAGTCAAATCAAGAACGTGAGAAGCCGACTAGAGTTGAAGGGAGTTCAACGGGAAAGGATTGCACCAGTTAGAGGGATCTATACGTACGTGCAGTTCGCTTGGAAGTTTTCTCATAAGAAGATCGATACGGGAGTTTTGATCTTACGGGTCAAACGGAGTAACGCGAAAAAGGTTCCGGTGGTATCAACATTTGAGGGATTCGGTGTTAGAGTAAAATCAGTTGGTGTAATAACTTTTGTCCGTTGAAAGAAGTTTGATTCAAGCGAAAGCCTCGTGGATGTAGGACATAGTCCGAACCACGTTAAAATCTGCTGTCTTATATACCTGTCTTATTTATCTGTCTAGATTAGGTATCGCAACTAATGCTAAAACGTAAAGTATTAGACCTAAAGATCTATCAAGAACATATACGAAGTCCTGGCTGTAAATGGTAGAACAGAAACAAAATAATTGGTAAAATTAACCGATTAACGTGTGTCTAGCACCCATGGTCTTTGAACTTGTTTTGGCAAGAAGCATGAAGGTGTCTAGGGAATAAGTTGGGCAGTATAGTAATTCTATTCTAATGCAACTCAGAAATGATGATGAGCCAGTGAGGTTACCATCGAGTTGTGTAGCCAAAATCTTATTGGGGTTAATTTTTTTTTTTTTTTTAATTAGAATCTTATTTGGGTTCTTAATGATGATGAAATTGAAATTTTTTGATTCAGCAGGCACTGTATTTCGTTATCTTTTTGGGATGTTGATTCTCAGATCTCTACAGTACATCTCTACAGTACTTGTTTTAGTTGTACGCAAATGTTGTTTTGAACTATACGAACAAGTATATGATCAACCAAATGATATCTAGCTTATTGTAGACCTGTCAAGAGTAGGGTCTTCTCCAAACCGAGAAAATCACATTTTTGGTGCCTTAACTTGGCACAATTTCGTTTTTGGTGCCTTAACTTGGCACATCACGTTTTTGGTGCCTTAATTTGGCTATTTTTTCAATTTTGGTCCTCCGGTGGCGGCAATTTGAATATGTCGCCGTAAATTGCCACGGTGGCGGTAATTTGGGGATTTTGACCCAGTCAAAAATCCACCTCAACCCATATGCCTATGTGGCACGCCATGTGGATAAGTTATAAAAAAAAATCCTCAAATTTATATATATTGAGAAATCCATATTTATTTATATAAATTTAGTTTTTATAATACATTTAAAAAGAAACACAGTTTAAAAAAATTGTATTTATAAATTTAAGTTATAAACATTTAAATTTAAATATTTGAAACCAAGAATTTGTATTTAAAATTTAATTAAATGATAAATCGAAAATAAAAAAAAATACCAGGAAAAAAAAACGTACGTCTTCTTCCCCTTCCCCACCCCTAGGGCCCACCTCAACTCCAGGTCCAGCTTCAACACACCACCACCACCACTACCCCTGAATCGTCGAATCGGAGAGACTTGGAAGGAGATAAGAATCGATTGAAGGGGGAATAGGATTGGCCTAGGGTTTCGTCGACGTTGGAAATCTCCTCAACAACGAGATTGAGATCGAAGGTAGGGGGTTTTTGCAATGTCGTGGTGGTGAGATGAATAAGGTCTTCGGAGGTTGCGATTTCAAACCTTGGAATTGATCCTCAACTCCTCAACAATGGCGAAGAAGAGATGAAGAAGATGACCTGTTTTTTTTTTTTTTTTTTTTTTTTTTATATATTATCTAAAATAATTAAAAATATTAATAATTTTAGTAATATAATAAATTATTAATAAGAGAGTCTTTAAAAAAATTGTTTGTTTTTTTATTTTTTTACCAAAAACAAATATATAATTAAAAATTAGATACTAATTTTATAAACTTTTAAGTAAAAATTTAAAATAATTAAATACATAAGGGCAAAAATGGCATTTGATATTTTACATGGCGTGCCACATAGACATATGGGTTGAGGTGGATTTTTGACTGGGTCAAAATTCCCAAATTGCCGCCACCATGGCAATTTTCGGCGACATATTCAAATTGCCGCCACCGGAAGACCAAAATCGAAAAAATAGCCAAATTAAGGCATAAAAAACGTGATGTGCCAAGTTAAGGCACCAAAAACGAAATTGTGCCAAGTTAAGGCACTAAAAATGTGATTTTCTCTCTCCAAACCAAACCGAGACTTGAACCTTTTCTAGCCATTTATGCACAAAAAACCACAAAAAAAGGATTCTTGCTTCTTTTTTATTCCCTCTTGTTGAGAAAACATTCGTTCTTCATCTCAGTTTCTATGCTTAAAACCCTTCAATTTATATATGCAAGAATTAAGAGAGGGGTTTCTTTCAAGTTTGTGTGCAGTCAAGTTCTCATTCGCACGGGTCAATGAAATAGCTCGTCCTCTAACATCCAAGTAAAGGATGCGGCGATTGTAAATACTTATTTCAACTTCTTTTCTATTGAGTATCTTTTATAAGGAATATGTTCCAAGAAATCCCGACGCGCTATCTCTTTCCCTTGACCTTTTCTCATGTTGGAAACCAAGTTTATGCTTTTAGAGTGATGCTACGGAGGCCTTGCCACTGTATGCCTAACCTTCACAGCCATATTGGCTTGGGTTAAGGTTGGCAGGGCTCTTTTGCTTGTGCTGCCTCTCTTTCTTTGATCAGTTGTTGCATGTCAGAGTTGCAAAGCATTAAACCTAGGAAAAATTTCACAAACTATCCTTGTGAATTGGTAAATTACACAGATCATTTCTTATGTTCGGGGAATTACACAAAATACTCTGATTTTATGTATGTTACCATGGTGTTTTCTTATGTGGAAGAGGATGAGCTTGGCAAAAAACTTGAAATTCCAAGTTATCCTCAAAGTTCTACATTTTCATAAATATATATATCGAATCTGAAATTGTAAAAATTATACAATGACAAATCTTTATAATTTTTTACGTATTATTTTTATTTTAATCATTTTGACCATAACTTAGTTTCTTAATTTATATTTTAAATTAAAAATATTTTGCTTTTTATAATTTTATTTAATATCAAAAGAAAAACATGAAAATTGGGGCAGCAATCTTCCTGATTCACCACAACTCCACCTAGCCCCATCCTCCAAACTCTTTATTTTCTTGAATGGAACTATCGTTACAGAAGAGTGTTAGTTTGGCAATTCACTCTAAAGTTTCTACCCGTACTATCCTATTGAAGTTAATATGTAATATAATGTAAATTATTAAATAAACTTTTTTACAGATAAAGAAAACTTCCACATTAATATGAAGACATGAATATCAAATGCATAATTACCGCCACTTTTGAACTTTAGTGTTTTGAATTTCTTTCTATATCGTCATAAATAAATGATTCTTAACTTATTTATATGTAATCTATCGAAAATATGTAGGTGACAACAGTTGGAAATTTGAATCAGCATGCTTTAAGAGTCATAAATAGTAGTTTAAAGTCACATTAAGATTCACTTCAACACTAAATTATACAAGGCGTGTGTGGTAATAATTGTGGAGGAGTTGGTATATATATATATATATATATATATATATATATATATATATATATATATATATATATATGTAATAGACTCAGATTTCTGAAATTTAAACTGCATTTATAGAATTACTGACAAAAAAATGTTAAATGGAATGATATTTATAAGTTGTGATAAAATTGTTGTCCGAGTAAATTGCACAAAATTACAATATTATAATATATATAAATTCACTTATGGTCAGCCAAATTTAAAACTAGTGTAAACTACATTCAGTTATGATTGGACGGTGAAAAATAGTATTTGATACATAGCCCACTGTTAATATGGTTCGAAAGATAGGAAAAAGTTGTATATCAAGAACAGTTGTGTATTTATTACAACAATATTGGTGGATTAACAGAAGAAAGTCCAACAAACTTATTAATAGACCTTCATACCTACTAATACGAAAGCCATCTTCCTTGATTTTACACCTTCACAGTCCATTTCCTCTATCTTAAACATCAATTCAAGTTTTCTATACCGCATTAAAATAATTGATATGAGGTAGGACATATGGTTTCTGATTTAATTTTTCAGATAGTTTGAGAACCATATAATTGTTTGCAAGGTTTGAGCATCTAGATATGTAGAATATTATATGCTAGTATCTGCATGGAGTTATGATTAACTTTTTCTTGGATGAATCGCGATATAATTAAGGGAGAAAAATATGCGGAGTCTACGAGATCTAGTTATTGAATAGTATCCTATCCACCTTTTAGATCTTGTGGTCCCAATCAATATTCTGACAAGAAGTACTGTACTATAAATTCCTTTATAAAATTAAACTTCTTTAAGTAGCAACAACAACAAGAGTAAATAAGTTAAATAATATTATTCAATTCGTCATGAAATGTTTGTAACATATATAACCATATTGGTGTTTATGTTCCCCGAATTGTACTTTACTAGCTAATCAGATTAGTACTGCAGCTACATAAATTAGTTCAAAATCTGTACTTAAAAGATTCAAACATTATTGTATATATGAGTTACATAACGTGAATTTTCCAGGGGACTTATGCGATGGCTACCCTCTTCGGTATTTATGAAGTTCCTTCTGTTGGACCCACACAATCAAAAGATATAGTTTTAAATTTCTCCGGAGCAAATCACCTAATATCTGGTGGTCGTGTGGTCGGCCCTTTAATAGCTGCGACCAATGTCCAAGTTAGATCTTTATAAGTTTTTTGTTGTTTTTAAATTAGATCACTCGGCTAAGCATTTTCAGTTTTAAGTGTGCACATTGTACACAAGTTCAATAGTACGTTAACCTCATCGCATTCATTTGTCTATCCTTTAAATATTAGTCCAGCATTAACTTTCCTTAAAATATAACATCCGTCCTATTTTTTTTTTCCCATAAAAAATGATTGCTATGATTACGGATTTGTGTGCAACACTTTTCCAATTTATGTAGGTTGTGATTCACTGGTTGATTTACGAGGAAGAGAATTAAGAAAGTTGCCAGTGCATGTTCCTGTATACCGATAATAAAACTCGGTTGACTATGTCTTTTGTTTAAGATGACCATATTTTTTCTTGTTTTTTAAATAGTTTCTTATCCACCATTTTAGTCTTATCATGCTCAACTCTTACTAATTAATGTCAGTTACTGTATTCTCCCTTAACAAAGATGTGTGATTGAACTGCAGGGTCGCACAATAAACTTTCTCCAATACTATCTCGTTGAAGTTAATATATAATGTAAATTTTTGAATAAAGTTTCTTACGAATAAAAAAACTTTCACATAGCCAGAAAACATGAAAATGGATGAGACATTGTATGTAACCATTAAAAATATTTACCTAACTTTTTGGGCATTTGATATATTTTACGCTTATCTTGGGCATCACTTACTATGCCACTGTTGAAAATGTAACGTATGGAATAATCGTAATGTACTCATCTTTAATATAATTTTTTTATTTCCACGACTCCTACTTAATCTTCACTTGAAATAATCAAAAACAACTCGAATAAATGATAATAGAAAAGTGACGGCAATTTAGCTAAAACGTATATCGTGTCTCATTTATCATTCCATCTGGTGTTCAGCATCAAAAATCAATATGGACGAAATATAAAGTAGTATGGGGTTAATTTTTTCGTGCACATTTTATGAATTAGAGAGAATTATGTGCGATCGCTATCTGTAGTTTATAGCAATTAGTTTAAACAACATATAACGGCGGTTCACTTAAGCATCAACTAGAAACCTTTTTGCTTCTTTTGATTACAAAATTATACTTCAAATTACTAAATGAGTGACATCGTACTTCCAATAATAATTTTCTAGGTTTAACAAATATTTTTCTTGCTATGTGTGGGGCTTCCTTGGTATATGGCTCCCAAGACCTACTATGTCCTTAGTTAAAAAAACAAAATAGCCATTACAAGAATCAAAAGTTTCATTTAGAAATAAATGGATGATTTGTTGTGCTTTATAAATTTGAATGTCGCGGGGTATATCTTTGATACACTCTTGGAGATAAATAAAAAAGTTTTATGTAAAAAAACATGGTAAAATGAAATATTATCATTTGATAGATACTATATGTTATGATTGAATTGCAAATCGTACTAGAAAAAACCGAAAGAAAACACCACCATTGTCATGGTATTTATTTTACCACAATATTTATTTATTGGTCAATTGTGTCTTTCTTTGGCGAGGCTTACTCTATTGTTAGTAGAAAGTTATCTACAGTTTCCATTTGTAATAGGTTAATTTGTTGGTGATAGGGGTATAGGCAACCGCAGTACGAAAAAATTATATTTTTATCGGTGAATTTAGCAAAATATTCCAACGAAGGAAGAGAACCCTTAATACATCCTCATCAGAATCAAGATGATACACATCATTGAAAAAATATTGTGTATCATGTCTTCAGATTGTGCGAATCGGTTTGCATTGCGCTATGAACAGATACCCTTATTTACTTTCCTAACTCATTTTTACGTTCTGGAACAAAAGGTTTTCATTTTTATTTGATCTTTATCTTTGATTTGATAGATCTAACGATTAAATATTTGTTTCACTTTTTTTTAACATGCATATTTTACGTACAATTACAGTGATATTTGATTTTCAGTGTTTTGAATTTCTTTACATATCATCATAAATAAACGAGTCTTAACATAATTATATGTAATATATCAAAAATATGTAGGTGCCAACAATTAGAAATTTGAATCAGCATGCATTAAGTGTCATAAATAGTTGTTTTAAGTCACATTAAGATTCACTTGAACACTAAATTATAAAACGCGTGCGTGCGTGGTAATAACTGTGGAGGAGTTGGTATGTATAATAGACTCAGATTTCTGAAATCTAAACTGCATTTATAGTATTATTGTAACAAAAAATGTTAAATGGAATGATATTTATAAGTTGTGATAAAATTGTTGTCCAAGTTAATTGCACAAAATTACAATATTATAAGATATATAAATTCACTTACGGTTCGCAAATTTAAAACTAATGTAAACTACATTCATTTATGATTGGACGGTGAAAAATAGTATTTGATACACCGCCCACGGTTAATATGTTTCGAAAGATAGGAAAAAGTTACATATCAATTATAAGGAACAGTTGTGTATTTATTACAACAATATTTGTGGTTTAACAGAAGAAAGTCCAACAAACTTATTAATTGACCTTCATACTTATTAATACCAAAGCCTTCTTCCTTGATTTTACATTTTCACAGTCCATCTCCTCTATCTTAAACATCAATTCAAGTTTTCTAAGCCACATTAAATTATTGAAATGGCAGGGCGTGAGAACCGACCCATAATCCTTGCCCTAGTGGTCCAAATTCAGGTCGGCGTCATCGTCGGGAACCTTCTAGAACAGGAGCAGCGTCCGCATATTCGAGATCCTCATCTTGTCCATCCTTTCCAGACATTGTTACCGTGAACAGTGGCGAGGTTAACTCTATTAATTGTGATTTTTGCAATCAAACTAGTTATTTTACTCAAGTATAACCTTTTTCTTTTATGTATGATTGATTGTGCAAGGTGATGGTTTGTTTGTTATGATTTCGAGGATTAATCATGTCCATATTACATCCTAGCCAATTTTGTTATATTTTTTTTATATTTTCGTGTAAATGGACTTTAACTACACAGATTTCAAAAATTAACAACATAGTAAACAATAGATTATGTGAAAACTTATTTGGAGTAATGTGGGATAAATAGATCATGAAACATGTACTAACTCGTATATTTATAGAACAAGAGTTAATTCACCTTCTCATTAATTGTGTAAACAACATAGTTCTTTATATGAATAGGTTTGTGGTACGCAAACTTAACAGGATTCCTCATTTGACCCTTTTTATCTACTATACAAGGCTTGGATATGTACAGAGTATTTATTCGGGTAATAGTACCAAAATAAAAAATTTATACACTATTTTCAATAGATAAATACAATACAGGCATCCGAAGTTAAAAAGTAGGTGAACTTCGGTACATTAATTATTAGTCAGTATGGTAGATGAAGATATATGTCTGGATGAGTTTTTGAATGTCTGTTTCCTGCAAATTTAAAAGATCATAGATATGACGTAAAGAGCATTGCGTGAATATCCGATATAAAATAAATATCATTTGTAACAATTAAGTTTAGCATACAATAAAAGTAATTCATGCTATAATGTGCTAGACCCATCTGATAGTTATTATAAACTCCCTGAAAGATTTGGGAAAATCATAGATCTTGTCATTATCAATTTGTGCAATTTGGGCTAGAATCTGCGGAAACAAACATGTACCGTGCATGTACCTTGTATATATTGGTTATATTGAAGTTTTTGTATACATGTTTTCTATGTTTATATTAATGAATTAGTTCCATTCACCCTTGCTTCTATTATTCCAACGCACATATTGATGAAGTCGTAAATACTTAGTATTTAAGTTGCCCAAGAATTAAGGAATTGTCTGAATGCGGCCATTCGCATTGACCATACCTTCTTTGTTTATTCGGTTTTTCTAGATTAGTAATAATTAAAGGTATGACATTACTAAATGGGTAAATGGAAGTGCATTACCCTAAGAACAATGATAACAGAAAATTTCCTTAGTCACGGAGAATCGACAAAAATAAAATCCTTAAGGAAGGTTTATCATTTATATTGCTATCAAATAAAAAAATAGGTGTTACTCGAGACATTTATTCTTTTATACAGATTTTTCGGTACACATCACCGTGTTCCATTGTGATATTTTGATGGTTGTGATAATCTTAGGTACACTCCCCCGTTTTGAGGGTCATTACTCCTTATTGAAAATTCTACAATGGTTACATGATTTTTATATCTCAATATAATTTTTTTCTAAATATTGCTAATCATACATACCATCTTTATTGTACTCTAGAAATCATGATGAAATAGAAAGAACTTTGTAATCTCATATTTTGTGACATAGTACGTCAGTTAAAAGTACTTACTTTTACCAGCTTGGACTGCTATATTTCGTTTATTTTGATAAAATGTTTCCTTGATTTTCTAAAACCTTTTCTGTGTTTAGGACATAATCAAAAGTGTTCGGACTTACTTTGAAGGATGTGAAAGTGTTCGGTCAAGATATAGCGCTTCATCCTTGAAGGGTCATATTTTATCGGCACAAGGAGACATATCTAAACCAACATTGACAAATGCTGGTTCTGATGTATTGTTTGAGGTAGGACATATGTTCTCTGATTTAATTTTTCAGGTAGTTTCAAACAATATAATTGTTTGCAAGGTTTGAGCATCTAGCTATGTAGAATATTATATGATAGTAAGAACATGGAATTATGTTTAACTTTTTCTTTGACGAATCGCTATGTAATTAAGGGAGAAAATTAGGCGTTGTCTACAAGATCTAGTTATTGAGTGGTATCCCATTTTGGTCCCAATCTATATTCTGACAAGAAGTACTGTACTATAAATTCCTTTATAAAATTAAACTTCCTTCAGTAGCAACAACAACTAGTGTAAACAACTAGTGTTTCACTTTTTTTTTAACATGCATATTTTACGTACAATTACAGTGATATTTGATTTTCAGTGTTTTGAATTTCTTTCCATATCATCATAAATAAACGAGTCTTAACTTAATTATATGTAATATATCGAAAATATGTAGGTGCCAACAATTAGAAATTTGAATCAGCATGCATTAAGTGTCATAAATAGTTGTTTTAAGTCACATTAAGATTCACTTGAACACTAAATTATACAAGGCGTGCGTGCGTGGTAATAACTGTGGAGGAGTTGGTATGTATAATAGACTCAGATTTTTGAAATCTAAACTGCATTTATAGTATTATTGTAACAAAAAATGTTAAATGTAATGATATTTATAAGTTGTGATAAAATTGTTGTCCGAGTTAATTGCACAAAATTACAATATAAGATATATCAATTCACTTACAGTCTGCAAAATTTAAAACTAATGTAAACTACATTCATTTATGATTGGATGGTAAAAATAGTATTTGATGCACCGCCCACGGTTAATATGGTTCGAAAGATAGGAAAATGTTGTATATCAATTATAAGGAACAGCTGTGTATTTATTACAACAATATTGGTGGTTTAACAGTAGAAAGTCCAACAAACTTATTAATTGACCTTCATACCTATTAATACCAAAGCCTTCTTCCTTGATTTTACATTTTCACAGTCCATTTCCTCTATCTTAAACATCAATTCAAGTTTTCTAAGCCACATTAAATAATTGAAATGGCAGGGCGTGAGAACCGACCCATAATCCTTGCCCTAGAATGCCGTAGTGGTCCAAATTCTGGTCGGCGTCATCATCAGGAACCTTCCAGACCAGGAGCAGCTGTCATGACCCTGACTTTATCAAGGGGGAAATAGCCAAGCCAACTGGACCAATCAAATTGAGACATCCGGACCAATCAAATGAAGACACTTGGAAGGAGATTAGTGTTGCATTTTACACTAGCAAAACTATTTTCTACTTTGTTACTAAAATTATGTTATCGTTACGTATTGTTATAGTTTCTTTGCCCTAGTACTATATAAGGAGTGGAATGTAGAATTTGTGGACTAAGCAATGAATTAATATTTCTCTCTTCTCTTTGTTATCTCCCTCCCCTCAATCTGTTCTCTCTTCTCCCTCATTGTCTCTCTAATTCCTTTACTTTATCTTAGTTATATGCATAAATATATATCACCAATGGAATACTCGAATCCAAGTTCTGCACTGAAGAGCCGGGCCATTACAGCAGCGTCCACATATTCGAGATCCTCATCCTGTCCATCCTTCCCCGACATTGTTACCGTGAACAGGGGCGAGGTTAACTCTATTAATTGTGTTTTTTGCAATCAAACTAGTTATTTTACTCAAGTATAACCTTTTTCTTTTATGTATGATTGATTGTGCAAGGTGATGGTTTGTATGTTATGATTTCGAGCATTAATCATGTCCATATTACATCATAGCCAAATTTTTTTATTTTTTATTTTTTATATTTTCATATAAATGGACTTTAACTACACAGATTTCAAAAATTAAGAATATAGTAAACAATAGATTATGTGAAAACTTATTTGGAGTAATGTAGGATAAATAGATCATGAAACATGTACTAACTCATATATTTAGAGAACAAGAGTTAATTCACCTTCTCATTAATTGTGTAAACGACATAGTTCTTTACTTGAATAGGTTTGTGGTACGCAAACTTAACAGGATTCCTCATTTGACCTTTTTTATCTACTATACAAGGCTTGGATATGTACAGAGTATTATTCGGGTAATAGTACCAAAATAAAAAATTTATACACTATTTCCAATAGATAAGTATAATACATGCATCCGAAGTTAAAAAGTTGGTGAACTTCGGTACATTAATTATTAATCAGTATGGTAGATGAAGATATATGTATGTATGATTTTTCGAATGTCTGTTTCCCTGCAAATTTAAAAGATCATAGATATGACGTAAAGAAATTTGCTCGAATATCCGATATAAAATAAATATCATTTGTAACAATTGAGTTTAGCTTACAATAAAAGTAATTCATGCTATAATGTGCTAGACCCATCTGATAGTTATTACAAACTCCCTGAAAGATTTGAGAAAAATCATAGATCTTGTTATTATCAATTTGTGCAATTTGGGCTAGAATCCGCGGAAACAAACATGTGCCGTGCATGTACCTTGTATATATTGGTTATATTGAATTTTTGTATACATGTTTTCTATGTTTATATTAATGAATTAGTTCAATTCACCCTTGCTTTTATTATACCAACGCACATTTTGATGAGGTCGTAAATACTTAGTATTTAAGTTACCCAGGAATTAAGGAATTCTCTGAATGCAGCCGTTCGCATTGACCTCACCTTCTTTGTTTATTCGGTTTTTCTAGATTAGTAATAATTAAAGGTATGTCATTACTAAATGGGTAAACGGACGTGCATTACCCTAATATTTCATATGCAAACCTTATTAGCTGGTTAATCTTGTTATAAGCCTACAATGATAACAGAAAATTTCCTTAGTCACGGAGAATCGACAAAAATAAAATCCTTAAGGAAGGTTTATCTTTTATATTGCTATCAAATAAAAAACTAGCTGTTAATTGGGACATTTATTCTTTTATACAGTTTTTTCTGTACACATCACAGTGTTCCATTGTGATATTTTGATGGTTGTGATAACCTTAGGTACACTTCCCCGTTTTGAGGGTCATTACTCCTTATTGAAAATTCTACAATGGTTACACGATTTTGTTATATCTCAATATAATTTTTTTCTAAATATTGCTAATCATACATACCATCTTTATTGTACTCTAGAAATCATAATGAAATAGAAAGAACTTTGTAATCTTGTCACGCCCCAGATTTTAAACATGAAAATATAGCGTGATGGTCGTGTCGCCAAGAAAAAGAACAAAGGCGACACGAAGTCTTGCAATAAAACATTTTTTTTTATTTTTACTAAGCTTGCGGAAGCGTCATGACTAAAATCAAAAAGTAAGAGATTAATACCTTAAAACGTTAAGAAATATTCAGTTACAAAATCTTGGTACAGAGCATCTAATATTTTAATAAAAGTTTACAATCAAATAACAATACCATTTGAATAATAGTCAAAAGATGAAGAACAACAATGCTAAGGTATGAAATTTCTCAATGCATGACCCCGTACTTGAATCTTGAACCCCTAAATTGGATCCCTTAGCTCCCCGCAGATAAAACTAAACTCTGAAAATAACACATTGCAAAGGGTGAGTTGCAAACTCAATAAGCACTTCAAGATATCTCTCTAAGATCAGGCATGAGATTTTAGAAAACAATTATTCAATAATGCATAAGATTCAAAAACAGTATTAAACATTGATGCATGAGCAAAATGTCAACTTATCAAGTGATGGTTCAAAAATAAATGTTAAGCTCATAGACTAACACTACGACCACTATTTTAACCCGTAGCACGGACCGTCAATTAAATGGATATCCATCCAGTGATAAGCCCGCTGGCAGCCCAAAAGTATTCCAACTTTAAGCAAGTTGGCAGCCCAAACGTATTCCAACTTTCAGCTAGTTGGCAGCCCAAAACAAATGCAGGTCTTTCTAAGAACTCAACAAAACAATACCAATATATGGATTCAAAACGAATATATCCTTTCTTTTACATGCCAACAGTGGAAGATAATTTACATGCCCGATCAATGTTTTTCAAAAGTATCTCTTTTCTTCTTTCTTTCCAAATAAATCCGAAAATGATGAAAGCAAGCAATATCTTTATGCAATAATTTCATAATGCATTAATTACAATAATTTTATATTAAAAAGACAAGTAAGAAGTATCAAGAACTACTTACCTTGAACCCCAAATGCATAAGTTAAAAGTCCATTGCGGCCTTCAAACGTATCTAAATGAATCTAAAATAAATATGGGCATGTAAATACTTAGACTACCATTTATAAGATGATATTAATTTATTTAAATATTACTCCTACCTGATTCTCATACCAGAAAAGTTCTAATATAATTTCTTTTCATATTTTCATTACCACCACTAGTACATGCACTCTAAAGATACATGGTTGAAACAAACTACACGTGGGTATGCACATATCAAGATATTGCACAAAGTCAAATTTGTGAGAGTATATATAGGTGCACATCCCTCCATTTTGATCCAATTAATTGCACCAATTACAAATCATTAAACAAACTGCCATAAAATCTCCTCTTCAATTTGTTATATAACATTGATCTGCAAGTGTACATATATACATGCATGAACCCATCAATTGAAAACTATACGCACTGTATGATAAAATAAAGATACACTAACACAACCACTGTTACATATATATCCGTGTAACTATTGTGAAGGAAAATAATTAAGAGACAAGAGTAAAGACTCACAAGTTTTGGCGGATGGCAGGGTTTCTCAACCCAAAAGGTAACAAAGACATTTGGCCAAAGATATGATGACTATTTATACAAATTGCAGTAGGAATTAGCCAAGAGGTTTGGTTGAGGTAGGGATTCTGATATGATTTGGTAAGCACAATCCAAATATATCCTTTTCCAAATTTACCGTAATTCAGAGAAGCACATAATTCTTATCCATTCCCAGAAGTTTCAATAATTAAACTGAATCTAATATTAATTTATTGATAAAGAAAATATTCTGCAATCTAAAAAACAAATTAGTAAAATAATAAAGGCTTAACATGATTAATTAAAAGCAGGCTATGCAATATAATTATCAAAATTGAGATATTAATTACATAGTAGATTTTATTTCCTATTTATTAATTACATGGTACTCACTTTGAAAAGTATGACCAGAATATATATTATAAACTTTTCAATAATAACAAAATAATTGAGTATTTAATTAAAGATTTGCAATTTTAAAGAAACACCATGTTCAGTTTGTGAGATTAACGTGCTTAAATCAACAACATAAACATGTATAGCCAGATTATATCAGATTACATATGAACATATAAGCATAAACTTGAAATAAGCAACAGAATAAAAACCAAAGAATTACAGAAGACCTCAATGCAAATTCGTGAAGAATGCTTAGACGAGGCAGCGGTTGGACCACCTTCCCTTAAGCTCGTTATGCCCGGCAATTGCTTCACGCCCTCGTGGACACCAAGCTCCAAGGTACAACGTCTTTCTCGGCGAACAAGTTTCTGAAGCGGAAAGCTTGCTCCTCAGGCGAACTACTCGTGGTATATTGCAGAACTCGAATGCTATGAAGATATGAGAGTGTTTGATGATTTTCGGATGATGAGAATGGACTGATGAGCGTCCTATTTATAGGGCTAGGGGGAGCTCATCAGTCAAACACCATTCATGAGAGGATTTAAAGCTCGGTTTTAATTTCCGTCATCAATGGCAGAATAACTCGGCTGTTACAAACGTTACAAAACGTTTCTTCCATCATTGCCATTAAGAAGAACGTTTCAAAACGTTCAGGCAATTCGTGTGCGAATTTTGGAGTTCAAAATTATTTAAAAATTTAAATATTTTGTCACGAAATTTTAAATAAATAATTAAATAAAATTTCACCAAAAAGATAAGGCTGCCTTCCCGGCAGGGACACGCGCGACGCGACGCGACGCGACGCGACGAGGCGAGTCGAGTCGAGACGGACGGACGACGACGACGGCGCGAGGAGCCTATCTTCACCACTTCACTACACCTCTCTAAAGCATAAAACTATATAAACATGCTTTAAGTGTAGTAAAGTTTCAATGTGGGACAAGTCCCATGCTTTCTCACTAAAGCAATAACATTCACACACATTTTAAGTTTGGGCTTTCTCAATAAAGGCCCAAAAAATTGGACTCAAAACCAATTTCTCCAACAATCCCCCACATGAATGTAATTGATGCACGTGAGCCTAACAATGCTATAAGCAACTTGAGAGTTCTGCTTGGAACTTGTTGCATCAGGAGAGGTGGTTGTGAGCCTTGAACCTTCCTTAGCAAAATACCATCGGATATACTTGCCAAACAGTGGACGCGATGCCTTGAACTGTTCGGCGTTTTGTGTATACCAAGACAATGATACTCACACAACTCATTCCTATACCACTTTGGTCCTTTCGTTGTTGTCCATTTCGGCCGTGGACTGCCTTGGAATGTTTCATCGAACGCTCTAGAGATTTAGCCCTTTGCTCATCTCATAGAAGTGGCCCCCTTCACATTCGATATAGGTGATCTCTCATAAAGAGTATCCTGTCATACCCCACTTGTACTCACAAGTCATAAGGATCATTAAGATTTTACGTCTTCCTCACCATGTACAGGCCTATCACTCTCTCATCATAGGAATAGGGTAGGAACTCAAATTCCCGAGTGCTTTGTTCGACCTCCATCTCACAATTCGGTTGTCCCTTTGAACTTGCAAATTGGGGTTTCCAATTCAAGTAGGGTTGCCATCATGGATTTAAGTCTTTCATGGGCTTCAATCCCATTCCCCTCGATGAACTCACTACAAGATCTCTTGAAAGACCTTTTGTCAATGGGTCTGCTAGATTCTCTTTAGATCTCACAAACTCTAAAGATATCACTCCAGTTTTCAATAACTGACGTACACTTTTGTGTCTTCGACGAATATGTCGAGACTTCCCATTGTATATATTATTTTGTGCTCTTCCTATAGCTGCTGTACTATCACAGTGTACGCTAATAGAAGGCACTGGCTTTGGCCACATCGGAACATCTTGAAGAAAATTCCGAAGCCAATCAGCCTCATCTGCGGCGAGATCCAATGCTATGAACTCAGACTCCATAGTTGATCTTGCTATGCAGGTTTGCTTACACGATTTCCAGGAAATCGAAGCACCTCCAATAGTGAATATATATCCACTCGTAGATCGTATGTTCTTGGAGTCAGCAATCCAGTTTGCATCAGAATATCCTTCTATGATAGCTGGATTTCTGGTATAATGCAATCCATAGTTAGCAGTGTATCTCAGATATCTAAGAACTCTAACTATCGCCTTCCAGTGCTCTTCACTGGGATTGATTGTATACCTGCTCAGTCTATTTACTGAGTTTGCGATATCAGGTCTAGTGCAGTTCATGAGGTACATCAGACTGCCTATGATCCTTGAATACTCCAATTGTCGCACACCTTCTCCATGGTTTTTGTGCGTGTTGGACACCTCTTCAATTGGTGTTCTCGCTATGGCGTCACTTCCTTTGTCAAATTTATCAAGAATTTTCTCGATGTAATGACTTTGGGAAAGTACATACCCATCTGAAGTCTTGGTGATTTTCATCCCAAGTATTACATCAGCAAGACCTAAGTCTTTCATGTCAAAATTCTTTGACAACATTTTCTTGGTAATAGTAATGTTATTTTTATTACCCACGATGATCATGTCATCTACGTAGAGACAAACTATTACATAGTCGTTTTCGTCCCCTTTCACGTAGACACATTTATCACACTGATTAATCTGAAAGCCATTTGACATCATTACCTGGTCAAATCTTTCATGCCACTGTTTAGGTGCTTGTTTCAATCCATATAAAGATTTTACAAGTTTACACACCTGGTGTTCTTTACCTGGAACCACAAACCCTTCAGGTTGTTCCATGTAAATCTCCTCTTCTAGTTCTCCATTTAAAAACGCCGTTTTCACATCCATTTGATGGATCTCGAGATCAAACAGAGCCGCAAAAGCAATGATCAACCTGATTGACGTTTTGCTAGAGACAGGAGCATAGGTATCGAAATAATCGACACCTTCAGTTTGGCTATACCCCTTGACTACAAGCCTTGCCTTATACTTGTCAATGGTACCATCTGCCTTCATCTTCCTCTTGAAGATCCACTTGCTACCTAATGGTTTACTTCCCTCAGGAAGATCCACTAGTTCCCAAGTATGGTTTTGTAAGATCGAATCAATCTCACTATTTACCGCTTCTTTCCAAAAAACTGAGTCTGGTGAAGACATTGCTTCTTTGAAAGATGTCGGTTCATTTTCTAACACGTATGTCAGAAAGTCTGGGCCAAAAGATTTCTCCTTTCTAGCCCTTTTACTTCTTCTCGGATTTTCGTCTTCTTTCTCTTGAGATTCACTCTCCCCCACATTTCTTTCATATTCCTTCACGGATCGAGTTTTGTGGGGAAATATCTCCTCGAAGAAAGAAGCATCTCGAGCTTCAATGATAGTATTTACACTCATTTCAGAGTTATTTGACTTGTGTATCAGAAATCGATAGGCGCTACTATCCTGCGCATATCCGATGAATACACAGTCAACTGTCTTAGGTCCTATTCTTGTCCTTTTAGGGGGAGGAATGGGAACCTTTGCAAGACAACCCCAAACCCTTAAGAACTTGTAGCTAGGCGCGTGACCTTTCCACAATTCATAAGGCGTTTTATCCAACTTTTTGTGCGGTAGTCTGTTTAGCACATAGTTGGCGGAGAGAATAGCTTCCCCCCACATGTTCTGTGGTAAACCAGAACTTATGAGCATTGCATTCATCATTTCTTTAAGCGTTCTATTCTTCCTTTCTGCAATTCCATTTTGCTCGGGAGAATATGGCGCCGTAGTTTGATGAATGATTCCATTCTCAGCACAGAGTTGTGCAAATGGAGATTCATATTCACCTCCTCGGTCACTTCGAAGATTTTTGATCTTCTTACCAAGTTGGTTTTCAACTTCATTCTTATAAAGAATGAACATGTCAATTGCTTCGTCTTTACTTCTCATTAAGTAGACATAGCAATATCTTGTACAATCATCGATAAACGTTATGAAATAACTTTTACCTCCTCTAGATTGCACAGATTTCAGATCGCATACATCAGTATGAATCAAACTTAACGGTTCAGTGCTTCTTTCTATAGAGTGGAATGAAGACTTGGCTAATTTTGCTTCAACACAAGTCTCACACTTATGTTTGCGATTGATGTTAAATTTTGGTATTAGATTTAGTGAAATTAATCTTTGTAAAGACTTAAAGTTCACATGTCCTAATCTACCATGCCATAAAGACGCAAAAGAATAATCGAAATTAACTTTATTAGCCTCTTGGGCAGATTTCTTAACATCAGCGGTTACAACAGAAGAGCTAGCCTCACCACTACCCTTCCCCTTAGCCTTAGGAGCTAGAGTCGCCACAGACATTTTGAACATATTGTTCGACTCGTAGCCCTTGCCTAGAAACACTCCACCCTTAGTCAGGATAGCCTTGCCAGACTCAATGACAATCCTGAAACCCTTCCTGCTCATCACCCCTCCAGAAATCAGATTCTTCCGGACGTCAGGAACATGAAGTACCTCATTCAGGGTCAGCTCCTTTCCCGAGGTCATTTTCAGCACCACCGTTCCCTTGCCTTCCACTTTAGAGAATGAAGAGTTCCCCATGTAACACTTCTCGTTCTCCAGAGGTTGATAGGTCTTGAACATCCACCTATTGATGCAGATGTGGCGAGTGGCCCCCGTGTCCAACCACCATTCTTTGGAGTTTCCTCCAACCAGATTGACCTCTGACACCACTGCACTGAAGTGTTTCTCGTCGTCAGAGTGTTGGCCTGCTTCAGCTACATTTGCATGAGCCTTCTTGCCTTTTCCTTTCTTCACTGCTTTCTTCTTTTCGTCCTTTTTGGGACGCTGACGACAATCCACAGCTTTGTGGCCAGGTTTGTCGCAGATATAGCAGTTGCCTGTGAACTTTTTCTCAGACTCTCCCTTAGAAACATTTGCATGTTTCCGTTTAGTCCCACGTGAGCTTTCCCCGGTCTCAACCACATTGGCCTTTGAAATCATGCCGCTTGATTTCTTATCAGCCTTTCGGTCATCTTGTTCAATCCTGAGTTTTGTAACAAGATCCTCAAGGCTCATCACCTTTCTCTTGTGCATCAGGTAGCTTTTGAAGTCCTTCCATGAAGGTGGCAATTTTTCAATCACCATCGCCACTTGGAAAGAATCCGTCAGGCCCATACCCTCAGCATCAAGCTCGTGGAAAATCAGCTGCAGCTCCTCACATTGCGTGACAACACTCTTTCCATCCACCATTCGGTAGTCATGGAATCGCCTAGCCACAAATTTCTTTGCACTAGCATTGTCAACAGTGTACTTTTTCTCCAACGATTCCCAAAGCTCCCTTGCGGTAGTTTTTGGGGAATACATGCTAAAAAGTGCATCGTCCAGAGAGTTAAGCACACAGTTGCGACAGAGGAAGTCACTATCAGTCCATGTCTTCACGACTGCAGCAGATTTGGGATCCTCAGGATCCTCCACAGGTTTCTTATCAGTAAGAAAACCGGCCAAGTTCAGGGTTGTTAAATAAAACAGCATTTTCTGTTGCCAACGTTTGAAGTTGGAACCCATGAACTTTTCCGGTTTCTCTTGAAACGGCATGTTGGTCCTCATGACCGGCGTAACGGTCTCAGTACCGCTAGCCTTGTTTTGGGAGCTCTCAACGTTCACAGTATTTTCAGCAGACATATCTATAATCAAAGAAATCACACAATCAGATAAATGATTATTATGCTGAAAAATTCTCAACTCAAATACTTATACAGATATTCTCGGTTTTTTTCTGGTGGGTTTTTTAAGCCCGTGTTAGAACCAGAATCCTGACAGAATATTAAGTTCCCAGTCCGGTGGTGGGACGAATCCTCTTAAGTACCACTTTTCTAGACAGAACAATCCGTATATGTATTCTCACTTTGAATTTCCTTCACAATAATTCACAAGTCTCAATACTTGGAATTTCACAAATATTTTCGCAAATAGGGGTTCTTTTGCAATTTTTCAGAAGTTCTTGGGCCACAGCACAAATATCATAAATAGCATGTAAAGATCTTGATAATACACGTAGACAGTCAATGGCATAAAAGCATGGGATATGATTTAATTCATATAATCAAGGAAAAGCTAGAATTAAATCAAATAAGCATGCCTAAAAGAACAAAACTGCCAGCAATAAATATAAGCAATTTTTGCTAACACTATCTGCAAGTAATGCAGTAGACTAGTTGGAAAACATAGAGGTTCAGAAAGCTTAGGAGCAGGGTTCGAATCTCAGCTGGGCAAATTTTATTTTTAAACAGATAACCTTAAAACTTTCAAAAAACCAACAGTAAGTTAACTTTAAATCTTTCAAAACCAACAGCAAGAAACAATTTTTAAAAAAAACAATCTCCAGAACCTTAAACAAGCACTGGAGCAAATGAAACGTACTGCAGAAAACTCAAACAACTAACATGCACTGGACCAAAATAATTTTTTGAGGCAGAGTTTAAAGCAAAACAGCAACGTGCATAAACTAACAGCAACAATACAAGAAACAGCAAAATAGAACCCAGAAATATAACTTCAAACAAAGTCCAGCAAGATACACAAACATGAGATGGACAGAATAACACCTATAACAGTATATGAAACCTCCCTAAAATCTGGATATCTAACAGCAGCAAAGAACAGATTTAAACACGTAACGGATAAAATAGATAACAAGCTTAAGACTGTGAGCGTAACGTGCTTAAATCAACAACATAAACATGTATAGCCAGATTATATCAGATTACATATGAACATATAAGCATAAACTTGAAATAAGCAACAGAATAAAAACCAAAGAATTACAGAAGACCTCAATGCAAATTCGTGAAGAATGCTTAGACGAGGCAGCGGTTGGACCACCTTCCCTTAAGCTCGTTATGCCCGGCAATTGCTTCACGCCCTCGTGGACACCAAGCTCCAAGGTACAACGTCTTTCTCGGCGAACAAGTTTCTGAAGCGGAAAGCTTGCTCCTCAGGCGAACTACTCGTGGTATATTGCAGAACTCGAATGCTATGAAGATATGAGAGTGTTTGATGATTTTCGGATGATGAGAATGGACTGATGAGCGTCCTATTTATAGGGCTAGGGGGAGCTCATCAGTCAAACACCATTCATGAGAGGATTTAAAGCTCGGTTTTAATTTCCGTCATCAATGGCAGAATAACTCGGCTGTTACAAACGTTACAAAACGTTTCTTCCATCATTGCCATTAAGAAGAACGTTTCAAAACGTTCAGGCAATTCGTGTGCGAATTTTGGAGTTCAAAATTATTTAAAAATTTAAATATTTTGTCACGAAATTTTAAATAAATAATTAAATAAAATTTCACCAAAAAGATAAGGCTGCCTTCCCGGCAGGGACACGCGCGACGCGACGCGACGCGACGCGACGCGACGCGACGCGACGCGGCGAGTCGAGACGGACGGACGACGACGACGGCGCGAGGAGCCTATCTTCACCACTTCACTACACCTCTCTAAAGCATAAAACTATATAAACATGCTTTAAGTGTAGTAAAGTTTCAATGTGGGACAAGTCCCATGCTTTCTCACTAAAGCAATAACATTCACACACATTTTAAGTTTGGGCTTTCTCAATAAAGGCCCAAAAAATTGGACTCAAAACCAATTTCTCCAACACAGTTTTCAAGATTTACTCGCACAATAGGTTTAACTGAAACAAGCAAGAGCTTATTAATAAGACAGCATTAACTGAAACTTACACTATTGAGTAATACTTGGTAAATATAATAAAAATTATAAGAAAATATTGGGTCATTACAAATCTCATCTTTTTTGACATAGTATGTCAGTTAAAAGTACTTACTTTTACCAGCTTGGAATGCTATAGTTCGTTTATTTTGATAAAATGTTTCCTTGATTTTCTAAAACCTTTTCTGTGTTTAGGACATAATCGAAAGTATTAGGACTTACTTTGAAGGATGTGAAAGTGTTCGGTCAAGATATAGAGCTTGGTCCTTCAAGGGTCATATTTTATCGGCACAAGGAGACATATCTAAACCAACATTGACAGTTGATGGTTCTGATGTATTGTTTGAGGTTGGACATATGTTTTCTGATTTAATTTTTCTGGTAGTTTCAGAACAATATAATTGTTTGCAAGGTTTGAGCATCTAGATATGTAGAATAATATATGCTAGTAAGTACATTGAATTATGTTTAACTTTTTCTTGGACGAATCGCGATGTATTTAAGGGAGAAAATTATGCGTTGTCTACAAGATCTAGTTATTGAATGGTATCATATCCACTTTTTAGATCTTTTTTTGGTCCCAATCTATATTCTGACAAGAAGTACTGTACTATAAATTCCTTGACAAATATGAACTGGTTGATTGGAAGACATTTTCCCAAGATATGGCTATGGAGGACGATAATCGCTGCCAAGTTCTTGAATCGAAGGCATCTAGGAGAAAGCACAAGTCAAAGACTAAGGAAGACTCACAGAAGAATCGCAAACCTGGTATGGAATTTGCTGTCCAATATCTGAGTGATAGTGACATAAATTATAGAAATAACATTATCTTAAAGAACAGTATTGAGAAAGAAACGAATGAAATATGGAGAATGGGATGTAAGCTTGGGTTAGAATGCAAAGGAAATAATGAAGAACTCATTTCTCAGCTGATTAACATGGAGAACAAAGACAGGGAAAATGTCAAGCAAAATAATTTGAGGGTGGGGAAAACAGGCGAGTGTTAATGAAGATTATTTCGTATAATATCAGGGGGTTTGATTTGCATCCGGAGTTCAGACATCTTTGTTTTGGAGAAATCATTATGTGGGACTGGTTTTACTTTTCTGTCAGGATTTTGGGGTACAGCAAAGATCAAATGCTTTATTGTGAATGTTTATTCGCCTTGTTCGCTAAATGAAAAAAGATCCCTTTGGGCTGCACTTATTGATTTAAAAAGTCAGTTTGGTCAAGGTAATTGATGCGTGACTGGTGATTTCAACTCAGTCAGGACAGTCCATGAAAGGCGAAATACCTTGGTTTCCCATCGATATTCAAAAGATATGGAGGAGTTCAATGATTTCATTGCTGATATGGAACTCATCGATATCCCATTAACATGTAGAAAATTCACTTGGTACAAGCGAGATGGGTCGGTCATTAGCAGACTCGATAGATTTTTATTATCAGATGAATGGATGCATCCATGGGAAAATCTTGCAGAAAGGATTAGAAAGAACCTTGTAAGACCATTGTCCAATTCTCCTCAAAACGAATGACATCGATTGGGGAGCAAAACCGTTCAGAGTTATGGACTGTTGGTATGAACACAAGGACTTCAGCTCCATAGTCACTAAAGAGTGGAATCAGATGCCGATCGAAGGGTGGACGGGGTTCGTCATTAAAGAAAAATTGAAGAGCATGAAATCTACCCTTAAAATATGGAACAAGGACTCTTTCAGAAACTTTGATTCGGAAATTGAGCAAGCAAAAAAGGACATTGCAGCTCTAGACATCAAAGGAGAATCAACAATCTTAACTTCTGAGGAGGTTGAAGAAAGGAAAAGATATGTGGGCGAGCTTTGGCAAGCATACTGGATGATGGATAGCTTTCTTTTTCAAAGGGCAAAACTCAAATGGCTCAAAGAAGGAGATTCTAACTCCAAATTTTTCCATCAACATATTAATAAAAAAAGATCTTTCAATGAAATACAAGGTCTTCGTTTTGGTGATCGATGGATTGAAGACAATACTGAATTGAGGCAGCAGATTAAGGACCATTTCACCGCATTATTCTCCAAAACTCAGTGGAACAGACCATCTTTATGCAGCCTGGAGATTAGAAAAATCAGCAGCGAAGATAACATGATGCTAACGAGTCGATTTTCAGAAACTAAAATCAAAGATGCAGTCTTCAGTTGTGACGGATCTAAATGCCCAGGTCCTGACGGGTTCAACCTCAGATTTGTGAAACAATTCTGGTCCACGCTGAAAGGTGACTTTTGTAAATTCATTATAGAATTTCAAGAGCATGGTAAACTCGTCATGGGTTTAAATACGACCTTTATTACTCTGGTCCCTAAGAAAAATAATCTTCAATCCATTAATGAATTTCGATCCATATCACTCATTGGATGTGCATTCTTGCTAAGCTGTTGGCAAATAGACTTAGAGAGATTCTTGACTCAGTTATTTCGCCTGAGCAATCAGCCTTTTTGAAAGGTAGGCAAATTGTGGATGCTATTATGTCTGTTAGTGAGATTGTCGATGAAGCGAGAATAGGGCTGTACACAACCCGCCCGACCCGCCCGCCGAACCCGAACTCGTGCGGGTTTTTTTTTTAAAAAAAAACTAGCAGTTTAATTTGATGGAAACCCGCCAGAAATGGGCGGGTGGAGGGTTGACCCGCTAACCCGCCCGTACCCGCCCGCCCCACTTCCCTCAACCCTAATCCCCCATCTCAATCTCTCACTCACGCATGCAGCCCTTTCCCCTCTCCATTTCTAACCCTTTCCTCTCTCGGCGGCAACGACGACGCACCTCTCTCGGCGGCGGCGGCTTACCTCCCTCGTCTTTGGCAATTTCAAGAGGTAAAAGGTTATTTTTCATGTATTTCATCTGTTAATCCTTTCGAGCAAGTGATGTCAACTACGGATCATCCGAATGAAGCAACATCTCATCAAACCCCACCACCAACACAACCCCAAGCTGAAGTGCAAGCATCTACTGCACTTGTTCCTACAACTGCACCCGAACCTCCATATGCGAAGACTCTTAAATGGACTCCACCTACTAGGAAAAGGAAAAAGGTAGTCAAACCCAAAGTAGTACCACCACCTATTGTAGAGGGAGAAGGTGCCGAGAATGAAGGCAAGAAAGGCTCTTGGGTGTGGGGTCACTTCACAAAATATATGGATGGTGAAGACCATAGAGCATTCTGCAATTATTGCAAAGCGGACTACGCGGCGCATCCTAAGAATCATGGCACAGGTAATTTGACTAGTCACTTTCTTACTAAGTGCAAGGTGTATAAGAAACCTGTTGATGAAAAGCAGAAAACTCTTGTTTTTGGTGTTAAAAAAGAAGGTGGTGGTGTTAGTTTGCATGCTAGCTCTTATTCTTATGAAGTATCTAGAAAAAAGCTAGCTAAGATGATTATTCTTGATGAATATGCATTCAGATGTGTTGGGGGGATGGATTTAAAGAATTTGTGGAGTCTTTGCAGCCTAGTTTTAAACTCCCTAGTCGTGTCACTGTTGCTAGAGATGTTATGAAGGTTTTTATAGAATAGAAGAGAAAGCTTAAGAATTTTATTAAGTCAGAACGTGTTTGTCTTACTACAGATACATGGACTTCCATTCAGAATAAAAATTACATGTGTCTCACAGCACACTGGATTGATAGTAATTGGAAGTTGCAAAAACGAATTCTGAGTTTTTCTATCATAAATGATCATAAAGGGAGGACAATAGGTAAAAAGATTGAAAAGTGTATGCTAGAATGGGGGTTTTGACAAGTTATTGACCATCACTGTTGATAATGCTAGAGCAAATGATAATGCAATAGGCTATATAAGGAAGAATATGAATGATTGGGAAACAACCATGTTAGAACATAAGTATTTGCATTTGAGGTGTTCTGCGCATATTTTAAATCTCATTGTGAAGGATGGTTTGAAAATCAAAATGAATCAATCATCAAGATTTGGAATGCCTGAAATATGTGAGGTCTTCCCCTAGCAGGCTTGAATCATTTAAGAATTGTGCAGCTATACAAAAGATTGAAATTAAAAGTCTTGTTTGTCTTGATGTTGGAACTAGGTGGAATTCCACCTATTTAATGTTAGAGGCGGCCATTAAGTTTGAAAAAGCATTTGAGTGGCTTAGGGAAGATGATGTAAACTATAAGATATATTTTTCTCCTGGGGCGGTGGCTAATGATTATGATGAAGGGGAAGAAGATGTGGAAAACGAGGAGGAAGAAAGTGAGAATGGAAAGAGGAAGGCGCCAAAGAATATAGGTCCTCCTCGTGAAGAGGATTGGATCATTACTAGGTCTTTCTTTAAGTTTTTTAAAGTCTTTTATGATGTTACCAAAATATTCTCCGGTACTTTGCATGTGACCTCTAGTACATTCTTTTTTAAACTTGTGAAAGTTATGAAAGGTTTAAATAAGTTGGGTAGAGAGAATGATACCAATGTAAAGATCATGGCAATTAATATGAAGAAGAAGCTTGAAAAGTATTGGGAGAGTTTTGATAAACTCAATCTTCTATTGTTTGTTGCCACAATCTTAGATCCACGTTACAAATTTGGAGTTTGTGACATATGGTTTTTCTGAAGTTTATGGAGAAAATAACAAGTTCTCTGAAAATGTAGTGAAAGCATCGAGTTGATGTGGATATGGATGATGATTTGGCTTCGTAATTTGCTAAACGAGTACAGGAGAATGAAAATACCAAGAAAAAAATCAGAAATTGCTAAATATTTGAATGAGGGTTGTGAGATGTCTACGAAATCTTTTGACTTATTGATGTGGTGGCAAGTTAATTCGAGTAAATATCCTATTCTCTCTCAAGTAGCAAGAGCTGTTTTGGCTATTCCGATTTCTACGGTAGCATCCGAGTCCGCATTTAGCACAAGTGGTCGCATTCTTGATCCATTTCGAAGCTCTCTTAATCCGGAGTTAGTGGAGGCACTTATATGTGACCAAAGTTGGTTAAGGTCAACTCCAAAAATGCTTGACATTCAAGAGTCTATGAAACATTTGTCTCAATATGAAATTGAGGAGTTTGAGGAACTTGTTGTAAAAGGTACTAAATTTATATTCATTTCTTAACATTTAATATTGTATGGTATTATTTATAAATTCTCTAAAGTCTAAACTTTGTGTTTGTAATCTTGATTCTAGAGTTGGGGAGTTCGGGCGCCTCAAGTTCCAAAGCATGAATTGTTGCTAGAACTTTATCCATGTTTGGTAAGTGATTTACTTATCAATGACTTTTTTTTAATAGTGTTTATTAATTTTCTAATCTATTTAATATTTTTAATCGCAGGTTGGGTGATATGATGATGCTTTGTATTGGGATTTATCTATGTTGTGAAACTTAGATGATTTTTTTTTTGTTGAAACAAACTTAGATGATTTGATATTAATGTATTTGATGCTATGATTGTTTGTCTTCGGTTTAAACTTTAGAACGTTGTTTATCAAACTTATGGAATAGTGCTTATTTATGTTGTTTTGTTGCGTTTTATGAGAGTTGGGTGTTATGTAACTTATTGTTTGTGTTCTTGAATGTTTGAACAAGTTTTAATATTGAACATGTTGTGGAATACTTTGTGCCAATTATTGTTGTTTATGAGCATGTTTAGTTGATGTTATAATTTGATAGCTTATTTTGTGTTTTTTGCACTTTTTGGACATCTTTGTTTGTTGTTTTATGCCGAAAATTGTAGCATTTTTCTTCACTTATTAAATTCTCAAACCTGCCCGCAACCCGTCCAACCCGCCTAACTCGCAACCCGTATGGTTTCATTTTTAGTTTAACCCGCACGGGTTGAAAAAATGGTAACCCGCCAACGGTAGGTATGATCGTTTTTTGAGCGGTAACCCGTCCGAACCCGCACTTGTACACCCGTAATTACAGTTATCCTCAGTCCACAAATTGAGTGCTAAGTGTTAAAGAGTTCAATTGCAATAAAGAGATGTTAGCCATGGCCTTTTCCACGAGTTTTCTGATCGCTTTGATAGTTTTTGAATCATTCTCTTAAAAATGCGAGAGGTTAATAGAGTACTCTCGAGTGACTGCTTCGACATTCCTTGCATTGTTTCCTTAACCATTTTCTCCCCCTTTCCATGTTAGAATAACCTTAGACCTGAAGAGGGTTTGTATTGTCGACCATCGGAGATGACAGGTGGGTCTTAGCAGTTTCCTTTTCATTTTCTTTGTCGAGGTTTTTGAAAAGGATATGTTGTAAAAGAAAAAAAAAAAAAAACTAACTGTAACAAGGGGCGTAAATCGAATTTGAAGAAATCTGGTAGGATTTTTGCAAAAGTTAACTACAATGGTGGCTTGTAATTTCTGAAACATAAAGAGTGGTTTGTGCAATTTACCTATTTCTTAGCTCTAATTTGTGTGGTTCTACTTAGGGTGTTTGGCATATTGCACCTTGAACATAGAGGTCTTTGGCACATTGCACATTGCACCCTAGAAATGTTTAGAATCTGCATCCTAAATCTTGAAGCGCAGAATCATCATAGATTGTTCGAACTCATTTCATCTTCGTCGCTCATGTAAACAATGATCCACGGAAGATCATGGTCAAATTTGGAATTAATTATATTCAAATTTTTTTTTAAAATATGATTATCATTTTCTTCAGTTTTCAACTTGAGTTCATATTGGAAAGTGTGTTTATCATGTCTTTGCTATGCAGTAATCAATTAATAGTCATTTTTAATATTTTTAGCAATTCCTTTTTTATTACCGCTTATGTTTCATTGTTCTTTAGTCAGTCTCTTTCTAGGGATAATATCACTCACACTCCCTGAGGTTTGGTGTAATATCAGTAACACCCCCTGAGGTTTCAATAATATCAGTGACACCCCCTGAGGTTTGATTTTCAAGGGGGGTGTCACTTTTAAAAGGACACTTGTACCCTTTAATTTAATATTACAAAATACTCTTCAATAATTAAAAGACACAAATACCCTTTATTGTTCAAGTAACAAAATCAAACAATAATATAATTAAAAGACACAAGTACTTTTTATTTGTTCTTTACATCTTGTTAAATTGTTTGTTTTCTTGTTAAATCAAAAATCTTAGTTCTGTTATTAGTAAAAGAAATAACATTTTGATTTGAATACTAACGTATCCCAGTCAAAATTAATTTTTTTTAATTCATAACTACGATATTATTTTTATAGATATAATAATTGTTTATAATAATGTTAACTTTATATTCTTGACGTATTATATAGAGTCATTCCTGGAGTTTCGGTAATATAATTCATACTAGAGAAAGGGCCACCCAATCTAAAAATGTTGAAATCAAGTGACTAGAGTTACAAAGGACTTTCTTTTGTCTTCTTATTATTAAATATAGGAATTGTTTTAATCTATGCAAGATGATCAACGATATTCTTAGTTGATTTTATTATTTGAAAAATAAAGGGTACTTGTGTCTTTTATTTTTGAGAAGTTTTAGGTAATATTAAACTAAAGGTTACAAGTGTCATTTTATAAGTGACACCTCCCTGAAAATCAAACCTCAGGGGGTGTCACTGATATTATTGAAACCTCAGGGGTGTTACTGATATTACACCAAACCTCAGGGGGTGTGAGTGATATTATCCCTTCTTTCTAATGTTTCATAAAGCAGTATTGAGCAAGTAACTTGAAAGGATTACGAGTTTTTATTCATTTAATTTTTGTAAGCACAAATTGAAAGTAAACTTAAAGCCAAATGATAAACACACAAGAATACTACATAATTTCTTAGAGTATCAGAAAAAGTAAGATATCAGAAATAATTTCTCGTCATCAAATGTTCTTTTGCTTCTAGTCTTCTAATTTGGCCTCCACAAAATATAGTTACGTACATACCTTTTTCAGTTTGAGTCTTCGGCCAGTATTCCACTTAAATCCATCAACAAGCAGACAATTTAGGCTCACGGAAAACATAAAAAAGGTATCGATTAAATGATGTTATAGCTAAAATTTTACATCTTAAAAGTTTTTCAAAATTATTTTAAAAGATTCTTTTATGTACGCATTTGCTGAGAACTTTTCATTTTGCTGGCTTACTACTCTTAAAAATATCTAGAAACCGAGTATGTACTCAAAGAAAAAGTTATCAAATTGTTTGCTTTACTGACTGTCCACTTCTCTGAAACTTACCATAATGAATGAGCTTATCATAGAAAATCAGAATCTTCATGAAGAGATCTTTGTTCGTCAGGCTTAAAAAAAGTTTTACAACTTGCTCGCAAAGAAATGTATGAGACATTATGAATTATAATATATATTTTTTTTTTCTTACTAGCATGAACTGTTTGATCAACCGGTCTTTCCGCTACCCTCACACAACAATTCTCGCATTAGATTTCTAATAAATATAGTCATGGATCAAAACTTCTAAACGTTTTCACAACAATATTGATATATTTTTCGCCTTTCAACTCCAAGAAAGTGAAAATTAAAAATATTTCATAAGTTTGTTTAAAAAAAAATGAAAAGTTCAATTATATTTTTTAAAAAATATACATCTACTTAACTAATTCATTTATTCAAAATTAAATTTTGCATGTTTAAAAAATCATAATATTATAGTTAAATATTAGAAGTTATACTTGAGAATATTAAAAATATAAGAACGCAATATGTTTAGAACTTCTTCACGTCCCCCACCTGCCCGTGTCCCAAAACTAGGTAATTGCATAACCAAACAACCTACCATTTACGCCGATCACAAAGAATAAAACCTTGAGCAACAATTCCCTCCGATATTCAGTTTAAAAAATTCAACTCTTCCGTCGACATCAACTCCTACACTATTTTCTCCACCACCATCGTCGCGACTGCCACCTGCAGTTTCTCTCTTCAACCAACAATGGTAAGCGCTATGACAACGATATCATATAAATTTCATATTCCACACTTGCATTCCCTCACATCCTTCCATATTATCCTCCTACGTTAGTTAAAACTCCATTTTCTAGTTGTTGGAATCCCTTCCTCCTTCTCGTCCTCCTTCCCCTCCTTGCAATGTGGTGGTGGGTCGCCTGAATCCACCATACTTAGTCGTCAGTGAGAAATTGGTGGGGACGGGTTGATTTGGATCGGATATTTTTGATCTGTATTTTAATATATTTGTTTTGTACATAAAACATGAAGTGTTTTTAGTTTTTACTTTATGTCATTGGATAGGGTTTTGGCCTTTCTTTTGACCAAAAACATCTGAATAATGAATATTGAGGGTATTTCCGTTATTAACTTAATTTTTAGATTATGTAACGAAATCAATGAAGATATTACAGTCTTTTAGATATTGAGTGTCTCCGTATTTTTCAAACATTAGGAGTAATTTCTGTAGTTAAACCAAACCTCAGGATTTATAACTGTAAATTACCGGATCGTACATGTATATCGTGTAAAGTATTTATTTACCATAGTGCTATTCGCTGGGAATTTGCAAAATTGGTCCTCTTAGTTGGCTCATCTGCAATTTTGGTCCTATAACTTTTTTATCTGCAATTTTAATCCTATAGGTTGCAACGTGTTTCAATTTTGGTCCTCTGACCAAAATTCTGGCAATTTTGGCTAAAAACTCCTTTATTTATTTATTTTTTTCGTCCAATTAACAATAAATACGAAATTGTGTTCCTTGCAAAATAAAATGGAGGAATTGAAAAAGGTAAAAACTTAAAGGATCTATCTCTAAAATACTCTTCTATTTTCAAAAAATTTCTCACTTTTCTCTCTCCCCGTAAACATACATCTCTATTCTCCCTCTTGTTCTTTCCCCAAATTCATAAACCCTAACCCTATGTGAATTTGGGCAAGTGATTATCCTCCCCAGTTAAGAGGCCTCGCGTTGACTCGACTGTTCAGGCAAGTGATTCTCCTCCTCTCACGTTTAGGCGTTTGCTGGATGACATGGTCAACGAGAGAATTTGGGGAAAGAAGAAGAGGAAGAATAGAGATGTATGTTTACAGGGAGAGAGAAAAGTAAGGAAAAATTTGAGGATGGAAGAGTATTTTAGAGATAGATCCTTTAAGTTTTTACTTTTTTCAATTCATTCCTTTTATTTTGCAAGAATCACTATTTCGATTTTATTGTTAATTGGACGAAAAAAATAAATAAAAAAAGGAGTTTCCTACCAAAATTGTTGGAATTTTGGTAGGAAACTCCAAAATTGAAACATGTTGCAACCTATATGACTAAAATTACAAATAAAAAAGTTATAGGACCAAAATTGCAAATGAACCAACTTAGAGGATCAATTTTGCAAAATTCCCGCTATTTGGCCGCGACTTATCAAAATTGAAGTAAAATGATCTCTTATCATAGTGGCTTAAATGTTTTGAAATACTTATATGTCACACATTTTGTGTAGAAAATTCTTTTATGTATTAAAATTTGCAACTACAGTTATTTCATGTATTTAAAATTACAATTTTTAATGATCATGTGAAACCATGATCATAACCAAGTGGTTAATGAAGCTGGTGAAGAAAGTATTCTGATTCTATTCCTCGAAAACAGGTTGTTCGTAGCATGTTTCAAATAATACCACAATCGTCAAGTGGTTGTTCAAAAAACCAAAAAAAAAGAGAACACCACAATTATCTCTCCATGAATGGCGCCCTTGGTTCAGCAGCATTTCGCGCATGGTGCAGTCCGCAAGTAACCATCTAACGCGATTGCACGTGCTTAGAGCTTTGACTTTTAAGGGAACTATGGGATCAGATTCCGGCACGTGTCTCGTGTTTAGTGGATAGCACATGGGACCTACGATAGACCCAGTAGTACTACTTAATGCCATTGTCAAAAGTTTTGCCACCCTGTTTGTCAATGAACATACTGTGCGGCTTTTCGAGATGTTTGATTCACACAAAGAGATTGGATAAATTGGTATCGAGATTAAATGCGAAACAAAATAGTAGATCACATTGTGACGAAAGAAAAGAATAATTGTAGTTTTTCTTTTTTTTTTTTTTTTTTGATAGTTTACTAATTGTAGGTTAAGTGATGCTTAATTTGGTAGCAAAATAGAAAAGGAAAAGATAGACGATAACCCTGTGCCAAGACAAAAAAAGTCTTCCGTGCCAAGAGTAAATAGGGGGCATTTAGATCCCGTAGAGTCTGTTCCTTCAAATTATGTACATTAAACATATTAAAAGTTCAAGGTGATAGAGAGTGCAAAGACATTAGATTTAACCTTCAAATTAAAGTTCGTAACGATAAAATGATCAATTCATTTAAAATATTACCCTAATTTGTTTCCACACACACATATATATATACTCTTTTCTGGAAGTTGGTGAAGGTGAAAATTCAACATTCATGATCTCCACTCCTTGACATTGGTCTACTACCATATTTCTTGCTCTATAAATCTTAAAAACATAGGTTGGTGAAGATGATGGATTGTAACTATTTGTATTCTCTAAGAAATACGAAACTCTTCACAAAAAAGAATGTGATACATGGAATGATAGATTGTTATAGTTTAGAACAAAACATTTTATTACAAGACAACTTGTACTAATAATGTGATACACGGAATGATAGATTGTTATATATAGTATAGGATCCATCGAATCACTTGTACAATTAATGAACGAATAATTTATATAGAATTCACAGACCCGGGCCGTTGCTTGATTAAAATATGACATATGATCTGGATATGATTCAAACAAGCACATGTACCAGAGCAACTGATTTCAACAGAAAAAGAAATACGTACGTATATATGTTCACATCACGCAATCACACGACCCATTTGCATGTGCCTCCAATATTCTGTAGAATGCACCTGACCGTTAAGCCTTATAAATCCTTCAAATCCCAAACCCCAACACACAACAAATCTATACAAAAATACAATTCACACCTTTCCACACACACACACACAATATGGCAGTTACTAACAACAAGAAATCACTTGTAAGCCATTTCTTCCCAACCTTCGTAACCATTCTCATACTCATTTCATGTGCACAACCAATCTCGGCATCTACGACGACGACGCCACAAATCTACACCAACTTCGTCATAAAATCATGCAACACAACCACCTACAAATCCCTATGCATCAAAGCCCTCTCCCCTTATGCTTCTACGGTCAAGACCAACGCTTTGAAACTATGCAACGCAGCCCTTTCCGTCGCTATACAGGCAACCAACAACTGCTCCTCCTCCTTCTCAAAACTCGCAAAACAAAAGGGCCTCACGCGGCCAGAAGCGCTCGCGATCAAAGACTGCATGAGCGACATGAAAGACGCGGTTTCTGAGATGAAGGACACGGTGAATGCCATGTCGCATTTGAAGGATGGTGACCGCGAGTTTCAGTGGGCTAACGCGAAAACTTACGCTAGCGCTGCTATTACAGATGCGGATACGTGTGTGGACGAGTTTTTGGGCAGGAAGGTGAATCCCGTAGTTAAGAAGAATGTACGGAGTTGTGTCTCTGGAGTGGAGCAACATATTAGCAATGCTTTGGCTCTCATCAATCATCTTTATTGAAGCTCTTAATGATGTAATTGCCATTATGGAATTAATATTAGGGGTTCTTGGTCTTTCATTTTCTTCAATGGAACGAAGGCTTTCTTGGAGTAAGATCATAAAGTGTTTTTTCCTTTTTCTTTTTTCCTTTGTACATGTTCGTGCGTGGAAATGAGATGTTTTCGAGGATATATTATGAGAAGAATTTTTGTTCTATTAAAATAAAAGAGGGTACCTGTAAATTCGTTTTTTGTTACACAATGTTGAACTTGAAAATAAAAGAGACCTTAAACATTGAATTGATTGTATTAAGACTTGTAGTACATGTATATAGAACATACATTGACCAAAGGCGAGATAGTTGTGGGGTAAGCAAGTTTTGAAAATATCAGCTGAGTAGAGATAAGATGGAAATATATGAGCTTAGATAGAATCTTTTCTTGTACAGAATGAAATCTATCTCTATGTGGTCCTTGCCTACATGGAAGACAGGTTTCTGTTTGGAGTTTCCAACCGATCTTATGCTTGCATAGTAGAGGGATGTTTTTTGTTGGGATCTTAGTTGAAGCTTTGTTCTGTAAACTCTCAGCAGTTGTTGTGTATTATTAACATTTTATCTTATACAAAATATGTTCATGGAAGACATGGTTTATTACAATGTGACGAGCACTCTCACTACCACAATGTATGAGTAGAAGTAAGGGCAACTAGAACGATACTCGACTTCAGCTGGTTGTTTCTTTAATATCCTGGAGATTGGACTATAATCTGGTTCCTCTATTATACAGCCAGCCCTATCTCTTCTCTCAAATTATAGGTTCTAAATGTTGGATTGTAAGTGCAAGCTAATCAATATTTCTTCACATTCAGCACAAGGTGTTTGCTACAATTTTACTCTAGAGGGCACAATAGCACTGAAAGAGTTAGAGCTTTTCCTTCCTCATCTTCTCAATCCAATTTTCCCACCATAGATTACTGCTTTCAGAACCGGGAAAAGCCGAAGGAAAATTTAAAATATTGTTAGAGAGAACCTTGCGAAACTTATTGGAGAAGGCATGAACCACGTCGTACCAAGGCTCTCTATTATGTGAGGTTATTAACGTTCTTTGTGATTATAATGCTGATATATGCACCAGATATAGCCATGAGATAGTCACTAGGGGCCTGCCGATCAATGAGACATCATTCGCGATTCACTCGTGGGCAACACCCATTCGACGATCCTTGTAGCAACCGTTCCATCACCCCAACTTATTACAGAAGATGTGTTCCATCAAGATTTTGAGACTTTCGGAACCTGATGCGGGCAAGATAGAGCGGCAGATAGAGAGTAACTATTAGAGGAAATAAGGGCGCATAAGGCGACCTTTTTTGATGGGTTCCAAGATGAGGCACGTCATATTAGAGAGCAACTTGACCAACTTCAGGCCAGTCTCGCAAGCTAATCGACACCACCATCTTCTTATACACCAAATAGAGCTTTTTACTCCCAATAAAGTCCTCAAACTCTTATCTTATTTTATGCAATGGGGAAATTGTTCCTTTTAGGTTTGGGGGTGTTTTAGGCAGGGACGGATGTATTAAGGGGCTTGGGGGCTATAGCCCCCCAAGATTTTTGGACCAATGTATATTACTACCCATATATATATGTTACTTATGCATAGTATAACTACTAATAAAAGAAACCTAATACTATTGTTATGTATTGTACATATAGAAAGAATAATAAAAAAAGTCTTGTAAAATTGTTAAAGTTTTCAAACTCGTATAATTAAGTAAAAACTGGACAGAAAACCTCTAAAAGTCCATATTAATTTCCAAAACGCCCCAACAAAGAAACACATTCTCTTCAGGTAATTAATATACTTTAAATTCAGATTCGACGAATATTTCATTTACTAGGAAAAAGGTACTCAAATTATGTATGAAAAGTGTTATTATATAATTTACTTCCCTTTTTTTCATTAAGCATTTAGTGATTATTGTTAAACTTAACATGATTTTCTATATTAGTGCTATTATTTACTTTTGTGTTTTGTTATTCACTTTTATATTAAAGAATGTATTTCACTTGTTTTATTAGAAGTTTTATGTTCCTTATATTGCTTGTACGTATTGTAACCTTAGTTAATTTAGGCATGAATCATTGTTTTTATATACTTTTATTTTATATTTGACATTAGATATTTTGTTTAAAAAAAATATTACTAGGTTAGCCCTCCATAGATTAAATTCCTGGATACGCCTTTTGTTTCGGGACACGTGTTGTAATTTTTTGTGTGTTTTGTCATGTTTAGTCTTTATTCTTCATATTTGGCATGCGTGTGAGTTGATTCTTTTAGTTTTAGTTTGCTCTTTATTGCTTTATTCATAGTCTTAAAAATACCAAAAAAATTATTTTTTTAATAATAATAAAAATAAAAAAAAACTACTGCAGTGCCTTGTTAGTTAATTTACTTCACAAAAATATGTGAAAAGAAGGTACCAATGACGGTTCTATCTTGTTATTTTGTGATATTGTGATCATGGCTAAGATGCATGAAGACCTGAATTCGCTTTTCTTCATATACAATTATCAAGATGATTGTGTAATTGTCTTGGGCATTGTTGAAAAATTGTTGATTTGAATAAGAAAAATTATAGGATATTCAGAAAGCTCTAAAAACTTAGTTGATCACTTATCTTGGCGGAATTCGAGTCTAAGCAATAATTGAGATATGATTTAGGCCATCTTTCCATGGTATGCATTTCAAGTTATTTCATTTTCAAAGACTTCTATTTCTATAACATAATTATTTTTAAAAGGTAATTTAGAAACACCCTAAATCATCCTTCTATGACTTGTGGTTTAATTTTGTGATTCGTATGTATCAAATGAAAATAGAGTCCCACATTTCCAAACACTGAAAAAGTAATTTCGAGTAGAAAAATGCAAGAAGATGCTTGTTGAAAAATTGTAGAAGCCCCCTGTGAGCTCTTTTATTTGAGATGATGACATTAATTATTTGAATTCTCCAACTAATATATAATATTGTTAAGGTATAAACCACTTATTTTTTTCAAAGTCAAAAGGTACCTATATGATCGATCGAATCATTGGTACAGTTAATGAGCTTATAATATTAGAATGAAGACCCCTTGGCTTAATCAAAACATGACACTTATGATCTGGAAATGATTTGAGCAAGAACATCCATGTGAGAGCTACGGGTTCCAATAGAAAAACAACATTTTCGCATCACGTAATCACACAACCCATTTTGCATGTGCCTCCTAATTAATTTAAATCGTAAATAATCTAATGCCCCCAATATTCTGCAGAATACACCTGACATTTGAGCCTTATAAATCCTTCATTAATTCCAAACCCCGACACACAAACAAATCCACACACAACGCAAACACCTCTCTACACACAAACAAATCTACACACAATGGCAGTTACTAACATCATCAAGAAATCACCTTTAAGCCATCTCCTGCCAATCTTCATTACTAGCCTCATGCTCATTTCATGCGCACAACCAATCTCGGCATCTAAGAAGACACCACAAGTCTACACCAACTTTGTTATAAAATCATGCAACACAACAACATACGCATCCCTATGCATCAAATCCCTCACTCCTTACGCCTCCTCCGTCAAGACCGATGCCTTGAAACTCTGCAGCGCGGCCCTCTCCGTCTCCATAAAAGCCACCAACAAATGCTCCTCCACTGCCTCAAAACTGGCGAAGCAAAGAGGCTTCACGCGGCCAGAAGCGCTTGTGATCAAAAACTGCATTGGCGATTTGAAAGACGCGGTTTCTGAGCTAAAGGATACTGTGAACGCCATGGCGCATTTGAAAGATGGTGATCAGGAGTTTGAGTGGGCTAGTGCGAAGACGTACGCCAGCGCCGCCATTTCCGACGCGGACACGTGTGTAGACGAGTTTTTGGAAAGGAAAATGAATCTTGTTGTGAAGAAGAAGATAAGCAGTTGTGTTACTGGAGCGGAGCAACATATTAGCAATGCTTTGGCTCTCATCAATCACCTTTATTGAAGTTTTTGTACTTAATAATTTAATTGTGCTCATGTTATTATTGAGGGGTATTAGATTTTCATTTACTTGAGTGAAATGAGGATTTTGCAGTATAGAAAGGTTGGGTTTTTTTAAAATTATTTTTCTTTCTTTTTTGTGCTTGGGTAGTCCTAGAAAGACATTTTTCTGGGATAGTGTTGAGAATTTGTTGTGTAATAAATAAAAGGGCCAAATACCTTTGACGTATGATATTTATTAATGTGGGGTATTTTCGTCTGGATACGTGTCCACTCTCCAACACTTCATGTCAGACTGCTTCAATTCTTCCTGGATGCTTAAGCAGTTTTCGAGTTCGGAACCTGCACTCAACACCAAACGTGAACTAAGCCGGTGCCTTCTCCGGCGAAGGCACTCCGACGCTCAAGTCAGACGGGTCAGAATATGTGATTGAACAAAACAACAAGTCGAATAAGCTGGCTAAAACAGGTCGAATGAAATGAAAGCAATAAGTCTAATGAGAGTGGCCAAAACAAGTCGAATGAACTGAGCCAAACAAATCGAATAACACAGAACAAAACAACTCGAATGAAAGCCAAATAGGTCGAACTCGAGCTATTAGTGAACAACTCGAATGAGCTTGATGAATAGGCCAAGGTCGACTTATATAACTCGAACTTAGAGCTTAGAATAATGTAAAACGTACCTTAGAATGTGGAATATGATTCCTTTATATAGGCATAAGAGTCCTTATTCAGCTAGAAGTGCACTCCAAGTACGACTATGAGTTGAATAAGTCAAACTAGGACTCTTATAGAATAGCTCGAATGACCTTTGCCGAATAACTCGAATGAACTGCCTTGGAAATAGCTCGAATGAACTAAAACAGCTCGAATTGGGCCTAGAACAACTTGATTTGGGCTTGTGCAATCCGAATTGGGCCCTGAATAACTCGAAATTGGGCCTGCATGGGCCTAATTTTGAGTTTTGCCTTAAATTGTAATTTTGCATTAAAAAATAATGTTGTTGTCGTGGCATAATATTTTGAAATACTCTCGTGATATAATATCGAATATTAGACGTGGCGATACCGAAATATGGTACATCATTTATAATTTCACATTTGGTCACCTTGAAAATTATGTTAATTTTTGCGTAATAAAACACCTTTCACGTATGATACAAATTATTTCATATGTGATCACGCTAAGAATAATATTAATTTTGAACGCGTCGATATTTTTATCTTTCCACCAAGCTTGAATAGAATACTCGTGGTTCTTTTGCATTCTAATTACAAAAAAAAAATTATTTATTAGTTTCTCATATTTATATTTCTCATCAGGGGCGTAGCCACCCCAAAGACTGGGGTGGGCTACGGTCCGGGGTAATTTTTTTTATTTCTTCTTTTATATACACATATATATTAGTCTAGCCCAACACAATTTAATTAAAAAAATATTAAAGGAACATAAACTTAATGCACTTTAAAAAATCAATTTTAACCAAACTAAAAACTTATTTCACCTTCAGTTGAGTATGAACTCAACCACAAGGCTATAACTAATTAACATCATAAAATACACAATTTAAGTGGTTTCTTATTTCCATTTGTATAAACTATTTGGGTCTATACCGCAAAAAAAAAAATAGCATTTGCAGCTATGAACATTTAAAACTATGTATAGTAATATGATGGATTAAGATTTTAGCAAGTTATCGATATCATTTCAATTAATTGATTTTATTTTCTAAAGAACCCGCATGACTCGATTTCAATGAAATGTTCAGAAAAAAAAAAAAAACCATAAAGTCTCCTATATTTTCAAAAATTAGCACCAAACCCCCTCGTGGTATTAATTTTCAAAACTACATCATGATATCAAGAACTCCACACGAACCCCCTGTCCGTTTATTATAATTGTGTTAAGTTAGACTAGTTTTCGTCTTTTAAACTTGTATAATATCCTGATAGAAAAGGCATAAAACCCCCTTGCATTTTCTCAAACTTGCACAAAATTACCTCCTATTATAAAAACATTGCACCAAACTCACTGATGTTACTAAAAACTTGGACCAAACCGCCTTCCATCATGAAAAACCTTGAACCAAACCACTGCCTATAGTCAAATATCGTGCACCCAAATTTTATAGAGAGTAAGTTTTTTAAAAAGACCTTTTTATGCACTTTAACCAACATTTTCATTTGTTTGTTTGATAGCATATAGTTTTCTACTATTATTATGCTCGGTCATAATAGTTTTTTCTCACTATGCTTTAGATATTTTATAGTAAAGTTTTTCAATTTTTTTTTTAAATTTACTTAGTTTTTAACATAGCCCAGGGTACAAAAAAATCTAGGCTACGCCCCTGTTTCTCATCACTATCTTGTCACATATTCTAGCTCATTTTCTTGTTTTTCCTTATTCGGATAACTTATTCTCATGTTCAGCTGAACTTTTGTATTCATTATATCACATGGATTTCAATCATATCAGTTATATCTTAATTTAAGAACTTGCATATTAGTTCTTGAACTGTGCCATGAGCAACGAACTATATCGGATTTATAGCTCGTAGAGCAACGGATTTTATCTGGTTTACTAGCTCACATGATATTCTTCTTACCCAGTGGAATGCCATTGAAAAGTCGAGCCCAATGATTGTGTAGGTTTCATGTCGAGCAGCAAGGGCTGTCGGTTTAAGTAGTTTTTCTTTGTACCCGTCCATCTAGGCACCGTTTACAGTTAATAGTTGGTTGTCACCCGCGTGCTGGATAGGCATCAAAGACTAATTCATCTATTTCTTTTGTTTGTCCATTCCTTATAGAAGGAGAACTTGACGAGACGACTGAGTTGAAAGATTGAGAATTTTATTTAACACATGACGACTATTCATCATTTAGCTAGGAAAATTTTGTAAATCTAGGAGTAATTTTTGATAAGAGAACATTATATTAAGATGTAATAATCATTTGTATTTCCAAGATTTGCGCTATAATAAATGTAATAAGTTATTCAATAGGTATGATTTTGATCTTGGAAAGTGAGGCTCATTCCCAAGAATCGTGTTTCAGTGTGAGTTGGACCAAATGTTATACCAACACCAAACCATAGGGTTGGACATGACATCTGAGACGTCGTACGTCACAAATACCATGAGTAAAAGTTCCCTTGATGTAGCAAATAACTCAATTAAGGTTTTCCAGCTGGATGGATCAAGCGTAGCCATGCGTTGAGTCGATCAATTCACAAGTGAGTTTGAGTTATTGAAGTCCATTAATAAGTTGGAGATAATGGCAGCATCAACCCAGGCATATAAGGTAGAGGCGGCCAAATTGGTCGCTATAGGAGTGGTGAGATGCTTGGGATCATGAATGTATTCGTGTAGAGTAAGGTAAACTATATTTATGCAAAATCAAAGAACTAATGTGAAGGATGGCCAAAACAATCATGTTAACAACATTTGTCAACTCTCTAACAATTTTGTGCAGCACGAGGTAATCAAACACGACACATTCACACGCTCCCCTCAAATCAACTTAGCCCTAGAATTGATCCTTAAGAATAAGAGGAGATGAGTAAAATTCAATAAATACATCATTAGCCTTAGTAAACTGATGATCAAGTAGAAGACTATGCCGTGAGTGTGGAACATATAAGTTATTATTAAGTGGAAGCGTGGAAGCTAGACAAATAATATGAGAAGAGAAAGTGTGAGTTATATGTAGACGTGCGCAATCGGCAGACAACTACATCAAAACCCTCATATTAAGAAGCAAATTAGGAGATTCGGGATATTTGATGTGAGGTTATGAGAGGCATCGAGTCAACTACCCAATGAGTATAAGGGGCATCACTAGCCGTGGAAGATGAAGAAAAGTTAGCACTTGGTTAACGAAACCAACAACAAGTGCGTGCACCATGACTGGGAATACCATAGAGTTGGCAAACAATAGAAAAGTTTGTTTTTTTTTAATTCTTTTGTTCTTTCCATGCATGGGTATTCCTGAAAAGATATTTTGCTGAGATATTGTTGAGGATTTTTCATGTACGATATATATATATATATATATATATATATATATATATATATTATCAAATTTGATCACACAAAGCTGAGATACTCCTTTTATGTATGATATATTATAATATTAGATTTTCCATGTGAATGTCATATTACTATTACTTTGTTACCTTGATATTGTCAACTTGATATGAAAACTTATTTAAAGTTTTGCTATTTCATTAAAAGTTGTTTAGTCTTTTAATTAATCTTTATGCTCAATGTTTATCTTCCATTATTATTATTTATCTTAAATAGTTTAACTCATATTATCGTAATTAAATTATGTAAGTCCAATTTAATACGAGTTATATTTTAAGAGTTTATTATTGAAGTGTTCAATGTTTCGGGAAGATTGTATTTTTCGTAGTTTTAGAGTTTGATTTAATTCAAATTTTATTATTTCTGTATTTTAGTTAATTAGAAAATAAGGTGACTAAATTATCTTGTTTATTTATGTCTAGCATCTTACCCCATTTAGGATAAGGAAAGATATCTCTTGACATGTCTCTTTTATGGAATGTCTATCTTTCTAATATCGGATATATATTCATCTAATTTTTTACTTGGGGAAAACGTTTGTCTATGTGTTCATGTTTTAGAGAATACTCATCCAGAAGATTATTTCATTCTTTCATTTAGGGTGATGCGGGGTATTTTCGTCTGGATACGTGTCCACTCTCCAACACTCCACGTCAGACTGCTTCAGTTACTTCTGGATGCTCAAGCAGCTTTTGAGTTCCGAACCTGCACTCAACACCAAACGTGAACTAAGCCGATGCCTTCTCCGGCGAAGGCACTCCGACGCTTTAGTCAGACGGGTCGGAATATAAGATCTTGTTGAGCAAAACAACGAGTCGAATAAGCTGGCTAAAATAGGTCGAATGAACAGAAAGCAATAAGTCGAATGAGAATGGCCAAACAAGTCGAATGAACTGAATCAAACAAGCCGAATGAAACAGAACAAAACAACTCTAATGCAAGCCAAAATAGGTCGAACTCGAGCTATTAGTGAACAACTCAAATGAGCTTGATGAATAGGTCGAGGTCGACTTATATAACTTGAACTTAGAGCTTAGAATAATGTAAAACGTACCTTGGAATGAGGTGTGGGATCCCTTTATATAGGCATAAGAGTCCTTATTCAGCTAGAATTGCACTTCAAGTAAAATTATGAGTTGAATAAGTCAAACTAGGACTGTTTTGGAATAACTCGAATGACCTTTGCCAAATAGCTCGAATAGACTGCCTGAAAATAGCTCGAATGACCTAAAACAGCTCGAATTGGGCCTAGAACAACTCGATTCGGGCTTGTGCAATCCGAATTGGGCCCTGAATAACTCAAAACTGGGCCTGCATAGGCCTAATTTTGAGTTTTGCCTTAAATTGTAATTTTGCATTAAAAAAAATGGTGTTGTCGTGGCATAATATTCCGAAATCCACTTGTAGTATGATATCGAATATTATGACGTGGCGATACCGAAATATGGTACATCATGGAGTCCCCCAATTTGTGTAAGAGTAATGTGTGTAAAACATTGGTCATACAAACTAAAACAGTGTAAGAAACCCCAGTAATCGTGCAACGAGTCCAGCAATGAAGAATCGGAACCGAACGCGGTGAAAAATCTTGAAAAAAGATTTCTCGAAAATAAGTCGAATACACCGATAGCTCGAATAGGAAATAACTCGAATCAGGGGCATTTGCGTAATTTTATCGCTAGACGCTCCTATAAATACCCGCCGACTATTAAATCATTTCACTTTTAACTTTTTTGCAAATAACTCGAACTCTCGATAATAGCTCAATTAAACAGTAGCTCGAATACACTAAGGCTCTCCAAATAACTCGAATACACTTACGAATAGCTCGAATCTTCTAAGTATTACTCGAATAAACCCCGTATAGCTCGAAATTGCTTGATATAACTCGAAAGAACCCCTTATAGCTCTGATATATTAAAAATAACTCGAATAGGAAAAATAACTCGAATTTACACTGAATAACTCGATAATTCGGTAAATAGCTCGAAATTTCCTTAAGATAGAATGCTCTCCTTGAAGTGAATCCGACTTATATGCTATAAGTCATGTGAACTTGTATTCGAGCTATAATACTTAGAGTTTTTTAGAAGAAAAAAATTCAACAAATTTTCTCAAACTCATTTCTTGTGAACTTTTTTGCAGATTTGTCACAACGGCTCATTCCAATAAGCAATGTTCTCACCGTAATCCACATGCACACTCCGATCGCCATCCACAATCCTCACGTCCCAATACTGATCGTGAACGCAACTCTACACGAAGGTCTAGCCCACCTCGTTCATCACGACCATCCCGTCGTGCCAAAATTCGAGTCCCAGGTGCTCCCAAGATATTTATTCCGGCGAAGAGGTCCTACGAAAGGCGTGACCCTGAGTTCGAAAGAGTCCTTGACCTGAACCCTAGAACCGGTAAACACTAATTTTTTTCCCTTCTAGTTCTTTAATGGCTTCTGAATCAGATATCAAGGCTACTAGTTCGTTAGGTGTTCCCGATATTGTTGAGTCGTCGGGTTTTGGGTCTGGGTCGTCCTCGGGTAGTGGGGATTCAGATAGTGATACCTCTTCGTCTAATGCCCAAGGTTGTGATAGGGAAGTCAATATCATTGACCATTCTGATAGCGAAACGTTTTTGACCAATATTGCCAAACTGACTCCTATAATTGAAGATGAGTCTATCACTCCCACCCCTATAGAAGTCGATAATACTATCGTAGATGAAACCGTTCAAGAATTAGTTGATGAGGGCATAAACCTCAACACTCCGTCCCCATCAAATAATTTTTTGAACTTTGCTGGTATTCGCCCTATGAACACACATGGTGCGTCATACTATAGGACTATGTTTGATGTGCCTGAACCTTACGCCATTATATTTCCAGGTCCTGAGGATCGATTAGACACTCCTCCTCCTGGGTGTTTGACCATTTTTCACAATTTCCTTTCATGCGGGCTTAGGTTCCCACTTCATGAGGTAGTGCGTCAAATTTTGCTCCGTTTGCTGTCTTGTCCTTCCCATTTCACACCCAACACTTACTGTATCATCCATGCCTTCATCATTTTGATGAGGGTGTACAAGCTTCCTTGTACAGCTGATTCTGTCTTCCAAATGTTCCTTAGCAAGTTTAGGACGACTATGGAGGACGCGGGTTTTTACTTCCTAACCGCTAGAAAAAATAATAGTTTCTTGACCGGCCTCCAGTCTAGCTTTGGGAAAGAATGGAAGAATCAGTGGTTTTACATCAAGGAGTCCACGCCTGGAGAATTCAACTTCAGGCGAGATTGGACTGATGGAGCCCGTGCCCCCCAGTGTCCTCCCGCGTCTTTATCCTCTGACGACATAAAGATGTTGCGGAGTCATAAGTTTGATGCTTTGTCACTGACAAAGAATGCAATTCTCCGTGCTGAGGGGTACTACACCGTTCCATATAATGGCATGGTTGACTTTGGTATAACTTGTCTTTTATCCTTGCTTGTTTATCCTTTACTGTTATTTTTGTGCTTTGAGTATGATGCTAACCCTTGTCTTTTGCTCCTTGCAGAGCGGATGGTTATTAGCAAGTCCAAGAGGAAACTGGCGGCAATGCAGAAGATTTTTGAGGATATTGCTTCTGGCAGTGCAGATGCTAGAGGTGACGTTCCGGAGCCGACACCTACTACTGCTCCTTCCTCTGCCAAGGTTGGTCCTGCTGCTGCTCCTACTACTTCTGCTACGCCCTCTGCCACCGCCCCGCATACCAGTACTCCGTCATCTGCTGGTCCTTCTCGAAGCTCTAGGAGTAAGGCGACGGGCGGGTCTTCTCGTCGGGATCCTACTACTGCCAGTGGCCGTGAGCGCATTCCTGATGTTGTGAATGATGTGTGGGGGGGAAATCTGGCTGGCCCTGATCCTAACGCAAGGAAGCGCCCTGCACCCTCCGATGATCGCCGCCGCGAAAAGCGCCCTGCTCACGACCATTCGAATAGGTATGATCCCAACGATTTGGACATCAACGTGGAGGACGTGTTGCTTGCCTCGATGGATGTCGGCTACTACAAGCTGACTGATACAGCTGCCATGCGACTTTGCAAGGGTTTCCTTCATTCCTTTGACAGGAAGAGGTACTACGATGAGGTCGGTCCTGAGGGCTTGTGCAGCCGAACTGCTTTGGCCTTAACGACTGTAAGTTTTTCTTATGCCAGTTGCGCCTTTCCTTTCTTGTTCTTGCTTTAAGCTCCTTAGTTCTTGTTTTGACACTTTGCCTTATTGGATTTTCAGGCGATGATGAATATGCAGACTCTAGTGGAAAATTTCAACATTTCCAATGATGCTCGGAATGAGTACAACTCTCATCTGGAACATCACAAGTCAACTACGGCACAGGCAAAGCTCTTGGAAGAGGCGGCGAAAAAAAGGGCCCGCGATATTCAAGCCTCTATGGATAGCGTGGTGGAGGAGTTGCAGCTAGCAAAGGAGGAGCTAAAGAAGTCTCAGAATGCTCGTGCTGCTAGTGACGCAAAGCTGAAGGCGTTGTCCAAGGACTTCGACAAACTCCAAAGGGTGAAAGATGACTTGGCGATGAAGGATGTCAGGACCAAGGGTGAGTTGACTACCTTGACCGCCCGTTTGAAGGTTGCTGAGGACGAGCGCGATGCGGCTCGGGCACCATCGTTAGCTTCTGAGCAGATCAACTACGATCGTGCAAAGGCCGAGGTTTACTCAATGATCCAACTCCTTGTTTTAATTTTCATTCTAACTTTTTGTTAACGCTTCATTTTTCTTGCCCTACTATAGGACTTGTCGACTGATGACAAGGTTGCTGTCGTGGTTGAGTTCCTGCGCTCTTCCACTTGGAGCAGCATCTGTACTGTGCGCGGGGGCTTTGATTTGGCTAAGGGGTATAACTACGCCTTAGATGATGTAGAGCGCAAGGATGACTTTGCTCCTGGCCGCAACAAGGATGAGTTCGACATCCTTCATCGGCTTACTGAGGATGTACCTGACTCTGATGAAGATTATGTTTCAGAGAATGAAGGTAATAATCACCCAGATGCTTTCCTCAGCATAAAGCGGATGAGGGATGTTTGGCTTTGAGATCATTTGAGAGCTCAGGCGAGGTCAAGGGCTAGAAAGGAGGCTTCCTATACTCGTACTGCAGTCGTTGCTTCTACCTCGAAGGTGCCTTCGAATGAAGTTCTCGAGGAAGGAGAGCTACCGACAGTCTCTTCACTTGCTGATGTTCCTGAGGGAGTGCCTCTCACATCTCCCAGCCTTGTGACTGTTTCTGCTCCATCACCTGCTCCCGGCCCTGATCCATCAGTTGTTCCTCCTGATGCTGTACCTGATGTTGTTCCTGCTCCTGCTCCTACTTCCGTGCGACCCGAGGAAGACACGTCCTCATTGAGTGATTCGATGGAGGAGATTGCTCGGCAGAGCAGAGGCGCCTTGAAGGCGGTGGGTTTGCGTCTGAAGAAGTAGAGGAGCGCTTTGTGAAGCCAGCCTGCGTGCTGTGATTTTGGGCATGTGTGCCACTATCTTCAAATCGTACATTTGCACATTTAGCTATTTGTTTTTTTATATTCTTACTTAGTATCTTCTGTTGACATTACGCCATTGTTGCGCTTATCCCCTTTGTTTTAGTACCTATTGACTTTTGGCATTGTCTTGTGTCTCTTCAGCTTTTGTGATTGTATTTTCCATAGTAGTATGCTTTAAATACTTGTGCTTTCACCTTTGACTTTCCATGCTAATTGTTTTACTCCTTTTTCCTTGCGTTGTTGTGTTGCGAGTGCGAGGCCCTGTGCTCAACTTCTTGGGAGCGTAATGCTCATTTAACGAACGCGAGCCAATAGCTCGACTTATTGGGAGCGTAATGCTCATTTAACGAACGCGAGGAAATAGCTCGACTTATTGGGAGCGTAATGCTCATTTAACGAACGCGAGGCAATAGCTCGACTTATTGGGAGCATAATGCTCATTTAACGAACGCGAGGCAATAGTTCGACTTATTGGGAGCGTAATGCTCATTTAACGAACGCGGGGAAATAGCTCGACTAATTCGGAGCGTAATTCTCATTTAACGAACGCGAGGCAATAGCTCGACTTATGGTGAGCGTAATGCTCATTTAACAAACGCGAGGCAATAGCTCGACTTATTGTAGTTGCTTCAATCATGCTTATGCAGATGAACATGTAAGTAGGATGTAGGCAAACAATCAAACTTGAATAAAATAGGAAATTTTATAAGTTTTGAGACTGAGCTCGAGTAACTTTCGAGTTACCTACGTATCCTGCCGTGTATAGGTGGCTAGGAATCAACTCCCCGTAGTTCGCTGCTAAGTATTACAATTGGAGTCCACACGCTGAGACTCGTAATTCGTAAAAGAATGAGCAGATAAAGCATTGAACTACGGTCCTATTGTGCCACAAGGCTGTTAGAATGCTAGTATTCTAACTTTAAAACCTTCTCAAATTCTTGACGTTCTAGGGGCGTGACAAAGTCCTTCCGTCCAACTCTTGTAAGTAGTACTATCATTTAGCGCTTGTTTTTTCCACTCTGTACGGTCCTTCCCGCATGCTTGGTGGCTTCAACTTCCCCACATGCTTGGTCGCTTCAACTTTCCTCAGGACCAAGTCCCCTACTTGGAAGTTCCTGAAACGAACCTTGTTGTCATATGCTTTAGCCATCATGGATTTGTAAGCTTGAGTGCGTTGGTAAGCTTCCTCTCTTGTCGCTCTTATTAGTTCAAGGTCCATTTGTCTAGCTCTTATTGCTTGTTCCTCATCGTATGTGACAATGCGATAGGTTGGCATCCCAATTTCCGCGGGTATCACTGCTTCCGAACCATATGTTAGCAAATATGGAGTCTCTCCGGTTGAAGTCTGTGGTGTTGTGCTATATGCCCATAGTATTCCTCGCAGCTCCTCTACCCAATTTCCTCCTTCTCCTTGCAACCTTTTCTCCAAGCTCTTCACAAGCGTGTTGTTTGTAGCCTCAACTTGTCCATTAGCTTCGGGATGCGTGACGGATGTGAACCGCTGTTCAATTTTCATGTCCTTGCACTAGTCTTGAATCTTAAATCCTTGGAACTGTCTTCCATTGTCAGAAATTAAGACCCTTTGGATTCCGAACCTGCATACGATATTTTTCCATATAAATTGCTTCACATTTGCCTCCGTTATTGTCACGAGTGCTTCAGCCTCAACCCACTTGGTGTAATACTCTACTGCCACCAATAGCCATTTTCTTCCTCCAGAAGCTACTGGCATTGGTCCAACAATATCTATTCCCCATTGATCGAACGAACATCCATAGCTCACAGTTGTCATTGGTTGCGCAGGTGTATGAATAATTTTTGCATGTAGTTGGCAACTTCTGCACTTCCTAGTATAATCCATAGAATATCTCATAATCGTTGGCCAGAAATATCCTTGACGGAGTATTTTCTATGCCAAGGATCGTCCTCCTGAGTGATTTCCACAGCTTCCTTCATGAATCTCTCTCAAGACTTGTTTTGCCTGAGGTGGTGACAAACATCTTAAGAGTGGTCCTTCGAACGACCTTTTGTAAAGTTCACCATTAAAACATTGTGAATCTCGCCGATTTATACTTGATTCTTTTGACTGCTTGTGGATGAGTCGGCAAATTTCCATTTTGTAGATAGTCTATGATTTCGTCCTTCCAGCATGCCTCGACTTCCACTGGCAGAGCGTAGTCCAATGCTTGTGTTGGTTTTGATTCAACCCCTTTGCCAATCGAAGGTTGCTATGCGGCCAACAGAGTAACGCGTCTCTCCACAAAGACTTCTGTAGTGCTTACAAATCGCAAAATGAGTCAGCTCGTTCGTTCTCCGCTCGTGGGATCTGTGAGATAGTGAATGTCTCAAAGTTTGATGTCATCTTCTTTAGCTTATCAAGATATTTCACTATTGCGGCCTCCTTAGCTTCATATCTCCCTTCGAATTGATTAGCAATCAACTGTGAGTTCGTGAATGCAACCAGTTTTGTTCTCCCCAACGACTTTGCCAAATGAATACCAACTAGCATAGCTTCATACTCCGCTTGATTGTTTGTAACTTGGAAATTCAGCCTTATAGCATAGTCAAATTCTCTCCCATCTGTCGATCTCAAGTAGACTCCACCGCCACCAGCATCAACTGTGGAAGATCCGTCAACGTGCAAAGTCCATGTTTCCTTTGCAATCCCAGATGTATCCTTTTTTGTGTCTTCCATCACCATAGCTACGTCAGGCGCTTGCTCCGCCTCTGAAATAGTTTCCGCAACAAAATCCGCCAACCTTTGTGCTTTAATGGCAGTCTTTGGAAGATACTCCAAACCGTACTCTCCTAGCTCGATTGCCCACTTCACTAGCCTGCCTGATGTCTCTGGTTTTGCCATAATTTGTTTCAATGGTTGATTAGTTAAGACAGTGACCGGATGCGATTGGAAATATGACCTTAACTTCCGCGCAGTTATCACAAGTGCATATGCTAGCTTTTCGATCTCTAGGTAATTCAGTTCTGCCCCATTCAACACTTTGCTCACTTAATCAATTGGCAGATGTTTATTATCATCTTCCCGTACTAGCACCGTACTCAATGAGTTCTTCGCTATCGCCAAGTAGAGATATAACATCTCGTTATCCTTGGGCTTAAATAATAATGATGGAGTTGTGAGATAAACCTTCAACTGGCGAAAGGCTTCCTCACAATCTTCAGTCCAGACAAACTTGGTTGTCTTCCGTAGCTTTTTGAAGAAAGGTAAGCTTTTCTCTGCAGAGTGTGAAATGAAGCGGCTGAGTGCCGCAATTCTCCCCGCCAAACATTGCACCTCGCGAACGGACCTGGGAGATGGTAAATCCATTATGGCTTTAATCTTGTTTGGGTTAGCTTCAATACCTCGCTCGTTTACCATGAAACCCAGAAATTTTCCCGCCTTGACTCCGAACATACACTTCTTCGGATTTAACTTCATTCCATACTGTTTCATGATACCAAAAGCTTCTTCGAGATGTTTGACATGATCCTCCGCATTTAAATTTTTGATAAGCATGTCATCAATATACACTTCCATTGTTTTACCAATTTGATGGTAGAACATTTTTGCCACCAACCTCTGAAAAGTTGCTCACGCATTCTTTAATCCAAACGGCATTACTCGGTAACAAAATATACCTCTGTCTGTGATAAAAGCCGTTTTGTGTTGATCTTTCACCTCCACTAAGATTTGATGGAATCCGCTCTGTGCATCACAAAGACTAAGTAACGCGCAACCAGCTGTTGAGTCAACCACAAGATCAATCCTAGGCAGAGGAAAAGGATCCCGTGGACAGTGTTTGTTCAAATCAGTGTAATCCACACACATACGACATACAGTCGGTTTCTTTGGTACAAGGACAACGTTGTTGAGCCATTCAGAGTATCGCACTTCAAATATGTGACCTGCAGCTAACTTTGTTTGTACCTCTAATTCTGCAGCCTTGTTCTTTTCATCACTGAAATGTCTCTTCTTTTGTCGAACAGGCTTTGCATTCGGATTGACATTTAGATCATGCACCGCAACTCGAGGGTCTATACCCTTCAAATCCGAGTTTGTCCATGCAAATATATCAAAATTCCTCCGCAAGCATTCTATCAACGCCTTCTCAAGCTCCAATGGGAACTCGCTTCCAACTTTAATGACCTTGTCAGGTTCATTACTCAACAGAATAACTTCCTTGAATTCTACAGAGGGTTTCATGCTTTCATTCTCCATTTGTTTCTTGTAACGCAGGGTAGTCCTATCCTCCTTAGTTTGCTCTGGCGCGATTTCCTTCATCGAGGAATCATAATTTTCTGGCACCATCTAATGATCCTCTTGTGTTGCAAGCACCATCTCTGCATCCATATGATCAACTATTTGAGGCGTTTCCACAGCTTGAATTTCAATTTCTGCTACATCAGGATCAGTTTTTGCCCTGATTGGTTTCGTTGATGTAACATAACAACTCTACGAGTCACGATAGTTTGTGGTTTAGCTCAGCAATTCCCCCAGGTGTTGGAAACTTGATCTTTTGATGCACCGTTGAAATGATCATAGCAAATGCAGTTATTCCAGGTCTCCCAATCAACACATTGTATGCGAATGGAATATCGACAATGAGGTATTCCACATTCAAAGTCCTCCTCTTTGGATTTACAGCAAAGATGTTGGTAACATAATCTTTCCAATAGGCTTAACTTCACCTCCACCGAATCCCAATAAAGGTGAATTCACTTCTGTGATCTCGTATTGTCCTAACTTCATTTGTTGTAACCTATCCATAAAGATAATGTTGGATGAGCAACCATTATCTATCATAATCCTTTTCACTGCGTGATTTGCAATCACTGCAGTAACCACCATTGGGCAATTCAGATACTGAGCCTCCTTAGCTTGTGAAGACAAGCTATCAAAGTCATTATCATCGAACGTTATCCTTGTGTCCAACTTGTCTACTGCAAAGACAAGATTTATCTCCAGACGCTTCAATCGTTCATACTGTATATCACGCGAGATCCGTTTTCTACTTTTGGCTGAGTCAGCGCCAGCCGGTCCCCCAGCAATCACATTAACTCCATTTTTGATGTCATCGTTGTCGTTTCCCCTCTTAAGCCTAGGTCCATCCTTCTTCTCCCTCGGTGATCGACTTCGTTTGCGTCCGCGTGACGATTTCTTGTCTCTATGTTCCTTATTCTCAAGAACGTACTCGACAAGTTTCCCATCTTGAATAAGTCGTTCAATCTCAAACCTCAAAGATCTGCAGTCATTAGTATGATGTCCGGTTTGCTTGTGAAACTTACAATATCTCTTGGATTGCCTCATTTCCTCCGTTTCTTTCATGGGTTTTGGGGATCTGAATATCCCGCTATCTTCAGTAATTGCATAAATTTTGCCGATTTGCTTCTTCAACGGAGTCCAGTTGTCGAATTTCTTGAAGGGTTGTCGATTGCGATCACGATCTTTTCCTCTAGGATCCCTCCTCCAGTCTCTATTCTCCTTTCCTCTAGGGAATTCTGGTAAATCCATCAGTCCCTGATTCATGGTGGCCTCCTCAATTTCAATTACTCTCCGTGCAAGATCCATGATTTGCTCAATGGAGTCTGGCGCTTCCCAAGTGATTACTTCTATTAGCTTCTTGCTTTGGCAGCGATTTTCCAACACAGATATTACCAAGTCTACAATACTTCTATTAGCTTCTTGCTTTGGCAGCGATTTTCCAACACAGATATTACCAAGTCTACAGTAGCTGACTGTACTCTTCCTATTTCCACATTGAGACGTTCTATGTATTTTTTCAATGGCTCATCAGGCTTTCTGTGGATATTGAATAAAGTACTTGGAGACTTCTTCTTCAATCGATAAGTAGCAAACTTCTTGATGAACATGCTTTTGAACTGTTCAGCTGATTTAATTGAGTACACCTTCAAATTCTTGAACCATTCCTTAGTAGTCCCCCTCAAACATAGTGATATCGGTTTCGCCCTTAGGTTCTTACTGTAACCCAAAATCTGGAATTCTCCATCCAAGTCATCAAAGTGTGTTGCAGGATCAGTTGTTCCATCATATTTCTTCATGTCGGGAAGTCTGACTCCCTCTTTCAGTGTTAACCTGTCAATCGCCTCACATAATGGAGTTGGCCTCTCCACTAACGGAATATTTTCAGCGATAACAGGTTCTGGCCTTGAAATTACTCTCTCAGGCTGATCCCTATTTCTCCCTGCTGTGTGGCTCGCGCTTGGACGATCCTCAGGATCTCTCTGCCTGGAGTTGACTTCTCCACCCCTATCATTTGCTCGGCTTGGGGCTCTATTCCCTGTAGTCCTCACTGAACCAGGATTTCTGTGTTCTGGGGAGGACGACGGACCCCTCCGGGTTGGTCTTGTCATCATTGATTGATTATGTTGTCTCGAATCAGCATGACGTTGTGTCTGATGAGATCTAGCTTGTTGCGCTGATGTTTGTTGTGCAGTTGGTGTTGGAGCATTCTACTGCAAGGTAGTGTTAGCCAACTGTTGCACAATCATTGGCATCATGGTTTGTTGAAAAGTTGTCATGATCTGATTCAACTGAGCAGGATTCAACAATTGTTGTTCCCGGGGAGACACTGCAGGTTGATCCGTTGCAGTGCGTGTTTGATCCAAAGGGGCATTGTGAGCTGAAACTGATGTGTGTTCAGATGCATCAGTAACCCGATTCTCATCCTCCCTCTGTGATCTTGTTCCTCCGGCCATTCCGCTTTTCTCTGCGGCTCTGCGATGAGCCATTGAATCAATGATGGTGTTTGCTACTAAGTGCGTTTAGTGGTTCCCATAGACGGCGGCACTGATGCGGGGTATTTTCGTCTGGATACGTGTCCACTCTCCAATACTCCACGTCAAACTGCTTCAGTTCCTTCTGGATGCTCAAGCACCTTTTGAGTTCGGAACCTGCATTCAACACCAAACGTGAACTAAGTCGGTGCCTTCTCCGACGAAGGCACTCTGACGCTCAAGTCAGACGGGTTGGAATATGAGATCTTGTTGAGCAAAACAACAAGTCGAATAAGTTGGCTAAAATAGGTTGAATGAATAGAAAGCAATAAGTCGAATGAGAATGGCCGAACAAGTCGAATGAACTGAATCAAACAAGTCGAATGAAACAGAACAAAACAACTCGAATGCAAGCCAAAATAGGTCGAACTCGAGCTATTAGTGAACAACTCGAATGAGCTTGATGAATAGGTCGAGGTCGACTTTTATAACTCGAACTTAGAGCTTAAAATAATGTAAAACGTACCTTCGAATGAGGTGTGGGATCCCTTTATATAGGCATAAGATTCCTTATTTAGCTAGAATTGCACTCCAAGTAGAACTATGAGTTGAATAAGTCAAACTAGGACTGTTTTGGAATAACTCGAATGACCTTTGCCAAATAGCTCGAATAGGCTGCTTGAAAACAGCTCGAATGACCTAAAACAGCTCGAATTGGGCCTAGAACAACTCGATTTGGGCTTGTGTTGGGCCCAGAATAACTCGAAATTGGGCCTGCGTGGGCCTAATTTTGAGTTTTGCCTTAAATTGTAATTTTGCATTAAAAATTAATGGTGTTGTTGTGGCATAATATTCCGAAATACACTTGTGGTAGGATATCGAATATTATGACGTGGCGATCCCGAAATATGGTACATCATAGGGGATTCGTGATAGAAGCAAGTCACGAGAACTATTACAGCAGCGGGAACGTATCACACCTCTATTGTGCCTATATATAGGTATGTTGTTATTCAATGTTAATTAATCTTTGAGCTAATAATTGTATCTTGTAAAGGAAAGGTTCATGGTTTTAGTTTCATGAGTGAAAAGGTTTGTGCCTTAGTTTATTGAGAGCTTCCTATTGAATAGTACTTTGTTAAGAAGAGTTCAACGAGGTCGAAGGGCGTTCGAATGAAGCATGACATCTTCATTTAAACGGAGTAGAAAGGATAAAGGTGTGGCTTATAAAAACTATAGAATGAATTTCGGTGAGTTAATGTAACATCCGGTAAGTGTAAATCGCTTTAGGACTTTGAAAGAGGTTTGAATTAATGAAGCAAAGCCTCGTGGACTAGAACAGTTTTTCGAACCATGTAAATATCTTGTTGTCTTTGTTTATTTACTCATGTCTTACTTATCTGTTGCAACAAAGATTGAGTACTTCTATGCAAAAAATATTTTCAAAGTAAACTAACAAACTATTTTAACTGAACAAAGTTTAGACTGGTTCTAATCTGTTTACGATTCTTGTTACAGTTCTTACTGAATCAATTGAAGTTACAACTCTATAGTTTGAGTTTGTATAACTTCATTTATTCAGAGAAAAAAATCTATCAAAAAGGGAGTATTGATTCTAAGTTATCGATCCCCCAAGGATTAAGTAACGGACATCTGATAACCAAATCTGTTTAAATGTACAGGCATAATTCATATTTGGAGTTTTTAGAATAAACTAAAATAATAAATAAAAAAGATAAAAGCTACACGATTGGCAAATAATATGTGATATATAATAAAAAGTTAAGATACGATGACAGGAAACCCAAGATTTAGGGTTCACTAAAAACATGTAACTGGATCTTCGCATCCTTCTTCTACTTATAGTCCAGTCCGATTCTCATATTGATATTCAATGAAGAAGAATTTTTTATTAGTTTTAGTTTAGATGGTCACATTCCAAAACTCTTTTTCAACTTAGTGATTCTAGTCTCTCGTGCTACGCACTACGTCGTCTAGATTTTTGGTGAATTTTAAATTTGTGAAAGTTTATGAATCTACTTCTTTTATGCAATATATACCATGTGTCAGTTTATTACACTGAACATATAGAACCGGTTCAATCCCTGAGTCTGCCTTTCACATTTTTTCATGCAAAATGTCTTTATTCGTTTCATGAATTGATAAGAAGTACAAAAAGCATTAAGAACAAGTTCTCAAAAATAAATATTAGATTAGAACCATTCAACTCAAAACAACAGAATTCAACGTAACATATTGTTTCTAACTAATTATAATTTTAAATACAAATAATTTAGCAATGATTACATATAAGGAAGATTACAAAGTTAAACTATTCAAGCAAAAGTTAAAGTAACGACAGGGAAACTTAAATAAAACAAATAAACTTGAGATGTTGAATTAATTAAGAATCATCGATCCATCTTCAATCTTCAATCTTCTCTTCTACATCTTCTCATAATTTTTAGTGCTCTCATATCTGTTTGCGATTCCCTCTCACATTTGGTGGCTGTCTTATCTACAGATCTATATTACTCTATCAATTACCAAATATAATTTATCAAGTATAAAAAAGATGTAGTTTGTGGTATATGGTGGCTTTTACAGAGGAACTTTGGAGTTAAATTCGTTTATAAGAAAAACTTGTTTGTTTGACTCAAACTCTGTTGAAAAAGTCTTAATTTTGCAAAATTCCCAGTGTGGCACTATTGGCACCGATCACTATATATGGTCAGGGGCGGACTTATTCAGACAGCCCCCCCCCCCCCCCCCCCCCCCCCCCTTTTGCTGAATTGTTTTTTCTAGTAATATTACTATTTCATATATATATTGTATGGTCCAATTAAAAAATGAAAGGAAAATTGTTGGCCTACTTATTAGAATACTTTAGTAAGAATAGGCCACAAATACTAATACTTTATAGAGTTTGGGCCAATTCTCATTCTAAATTCAATGTGTGAATTGAAAAGTCAACTTTTAACAACTAAAAGTCTAAAACTCTACATACTCGCACAAAAATTAAATCAGTCAAAATTCAATGCGCAAACCTAAAAGCTAATTAGCTAAAGCCCTATTCCTCTCAAATAAAATCAAGCGCAACAATAAGCACTAGAAAATAGAAGGTAACCGGCGATTGGGGTCTAGAGTGTAATTGTGTAAAACAAAGGTAAATTTCTCCATTTATCATTGATCAACTCCTAATTTATCACCCAATTTAGGCAAAATAGAGGTATATTTTGTTGAAGTCTGAAACTTATGATCATTGAAAAATCAAGAGAGGTAATTATAGTTATAAAAATTTAATTTACATGAACTTACATCTTTTATTATTTGGTTGTGTAATTCGTAGTTTAGTGTCATTGTATAAATTAACTTTTTTAGCTTTGTAGTGTGTGAAGTGGGATATTGTTTATTATGTAGTGTGTTATTGTTTAATTTTCTTTTTGACTTATTTGACTATTTTAATATTCAATGTTATATGTTAGTGTGTTACTGTATATGTTTTATAATTATTGTCACCATAATTTTCTGACTATTTCAATAAATAAGTGATTTGTTTAGTTTTTTAAAATATTCATGTATGTTTAAATATCAAAATGCTATACATATATTAATTGATGTCAATGTATCTTAATAGGGTCATAATGGAAGCTCAAGCCAAGAAGAGAAAAACAATATTTGTATTTTACAAGCCCAAAGAGCATGCCTCAACAAAACTCAAATTGTCTATTAAATGATGATACCTCGAACAGTAACGATGAAAGCCCTCCTAAATCTCAAAGTGCTGAAACAAATGTTGGTTCTCTAGAACGACATCCAGGTGTACGTATTCCTATATCTCAACATCCGGTTAACCAAAAGAATGAGATTAGACGAGCTTATATCAGTTTGGGGCCATATCAACCTATTATTTCTGAGTATCCATCGACCAAATTTGGAGCACGAAATCGGCGATTTCAGAGATCATGGTTTAAACAATTTTCATAGTTAGAATGTTCTCTTTCAAAAGATCGTATTGTTTTCCATGCTTTTTTTTTAAAAAATAATAGTGAATGTTATCATTCATTTACCATTTACGCATTTAAGAGTTGGAAAAATGTTAATGATGGAACTAGATGTGCCTTGTTGAAGCATGTGGGATACCCTACTTCACCACATAGTAATATTGTAAAGTCTGTTGATACTTTGAGAAATGTACCTCGTCATATTAATAATGTTATGCATGTACAAAAATTAGAAGAAAAATAGAAGAATCGGTTGAGGCTTAAAACAACAACTGAAAGCATACAATGCCTTACTTTTCAAGGATGTGCATTTAGGGGTCATGATGAATCTTTTTCTTCTTATAATCGAGGCAATCTCATTGAGTTGATCAAACTTTTAGGAAGAATGAATTCTACAATTTATGATGTTGTGTTAGAGAATGCCCCAGGAAATGCAAAGTATATAGCCCCATTAATTCAAAAAGATATTTTGCATATCCTTGCTAACAAGGTGAGAACTAAAATTCGTGAAGATATGGGGGATGCAAAATTTTGTATTTTGGTTGATGAAGCTACAGATGTATCAAATAAAGAGCAGATGGCTATTGTATTGAGATTTGTTGAAGTTGTCGGCATTTTACGAGAGCCTTTTTTTGAGATTGTTCATGTTGCTAATACTTCTGCTATGAAACTTAAGGAAGGGATATGTGATGTCATTACTCGACATAACTTACAGATATGCAATATGAAAGGTCAGGGATATGGCGGACGTAGTAATATGAGTGGCTCATGGAATGGTTTGCAGACACTTTTTTTAAGGGATTCTCCATATGCATATTATGTACATTGTTTTGCTCATTGATTACAGTTAGTATTGGTTGGGGCCGCTGAAAAAGAAATGTCTACGTGGTTGTTCTTTTCAAAACTGACATCTATTGTTAATCTTATTTGTGCTTCTTCTAAACGTATTGCTGAGCTATACTATGCACAAACAGAAATTGCACACATGCTAGCTACTGGTGAACGAACAACTGGTACATGGGTTAATCAAATTGGTACGTTACAACGTGCTGGAAAGAATCGTTGGAGTTCTCATTTTGATTCAATATGTATTGTAGTAGAAATGTATGGTGCAGTGATTACAGTTTTAGAAGAAATGATGGATGAAGGGTCCTCTAACTCCATAAGAGGGGAAGCTTGTGGGTATTTGACTATGATGAAATCCTTTGATTTTGTATTTATCTTATTTCTAATGCAAAAAATCATGGAAATTACAAATTTGCTTTGTCAAGCTTTACATTGCAAGTTTATTGATATTTTGAATGCAATGAACATGGTTTCTATTGCAAGAGGTTTATTTCAATCTATGAGAGAAAAAAAGGTTTTGATTCTATTCTTTAGCTTGCAAAGTCACATTGTGAGAAGTATGATATTCAGATACCTGATATGGACGGTATTTACAAAATGTCGAGGGGTCGTCTATGCCAGCAGAAGGAGCCTATCACAGTTGGCCATCATTATCACTTTGATGTGTTTTATGCTACAATAGATTTTCAAATGGTGAAGCTAAACAATAGATTCAGTGATGGGGCGGTAGAACTTCTGAAGCTTAGTTGTGCTTTGGAACCTAAAGAAAGCTTTAGGTTGTTTAACATTGATCAGATTTGTAGTCTTGCTGAGAAATTTTATCCCGCTAATTTTACAGATCAAGAAATGCATTATTTGAGAAGTCAATTCGGATACTATGAGCATGACATAATTCACAATGAGAGTTTTAAGAACTTATCAACCGTTTCAGAGTTATGTCAAAAATCAGCGGAGATAAATAAGACACAAGATTACCACTTGATCGACAGGTTAATTCGACTTCTTTTGACTCTTCATGTTTCTACTGCAACAACAGAACGCGCATTTTCAGCAATGAAGCATGTTAAGTCTGTTCCTCTCAACAAAATGGAGGATGAAATATTCCTGTCAAATTCTATGGTTATTTACATTAAGCGAGAGATGGCATAAAATATTGATTTCGATTCGATCATTGATGAGTTCACCTCCATGAGTAACCACCGCAGGGCACAACTTCTATAGTATTTTCATTTTATATTAATGGTATGTATTTTTAGCTTTATTTTGGGTATTGAGCATTATGTGAATTTTGACATTGTCTTTTTCTTTTAAAAAAAATTGTTCTTTACTTTAGCCCCCCATTGTAAATTCCTGGATACGCCCCTGTATATGGTCAACATAATTTGGGCTTCGTTGGCAACGATATGGCTGATTTTGGCGCTCATATTTACTGTTGTAGAGTTTATGCCGATCAATCTATCAAATCCACACTCAAGATGATGTTCACAAACAAAACCGCACTCAATTCAATCGAGAATTAAGAGATCAGATCACACAAAACAGAGCAGAAACAAGTTGAACAAAATTGCCAGAAAAAACACACACAAACACGCATCGATTTTTACGTGGTTCACGTTTGAATCAAATCGATCTAAAACTACATCCACTGAGTGATTTTCTCACTACAAGAAAATGTTCAAATAGAAAGGCATAGAGAAAGGGAATTGGATTCACTTTCTAAATAAGTGGAAAATTTAATAAAAACTAAATAATAATATGATAGAAAGGGAAATATTCCTTTCCATGCTAAAAAAACGGACAAATCCCTTTCTATGTTATACAAAATAAATAAATAAAAAAAGAAAAGAACCGAGAAATGGAAGTATTCCTTTCCGTGCTAAAAAACGGACATATCCGTTTCTATGTCATACGAAATAAAAAAAATAAAGAAAATAAAATAACTGAGAAACGGAAATCGTCATTTATTTTACCAGATACGGCCGATTCCGTTTCTCCCCTTTAAGAAAGAGATTCATCCCTTTCTCATGTTAAAATTCCCTTTCTCAACTCAATCACTTTTCCCCCCACCTTCTTCCTCCACTCCCGCGACATTTCTCCTTTCTTCTTCGGTACTCCCACAAATTTCTTCTTTTTTCTTCACAAATCTTTATTTTTTTTCACAAATTTCAGTCTTTTGGTTGAAGAAATCGACAATAGACACGAAATTGAGGCTAATTTGTCCCCCAATTTCACTTCCGTGAGTTCATTGCCGCGATTGAGAGGGAGTAGCTAGTGCATGCTGAGCGATTAAGGGTTAATTAGGGGATAATCAGTGCCGCTAGTTTCTCCGTTCATCTCTTCAGGTTACACATTGAAGCTACTCAAAACTCTCTGCATAAATAAATGCTCTATTATTCACTAATTTTTGAAGCTCGACAATTCTGTTTTGACAGGTACAATTAGGGGAATTTAGTAGAGCGGTTTTATTCAAAATACTCCACTCTCAAACTAGCATCAGGTAAAAATGTGATGAGCTCGTGGATACAGTGTTATTTTTTTCATTTTTTTTACTGTTGCACTGTTCTGTGGACATTTTGCCGTTTTAGAATGTTAATTTCGTGTTTGGAGTAGCCATGTGTGATTCTGATTAACAGTTGTTGGAGGTGTGTGGTTGTTTAAAAGTTTTGGAGGTGTATTATGATTGGAGGTATGCTTTGTAAAATGTTAATTTGAGGAAGTGAATTCACTGCCTCAAATTGTATGTTTTCAGCTTGAAAACATGGAGTTTGAGGCAGTGAATCCACTGCCTCAATATTGAATTTGAGGCAGTGAATCCACTGCCTCAATATAAGTGTTTGAGGCAGTGAATTCACTGCCTCAAATTAGATGTTTTCCAAATGAAAACATGGAGTTTGAGGCAGTGAGAACTCACTGCCTCAAACTATATGTTTTCAGTTTGAAAACATACAATTTGAGGCAGTGAATTCACTGCCTCAAATTGGATGTTTTCCAAATGAAATCATTGAGTTTGAGGCAGTGAATTCACTGCTTGTTTTCAATTTGAAAACATTGATTTGAGGCAGTGAGAACTCACTGCCTCAAACTTTAAGTTTTCAGTTTGAAAACATAAAATTTGAGGCAGTGAATTCACTGCCTCAAACACCTATATTGAGGCAGTGGATTCACTGCCTCAAATTGAATATTGAGGCAGTGAATTCACTGCCTCAAATTGGATATTTTCCACTTGAAAACATTGAGTTTGAGGCAGTGAGATTCACTGCTTCAAACTCAATGTTTTCAAGTGTAAAACATGCAATTCTTTGTCAAAATAGATGCATTTCTTATCTCTTGGTTTTTACTTAATTTGAGAGTATTGATTTAACTAATACTAGTATAATTTTGTTTTAGATGGATAACAGGAATCCTATGACCGACAGAGGTGGACGTGCAACGAATATTACATATAGCAGAGGCAGAGGTAGAGGGAGGAATCAGGCGATGTCGGGTAGCCACGAGACCAGATTTCCTGACAATGGCTGGAGTTCAGGGTACTTTTGGAGGGGTGATGCAGCCAGGGCCGTCTGATTCAGGATATCCCGGTGGTTTCCCGATGTATGGAGCAGGCACATCTACTCATTTTACGCAACCTGCTCCATCACCATCCCCTCGTTTTTCAAGAACCCCGGTCCGAGTGCATCATTCATTTGGCGTAGGGCAGATCTCGAGGTTTTCATCACAGGGATCACATTCAGCCTCAATGCCAGCAAATGCCTTGCATCAACAAGCAGAGAACGAGGGGAGAGAAGGTGATCTGGAGGTTGATGGGATCCTTGAGTACGAAGATGGATCACGAGGCCGTACCAAAGGCCTTCAGCCCCCCACCAATCCAATGGAGAGGCCTTGGATTTCATTCCATCGGAGTGGGGGGTTTAGAGATTCGGGGACGGTTAATGGCACAATTGGCGCAAACCTGAGGAACATGTGCAAAAATGTGTACTTGATATACGGCCAGTGGTTGGATCGAGACACAGAAGCGTGTTGGCAAAGATTTAAGGTAGTTAATAATTTGTTATTTTTATTAGTTTTAAGATAGGTTACTTATTTTTAGCACGTATGGATGTTAATTAAGCTTCTAGATGGTTGATATTGCAGAATACTTTTCAATGGGAACCAGAGTTGGAGATGCGTGTACGTGCGCAATACAATAAGGTGGCTCGGGAGCGATTCAGTGGGTCGGTGAATTATGCCAAGAGGTTGTGGCAGAAATGTCAAAAGAACCCCGATCATGCTAGGAAACACAAAGTCTGGATACCCGAAGAATTATTGAGGGGCTATATCAATTATTGGAAGTCCCCTGAAGATGAACAGAAGTCAATTCAAGCTTCAGAGTACCGCGAGAAAGGAGAGAAGGTTCACTACTTAGGAGGCTCGATTAGTATTGATGGCCATAGGGAGAAACTGGTATGTTTCTCATGATTAGCATGTCGACTTTGGAGTTTACAACTTTGACGTGTAGTTTAATATTATAAATGCTTTCCTTTTAAGTGAAATTGTGAAATAATTTCACTTTAATCCTTGTTTTGTGAAATGATTGTGGTTTAACACTTGATTTGTGCAAGTAATTATATTTTAGTTAATGGATTGTGTTGATTTGATGGACATAGATTTCAATTGAGTGTTGATTTTGTGAATGGGTTGTGATGGTTTTGATTAGATGGATTTCATCGATTGTTGACGGTACATTGATTTTGTGAATGCATTGGATTGTGTTGATTTTGTGAATGCATTGGATTATAGTTTCTAATGCATTAAATTGCAGGCCTTAAAACTAAATGTTGATTCGGATGATGTTCCATTTCATTTGGTCTGGAGAGCAACTCATGTCAAGGTAATGGACGATGGAACTGAGGTGTGGGCCAACCCGAGAGTGAAGCACGCATACGTGAGTATAATATTTAGATTGTTCTGTATATTTCTTAATGTATTTTATAAGTATGTTTACGTGAATGAATTCTATTAATAGGATGCTTACATTGCTTATTGCCAAAATAAGTGGACATCTGAAGCCAGATTGGCCCATTTGGGATTTGGAAAAGTGGTTGGAGATTACTGGGCCGGTAAAGAAGATTAGGCCGCCTGGCTTGCCTACAAGTGGTGATCCTTAACTATTAGGAATCCAGGTTTGCAAACACCCAAAGTACATTCATGTCGAATCGAGCAGTGCAAGACGCGACTACGAGGGCCAAATTAAACACCTACAGTCGTCGAACGAGGAGTTGAAGAAGGATAATGAAGACTTGAAGTCTTGGTTGGTAGCGATTTCTGAGAAGGTAGGCATGCCTATCCCTGCACGGTTTCAGACGTCGAGTGCGAAGACCTGTTATGTGTCGATGGAGCCTCATGTTGTCTCCACCCACCAGACGGCACATCAGGGTCCCCGGCAGGAGAACGACGACGTGTACAGGCCAGGACCACCTGATAACGACTCTCGACCACCGAAAGATCCACATGGTTCCCAGCTTCATCGTAATAGCCGACAAGGAGGTATTGACGAGCATGTAGATTTCGGGGATTATGCCTTTTAGAGCTAGTGATATATATACATTTTCCAAACCGAATGTATTTATTACTACTCTAACCGACATAGGTTGATTTTGTTATTATTACTAATCTAGTCGTGGATGTCAATTCATTTTGAAATGTTTATTGTGAGTTGGGTCATTTTGTGAATGTGGGACCGGAGTTGATTTTGTGAATATGGGAACCGGTGTTGATTTTGTGAATATGGGAACAGGTGTTGATTTTGTGAATATGGGAACCGCTGTTGATTTTGCGAATATGGAACCGGTGTTGATTTTGTGAATATGGGAACCGGTGTTGATTTTGCGAATAGATTGTGTTGAACAGTGATTTCATGGATTGTACTGTTGATTTTGTGGACATTTGTGAATGGATAGTACTATTGATTTTGTGAATAGATTGTGCTGAATTTGATAGAATGGATCGTGTTGATTTGATGGGACAGTTGTGAATGCATTGAAAGTGTTTATTGTGTGAATGTGCAGGTCATGGATAGATTTTGAGGGAAACTCTATGTTTTCAAATTGAGAACATAAGAAATTGAGGCAGTGAATTCACTGCCTCAAAAAGCATGTTTTCAATTTGAAAACATAGAGTTTGGGGCAGTGATTTCGCATAGAGTTCTGTTTCAAATTGAAAACATAAGAAAGTGAGGCACTGAATCCACTACTTCACATTTTCTGTTTTCAATTTGAAAACATAGAGTCTGAGAAAGTTAAAATTCACTGTTTCAAATCATATATACTAAAACCAATTAAGATATCATCAAAAATAATTAACTTGGTTTTCACAAATGTAAATTTCAATTTTGAAACACGTTTTCACTAATATAGTAAATAAACTAACAAGAAAATTACATATAATCGGGGTCATCTTCATCGTCGCATTCTAAAACATCATCTGCCTCTTCATATACTTCACGGACGTATTCTTCTTCAATTTGAGCATTGTCATTATCTTCGACACACACAAATTCATCATCGGCCAATAATATGCTGTTATCGTTCACATTGAATTCATCAACTGTTGTGTTCAACAAAGTGCCTATGTCTTGGTAGACATTTGTTGTTGGCGAAACACAGAGGTTGTGTCAACTACATATCTAGCTCTCGTTGTACAAACTCCCCACCATCCTCTTCTTCTTGCACCTTGTTGAGATGGATAAGTCATATAATACACCTGTTTTGCCTGACTTGCAAGAACAAACGGTTCAGATGTACCTGTCGAAAGGCGCTTTCCAGGATTTATGTCCACCAAACCATAAGTTGGATGCGTTCTCATTCCATGATAAATGTCGAACCAATCACATTTGAAAAGAGTGACATTTTGTAAAAGTCCGCTTCCCCAATAATCCAGTTCTACCACCTCCTGAAGCATTCCGAAAAAAACTATTTCTGATGGATCACCAGTACTCGCCTTAACATAAACTCCACTGTTCATTGTTTTTCTGCCTGTGCCATATGCCAGTGTATGAAATCTGAATCCATTCACGGTATACCCTTTATAACTTTGAGCTTTGTAATTGGGACCGTATGCTAATCCACGAATTTGAGGATCCACATCATATCGCCCGGAGTACACAGCCTCTTTGAACCACTCAACAAAATGATTGTTGTGCATTGAGTCAATCTCGCTCTCCCAAACCCCCCTGCACACCTCTTCGTCAAACAACCTGTCAAAGTAATAAATCCACGTTTCAAGTTAATCTATGTGTATGTCGTATGAATGATTACTACAAGTCAACTTTATATGTACAAAATGGTACCTTAGCCAGCATTCCACTTCCGGACAGTTCAGAAGAATATAAAGCTCAGCCGCTTGATACTCCGCCTGTGTCAAATTCTTGTTACTACCACGTCCCAAGGCCTTCCCTCTTTTTTGAAAGACAGATATCGTAGATTCATTATTATTTTGATCCATCTCAACCTCGTTTCTGTTCAAACGATTCGCCCTAGTTTCAACACCATATTCAAAATAATGTGATGAAAAGTTAGCAATTTCATCCATGACATACGCCTCGCAAATTGACCCTTCTACACGAGCCTTGTTTCCCGCATCCCTCTTCAATTCAAACATGCGCCTAACATTAAAATAAAATAAAAGTTAGTGCTATAAACAAAAAATGTATTTGTGAAATTAATATAGAAAATTACTAGTTACCTTTCAAATGGGTACATCCACCTATATTGAACAGGACCGCCAACTTTTGCTTCCCAAGGAAGGTGTATTGCCAAATGCTCCATCGAATCGAAAAATGATGGAGGAAATATCTTTTCTAGTTTGCAATTTGTCACCACAATTGAACTCTCAAGCACCTCCATGTCCGATTTCCGTAGTTCAGTAGCACACAAAGCTCTGAAAAAATTACTAACCTCGACAAGTGGACCCCAAACACTATCTGCCAAGAAGTAGCAAAATGCAATTGGCATCAATCTTTCCATAAAAACGTGGCAGTCATGACTTTTCATCCCAGTCAGCCGAAGATGTTGCATTTGAACACACCTTGAGATGTTAGATGCATATCCATCTGGAAATCGAAGACCACGTAACCATTCCAATACTTTGATCTTTTGATCTCTACTCAGACAATACACTGCTTTACGCTTGTAGAGTTTGCCATCTCTCCTTGTTTGCAAAAACAAACTTCTTCGATTTGTTAACAACTGTAAATCTCGTCTGGCATTCATGTTGTCTTTCCTTTTATCCGGATCGTCCATCACTGTATTCTTGATATTATCAAAAAAATTCTTCTCACAATGCATCACGTCCAAGTTATGACGGATTAAGTTCTTTTCCCAATAAGGAAGTTCCCAAAAGATACTTTTGTGACACCAATTGTGTTCTTTACCAAATCCAGCAATATAATCTCGACCGGTACCAAAATCAACATCTTGAAGAAGCTCTATTTGTCTCTTTATTTCACAACTTGATCTTCTCAAGATAGGTGCATCTGTCTCTATTCGACCTTCCAAAAAATCATTAGCATTCATTCTCCATGGATGGTCAATAGGCAGAAACCGACGATGACAATCGAAGAAGGAGGTTTTCCGACCGTGCTTCAGCTGAAATGCTTTAGTGTCCTCCATACAATAGGGACAAGATAGTCGACCACATGTACTCCACTGGGAAAACATGTCATAGCCTGGATAATCACTGATCGTCCACACTACTACAACTCGCATTTGAAAATTCTCTTTTTGATGATTGTCGTATGTCTGGACACCTGACTCCCATAACATTTTTAGTTCATCAATTAACGGTCGGAGTAGCACGTCAATTTTTTTGCCCGGGCTCTTTGGCCCAGAAATCAGTAGAGTAAGAAAGATGTACTATTGTTGCATGCACAAGTCAGGAGGAAGGTTATACGGCGTCACGAAGACCGGCCACCACGAGTAAGGAATTGAAGAGTTTCTAAAAGGATTAAAACCATCCGTGCAAATTCCCACTCTAACATTACGCGATTCAGCAGCGAAATCAGGATATGTGGCATCGAACGATTTCCAAACTTCACCACATGCAGGGTGAATCATTACATCACTATCTCCTCGACACTTTGTATGCCACGACATGTGTTCTGCAGTGTTACGTGACATATACAATCTCTGTAGACGAGGTGTCAATGGTAAGTACCACAATTTCTTTCGTGCAATGAACTTCTTTTTAATCTCGCATGGCTCATACCTCGATTCTCCGCATTCTGGACATGTTGTCCAACTATCACTCTCAAATTCTCCGTAGAACAGAAAACAATTGTTAACACAAACATCATAGGTTTTGTAACTGAGACCTAACATCCTCATAAACCTCTTCACATTGTACATAGAATCAGGCAGTTTGTGACGATCAGCAGGACTCAACAGTGTATGTGCGTGCTGTATAATCTTTTCGCAACCAAAATTTGTAATCTTACAAAGTATCTTGTTCGAGAGTAGTTGCGATACCCACTGCAGTACTGTTGTGGTTACCCCTATGTGTATAGGCACCTCTGCTTCCTGTAACATTTCAAAAAAATCTTTTGCCTCACGGTTGGGTTCTTCTTCGTGTTCATCCTGATTATAATTCGTGTGTTGGAACTGACCACCGAATACATCTTCAACCATCTCTCTATTATACCGACCTCCTGCGTTGTCATGATGAGAAGATGACTCCCCAAAGTAAGTCGTAGGTGGTTCATAACTCATATCATCCTCGCCATGTGCAGACCACACGTAGTACTGAGGAACAAAACCCACTTATAAAGATGTTTCTGGATCTGTTCCCATCTCCCATTTTTACTATTACAACACCTTATGCACGGGCATTTAGCTTGTCCACGTGTTAACAATTGAGTTTGTGAAAATGCAAATTCTAAAAATCTGTAGACACCTTCTTGGAAATGACTAGTCAAATTTCGGTTATGATCCATTCTATCATACATCCAACTCCGATCTTGGTTGTTATGCATTGTGAGAATAATCTGGATTAACAAATTAACTTAAATCAAATTAACAAATTATAATTTGATTCAACTTCAATATATCTATATTAAATTAAAGCTCATAAAAATCTCAAAGCTTAACTAATTTAAATGAACAATAATTTAAACATTTATGTCACATATCAATCAATTAATAAACTTCAAATTACATGATATATAGTACTAATTCTAGTTATTAATCATGTATTCATTTAAACAAATAACATCAAAATAAACAACAAAGAAATGAAATATATATGAAGGAAAAATACCTCTAGATGTAGGAGTTGTTGAAGGTCAACGTGAATATGTAAATTGAGAGATTTTCTTAAAAAATAAAAATTTGAAGAGAATTTTTAAGGGGAAAAACGTAGTATTTTGTGAATGAAGAGGAATAGAAAAAATGTTGGAGAAGATGGGGAATGTGTGATGCAGAGGGGATAAGGGAAAATAGCTGTAAAGTAGATAAAAGAGAATATTCCCTTTCTACCGGAGAAAGGGATATAATCCCTTTCTACCAGAGAAAGGGATTTAATCCGTTTCTATGACAGAAAGGGAATATTCCTTTTCTTCCGCCTTAACATAAATACACGAGGATCATGCTATTCGGGCATGATCCGCGTGAGTGTAGAAAGAGACTTGTCTCTTTCTACACATTTTGTTATATTCTATATATACCCCCACATCACAATTTCCCTTCTTCATCACCCTCAACATTTCTCCATCCATTTCTTTTTCATTTACCCATCATCCAATTTCATAAAAAAAATATCATACAAATCATGAAACCATTGTGAAGATGATCATGGAGGCCAAGAACATCATCTTCGGCCATGGCAGCCTTCTTCATCCTTTTTTTTTTTTATCCATAGCTTTTTAATAGTTTTTGATATTTTTATGTAATTAATAATATTGTGTATTGTAGTTTCATTCATATATATAGTATATAACATTGTTTCATTCATGAGATTTGTAGTTTTCATCCATGAGATTTTTATGTTTCATCCATGGTTAATAATGTATATTAATAGTATTTTGCTATTTCTTGTATAATAGTAGTTTTTACTTTTAATTAATTACATACTATATTTAATTATAACATTTATAATATGTAAAATTGTGTAGATATATAATTTAAATGTGTTACAATTAATATATAAATACAGAAATATATAATGTACTACAATTAGTTACAAGTTAAAAAACTTAAAATTTATATTTTTAAAATCTAATTACAATATATACAAAAGTGGCAGTAAAATGTCATTTTTTTAAATTCACGAAAATGACGGAAACGGATTATTTCCGTTTCTGCGTGTATTTTTTTTTATTTCCGTAATAATAAATGGTATTATTTGTATCTACAATATTCAATTTACTATTTTTTTTATTTTAAAAATATGGTAGAAACGGATTATTTTGTTTCCCAACTTTTCGAAATGTGAGAAAGGGAATGTTCCCTTTCTCAAATTTTCAGATCCCGCCGTTTTTTTCGCCAAATTTTTAAATTTTTTCAGAAAAAATTGAGAGAAATGGATTTGTCTCTTTCCCAAGTTTTCACAATTCAAATTCCCGCCACTATCGCCAATTTGTTTTGCTTAAATATAGAAATAGCATAGAAAGGGACACGGTTGTTTCTGTGTCAGAGAAAGTACCATTTCCCTTTCTATGGCAGAAAGCGATTTTTCTCTTTCTAGCCTAGAAAGCGAATTATTTCCCCTTTCTGATTTTTCTTAGCAACCATACCTACTGAAACGGATTCTGGAAAGACCTTAGTCCCTTTCTATAGCTCTTTAGAAAGCGATTTCTGCCCTATGGAAAGGGATTTGAGCTTTTCTATTTGGACATTTTCTTGTAGTGTCTATAGAACAAGTGTATGAGAGAATATCCCAAAAGAAATTACAAAGTTACAACTGAAAACTGATGCGCACACTTGCCTTACATAGGCTGCAACAATCAACCTCAAAATAGAAAATTTTAACTAACTTTCTAACTAACTTTTAAACTGAAACTTCTAAAACCGGTTAACTTCTAACTAACTAACTCACTTAGCTAATTAATCCACGCTTAACCAGCTCTAATCTCAGTGTTATGAACTAACTCCTTCACAACTGTTCACAGACGCCATAGCACTAGTGTTGCCAAAATACTTCAACTTTGTGCATCATCATCATTTTTTGCCATAGCTTCTAGGCATTGGAATTGTGATCCACTTTTTCCATTAGAAAATAGGCACTTGTGATTCTCATAATAAATGGTAATCTTCCTAATTCTTTGCACATAATTGTCAATAAATCACGCAAATTTGCTCATTTTTGCTCTTTTTACCAAGCTCTACTGTGAATCTACAACACGTTTACCTCAAAATCATGTGTTTTAATCTTAAGTCAGTCAATATATGTATTATTATGTTATACCTACGGGACTCAGACTTATTTCATCCTACTTATTTGAACAATCTTTGTAAGTCATAAAATAGTATTTTTCTTGCTTCAGTTTCATCTCGTGAGAGCTACTATAACTTTGGCTCATCAAGTTAAAGACTCAAGGGTAGATTTATTTAAAATCTAAAGTCAACTTTTCAATCCAACCTTCTAGAAAAAATATCGATAACATGTATTTGACCATCCTACAAGAACTTAAAAGTTCATTCTCAAACTCATCGTGAACCGTTGTGGAACCATCTAAAATGCCTCAACAATAAGTTAACAGTACAAAATGATGTTCTCTGATGTGGAAATTCTTCATTAAAAAAAGAGAAACTACTTCCCCCATCATTTGAATTCAAACATAAGCTGCTGGCTCGGGTTTAATAATGATGTACCCATTTCTCAACATTTTATGATTAGGAAAGTAAACTGAATACAAATTAAAGAAGAATAATTAATAACGTAGAGGTTTAACATGTCAGGGGTTTCGTGTGAGTCGAAGCGCATATACAGTAAGATCGGCATACTTCCATCCTCAGTCAGCATTAAATTCACTACTTAATCAATTTAACACAATAAAAGAGTACTCCTAAGTCCTAATTAATTAGTGAAATCTGAAGATGGTATTAATTATATAATATTATTTAGCGACGTTGTGTGGAAATACTGCCCTAAATACTCTAATTAAAGGTATGAAACAAAAAGTTTCTCCTAATTAATCAATTATATGTAATATATACATTTGGCCATGTGAACTTCGAATTTTATGGGGGTTCTGCATCTGTCTGGTGAACATTTTAGATAATATTAATATCCTTGAAGTCAACAGGACAGTTATTTTTGTATCTAAGAAAAGTCAACAAGATTATAAATGAGGCTAGGATTTGCGCTTCGTTCTACCCCAATTAAAATAAAACGACGAAGTACAATGAATATAAACTTGTATGCATGCTACAAAATTTAAAATGTATCTGACTGCTTATTTCATATTATATATCTATCCTTGAGTAATTTATAATGCAACCTAATAAAAATCCGGATAAATTTTACTTTTAGCTCAAAGTTTCAAGTTGCTCACAATAATTGAGGTGCCATGTGTATATTTAAGTGCAGGAATTAGTTATATAATTTCTATTTGAATGCTTAATTATAATAAGTCATTCCATAAACAAAAAATATCGTATCCTATGACTGCAGGATTCACGGTTCCTAAAGCCATATGTTCACATTAGGCAATCACACAACTCATTTGCATGTGACTCCTAATTAATCAAACCTTAAGTACAAATTAATGCCTCCAGTATTCTGGAGAATTTGAGCATTAAAAATTTCCTAACTTCCGAATCCCAACACACAAATATATCCATATAATTCACAACTTTCCACACACACAAATATGGAAGTTTGCAATCTCAAGAAAATAATGACTTCAAACCATTTCCTACCAATCCTCATCACCATTCTCGTACTCGTTATTTCATGCATTCAACCAACCTCAGCATCCCCTAAACCCCCAAAAATCTACACCAACTTCGTTATAAAATCATGCACCAAAACCACATACAAATCCCTCTGCATCAAAACCCTCTCCCCTTACGCCTCCTACGTCAAGACCAACGCCTTAAGACTCAGCAACACCGCCCTCTCGGTTGCCATAAAGGCAACGGCAAGCTGTTCCGCATCTGTCTCAAAACTTGCGAAACAAAAGGGTATCACGCGCTTCGAAGGACTTGCAATTAGACAATGCATAGGCAACATGAAAGACACGGTTTATGAGCTGAAGCGAACAGCCACGGCAATGGCGCATTTGAGAGGTCGTGACAGGGCGTTTCAATGGAGCAATGCGAAGACGTACGCCAGCGCTGCAATCACGAATGCGGAGACGTGCGTCGACGGGTTTTCGGAGAGGAGAGTGAATCCCGTTGTGAGGCAGAAGGTAAGGAGTTGTGTTACTGGAGTAGAGCAACACATTAGCAATGCTTTGGCTCTCATCAACCATCTTTATTGAAGTTCTCTATGGTTTTATACATGTTGCTTCATTAGTGGAATGAAGATTTTGGAGTGCTAGTAAGGCAAAGCTTATCTTTCTTTTTGTGTTTTTCCATTTTGCATGTGCAACTACTTTTTTTTCTCTTGGATATTGTAAAGAATATTGTCTTTTTGGTGATAAATTAATTACAATACATTTAGTCACGTACTCTTTGTACAAAAAAACAGTTTTAATTTGTCCCGCTATAGGCTATAGTTATTATTGGAAATGTATCCTTAATTTTCCTTTTTCTTTATTTTTGAAAGTGTCCAATACCTCTAGTGGTCGAAATCGTTTTTTGAAACTTCACTACCCTTAAGTTGTCTTGGAATGAATATTTTTCCTTTTTCTTTTTTTTTTTTTTATCATCAAATAAGAATATTATTAGAAAAGAACATAAGTATAGGGGTGTTCGCAAAAGCTTATACAAGGTGTTTGTTCACCACTTTTACTTAAAGTTACTCTTAATGATTTTTGAAAAAAAAATCGGAGTGTTTTACAAATTATTTTAAGAAGCTACTTAAAACATTAGTGTTTGCATAACTAATGATAATTGAAGCCATCCCTTTTAGAAGAAAAATAGCATAATTTTAAAAGAAGTTGGAGAAGCACCCAACCTTGCTTTTGCGACTTGTCCTTATCTGACTCTTTTTAAGACAAGTAGAAACAAAAGTATGTGTTGCAAACATTATGTCATTATGCAGCTGCAAAAGTCAACAAACACTTTTAATAAGTATTTGCAAAAACAACCTAAATCATATTACTCACGAAATGTATACAAAAACTCACAACCCTCCAAGGCAAACAAAGGGCTCATTACCAAGCAAATACAGAACAGGACCAATCCACTCTACTTTGCCTTGATCCATCTCTATGCTCGGACATTAATTACATTCCGTCATATCCAAACCCGAGAGGCTACATTCGAAGAAGATATGATGATAGACCAATTCTGGGTTTAACGCCACATAAAGCACAACTCATTGAATTTTCAAAATCTGCAATGTCTCTTCGATCGCAGTTTGTTTATCATCATCGTCCTCCACGCTAATATTTTTGAATTTTTAATTTTTTTTCGGTTCAGTTTGAATTTTTACACAAAACGTAGAATTTTATATACAAAAACTAAGATCGCTTATATCATTTGCACATGCATGCACGAGAACAATCCAACTGTCGAATACTCTATAACAAATAAAGAGTTTTATCAAACAATATTAAAGTAAACGAAAATTAAAATGAAAATAATGCAAGGGTTGCTAGGCGGCACTCACTTCTTGAAATCTAATAGGCAATTAATGTTATTTGGCAAAAATTGTGTGGCTAAAAATACTTCTGTCCAACATTAAAGGAAACCTCTCTTGAAATATTAACAAAAGGTTCTGGTAAGATTGGATATTTTATGCAAAAAAATGTATGACGATAAGATTTTAGCGTATGTAGTAAATTTGGACAAAAGTCCCAATCTAGATGCATGTAACAATAAGGATCAGAACTCATGTGCCGCAATGAATCTAGTCAATGCTGAAGAAGATTGATTCATATAGTTATGATATAGTTTGAATTGAAAAATATTAAGCGAATTAACTATCATGTCACGAGTCAGGTTGCGCTTAAGTCACTGTCGTTTAAATATTAATATAATGAATATATTATATAATAATTAAATATAAATTAGATAATCAACTAACTGTCCTTGAGATTTGGGGTAATAAAAGGACCTTAAAGTTTGGGTAATATCAGAACACCCAATGAAGCTCCAGAGAATACTTGATTGTTAGGACCTAGTTAACACAGATGATAACAAAGCCATTACTTCAAAGCAAAAATCATATTTGCCCTTCTCTGATTTAAGTTACAAAATTATCCTTGGAAGATTTCACCCAAACATTTTGTGAATAACCAAAATCTATAACCAGTTATTTTTAATCTATACTAATAAAGGAAGAGGAATTTGTAATACCAAACTTTTGATTTCCAAGCTTAACCTTATAATTTATGTTCCACTATAGCATTCTATTGTTAATTTTCCAATTTAACCCAACAATTTAGATGAAATTAATTATATCATTTAGTAAGAAGGATGATTTAGTTTCCCTATAGTTCATATTCTTCAATGGGAATTACCTTCTTTTTTTTTCCATTCTACTCTAATTATGTTAATTCACTCTCCTATTAATCAAACTCTTTCCATCTAAAAATTCTAAACAAGTCTATTTTCTACCTTTTTTTGTCTTCCAGGTGAATATGAACATAAAATACTTTACAATATAAAAAATTTATATGCGCAGGGCTCCCCGTGCCCCAGTTTCTAGTTTCTATAAAAACTGTTTTCTGCCGCAAACCCAACATATAAACAATGTGAAGTAGGGTTAGTTTTTGTTTGATTTTTGAAAAAGAATAATGATTAAAGTAGGTTAAGATTGATAGTCCAGTACTAAATAGCTGGGTCAATCCGGTTGATTCAATGGGTATCTTAAAACAATAATAAAAAATAGAATACACTCAAAATTTGAAAACATTTTTGTTAACGGTATTAACCAATTGATGTTGTACTATATATGAGACTATTAAAACTTCAAATATGACATTATTTTAGACTTCATGAGTGCTACTATATTATTCATATGAATACCACTGTAGCTTTTTTAATTAGTACTTAAAATATTTGTAGCCACAAACTTACCTGCTTATGTAAGAATGTTTTTCGTATAAGTAGACTAAGGTGGTGTTTGCAAACTCTTCAAAAAAAATTAAAATCAGCTTTTGAATTAAATTAAGCAGTTTAGGGTGTTTGCAAATATAGCTTTTATGGTTTGACAATTTTTTAAGCTAAAAACTCTCACAATCTTGAAGTTGGTAAAGGCGTGCTTCTAACTTATGGTGGCGTTTAAAAATAAATTAAAATTTACTTATCCAATTATTCCCTTATCTTTAATTATCATATAATAAAACATATCTAATAAACTCAAACCTTAATACGAAATATCCGGAGTCTATATTCTACTACAAAAAAATCTTACCACTCTAGAAATGGTTATAATGAATTTTTATTAATGATTAAGTTCTCATACCATGTTGACGGGTGTAATTATATAATGATTCGTCAAATTCGATTTTTAGATAGATATCTAAAAATTTGAATCTTTCTTACAATTTTTTTAATAAAATCATATTAACGTAAATTAATTATCAAAGTTATTAGTTCTTCTTATTATATTTATAAAAAAAATTCTTATACCTTTGCGGCTACTTGAACATTTTAAATTTGTAATATTTTCTAACATTAATGCATTTAGATGTTAATAATGTATAGCTTATGGGTATTATAGTCAAATTACAAGAAAATAAGTAGAATGACTTTTTTTCTTGCACACAATCTATCACAAAAAAAAAAAAAAAAAAAAAAAAAAAAAAAAATCAACTTTTAGATTGTTCTCCCAACGCCTTCAGCTTATGGCTTGAAGTGATTTTTTGAGCTTTAACTTAAATTATGAACTTCTGCTTATTGAGAAGAGTTTGCAAACACCACCTAAGTCCAATAGTCAGTGAAAAATATAGGAAATTCAAGGGGAAATCAATTTAAAACTTTCTTGTAGTTTCGAAGACATGTAGGAACCCCCATGTGGTTTATTAATTGTTTAAAACCCTCTAATTATGATTTCATAAACTCTACACAAAATTCTTATTCATGAAACCAAGGGATTGTGCAAAGTTATGTGAAACCACAAGGAGATTTTGTACAACTTAGAAGCTTTTATACAGAATTTATGAAACCACGAGGAAGTTCTAAACAATTATCAAACCACAAGGCGTGCTGGTTTTTAAAATCACGGGGGGCTTTGAGCATTTTCCCCTACATTCAAGTTGATCGATGAATATTTAAAATGTTTTAATAAATAGAAAAGGTAATAAGAAATAATTTTGGTAGATGGTCAAACAGGTAAAATGAAATAGAGGTGAAAGAAGAATTAAGGGTTGCGTGAGTGGCTGCATAAATGGGAAATGTAAGAACGGAGCAATAACGTTAACACTAATTTTAATCAACTTTTATATGTGTTGGACTTACTTAATATGTTCACCCAAATTTCAAGGAGTGTCATTGATATTATTAAAATTTTAAGGGGTGTTTTGGATATCATCCCGAACCTCGGAGTGTTACTGATATTATCCCTTAGGTTTTTGAAGCCTAGTACCATATTTAAGAATGAAGATGATGGAAATCAAGAATTATATTATAGAATTATTCCTTAGTTAAAATTTATTTAGATTAGGAGTCTTATTTATTTTTTTATTATTTATTTATTTCATAGTTATCTTGTTAAGAGTTTTAGTTTTGTTAGTTTATTTTCTTTACCTATAAATAGAGGTTTAGGTTCTTTTGTAAGACAAGTTACGATGAATTGATTTATATGATTGTTGTTCGCAATTGTCTCCCTAATTTTTTTCTCTTTTCTATCTTATTCTTCTGGTTCTTTCTCTAATCCCTCTGAAATCTATTTCTTATCTCTCTTCTGACGAGTACCCGATTTCTATCAATTTGGCACCAGAGCCATACATATCCTTTAATTTTATGCTGCATTATTTTGTCTTGTTTCTTTTTTAAGAAAAACAAAATTCTATTTAATTCGTTTTTTTTGAAAAAAACCAGAGAAAAAAAAAATTTCCAAAAATCCAGAAAATTCGTACAAAAAAGAAATTAGAAAATCTGAAAAAGGCAGCGTGCGCCACACGCACACAAGAAAAAAAAAACATGCGTTTCAGCCCGCGTCTTCTCCGACCTTCGTCAGCCACCGTCACCGCCTGCAACACCGCTGACCTCATCTCCACCAGGTGCGCAACAAAGCGCCGTTCCCAACAGAAAACACGACCCGAACCAGATCGTGCAAATTCACCGCCGTTCACGAAACCTTAGCATCGCGAACTCGTCTTCTCCGCCAAATTCTCCGCTTTCCACCTCCATGTCTGTTGTGCCTTCTCAAATCCGCCACCAATCTTCCACCGCCATCCAGAACCTGAAGTGATTCGCCGTCATCTCTCGCCGATCTCGCCTGGTTTTGCCATCAACAACCGAAGGAGCAGTTTCTCTTTGGGCCGAGAATTGGGCCAAAATTGAAAAAGAAAAAAACAGGCTGGACAATCAATTCGGGTTTGGGGCGAGACAAACAACATAATTGGGCCTTAGTCTATGTTGGATTTGGGCTGAAATTGGACAAGTAAAAAAGCTGACAATTAGACTATTCAAATTTTGGTAAAGTTATTCTTTTATTAAATTTTAAACTTTTAATTATTTGTTAGCAAGTCTTACATCATTATGTCTTGGTCACATGCATTACGTGAATCATTTGATAGACGTATGGAATCATTTGATAGACGCATGGAATCACTGAAAGATGAATTCTGCAAGGAACTCAGATCATTAGAAAATGAGTTAGAAAATCTTGAGAATAGTTCTCTCCCCAAGCATGATGATAAAAACACTATACACTTATCCGAAAATGATACTTGTGAGATTTCTGAAAATATTGAGGTTGATGTCCCTAATATTGATAGCATCCCATGTGAGAAGTTGTTATCTTCTAGTATTGATTGTAAGATAGATGTTGAGTCTTGTTTACCATTATTTGATTATAAGGATAGCTTGTTGGACTTGCCTCCAAATTTATTTGAGAGTCCTTATTTCAATATTAAAGATTTAATAACTTCTTATCAAATTATTATTGGACATTCTCACTTTTTTGCTAGTGCTTCAGGAGATTATACAACTTTAATTGCAATACCAACGCTCCAATCTGAAAACTTATTGATTTGGAAAGAGGTTTATGTGGTGAACAACACTAGAGATTGACGTTTTCTATATCTAATTCGATGGAAAGGTCGTCCTAATTTAGATTGTTGATGTTCGTTGTCGAATTCAAGGGAAATTCAACACTTTTTGACGAGTATCATTTTGCAAACTCTCCGGGGGCGAGTTTTTTCAAGCCGGGGAGAATGATGGAAATCAAGAATTGTATTATAGAATTATTCCTTAGTTAAAGTTTATTTAGATTAGGAGTCTTATTTATTTATTTATTATTTATTTATTTCATAGTTATCTTGTTAAGAGTTTTAGTTTGGTTAGGTTTATTTTCTTTACCTATAAATAGAAGTTTAGGTTCTTTTGTAAGACAAGTTATGATGAATTGATTTATATGATTGTTGTTCGCAATTGTCTCCCTAATTTATGTCTCTTTTCTATCTTATTCTTCTGATTCTTTCTCTAATCCCTTTGAAATCTATTTCTTATCTCTATTTCTCTAATCTCTCTTCTCACGAGTACTCGATCTCTATCAGAAGACTTGACAGCACCTCGTGTAGTCTTTTCTATCATCTTGAAACTTAAAGTTTTATAAATGGCACTAGGTCTCTAGCTAGTTAGGCAACGCCACTATAGGAACCGGCATGTTGCCACTTTCGCACGTTGTCTATGAGCCCATCGATAGGTCAAGCACATTAGATGGCATCTCTTTTTCAATTATGATTTCTCTCTAATGCAAAGCTTTCTTAATATGTCTACTTAGTCGTATGGTCTTAGCCAGATACCAAATGATTACGTGACCTGCTTGAGTGTACGTGGTTCTGATAAAGTTGAACATTACTCTGTTCAAGCATCAACAAGACAATTCATAGTCCGACATAGCATATTTGTGTAACACATGGAGATATCCGCATCAAAGTCAATAAAAAGTCAACATAATCATGTGTAATCTGGTTAATTATACTAGTGTATTAAAAACTTACCCTAAGTCAGTTTGACAGCAAAACACCACGAGACACTTCTGAGCTTATTATTTTGCTTTTGTAATCTTATTTTTTTATTATAATATATATTTTTAAAACCAAATTTCAAAAACAAGTGGGGGTATGCTCTGCCTCTAAATTCATAAAATGACTCGCCTACCCCAACCGCTCTCAAAGCACTAAATTCTTGTAACTCTAACTCATCTTCTGACATGTGGTTCATTCTACGTCAAATTCGCCAATATTAGAATAAACGTTTTTCTTCTTCGATGTAAACTAATGAGCATAATAATTGTTAATTGCTGCAATCATTTTATATTTTTCAGTTCAAAAGGAACAAATTATAATTGTTTTATAAAAAAAATGTTTGTCTTATTTTTGCCTCAAAATTTTCAGCTTGCGAATTCAGTAGCAGTCTGCCTATACCAGCCACTTAACTCCGCCATAGAATGAAAAAGTAATTAATCACAAACAGTTTACATTTTAAGGAAGTACAATATATTACATCCTTTGGCAGTGAACTATCATCGGATTATTAGGTGCATTGGGTGCACTATGAAATAATACAACAGTTCAGTTATTTATGTAAACCTATAACTGAGGTAGAGTGTTATTAATGTCCTATAAATCAAGAATTACATTTAATTTCAACATTTAATTGTACCACGTCATCATTTTCAGCGACTGCACTTAATTGAGGTATAGATTAAATGAGAAAATCGTAATACCGAAATATTAGAAATTTCACACTTATGGGTCTTACGAGGTTTGGTCTAATTGAAAATATACCAACTGTTTGAAATATTATCGACCTTTAACACTTACATTCTGCAAATTCCCTGACAATTTAACGATTACGACTCGCATAAATAGGTTAATTTTCTAACTAATGGCATGTGGTACATTTATAAGCGGCTAATATCAAGATTTGTCTCGATTCTCTATGTGAGAATAATCTAAACACAAATTAAGATATCCTACAAAAGTCATATATATACAAGACATGTATATATGTAGAGAGAGATGGATAAATACATCCTTCTTCAAGTTTCTTGCTAGAACACCTCATTGTATATTCCAGGATAGAATACCTCTTCGCAAGAAACGTAATATGATCTCAGCCACCAACTGGAAAATTGCAGCGAACCCCTTGGATTCGGACAAGGAATCTGATGTTGAAGAATCCCTCAGATGGACCCCGTGCAATTTCGTTTCTCCTTCTCATAAGGGGGTCTTTTACCCATTTTCGATTTCCAGGGGGTAGATTGACATAAACCCCACAGAAGATACATGTGGAGACTTGAGTAGCATCCATCGTATCATGGAACGGATGATTTATCGGGCTATATCGATTCTTTGTTGCCTTTTGTAACCAAATCATAGTTAATGGAAGCTAGCTGCGACAAGTTCTGATGAACAAAGTATACAACGGGATTAGTTACTTCCATGAACATAACAAGGTGATCACTCTAGGGTCAAAATACGTATATGTGTCACGTGCATCTTCCCATAATATTGTCTAAAAGTTTGGCTTTATCATGACAAGATCAATATTCAATAACATGATCATGTAGTAGAAATATTTTTCTCGGAATAGATACTCACCTTGAACGAGAAATTGCTGAACGAGTATTTCGCGTCAAGGTTAGGAACATTAAAATCTGTCAAATGTCCACATTCATCGTCCTGCAACCATGAAACAAAAGTTTGTTGTAGTTTTTAACCCCAATATGGAAAGCAGAATACTCAATACTTTTAGGAAACTAAAAAAAATGCAACTTTTAGTTACGCCTATAGAGATAAATTATTTTTTCAAAGTTATCAGGTCAGTCCAAACAAATTAATCCGCTGTCCCTTTTTTATAGTTTCCTTTTCCATACTAAGCTGGCAACAGAGGAAATAAATTATCATTTTCTTAAAAATAATTAACTGTTGATTCAGCTATCAGTTGAGTACTAGTTAATATTTTCCAATAAACATATGCATCTATGTCAGTCCAGCTTTTGTTGATTTATTGAACACATTTGACAGTATGAACGTACATCTTCGTCCTGGATGATGCTGCCTGAAGCACTGCTGCAGGTGGTACTGCCTGTATCAGTGAAATCATCAAAATCACTACCACCCCGAACATTCTCCTCATCTGGATTCCATATATATCGGCTCATAAAATAACTTGTATCATGTGCATCAGCTGCAGGTATGAATGTTGCCTGATGGGAGAGGAAAGAAATGTAATTTCCAAAGTTGTTCATTAGAAAGTAAAAAATGTGACTTTGACAGTGAAATCTTTGCAGCTCTTTGTGTATTATGTATAAGAAATAATCGGAAGATAAATAAAGACCTTCTGCCTTGCAAGAGTGTCCCAGTTAATATCCTTAAAATAGTGATGTCGTTTAACCTGCAAAAAGAAGAAAAGTGCTGATTTTCTACGTTATTATACTTGAAGAACCGACTTAGCTAGGTTGTTACCTCTCCAGCCCCAGTAGCACCCAGTCTCTGAACTGGATTTTCAATGAGCATTCTGTAAATGTGGAACAGAAATTCCTTTTAATTGGGCAGGTCAAAATTGAAGGGGCGGAAATATTGGTCTAATATGTACTTCTAGCAATTACCAAGAGTATATTACACAAACACTGATATGTCATAGCCTTAAGGTTAGAAGTAGCAAGAGAACTACAAGTACATAGATTTTAAAAGCATATATTTTCATTGTACTGCAACATCATAAGGAGAAAAAGGATACTAAACTATCAGAACAAAGATAAACAATATGTTTATCCTTTTTGTGGTAAGGTACTAAACTGCCAAACGAGGATATATTCCCCCAAACAATATCTACTTGCCATACCACCCTAAATAAAGCTGATCCAAACATCACAGAGGGAAATTAAGAGGACGTGCAAAAAGATGTTCAAAAATTTTTTACTATTGAGATTTCTTGTTTAGAGAAAATGCTGCCTGTTCAAGCTCGTACACAGTGATGGAATGACTTGAACCTCGTTCAGATTTTATATCATTATTTGGCAAAATTATCACCACGGGGCCAAAAGGCTTTCAGGCTGACATCCATCTCTGATCGAATCGCTTAGTAAGAATAGTCAAGAGGATTAAAAAGTTCACAAATTTCACGTAAAGCTTACTTGTTAATTAAGTCATAAGCTTCAAAGCTCATTTCTTCCGGTACCTTGGGCCAAGGTATATCTCTGTTCATGATATTGTTGAAAATTTGCTGCATCAGCCAAAAATATTTATCAATGCTTCATTTGTGTAGTACATAACAAGAGATGCAGAAAGAATACCAAACCATCATCTATTCCATTTTGCCAAAAGTTATCTACAGCATATGGAGGAAAAGCTTATAATATCACGCAACATTTAGGAGCGGGTAATAAATGTAACAATAAACTGAAGCGGAAAGAACGATATAGGTCTGAGAATCAAGTGAGTGTTGTATATACAACCACCTCAACTTTTCGTATGTGATTCCCAAGACGAAACAGGAGTTGGACAGAAAAGGGAAAAAAATAAAAAATTCACTCCATACTGAAAGGGCAATCTCTCTGCCTGACTATCTTGTAATAAGTTTGATCGCAGTACGTGTACTGTTCATACTGTTTATGTTCCTTTAATTCAGTTAAGAAGCAATCAGACAAAATTAATGGGGATAGGAAAATCAAAGGTGATGGGAAAACATCAGAATTTTTCATTGGGTAGCCATTCTACTAGCTAAATAAGGAGATTTGTTAGGCCCTAAAAAAATTCTGGAGTTACTAAGTCTATTGGCTCTCAAACTCACAGGCTTCGGAACTAATTTCTCAAGGGCCTACGGAGAATATATTAATTAGTCTCTGTATCAAAGAAATAATTGAAGTAATATAATCTTGATTCAACCATCTACGGACGTGCAAAAATAACATTGAATAGCAACTGTTTCCAAACTGCTTGCTGATGTAACAGACAAGATTATCATTACAATTTGAGTTGCAAAGCCATTGCTTCCTCCATCCAAGAACTATAAACATCATATGAGCTTCCAAAGTTTAGAGGAAAGTCTTATCATGGCACTCTACGCCATTGACTGCTCTTGCTGTAACAAGAATGATCCATGTAACCCTCGGAAGTTGGGGTCACTTCCCATTTATAAAAATATTTTTCACATTTTACGTTTAACTAAACACAAACACATATGTACATCATGTGTTAAAAGTAGATCTTTATATGAATGGGGACAAGCGCTTCAGGGTGTGCGGAACATATGAGTTTGCTAAACGACAAGAACATAGGAAGTAGATACTATGGGTAAGAGGTAAGCATCTCGAAAACAAATATGGTAGAACGTGAAGTTATGACTAAGCCAGGGGATATAAGCAGCAGAGAATTGATTGGAATGAATAGTTAATTCTTGAAGATGCAAGATCAATTGATAGCTCTCATAATTACTAATCTGGAACTATCACTTTGGAATGTGATCCCTTATATGATATTAAGTTCCCAGAAAGCAAGGGATGCAAAAGAACAGGGTGCAAAGCTTTAAACATACAGAGAATCAAAACAGAAAGGTGAAACAAAGACCTAACGAACATTCTTCTTGATGCATCTTAAAACCAAAGACATAGGAGATGGCCTACCTGTGGATTTTCCGCATTAAAAGGTGGAATACCTACTAGGAGCTCAAAGAGAATAACACCAACAGACCACCAATCAGCTGTTGCACCTATAGACAGAACATTTTGGCTGAGTACAAGTCAAAGCGCGCTACTATTATAAACCTAACAGAAACATGATAAGTAAACGTTTCACTCAGGACACAAAACGTTTGGGTGTATTACGAACCATGTCCCATGCCAAGAAGTATCTCAGGTGCCAAGTAGTCAGGGGTGCCAACAACAGAATGCTTTTTCCGCTCTTCTCTTTTCTGTGATGAATGTGCTGCCACCTTTGGACTGTCGTCCTTAAGAAAAGCAGATGGTCCTGATAAGTCATCTGTGCTGTTTATAAGACCAACCTTGGAGAGCCCAAAATCTGTCAACTGTAATGACAGGATTAGATTTGTGAGGAAGCAATGAGACAATCTCTAGAGACTGTGTTTGACCTAACATACAACACTATCAATTAACGTTAACAAAGTACCAGATGATCAAACACCAAGTGTTAAAGTAGGATAATGAAAATCGCTTATTTGACATGCATGCAGACAACTCTTACTGTATGGGAATAGCTCACTGACTCAAACAAGAAAAATTGTGAATATCTGTGACCTGAACAGACGATAAAGTAAAGAGGAATATCATATTAAGTGTCTCAAAAATATCCAAGTCTGTGTATATAATTAGCTAAGGCAATAAAATCTACTTGAAAGACATTTGTTTTCAAAGATAATAGCAAATCGTTGTTGAGTAGTACTGCTCAACCAGTTCCGAAAGCGATTAACTTCAGTATACTTGGTTTGTGTAGCTCATCTCTTATAAGAAAAAAGAAAGTGTTTCTAATATGTAGAATCTTCTTTTTGACAGAAAAGCATCTTGTAAGCTAGAAAGATTTTGTAAAAAGTTAAAGCTACTAAATTATAAACAAATAGAACAATGTGTAACAGTTGAAAAGTAAGTCTCGTAGTAGTGATATTCTTCTTTCATTAATGCTTCTCTGAGTTTACATAAAGTTACCCAAACTGGGTGGACTCACGTCTATTAAAATTAAGCATCTCATGCTCACATGCATAACAACAAATCTAATATATTGACCTTGATATGACCATCTGGACCTATCAGCAAGTTATCAGGCTTCAAGTCTCTATGAATGACATTTAAGGAGTGCAGGTACTCTAGAGCAAGCACCTGAAAGAAAGATAAAGAAATATTTTCTCTTAATTGATAAGGACTAAAATACTATAAGCGTCTCAAAGTGAATGGTCTAGCTATAAAAGTTCTTACAACTTCAGCAATATAAATCCGTGCCATATTTTCCTCCAAACAGCCAAGATTTCTCAGTAAAGAGAAAAGATCTCCTCCATTTAAATACTCCATTACTAGATAAAGATTTTCCCTGCAGGTGAAAGAATAGAAAAATCTGACCTGTTCATTGTTAAAATATAAATTGTTAGTATTTGACGAAGCTTGATGTTCCATTTATCTAAAGTAAGTCCGCCCAAGCCTGAATATAATAACATCTTGCTCACCACAAAAGGATTGCGAAGTGAGATTAAAATATCACGCTCAGCTAAGATACTCTCCACTGCATTTTTGCGTATCATATCTGCTTTCCTCAAAACCTGTGATTGTTTCGCTAAAACGAGAGTTCAGCAGAAAGATATGGCATTACCTAATTCAAGGAACACATGTCCTTGCAAATCTCGTACTATTAAAATGAGCCTGACCTTTATTGCAAATAAATCGCCAGTTGCCCTTTTCCTAGCCAGAAAAACTCGTCCAAAAGCACCTCTGCTTATAGGTTTAATTATTTCAAAATCTTCAATAGACGTCCGGTCCTTAGTGCATGGATTAATAGGGCTTGTACGCAAACTACGACTTGTATCTTCTTCTGTTGAGCTATCTTCATAAGTCATTGTACTACCTGCATCTGTTTTGTCATCATCAATCTGCCCGCACAGAAGTACATATTTCTCCCTGAAGAAATTTAAAATCAAAAGAATGGAATTCAAATTCAGAAAAAAAAAAGGTGACAATCTTAACAAATCAAGTCTACATAATCGTTTGGTATTATTCCAAATTATGGATCCCCGGCAGTAATTTACTCCTTAAGCCTTCTCTATCACAAAACTGGAAGTATTATCTTCATGCATTGTGGAGAACTACAAATGCAAAACTATAATACAACTTGGGTATTTCGACAAACTAACTGCCATCTGCAATGATTCAATTTCAACTTTGTTTTACATGCTTGCACAACTCTTTGCATCTATTCATCTACTTTCCAAAATGAAGATTGTCTGACATCCTATAAGCAAACAGGGTGGTGCCTTCCATTCTCATTGGTAAATATTTACAGCTAACTTTTTCATTCATTCAGATAAAGCATTTCTTTTCATGGTATACTGAAAATACTTTTTGTAATATTGTTTTCCCAGATTCCTAGCTAAAAGGAGTTCAAATTTTTCTTAGAACCTAGTATCGAGCATTTATGAAACTATATATGCATGACTATGAAAATGTAGTTTAGTTAACAAATGTTAAGACAAAATACCAATATCGGTGCTTAATGACAATTGCCCATACACTATAGAGTGACAACATAGAAAGAAAGTTCATTTAGTATAATAATATGAAAAAAGTAACATAAAGTTTGATGATATGGAATTTAGCTCACTGTAAAAGTTTCTCCATACGACTTCCAAATGTCTCAACAACAAGAGCATCCACCTTCCTATCTTGAATTACATATTTGAGGTCTTGCATCCGGGCAATAATATATTCCAGTGTACTGTAATCATTGCTGTTAACTTTGACTACAGACCGAGCAATATCCATCAGCTTATGTATCTGTATGTGCAACATCACAATTTGGTAGTTGAGTAACACAAGCAGATTGTTAAAGACATAAATTGCTGCAAAATATTCTATAAACACCGACATATTTTGATTTTGCGTGAGTAAAGGTCAAAAAAATTTAACCAAAGGTAAGATTAAACATAACACAAAGGACAGTTCCTAGAAAATCCAAAGTTAAAGACAGAAGATGAACTGGGTAAACGCATTAGACTGCATTTAGTTGTGACCTACATAAAGGATAGTAGCTGAAGAGTTTTTAGCACAAAGAATAAAAGAGATATGACTTCATGTTAAAAGAGGTTTGTCAATTATATAGCTTTTCAAAAGGCAAGTCTTGTCTTCTACGGGTAGTGTGTGTAAGCATTGGATTAGAATTTAGTGAATTTACAGATCCAGGCACTGTTAACAATGTAATTAGTAGCTGATGGAGGATATAAATGACTAAGAAGAGTGAAGATCAACTCCAATATTTGCACCAAGAAGTTGTATAAAATCAGCTACATTTTGCCAGAATTGGCCAGAGACAATAAAGATGATTATTTTAAGTGAAAAAAGTACGCAGGATGGAGGGGAATTCAAACTAAAGATAAACCTAATAATAAGCAAATCATGTTGCTCTCAATTGATCCGCAGAAAGATCTTATAGATCCTGGATGAAAAATGAGCAGAAGTCATGATAAAAGCTACCTGCTGAGAACTTTCATATTGGGTTATTGTTCTCCTTCCACTTAGCAAAACCTCTATCTGGGCCGTTCTTGGAGTAAGTAGGGGTGAACGAGGTGTCAAGCTCCCTGCTGATGATGCCTTCTTACCTTGATCAGGTGCTGTATTATACAAATCACCGGACGTATTATTGTGGGGGTTATCCAAAAGAGAGTTATCCGATTCAGAAACATAGTCCAGCGTGTCTTCTGGGCATTGTTGGGCCAAACTATGCCTCTTAGTTGTCAAACCGTCCAACTCCCCTGGTAAACTTGATGCAGACTCCCTCGCAAGTTCAGGACTTGATTGAACTGTGTCTGAGTTTTCGGGTGTCCAGAATTCAAGAATTTTTTCAATAGTCTTTGCAACTCTTTCAAGCCGTTCATTTACAGTTAGACCCTTCACATCACATTTGTCTGCAATTGTACAAATTCTTGAGTGCTGCTCCACGTGGACTATTGGTATTTTGAATTCACATATTCGGCAGATTAATGATTCGTCATAGGTTAAATGGTGATGATCTGGAACTCCCCAAGTCACTCTTCGTGATTTCGAGAATTCTTCCGCATGTTCTGCCTGAATGAAAGGAGTACCTACATTTTTAACACCATCAGTTTCTTGTTTATGTTTCAAGTTTAGGGATTCGACCTTAGGTGTTTCAACAGAATCGTAGCCTTTTTGATTCTTTCCAGGTGCAGATGGTAGTTTCTTCCAAGATGACATCCTAAAGCTTCCTGTAGATGAAGCTACACTCCTTGCAGAACCAACCTCGTCAGTTGCATGTTGTTGGTGTTTCCTCAAATTGTGTCTATCCTCATCACCAAACTTAGAAGTTCGGCGCTCCGGATACACACCAAGGTCTCTAAGCTGGTGTGAAGCAAACATGTGATCCTCTTCATGACCACTTTCCTTTTGAAACTGAACTAGCCGAGTACATCGGGTGAGGATAAACAAGAGGCGAGTATGCACTTGCTTGAGTGCACCAGCTGGAAGCTCTTGACGCCGATCATCCAGACTCTGTACAATGCCTTCACATTTATACCAGAATTCACCTGGTGACATCTTCGCGCACTGACTTGCTATAACCAGTAAATCTTCCAGACATCCTCTCCAATCTGGATGAGATTCAGATGTATTTTCAAGTGTACACACTAAATCCCCAGCAAAAATGCCCAAGTCAGCATTAACTTCTTCCTTTAGTTTATCAAACTTTGACCGAATCATAACAAATATTTCCTGGAAGACAAATTTAAACAGAATTGTATAACTATTTAAATAAGTCAGCAACTAAGAAATAGATGAAAACCTAGGTTCTCACGAGCAGAAACAGGAGGCTACATGTGAAGTTGACGTACTTCCATGCGACCTATGGCGCGGGATCTCCTCACTGGAAGTGGCCTAACACCTTTAGAATCGAGTTCATGAGAAAAGCTTTTAATGTCTTGCCCTCTTTTTTTACGACCACTGGTCAAACGCAGCAGAGCCTGGAAACGTGGAGATTGCATTTCCTTGGCAAAAGCTGCATGATAACCCTACAATAAGCACAATCATTTGAAGCTGAACTACATAAAAAGCATAATCACAATGATCAAAGTGTTGAGCAAACCCAAACTGTGATAATCACCTGTGGTCCAGGCCTACTCGGTAAAGGGGATATTGAAGACTTTGATTGGCTCCCTTGAGACTTTTTATCTACAAGCAAGAATACACCATTAAGAATTATAAACGATTCATGTTTTTCTCTACTCAATCTAATCCCTAACTTCGAAATTCATCAATGTAAAATGCAGATTTATGATCACAAAAACTGCCAATAGTGCTTCCTTTCTTCGGACCGGGCCGGACCATCAACCCTCATCCCCACCCCCACGAGAAATTATTAAGTGCATCCTTTGAATGATGACGTGGTACAGCCAAAGGTTGACATTAAACGTAATTCCTGAATTACAGGGCAGTAACTTCTCCACACTCTATTCCAACCATGCATTTAAACAAATAACCGAATTGTTCACACAAAGTGTTATGTTCTCATTTTTCTCATCAGGTTCAAAGTGATTTTACTGATCAACTATCAAAAAATGGCAATCAAAACAAAATATACATTGTCTATCAAGCATGGCTACATACGAAACCAAATGCGTGTAAAAACGCCAACAATTTCCACCTTGTTCGAGAGCATGTAGTTGCGAAACAGACGACGATTTAGGTCGTAAATCCTCGGCTCCGTCTTTTTTATCAGGAGGTTGTGGATTCGCATCATTCAACGGCTCCGTACGTGTCCTGATTAGATTGAGCCCTAATGTCGACGGCTCGATAATATCTGAATCGCCATTGTCCTCCTCTTCTCCGTCGCTGTTCGTTCCAATCGCCGGGATTTTTCGCAGCTTCCGATCGGATGACGGCGAATTTGCCGAATCAGGCGTCGGACTTGACATTTTTTCGTGAATTTGGTTTTCAGATGATTCGCATTGTGAAATTTCGCAGTGTCGCAAAAAGTGAAAATTCAGATTCCGAATTATCTAGAGAGAGAGAGAGAGAAGGTGATCGTGGTGGAATTTTGGGGGAGAGATTTTCGCGGGAATGATGGGGATGTTGGAGTAGAGGAATACACGTAACTATTTCAAATTGATTGTTTTTTTTTTTTCTATTTAAACAAAAAAAAAAAACTTTAAAACGTGCTTGCCTCTATTTCTTCTCGACCGTCGGATGCCTGCAAAACGCGTTAACATTTGAAAGTAAAAAATGTAAAACTTAGTGATATGTCATAATTCGACTAAGATACTAAGCAAGCAACGATTGATCATTATGATTTGTTATATGTTGGTTAAGACATTTGGTAATGTAGGTTTCCCAATCTCTAACTTTTGTAATGACTTTCTTATTTAGCTTTTAATATGTTAATCTTTGATTAAAAAAAAAAAAAAAAAAAAAAAAAAAAAAAAAAAGACATTTGGTAGTGACGCCAACCCATGATCATTATGATTTGTCATGTTTTGGTTAAGGCATTTGGTGACGACGGCAACCGCTGATCATTATGATTTTTCATATTTTTGCTATAACCACCAATCAAAATTAATTTAAGTTACATTACGTGAATTTTGTTATTTTTCAGTATTATTGCAACTGTGATGTTATTGCTACATCGACCGAGCTTTAACTCGCTCGACTCATAATCCCCAACTGACATAGACATCATTGGCCAATATCGGGTCGGCCTCCAGCTTAGCTTATTGGACTGCCAATGGCGGGTCGGTCTCCAGGTTAGCTCGCGTGCAATGTTTTTTGTGTAAGCGTGTTTGGAGTAAAGCCGATTCAAGATTCTAAAAGAACTTGAATTTGTTTGACATCGAATCGAGTGTTTAGTCAATGTATGCAAAATACTTTGCATCAAATAGTAAAGCTTACAAAAATGGTACTTACTTGACATTGTAAATGGTTAACATCGTTCAAATTAAGTTTGAACATTTCGATAAAAAGAGTTGCAAAAAAAAAAAAAAAAAAAAAAAAAAGAACAATCCCCAAACAAAAACTTATCCATCTTTCATAGTGGGTTTTTTCTTTCTTTTAATTTGTTTTATTTTCTCTAGTCCAAGTCTAAATGATTTCATCCAAAGTCTATTATAAATGCATTGGACGATAAAGGATATTTCAAATTAGAATTTCGGTTGAGTAACATATTCATATTATGACTAACTGACTAAGTAAGATCTGTAAGAACTATAAAGTCCGAATTAAAATGTTAATATCAAATATAAATTGTTACAATTTAAATTTGTACATGTGAATTCACAGACAAAATTAGTTTCGAACTTAGCTTCAACTTGCAAGATTACATTTCGATCATTATTAGCATAATACTTGGAAGAAAGTTGCACTGTCGTGAATATGCTCTACACAATTGGATTCTTATTAGTCCTTATCGAGCAAGATCTGTTTCTCTTGATATCGACATTTTTAGTTATCAGAATATTTACAAATTCCTCATAACTACCTTGCACATAGATACATAAAACTGATAAACACCAACCGCAACTTTTTACCCCTGAAGAATATAAATCTGAATCTGAATGTAGTTGTGTTCATACACTCTATGGGCCCGAACTGAGGCCACTATGATTTTTATCTTACAATTTCATTATTTTTCTTCCTTATTGCATGGCTTGCTATAATTGCTCATGAATTAACTGAGCTATACAATTAACAGAATCAAGTCGACGTATTGTTTGCTTATAGCAATGCTTTTGAAGATATATGAGAACTTTTCTCACACTATATTCAAAACTAAAACCACTAAACCTATATATCGTAGGTAACAAAGATACACCACATCAAATAAATGGACACAGAATCTCAACATTCAAATATAAATCAACAAATAACCACATTGTATCTTTAGATAGGTCTGTCATCCAAAACTTTCAACAGCAAAGAGGAACTCATAAAACCTTGCTACATATCTTAAACTCCTTACCTTTTTAAGTATTGAAACACATCAGTTTTGAGCTCCTAACAGGTAAAGAATAACAACTAGTCTTCAAAGGACAGAAACAAAAGGCACAGGAATTAAGAATCGGCAATGGTGACCTCAACCTCAACACCAGGTTCAATAGTGATGGAAGTAATCTGTTTAACAACTTCCGGACTGCTGAAAAGGTCGATCACGCGCTTGTGAACACGAAGTTCAAACCTATCGAAAGTATTAGTACCTAAGAAAGAAAATCAAAACTTTAAATTTCCAATACCAACAAAAAATGAAAGACTAGTGAAGTCATTACATGGAACTGCCAAAAAGCAGAGCAACAGCATCAAGCATACTGTAAAAAATTATTACATATTACAACCGCTAAAGTTTCAGACAAGTAACCGGGATGCCATATTAACATTAAACCAATAAAGGTGGATATACATAAAAAAATTGTTTCGACCTATAAAAGCAATTGTAGTAAATGACAATCAATTACGGTTAACTCAAGGAGATTGAAAACCACAAAATTAGAGAAGATACTTAGTTGGAGTTATTAGTTGGAATTGAAAGATAATTAGCAAGGAAGTTTGATTCTTTTGGCCTGTCGTCAAAATAAATGCCTTCATTTATAAGTTCATTCAGAAATGATATTCATTCTACACTCTCTACCATTAAAAGAAATGAATATAGATGTACCGATGCAGTCATATAACATTATTAAACTAGCAAAGTTCACAATATAACATGACATTCGTGTAAGATCACTAATAAGAGTGGGAACAAAGATACATGTGACAAATCCATACCTTCACCACAGGGAGACTTTCTTGTGGTAATGTTAAGCACCTTAGTCGGCATCCTCACAGGTCCCTTGACCCTCAGTCTTTTGTCCTTGGCACCACGAACCAAGTCAGCGCACACTGTAAACAAGATTAATGTCAGCGAAGCCTAGAGCTATATCCCAAAAAAGAGATGTATTAACATAATTGAAAACTGCAAAGTATCATGTCAACAATCAGTACTTCCCACCGATTTTGATTAAATAAAATCCCCACACACCAATTTTGATCAAATAAAATTCCAATTCACCCACTCTAAAGAAAAAAAAATCAAATTATATGAACGAACAGGCAAAGAACAGAAAAGGAGCAAGTTCAAAAATATATTAACATGCAATAAATCATAGAAGGGAGCCATGTAACTTCATCAGTACTCGAAACATGTTTTCTTCTAGAGGACACTAGTATTTTACTCTTTATTCCAGTATCTTCAAAAAATCAAAATAACTAAGGGTCACCAAACGCAAGGCAGCACACCCCACAAACTATTGCTGATTCCAAGAACTGCTACACCGCATGTGGGCGGCAGCAGACTTTTGAGGCTTGTTGGTAATAAAGACTGTTGTTCTCAGTTGCCTTTTTTCAATTCCTCTTTTACTTTAAGCTAGCACCCTCCATAGTTGATAGTACGTGTTATTTCATGTGTACACTAGATACTAAAGTTCTTATCTTTCAGAATATCCGCAGCGTCAACTATTCCCAATCGTCCATTGGATATTGCGTATGTAACTCCTATAAATCTCAGTTCAACCAGTCTCGTTACATCCCACTACCGAAATTTAACACGAGCCATTGCCACAAAACTCAATAAAATGAAATTACTTGAACAACAAAAAACACAATATCCGTATACCTGATCACAAACATTTCACAAAAAAACTTAATTTTGACGCAAAGTACACAATTCTAATTAGGCTCAAAATAATACAAAAACACAGGAACAATAGATTAAAATAAACGCTTATGAACCTTTCTCGAGATTTTTCACATTCTTGGACGAGAGAGTGATGCGGATCTTGTGAACAACTTCTTGCGGCTCCTCCAAACCCGCTTTTGTCGGCTTCATCGCTGCGTACGCCATCTTTTTGTTTATTTCCTCAAGCTCACAAACACACACACGCACTGTCCAAAAAAAACACTCACAATATTAACTTTCATAATAAGATTAAATTAATAGAAAAACAGATTTGAATTTACGGCGGATATATTACCGGAGGAGAAGAAGGCTACGGCGGAGCTGAGACTATCGCTGGGAGATTCTTTGAGCTGCAAATGCTGCTCAATTTAGGGTTATAAGGGTTAGGGTTTTGGTTTTCAATTGGGCTTTTTAATTTGGGCCTTGAATTGGGCTCCACTTGTTTATGAATTTCAATGTCGAATCCCCAATTGATCCAGTCCGATGACGTAGCCCAGTTAGTCAAAATACTTCATTGGTTTCACATATTACACAAACTTTTTTTGAAGTATTTGTATCCATTAAATACGTTTTTCTTTATTTTTCAAAAATATAAATACGATAGAAATGGACCATCCATCTCTACATTCTTACATATTTGTCTGTTCCCTTATCACACACGGTATTATCGTTTACATCTTGAAACATTTGAGTCAATGAGAAACTAGTAATTCCACCACTGATTATATATTCATGTAAAGGCAGGTTGGTCTTTAAGATGTATATCGTCCACTTTATTGGCGCGCATGTTTATCGTTATAATTGCTTACATGTGGTATCAAAGCTCGTATTAACTGTTAATTATTTGATATATGGTTTTAGTTTCAAGAAACTGTATTATTTTTAAAAAAGAATTAGAACCCAAAATTTTTATATAGTTTCGTGGATGAAATCATTTATACAAAGTTAAAAAAAAAAAAAAAAAACAAGAGAGAAAGATATTTATGTTTAACGATCTTTAACCTAAACGTGGATATCTTGTCATTTTGAAAAGGAATTTATTTTCAATATTTGTTGTGTTAATTTCATATACCAAAAATAATTAGAATAAATGATGAATATTTGACTACATGCAAGGGTTTTGAAGATGCAATTCGGCAAATATATTCCGTTCTTTCTAGTTTTTTTAAGACTAAAATCACAGACCCGTCACACCTTTCATCCACAAACAACCATCGCCAAAGCTCTCCGCGTATCATGACATAATTAATAACTAGAAAAAAGCTTTTTCACATTCTTTATCCCGGATTCGATGTAGTTGCAGTCTCTTGCAAGTCACAACAAACGTTTGCTTCTTCAAATCTACTATGTCTTGCTTAAGTCGTGATGGAAGTAAGTCGATTCAAATGTGCATATTTTTATTTAAATCCTCTTAGAGGGAAACACTCAGCACATCGTCGTTGCGTGATAGACGATGCGACAAATATTTCCTTCGTCATTTCTTTTCTCCATCGCCCTCGTCATTTTTCAACTGCTTATGAATTGTGCCTTGTAAAAAGGGTCCATTGAGTAATCACGAGAGGACGCTCATGTTCGGAAGAAGAAGAAGAAGCTTAGCTTGTGGATGAACTAAGTAGTGTTTGGATCTATTTTCTGGGTTTAGGTTCTAATTTAGTTTTGATATTTTATGAGTTGAAACTGGGCTGAACATATTTATGTATGTAGAAATAGGCCATGCTTGTTGGGCTATTTTTTTATTTTTGTGATACATAGTTAAGTGGTCTTTCTTTGATAAACTCTTTATGCATAAACAAATTTTTGGGCCCGAATCTTGTGTTTTGGTTTTAGTGTGGACCAAAACTAATTTTGTTTGATAACCTTGTTAGGCTTAATTTTTAGAATTTAGTTATTTTGAGTTTATTTGTCTTATACTTAATGGGTGTGGTAAGTGTGGGCTTAAATTATTTTGTCCTTTCGTGTAACAATGTATAAGTTAAAGATCCAAAGACAATAAGAGTGGTGTACTTATAGTAATTATTTTTCAAAATTGATGAAAATATTTAGTAATTCGACAACTTTGTAATGCATCAGATTCGATTGAATTACTACTAAAAGTACACAAAAAAATTAAATATTACGGCTTAATTGTTCTTGCATATGAAACACCATAAGTGGAAACACATGAACTTTAATGATATAGTAAATGTAATTAGTTGTCTTAAAATAAAAGGTCACCTTGAGTAGTTGCCTTAAACATGAGTATTCTTGAGTAGGACAATAATGATTTAAAACTTGTTACGCCCCCTTTTTCTACCTAGTTTCATAATAGTACTGATGTGGGGTATTTTCGTCTGGATACGTGTCCGCTCTCCAACACTCCACGTCAGACTGCTTTAATTCTTGCTGGATGCTTAAGCAGCTTTCGAGTTCAGAACCTGCACTCAACACTACACGTAAACTAAGCCGGTGCCTCCTCCGGCGAAGGCACTCCGACGCTCAAGTCAGATAGGTCGGAATGTGAGGTATTGTCGTCAGAGACAATAGCTCGAACAAATAGGTCGAATTTAGCTCAAATAGGTCGAATTTGAGCCGTATAGGTCGAATAAGCACACCTCGAAATGGTATTAAGAACCGAGATGAAGGCACCCAAATAGGTCGAATTACCCTCACATAGCTCGAAATACACTCTATATAGATCGAACAAGAGCTATTGCAATATAGTTCGAATTATTGCTCTATAGCTCGAATTCGATGTATATAGCTCGAAATTAAATGCTTGGAAATAAAAACGTACCTTAGAATGAGGCATGAGACCCCCCTTATATAGTAATAAGAGTCCTTATTCAGCTAGAAGTGCTATCCAAGTCGAACTATAACTCTAAATAGGTCGAATTAGACCTATTTTGAAATAGCTCGAATTGGGCCTTCAAATAGCTCGAACTGGGCCTCAAATAGATCGAATTTGGGTCCATATAGCTTGAACTGGGCTTCTGGGCCTCAAATAGATCGAATTTGGCCCCATATAGCTCGGACTGGGCTTGATATAGCTCGAATTAGGCCTTTTCGGGCCCAAATAGATCTCTGCTTGGGCTCAATTTGGGCCTACTTGGGCCGAATTCCGACTTTTGCCTTGAATTGTAATTTTGCATTAAAAAATAATGGTGCTGACGTGGCATAATATGTCCCGAAATACGTTTATGTATTGTATCGGATATTATGACGTGGCGGTACCGAAATATGGTACATCATGGAGTCCCCCAGTTCGTAAGAGTAATGTGTACAGACATTGGTCATACGAACTAAAAAGAAATCACATAACCGAGTATCGTGCAACGAAATCGGCTTCGGCGTAAAAAACCAAGAATTTGACCAAAAATATCAAAATTCGATAATAGGTCGAATTTACTATTTTTGGTAACTCGAATTAGTATAGGTCGAAATTACCTTCGGAAAAGATAACTCGAATTCCAGAAAAAATTTCCTGAAAATAGCTCGAATTTGCATATTGGTCGAAATTACCCTCCAAAAAGATAACTCGAATTTTAGAAAAAATTTCCCGAAAAATAGCTCGAATTTGCATATAGGTCGAATTTGAGGGCATTTTGGTAATTACCGCATCATTTCGCCTATAAATACTCCACTCCCAGCTTCATTTCCTCATTTTGCGCCTAAGCATTCCTCTAGAGCTCTCGAGAAATAGCTCGAATTTATAGCTCGAAATTACCAAATATAGTAATTGCGCTGAAATAACTCGAAATTGCTCCCAATTTAGTAAGTCTCGCATAATAGCTCGAAAAAACTCCATATAGCTCGAAAAACACCTCAAATAGATCGAAATTGGCTTGAACAGCTCGAAAAATCCCCTGCTAATTATATCCTTTGGTGAGTTATAAATCACTCGAAAATATAGCTCGAATTTCCTATCGAAAAACACCTTTGGAAATTCGAGTTATAACACTTAGAAAAAAAAATTCAATTTTTGAAATTTTTTTAAAATGCTAATAATTTTAACTTTTTCACAGATTTGTTCACGACGGCGCGACTTCGGCGTAACCGGTCTCCACGACGTCCATCACCACCGCGATCTAACCAACGTGCCTACTATAACTCGCGCAATCAACCACGAGATTCTTCATATCGGAATCTCGTAACTCAAACACAAGGCGTCCATTGTCCCCGATTCGTCCTCGGCAACCAGAACCTGCCCGAATCCGAGTACCTGGCGCACCGAAGCTGTTTGTACCTGCGCAGAGGTCATACGAGCAAATCGACCCAAACGAAAAAGTTTCTGTAGATCTAGACCCTCGTGTCGGTAATCTTTCCACCTGAACCTCTTTATGACGTGAGTTATTGATCTTGAGTCTTCGAGTAGTAGTAGGGAAAATAGTAGTGAGTCTTCTAAGTCGTCTAAGGCTAAGGAAAATGAGTAGACTAGCGACAGTAGTAATGACTCAAGTGACGAGACCTCATCTAGCAATGATAGGGCGTCTGATATGGAAGTAGACATCCTAGGAGATGACGAGGTTGAGTCTAACCCTCTCCCCATCGTGCCTTATTTGCCTCTACCCGAAGATGCTCCCATACCTGCCGCAAACTCTCCTGAACAACTCGCTGCGCGAAACTTGATTAACTTTGATCAGTTTCCTTCTTCCCTTACTTACGACATAGCTTATTATCGTGATACCTATGACATCCCTGATACTTATGAGATTATCGTTCCTGGGCCAGATGATAGGATAAACAACCCGCCAGAAGGGTGTCTCACTGTATTCAGTAGTTATCTCCATTGTGGCTTACGGTTTCCCATATTCACTGTTGTTTTAGAAATCATGGCCTCTCTCAATTCTTGTCCTTCACATTTTACCCCCAACGCATACACACAGATGTATGCTTATGCGATGCTTACCCGCGTCTTTGACCTCCCATGTTCTGTAGCCGGTTTTTGGCAATTGTTCTTAGTGAAATTCCGTAATAGAGGTGTAGACGCCGAGTTTTACTATTTGAGCTCGCGAAACAAGCAATGCTTCCTGTCTGATCTACAAACGAGCTTCGGGGCTCACTGGAAGAAACAATGGTTCTTTATCAAGGAATCCAAGCCCCATGAATTCCGATTCAAGCGGCTTTGGACTGACGCCCGTCCATCGCCCAGACGCCCCGATTCTTCTCTCTATAGCCAGACAGTGGTTAAGAACTTGAAAGAGCATCAGTTTGATGCTTTGAGTTGACCACCACCCCAGTGTTGCGGGCCGGCGGTTATACTCATCGTGCATGCGTTGAGTCTTCTGTTTTTGGTATAACATTATGTATGTTTGTCCTTTTTTACTTGTTGAATTTACGTCTTCCTTTATTGTCTTCTAACTTTTGCATTATTTGTGATTTTCAGAGCGCATCGTTATGGACAAGACGAAGAAGAGGCTGGCCGCTATGAAGCGCGGCGCGAACGCTCCTCAGGCCTCAGTGCCCATTCCTGAGAAGACCAGTCGCCGTGGTGCGAAGACGGCTGGCACTAGTTCGAGAGGCGGCAGGGCTCCTCCTCCTCCTTCCACCGCTGCTGTCTCGACTCGAGGGTCGGGACGAGGTAGGGGTTCTGCTCCTGCACCTTCTCCTGCTCCGTCGCAGTCGACTGCTGAGGCTTCCTGGATCACCACCTATCAGTTCTGAGCCGATTGTTCCGGAGCTTTCTCCTCCACCGGCACCTTCAACTGGAAGAGTGCATCTTCCTTCTATTGCTGAAGCGGCTCGTCGTTTCAATGAGGCTAACCCAGAGCCAGCTACCAGGAAGTGGTCTGCGACTACTGAGGAGATTCGACGGGGTAAGCATCCCGCGCATGACAAATCAAACACTTATGAAGATGATGAGCTCGACATCGATGTGGAGGAGATAGTGCGAGATACGGTCGAGTCAGGACAGTTCACCATGAAGGATACTACTGCCCTTCGACTCATGAAGGGATTTTTGCCTGACTTCGACCGTCAGCTTTACTACCAGGCGCTGGGGCACAAGAAGCTGGTCAGCCGTGCTGCCTTGTGTATGTGCGAGTTTTGTGCACTTATGTTCTTTCCTTGAATTCCGTTTGTACTTGTTTTTGAATATCACTGACTTTCTCCATCTTTTGTAGTTCTTCATTAACTTTCAGACCATGGCAGAGAATTTCGACATGGTCATGACTTCTCAGGATCAGTAGAGGGCGCTGATGGACAGGCACCTCTCTTCAGCCTTGCAAGCTCAACGACTGGAGAAACAAGCCAAGGAGGCTAAGGCTGAAGTTGAGAAACATCTTATTGTAGCCATCGACGAACTGAAAGTAGTGCAGGTCGAGTTGGAGGCCCTGAAAGCAGCTAAGGCTGCCGTTGACAAGGAGCTCGTTGAGGAGAAGCGACTGTCTAGTCAGCTCACCACCGATTGCCAGCATGCCACTTCCCTTGTTGACGACCACGTTGACACCATCAGGACGATGCAGGAAGCCGCTGCTGCTGCTGAGGCGGAACGTGCGAGACTCGAGGCTGAGCTAGCTGATGTCAAAACTCGCCTTGAAACCGCTGAGGAGGATGGCTATAACAAGGCCATGAACGAGGTAGTCCTCTCTTACTTAATTTTATTTCCCTTTTCTTGATGTCTTTTGTTTTGTACTTACATTTCTCTTCACTTGGTTTGTAGGAGCTCCCTGATGAGGATAAGGTGATGGTAGCCATCGAGTTCTTTCGCTCGGCTACATGGGAGCAGATTGCCATGGAGAGGGGCGGCTTTGATACGACCAAGGGCTACAACATGGCCCTTGATGACATCGTCACCCGAGGTGCCCTCGCTCCTGGGTTCAAGAAAGAAGATTTCAATGTCCTCAACTGCCTGAACGAGGATGATGCGGAGGTCGGTGAATCCTCAGGTGCTGCTGCTGCCGATCCTTCTCTTGCTGATCCGTCTCCTGCTGAGCCTGCTCCTGCTGTTGAAGTTGGCGAACCTAAGCATGATCCATTCACCTCCTTCTATCCTCTCCGTCAGGTATGGCTCTCTGACTTTGCTGATGAGCAGCCATCCACGTCTACTGCTACTGCCGCTGCTTCAGATGAGCCCCTGGAGGAGGGTGAGATGGGTTCGACACTCAGGTCTTGGATCATCCTGCTGAGGGCGATCAGCCTATGCCCGATGCCACTGTTCCTACTCCTGCTCCTCGTCAGATTTCTCCCGTGGATGACACCGGGCCCCTGAACGAGTCATTTGCAGATATTCAAGAGCAGAGCGAGGGTGCTGTGAAGTCTCTGGGGCTGAATTTGCTGCCTTGATCACTTTGAGTGGTCTACGTGCCCTTATTCTTGGCGTCTGTGCCTTAGCTTAGTATTTTTGAACATCTTTTCATTCCTACAGTATATTCACATTAGTACATTCTTTCTGTACAGTATATCTTGTTGACTTGTGCGGGATTTTAGCGCTTATCCATTGCTAGTACAGTTTGACTTTAGAAATCTTTGAATGTCGTTACTTTGTCTTGTTAAATCTTCGCTCATATGTGTCTACTTTTTAAGTTTATATTTGTCACTTGCTAAAACACTTAAGTTTTTTAAACAAGTATATGTGAGAGTGCGAGAACTTGTGCTCGACTCTACGAGGCTTGTGCTAGTTGTGCGAAGCTATGTTCCGGGGAGTGCGAAGACTTGTGTTCGACTCCACGAGGCTTGTTCTCGTTGTGCAAAGCTATGTTTGCGCTTGCGAAGCTATGTTAGTGGGAGTACGAGGACTTGTGCTCGACTCCACGAGGCTTGTGCTCGTTGTGCAAAGCTATGTTTGCGCTTGCGAAGCTCTGTTCGCGGGAGTACGAGGACTTGTGCTCGACTCCACGAGGCTTGTGCTCGTTGTGCAAAGCTATGTTTGCGCTTGCAAAGCTATGTTCGCGGGAGTACGAGAACTTGTGCTCGACTCCACGAGGCTAGTGCTCGTTATACGAAGCTAACTTTTGTTTTGATTAAGTATTTAAACTTAAAGTTTGTAAACAGTATTAGTTTAACTTTATGTATCCTGATAGATTGTAATCTTGCGGGTAATGAGTAGGCAACGGCTAAACTTGAATAAAATAAGAGATTTTATTAGTTTTGGGACTGAGCTCGAGTAACTTCCGAGTTGCCTACGTATCCCGCCGTATATAGGTTGGCTAGAAATCAAGTCCCCGTAGTTTGCTACTAACTATTACAATGAGAATCCGCGTAAAGAGACTCGTAATTCGTAAAAGAATAAGCGAATGAAGTATTGAAACTACGGTCCTATCATGCCACAGGGCCATTAGAAAACTAGTGTTCTAACTATAAAACCTTCGTAAGTTCTTGACGTTCCAGGGGCGTGACAAAGTCCTTCCACCCAACTCTTGTAAGTAGTAATATCCTTTTGAGCTTGCTTTCTCCACTCTGTAAGGTCCTTCCCAGTTTGGCTTCAACTTTCCAACATGCTTGGTAGCTTCAACTTTTCTAAGTACCAAGTCCCCCACTTGAAAGTTCCTGAAACGAACTTTGTTGTCATAAGCTTTCGCCATCATAGATTTATACGCTTGAGTATGTTGGTATGCTGCTTCCCTTGTTGCTCTGATCAACTCCAAATCTATTTGTCTTGCCCTTAATGCCTGCTCCTCATCATATGTATCAATACGATAAGTTGGCATTCCAATCTCAGCCGGTATCACTGCTTCAGATCCATACGTCAATAAGTATGGAGTTTCTCCTATAGAGGTACAAGGAGTTGTGCGATATGCCCATAATATTCCTGGCAGCTCGTCTGCCCAGTTTCCTCCTTCTCCTTCCAGCCTTTTCTCCAAACTCTTCACTAATGTGTTGTTAGTGGCCTCCACTTGCCCATTTGCTTCAGGATGCGTAACAGATGTAAAACGTTGCTCAATTTTTATGTCTCTGCACCAGTCTTGAATCTTAAAACCTTGGAACTGCCTTCCATTGTCGGAAATTAAGACCCTTGGGATTCCGAATCGACAAACGATGTTCTTCCAGATGAATTGTTTCACATTAGCCTCAGTAATATTTACAAGTGCTTCAGCTTCAACCCACTTAGTGTAATACTCGACTGCCACCAATAACCATTTTCTACCTCCAGTAGCCTTTGGCATTGGTCCAACGATATCTATTCCCCATTGATCGAATGGACATCCATAACTCAGTGTTGTCATAAGTTGTGCAGGTGTATGAATGATCTTCGCATGCAATTGACAAATTCTGCATTTCATAGAGTAATCCATAGCATCACTCATAATAGTTGGCCAGAAATATCCTTGTCGGAGTATTTTCTGGGCCAAAGATCGTCCTCCTGAGTGATTTCCGCAACTTCCTTCATGAATCTCTCGTAAAACTTGTTTTGCCTGTGACGGAGATAGGCATCTTAAGAGTGGTCCCTCGAAAGACTGTTTGTACAGTTCTCCATTGAACATAGTAAATCTTGCAGATTTGTACTTGAGCCTTCTGATCGCTTGAGGATCAGTAGGTAAGTTCCCGTTCTGTAGATAATCGATGATCTCATCCTTCCAACATGCCTCAATCTCTACTGGCCATAGTCCAATGCTTGCGTCGGTTTTGACTCAACTCCTTTGCCGATTGAAGGTTGCTCTGAAGCCAATAAAGTTACTCGCCTTTCAACAAACACTTCGGCGGTACTTGCAAATCGTGACAAAGAGTCAGCGCGTTCATTCTCCGTTCAAGGGATCTGCGAGATAGAGAAAGTATCGAAGTTTGATGTCGCCTCCTTCAATTTTTCGAGATACTTTACTATTGCAGCCTCTTTTGCCTCATATCTTCCTTCGAATTGATTAGCAATCAATTGTGAATCCGTGAATGCAACAAGCTTCGTTATCCCCAACGATTTTGCGATTTGGATGCTAGCTAGCATAGCCTCATATTCCGCTTGATTATTCGTGACTTGGAAATTTAACCTTATTGCATAGTCGAATTCTCTACCATCCGCCAATTTTAGGTAAATTCCTGCGCCATCAGCGTCGTTTGTAGACGATCCATCTACATGTAAAGTCCAAGTTCCCCTTGCAACTACAGGTTTATCCCTTTTGACATCTTCCGTCGCCATTGCTACATCAGGCGCTTGCTCCGCCTCTGAGACAGTTTCAGCCACAAAGTCCGCTAGCCTTTGTGCTTTGATTGCCGTTTTTGGCATATACTCCAAGCCATATTCTCCTAACTCGATTGCCCACTTCACCAGTCTCCCAGATGTTTCCGGTTTTGCCATAACTTATTTCAGTGGTTGCAGTAACCGGATGTGATTGAAAGTATGGTCTTAACTTTCGTGCAGTTATCACAAGTGCGTATGCTAGCTTTTCGATCTCCAGATAATTCACCTCTGCCCCATTCAACACTTTGCTAATGTAATAGATAGGCAAATGTTTCTTGTCATCTTCGCGCACGAGTACTGTGCTTAGTGAATTCTTCGTTATGGCCAAGTAAAGATATAGCATCTCATTGTCCTTGGGCTTAGATAGTAATGGTGGTGTCGTAAGATACACCTTCAATTGGCAAAAAGCCTCTTCACAATCATCAGTCCAGACAAACTTAGGTGTCTTACGTAACTTCTTGAAAAAGAGTAAACTTTTTTCTACAGAATGCGAAATGAATCGACTAAGTGTCGTGATCCTCCCCACCAAGCGTTGCACCTCTCGAACAGACTTGGGGGACGGTAGATCCATTATAGCTTTAATCTTGTCTGGGTTAGCTTCGATTCCTCTCTCATTGACCATGTACCCCAGAAACTTTCCAGCATTAACACCAAAAGTGCACTTCTTGGGATTTAGCTTCATCCCGTATTGTTTCATGATACCAAAAGCCTCTTCCAAATGTTTTACGTGATCTTCCGCCTTTAGACTTTTGATAAGCATGTCATCAATGTAAACCTCCATAGTCTTGCCGATTTGATGGTAAAACATCTTGGCAACCAACCTCTGAAAGGTTGCTCCTGCATTCTTCAAACCAAACGGCATCACCTTGTAACAGTATATTCCTCTATCAGTGATAAATGCCGTTTTATGTTGATCCTTTACTGCCATTAGTATTTGGTGGAAACCGCTCTGCGCATCGCAAAGACTTAGCAGTGCACACCCTGCTGTACAGTCAACCACGAGATCAATCCTGGGCAAGGGGAAAGGATCTCGTGGGCAATGTTTGTTCAAGTCAGTGTAATCCACGCACATCCTCCATACGGTCGGCTTCTTTGGAACAAGTACAACATTGCTTAGCCATTCAGAGTATCGTACTTCAAATATGTGGCCTGCAGCAAGCTTTGTTTGTACCTCCAACTCTGCAGCCTTGTTCTTTTCATCACTAAAGTGTCTCTTCTTCTGTCGGATAGGTTTAGCATTCAGGTGATGTACCGCAACTCGAGGATCTATTCCCTTCAAGTTCGAGTCCGTCCATGCAAATACATCAAAGTTTCTTCGCAGGCATTCCAATCACGCCTTCTCAATCTCCGAGGTCAACTCGCTTCCAATTTTAATGACCTTGTCATGCTCATTTTTCAGCATAACTACCTCCTTAAACTCTCCAGAAGGTTTCAAACGCTCAATTTCCATCTTCTTTTTATAGCGCAAAGTCGTTTTGTCTTCCTTTTCTTCCTCCGCCTTCTTCGAGGCGTCTTCAAAATTGGGAGGAGTAGGATCCTCCTGCATCGCCTTTTGGTCCACTTGCGTAGCAAGCACCATCTCCGTATCAACTTGTTTTCCTATTTCAGGCGTCTCCAATGGGTGTATGTCAATCATCGCAACATTTGGATCCGTTCTTGCCTTGATAGGTTTAGTCGATGTAACATAGCAACTCCAAGAATCACGATAGTTTGTAGTGAGTTCAGCAACTCCGCCAGGCGTTGGGAATTTGACCTTTTGATGCACCGTAGAGATGATCATAGCAAATGCCGTTATCCCAGGCCTTCCAATCAGCATGTTGTATGCAAAAGGTATGTCAACAATGAGATATTCCACATTCAGTGTTCTCCTCTTTGGATTCACGCCAAAGGATGTTGGTAACATGATCCTTCCAACAGGTTTAACTTCACTTCCACCAAATCCCACTAGTGGCGAGTTAACATAAGTAATCTCGTATTGTCCAAGCTTCATTTGTTGTAAAGCATCCATGAAGATGATGTTGGATGAACATCCATTATCAATCATGATCCTCTTTACTGCGTGATTCGCAATCATCGCAGAGACCACCATAGGGCAATTCAAGTATTGTGCTTCCTTAGCTTGTGAAGACAAGCTGTCAAAATCGCTATCGTCGAATGTGATTCTTGTATCCAACTTGTCTACTGCAAAGACAAGGTCTATATCAGGGCGCTTCAGCCGTTCATTGTATATATCACGTGAGATGCGTTTTCTACTTTTAGATGAGTCTGCGCCAGTTGGTCCACCAGCAATCACATTGACTCCATTCTCAATATCATCATTCCCATTACCCCTTTTACGCTTTGGTTCATCCTTCTTCTCATGCGGAGATCTATCCCGCTTGCGTCCAGATGACGCCTTCTCTTGACGTGACTCTCTATTCTCAAGGACGTATTCAACGAGTTTCCCCTCTTGAATGAGTCGTTCAATCTCGTTCTTTAGGGCCTTGCATTCGTTAGTAAAATGCCCATTCTGCATGTGGAACTTACAATATTTCTTCGACACCTTGGTCTCCTCCGTCTCTTGGAACGGTTTTGGGGTTCTCAGCAACCCGCTATCTTTCTCAACGGCGTAGATCTCGCCAATTTGTTTTCTCAATGGATTATAATAGTCAAATTTCTTCAAGGGTTGTCGATTGCGATCACGATCTTTGCCCCTTAACTCCTTCCTCCAATCTCTATCTTTATTTTCCTTGCCCCCATGGATTCTTGGCGAATCCATCAACCCTTGATTCATGGTCGCCTCATCAACTTCAATAACCTTACTAGCGAGGTCCATCACTTGCTCAATGGAATCAGGTGTATTCCATGTTATTACTTCTATCAGCTTCTTGCTCCGGCAACGATGCTTCAATACAGAGATGACCAAGTCAACATTGGGAGCATTCACTCTACCAATCTCCAGATTCAAACGCTCGATATACTTCCCCAAAGGTTCATCAGGTCCTCTATATATATTAAACAGCGTACTTGGTTGAGTTCTTTCTAGAATTCTTACCTGCTTTCTTCCTTGGTTGTGAAACATCTTTTGTAGAAATATGATTAAATTGAGAATCATTTGTTGCAAACCCAAGTCCTACACGATCTCTCGTTGGTTTTTGGTTTTTCAACACATGGTCCAACTTTTCTGTTCCAGAACTGAGAAGTTTCACATTCTTTCTGACAGTAACAAGTTCTGTTTGCACGTCTTGGTGCATCTGCTCAAACATGTTGGCTGTCTCTTTGGCTCCTTCCACAGCAGTTTTGAGGGCTTTGATTTCTCGCTTGAGATCAGAATTTTGATTTTGTAATTCAAGAACTTTCTGCTCAAGTGTTGCATTTGATTGAGGTCTGCTGTGACTCATGGACTTGATTTTTTCTTCCAACTCGGCAATTCTTATAGTTCCTGCTTTCCATTTGTCGGCCAAGATAAGAAAATTTTCGCCAAGAGCTTCTGGATCAATTTCCTCATCATCAGAATCAGGTTCATCATTGCGGTCGTCCTTGTCTGTCGAGACAGGTAGAGAGTCAGGACTGATGACAGAGGACAGTGCTATGTTTGCTCTTTCTTCTGGTTCATCCTCACTTTCATTTGATTCCTCATCGCTCCAGGTGGATATTATTGCTTTGTTTTTGTTCTTCGGGAGAAGATTTTCACAATCAGCTTGAATATGACCAAAGCCTTGACATTCCCTGCATTTAACACCTATTCCTCTTCTTTTGACACTAAGATCATTAGCAGCGGAAGTTTTTAATGTATCATCAGAGTATGAAGGAAAAGTGTTCGTACCTTTGATTTCAGCTTTGAGAGCAACACCTTTATGAGTGACTCCATTCAAATTCTTTTTCAACTCAAATGTTGAAAGTGCACCCATGAGTTCTTCAAGTGACAAGTTCTCCACGTCTCTTGCTTCTTCAATCACCTCAATTTTCATATCAAATCTTGAGGGCAAAGTGCGAAGAGTTTTCTGAACAAGTTTGGACTCACTGTACTCGTCACCAAGGAGGAAGGCCTCATTTGCAATGTCTCTGAGTTTGGAATTGTATTGAGCGATTGTTTCATGTTCCTCCATTCTGAGCTCTTCAAACCGTGTGCCAAGGATTTGTCTTTTCGATCTTTTCACGGATGGAGTTCCTTCATGGGCAACGCAAAGAGCATTCCATGCATCCTTAGCCGACTCATACTTTGAAATCAGTTTGAACTGGTTGAGGTCGACTCCATTAAGTATTGCATTGATTGCAATGGAGTTGTAACTCGCGTCTAGATCTTCTGCGTCAGACCAGTCGAGCTCGAGCTTTGGCTTTCCATCTTCATCTTTTGGTGGAGTCCATCCTTTGAGAATGCTTTTCCACGCTTTCTGATTTTCTCGTTTGATGAAAGCTTTCATGCGAACCTTCCAGTATGAGTAGTTGAACTCATTCAAAAGTTGTGGCTTAGATGATGATGATCCTTCAACGTTTTGTGCCATCAAATCTGCAAGATCTAAATAAACCAGAATCTCACCAATGTAAGTAGGTGACAGGCTCTTGATGCCAATTGATAGATCTTATGTCTAATACTTTACGTTATAAACAGTAGTTGCGGTACCTAGTCTAGACAGATAAGTAAGACAGGTAAGTAAGACAGTAAAGTAAGACAGCAGATTTTAACGTGGTTCGGACTATGTCCTACATCCACGAGGCTTTCGCCTGAATCAAACTTCTTTCAACGGACAAAAGTTATTACACCAACTGGTTTTACTCTAACACCGAATCCCTCTAATGTTGATACCACCGGAACCTTTTTCGCGTCTACTCCGTTTGACCCGTAAGACCAAGACTCCCATAATGATCTTCTTATGAGAATGCTTCCAAGCGAACTGCACGTACGTATAGATCCCTCTAACTGGCGCAATCCTTTCCCGTTGAACTCCCTTCAACTCTTGTCGGCTTCTCACGTTCTTGATGTAACTCAAGAGGGCAAAAACTAAGAAATCAAAATAAAAGAGAACACCTAAAGATGTATATTTTGTTACACGAGTGTTCTACATTGATTCCTAGGATTTCTACTATTTATAGGATAGCTCTCCTGAAAGATATCCTTGAATCTCGGCTAGTCTCCATATCCAGTCGAGACAGGATCTTTCCAAATATATCCGAATCTTTTCGTAATTAGGCGATCCTTCCTTTTGCAACGTCTTTGTTTCCGTTTGATAAGATCTTCATGATCTTCGTATATTCTGCACATCAAAGACAAAGAAGAACTCCACAAGGAATAGATTACTAAAGGATATAGGAAAGAGTTTGATAAAGATTAACTTTCCATAAGATAAGATACTATAAGATCAAGTTAAATCTTTCCAAACTCACCTAAATATTCACGCGTCTAATAACAAGATAAATACCATATAAAACCGTGTGAATAAATAAGTAAATAAATCAAAGTAAATAAAACCGAATTTTCCTTTAAAATAATTTTGCAAACAAGGAAATAAAATCTAGTTGGACCTGGCAGTCCTGACTGTTCAACCGAGTTTGAAACCTGTCGGACTTTGCGGTCCTAACAACCTATAACTTTATGGGAAGAGATGAAACATAAATTAAAAGAAAAATATTTACCTCTTTTTCATAGAAGGCAAATGATGGGTGATTTATTGAATTTGGAACAATTGTCTTTAAGTGTGGCTGAATATTTTGATCGATTTGAAGACTTGAGACTTAGGTGCAATGTTAGAAAAGAACATTGGGTTACTGTTACCAGATTCATCAATGGTTTGAGAGATGACTTCAAACGGGATGTGAATTTACATGCACCAGAAACTTTGCTTGATGCCTATCAAAAGGCTTTGGAGATTGAGAAGTACCAAAAGTTTTCCTCTACACAAAGGGTAGCTTCTCAAGCCGGGGAGTCTAAGTTCAACAAGTCTGTCACTTTTCAACCGTCTAACAGGGAAAGGTCTTTTAAAACACCAGTTGTTAATCAAGATTCATCACCTTATTCCTCTATAGTGTGCCATAAATGTCACGAAAGAGGTCACATAGCCTCTCGTTGTCCACACCGTGCTCTATTTGTAGGACCTGAGACCCACGAAGAAAATGAAGAGGTAACTGTCGATCCAGTAGACGAGGCACCTACTTCTGAGGGTGATGAAGATGAAGGGCGAGCGCATAAACTTAATACTTATTTGTTACTCAAGGCGCAAGAGTTTGACTCTAGTGATCATTTGTTAGACTTGCCTTCAAATTTGTCTAACAGTCCTATTTTCAATAATAAGGATTTAACTTTTTATCGTGATATTTTGGGACCTACTCATGTTTCTGCTAGTGTTTCAGGGGGTTCCACAACTTCTTCAAGCTTAGTGCCCAAGGTGCTTCCTGCATCACATACATTCTTGGAGGCAAGTGCTGTCATTCGTGCTGACCCACAGAAGGGATTTGGCCTCTCCCTTAGTGGAATGTGTTCTGCGACAACAGGCTCCAGTCTTGGCACAACTCTCTCAGGCAAATCCCTATCTCTTCCGGCAGTTCGACTTGCTGCAGGCCGATGATCAGGAACTCTCTGCCTAGAATTCACCTCTCCGTCCCTCACTTCTCTATCTCGACCAGTTGCTCGACTGGGAGCTCTATTAGCATTAGTCCTCATTGAACGAGGATTTCTCCTTTCAGGCGAGGAAGATGGATCCCTTGACCTTGTCATCCTAGTTTGCGTATAATGCCTCGAATCATCACGACGCTGGGTCTGATGAGTCCTTCCTTGCTGCAGTGCTGCAGGCTATGCTGCTGGTTGTTGTGCTATTGGAGCCTGAACATTCTGTTGAGCAGAAGTGTTAGCCAATTGTTGCACAATCATTGGAACCATAGTCCTTTGGAATGCTGCCATGATTTGATCCAACTGAGCGGAATTCAATAGCTGTTGTTCCGTGGGAGGAACTTCAGGTTGATTCGCTGTGTGAGTTGGAGGATCAAGGGGAGTGCTGGGCGCTGCCCCTGATGTTCGCTCAGAAGCATCAGGTGCCCGATTGTCGTCCTCCCTCTGTGATCTAGTCCTTCCTGCCATTCCATTCTTCTCCGTTGCTCTCCGTTGAGCCATTGAGTGTCAGTGTTTATTACTAAGTGCGTATAGAGTTTCCCACAGACGGCGCCACTGATGTGGGGTATTTTCGTCAGGATACGTGTCCGCTCTCCAACACTCCACGTCAGACTGCTTTAGTTCCTGCTGGATGCTTAAGCAGCTTTCGAGTTCAGAACCTGCACTCAACACTACACGTAAACTAAGCCGGTGCCGGCGAAGGCACTCCGACGCTCAAGTCAGATAGGTCGGAATGTGAGGTATTGTCGTCAGAGACAATAGCTCGAACATATAGGTCGAATTTAGCTCAAATAGGTCGAATTTGAGCCGTATAGGTCGAATAAGCACACCTCGAAATGGTATTGAGAACCGAGATGAAGGCACCCAAATAGGTCAAATTACCCTCAAATAGCTCGAAATACACTCTATATAGATCGAACAAGAGCTATTGCAATATAGCTCAAATTATTGCTCTATAGCTCGAATTCGATGTATATAGCTCGAAATTAAATGCTTGGAAATAAAAACGTACCTTAGAATGAGGCATGGGACCCCCTTGTATAGTAATAAGAGTCCTTATTCAGCTAGAAGTGCTATCCAAGTCGAACTATAACTCTAAATAGGTCGAATTAGACCTATTTTGAAATAGCTCGAATTGGGCCTTCAAGTAGGTCGAACTGGGCCTCAAATAAATCGAATTTGGGCCCATATAGCTCAAACTGGGCTTCTGGGCCTCAAATAGATCGAATGTGGCCCCATATAGCTCAGACTGGGCTTGATATAGCTCGAATTAGGCCTTTTCGGGCCCAAATAGATCTCGCTTGGGCTCAATTTGGGCCTACTTGGGCCGAATTCTGAGTTTTTCCTTGAATTGTAATTTTGCATTAAAAAATAATGGTGCTGACGTGGCATAATATGTCCCGAAATACGTTTATGTATTGTATCGGATATTATGACGTGGTGGTACCGAAATATGGTACATCAAGTACTATTAGAATAAATATTTTTATAACAAGAAAGCACATAAAAGTTAGAGTTATGATAATCAACGAAAAAATAATTAAGTTGAATAAAAGAATTTTAGAAAGTTGTGATGAAAGGAGATGGGAGGTATAAGTTTAGACTCCATTAAAGTACAAAACTTACCACAATTTCCTCCATTATGGATATTTTACACCTACAATTTACAAATATTTAATTTGATAAGTGACGACTAATATTAACACTAATAAATAAAATTATAACTACACATATTAAGGGATATGTAGATAATAATACTATAAACATTTAGCGGCAAACCAAAAAATAGTCGTACTGAATTATTTAAACTTGAATATCCTTCAGTTCGATAACAAAGGTTTAAAGTTTTTGAATCACTTAGTTTCATAAAAGTAAATAGAGTACAAGTGATGGAAATCAGGAGTTCAAGTTAGATTAGGAGTTTAATTATTGTTTTCTAGTTTGGTTAGGAATCTTATTTATTTCTTATTATCTATTTCATAGTTATCTTGTTTAAGAGTTTTAGTTTTGTTAGGTTTTATTTGCTTAGCCTATATATAATGGCTACGTCTTATTGTTGAAGACACGTTTTTTGATGATTATATTATTTTGCTAATTGCAAGGTTTTCTCTCTAAAATTCTGTCTTTCTCTTCTTACTTCTCTAATTCTTGTTCTTATTCTGTCTCTAATCCTCTGATATCTATTTCTTCTCTCCTATTTCTCTAATTTCTCTTCTCACGAGTACCCGATCTCTATCAATAAGTCATCTTCATATAAATGAAGTACATTAAAGTTATAGTTATTATAACATGGACCAAATAAAAAATACAAGTTGCATATGAAGCACAAGAGAAAGATGTAATCAAAAAGACAATTGTGAATACGGAGGTACTTGGTTTGGACTTTAAACTTGAAAATAAAAACTAAACTTATCTCCTCCATTGTTGAGATTTTACACATATAGTTTGACAATGTGGAATTTAGAAGTGACAACTAACAACTAATAGTAATAAATAAGATTACATCTAAACATATAATTAATTAGCTATGTAGACAAGAATGTTGTGAATATTAAGTCGTAAATCAAAAATTATCATATTGGGCAGTTTGAGTCGTTAATGTCATGACACGTAAATGAATTATTTGGTGAAAAAACAATATGTGATGATTGCATCCCACGAGTCATGCTCCAACCCGAGTGGGTTCAATGCTTATCAACACTTTACCCAACACACACCAAAACGCAAACCTTGGGGAGGGACCTCGCCTTTTAGGATCAAAACCTACAAATTAAAAGTAATTTTATATTTATTAACGCTGAAGTATTTGAAAGTACAAACGGTTTTAATAAGAAATTAGTATCATTTGTGCTTCCACCATGACAACAAATGAGGTTTTTATATGCATTTGTTTTGCAGTCTACCTGCATTTTTAAGTGTAGGAAATATGAGTACCAACACTTGTCAAAATGCAGGATGAATTCAGGCATAGCCAGTGTTAGCAAAATATGCCTCTGCATTTCGTGCAAGTGTTGTAGAATATGAATGCGCCTGCATCTCAATAAAATGCATGTGTAAAGGACAATAAATTCAAGTAATTGTATGTGATTGCACACATATCTTTTTCTTCTAGCCCTGCATTTTCACAAAAACACCAGGATAAATAGTGACGAATGTATGCTTTCCTTAGAAATGCATGATAAGATTTGTATGAAGATATGTACAATTTGATATTTATAATGTGTATTACTATGATTAAACCTAATATCAATCTTATCCAACACCATATCATAAATTTTGAAATATTAGAATGCCAATTATCAAAAAAATAATAATTGTGTATTCAAACAATATTTGTACCAAAAAAATTATGAAATTAATAGTTACAAGTCTCACAAATCAACTACAACTCAAGAAAACTACATGTTATTGCTATTGACATGAAGATCAACGTTCAATATCTTCATTTATTATAAACATACAAGAAGTCCATTGTCATTGCTCCCTTATATTTCCTCGATTTTTCTTGTTGTTGGCAATTAGCTTTACTTGGAAAGGTTGCCCCTCATTGATAATTCGGTAAAGAGATATTTGTACCTAATTAGTGACGTTCTGTATCTATAGGCCTTTAAGTATCGACAATTTATATCTAAAATCAGTCCATACTGGCCACGTCCCTATTGCTTTTAGGTACGAAAAAACGCATGCATATCTAAAATAGAGACCAGAAATTTTGTATCAAAAAATAGGTACAACATTAGACGTACCTATTTAGATACAAATACTTTGTATCAAAAATAGAGTCACACTTGTTCTCTATCTATATTGGATCCCGAAATATTTGTATCCAATTTAGATACGGATAATTTGTATCTATTTTGGGTACAGACTTTTTGTATCTAAAGTAAGTACAATTTTAGTCGTATCTTTGAGTAGATACAGAATGCATCTTCTCAAAAAAGATACGGATTATCTCGTCTCCTCACTAGATAAGGATCATTCTGTGTCTACTTTAGATAGAATAATCCGTATCAAATAAACGAAATGTTTTGAAAAAAAAACTCCTCCCACCTTTGAGAGTAGCCATTTTCGTAGCTTTTTCAGTTTTAGTAGATTTATGCAGCAAAGCAAATCAGTGAAGTCCCCAAAACATGAGTATGGAAGAGGAAGAAGAAGAGGAAGCAATCTGCTAGTAACATCTTTGGAATGTACATGAGAAAGTATAATAAAGTACTTGTCCCAGCATAGATGTTTCAGAATACTTGTGATTTCGATGTGAATTGATGAAATTGCTCGAATCTTTTGAGCATCGTATATGCCCATTCTCATCTTCGTTGAATTCGTGCACTATATGAATGAATTTATGGGAGAATTCTTTGATTTATACTTATACATACAAATTTTTTTGAATCTAAAGATTGGAGAAGGAAATGTAGAGACGTACTAGTCATCCCTACACTATAGGAACAATTAAATTTTGTATCTACAGATTACAGAACGGGAGTGTAGGTAAAATTATCTGTATCTATAGCGTAGATACTGAATTTAGTTACAACTTAATCTGTATTTATAGATTAGAGACAGAATTTAGGTATAATTTTTCTGTCTCTACAACTTAGAGAGAGAATTTAGGTATAAGTTTTCTTTCTCTGTAGCTTAAAGAGGAATTGGATAAGAAAACACGGGATCTCTGAAGGTTTTGCTTTCTTCCACCAGCTACTCCTTTTCCACCTTATAAATTAAACATCTTGCTGCCTGAATCCTTCAAACATGCTTCAACCCAAAAAAAATAATAGTAAAAAGACGGTTTACCTAAAAAAAAAATTAGTAAATTAAACATCTTGCTACCTCAAACCTTCATACCGTAAATTCAGCCCACGTTTCTACTTTGTCATCGTCGGACCACTCACTATAAACCCTGCAAACTGTAAGCAGATGATCCTTCAAAAGACGACTGATGGTGCATAAAACATATAAAGTATTGAAGTCCCCTGTCGGTGACAACCAAATGAAAACCTTGGTTGCACCATCTTCTACAGTCTGAACCCCAACACCTCGCCCTCGCATAACTCACTCATGGTGGTTGGGATTAGCAGGAGGTGACTCTGTTGAAGCTGTTGACTGTCGTAGTGATATTACGAGTGGACGATTAGGTGATGATTGTGTGGCCAAAGGACCAGGCGATAGTTGTGTGGGAAGAGGGTTACACGATGATTATGTGGGCAGAGGGTTAGGCGATGACTCTGTGGGCGAAGGATTACATGGTAATTGTGTCGACAGTGACTGTCTGGGCAGAGCGTTATGCGGTGCTTGTGTGGGCGGAAGGTTAGGTGGTGATTGTGTAGACGTTGATTGTCAGGGCAGAGGTTTATGCGGTGATTGTATGGGAGGAGGGTTAGGTTGTGACCGTCTGGAAAGAGGGTGATGATGTGACTGTATAGTTGTGCGGAGAAGTAATGGCGTGAGGCCCTCGCTAGTGGTGCGGCAAGAAGCCAAGGTTGACCCCCCTAATCCATGTGACCCGGAATGATGTGCTACTGCTGAAACACCCCCCCCCCCCAAGTCGAGGACCCGAATAATGTAGCTGTCATGCATTTGATGCTTTCCTCTTACCCAAGACTTTACCGGTGGCCTGTTGTACACCTCTACTACTAGAGTCCAATCCACCACCCATCTGCATAAAAATGATTGTTTTTGTAGTTAAATGAGATATAAATTAAGTTCTAATGGTTAAATATAAACTTTCAAACTACAGAACTTCATTCAAAATCAAAATTTAAAAACTTCTCTACCATGTACCAACGATTCTCAAAAATTAAAAACTTCCTTAAACCTTGACACACTTTCTAGTTGACATGCTATTTAAACTTTAGAACGTAACGAGCTTTGAGCCGTCCTCATCCCGCTCAACAAGTTAAAGCAACAAAAAGACTAATTACAAGACTAGAATACATGTAACTTCAAAACTCTGCCCTTGCCTCACCGGATAAATGCTACTACAAAAAGTCCAAAAAAATAATATTTTCCAGTAAAATAAGTTGAAACCCTCATGCAAAACACATACTACTACACATAACAAGAATGTTTTGACAAAAAGGAAACCAAAAAGATCGAATATTTATACATGGCTCGCACACATAGTTGAAAATGCGAATTAAGAGTAGAATGTTCATACATTATGTAACGATTTATCACAGAAAACATTAATCCAGGAGGTACAATGCAAAAACTGAAATTACTACTAATAATGGAAAAATATGTAACATAATACAAACCAAACAAAGTACCCAAATAGTTTTCAAAACCAATTAATAAAACTATTGTGTAATGAATAGCACAACACTCACCTCAAAGAAAGAAGTGAAATAGCTATGATTTTTTCAACGTAACGGAGCTCGGCGGCGCCAATGGAGGATCTCTAAAATATTGGAGCAAAATATGTCTACTAGGGGAAGAAACTTTTATGATCGAGGCTTATATACTAAACCCTAGAAGATACAAAATGAATTTGGGGAAGATAGAATAAATATCATATCTATATTAGAGGCAGATCTAATCCCTCTCCACCGCTCACTTTCCTATTTTATCTTTTTCGTCTTAATTACCAATCCGTCTCTAATTGTTGGCAGGGTTCTTATTTGCTTTTTCTTAAATTGAGCGATATATATATATATAAGGGAGGAATACAATTTATCTTTACCTATTGATATAATTTAGGTAAGACTTTGTCCCTCCTACCTAATTGTTTGTCTCTAATTGCTTCTTTCCTTGTAGTGTGAGCATCTTGAGCATGCTTCTGTTGGTTGACTAACACTAGTTCTTTAACTTCATGCACCTTTGCTCTTAGCTCAACCACTTCATTGTTGCCACGTGTGGAAGTAAACCGATAAAGATTATAGATTTGAAATGGTGATGGTCTAAAATTCAATCTACGAACACAACCGAAGCAATCTTTGTCTATCATTGGAGTCATTATTCCCGTTTGAATCGCTAGAGAGTCAACTTGAGATGTTCCAAGTTTCTCTAAGTGAAGATCTTTGACGATCTTTGACCATTTCCTGTGAGAAAACAATCCAACGTTATCGTAGAGTAAATTATTAAAACTGTTCATTGGGCCAAGAATACATTAATTCAATAGGCATACCATTATGTAAACGTCTAAATATATACCTTGAGTGAAACATAAAGCTAATAATATAACTAAAGGTGATATGTACAGAACCTTGACCATTAGTAGTTTATTGTTATCACTTGAACACTTGTGTATTTTTTAAGAGAGAGACAGCCTTATGTGTTGCTGCAGAGAAAGACAAAAAGATGTTTTTACTTAGATTACGACCAACTCTTAAGAACAAAATTGAAATGTCAGCTTGTAAGCAAGTCTAAGAAAGTAAATTGAAGAACTATATCTCCTCGTTACTCCCAGCACAACCACTAGAAACTCATTCATAATTTTCCATAGAAAGGCACAAGCAAAAGTCAATTAACAAATTTTCAACCATTTCACCAAAATTCGCACAGTTAACTTGAACTTATTCCCACAAGCACATGTCAGAGCTAAACATACCAAACCGTGGTAACTAACATAGGAGACTCTAGTTTATCTCTTATCAATATAGTTAAGAGACCTTAGCATAATTTCACCTATAAAAGCGTGATAATAACAAACGAACTATATATCAGACCTTCTATATCAATCAAAAGAATGAAGTATGTAAAGGATTGAATGTTTCAATAGTGTAATGAAGAAATAGTTCTAGATTTTATCTTATTAAGGAGTGATCTACTAGTAAGAACAAATAGTTCCCTCTCTTTACTTTTTCTTAAACACAGGAATGAACAAAACATTGGAATATTGTTTTTGAAAAAGTAAACTTTCAGGAAACTGGCTACAAGCAAAGTCTAATTTAAATAAGAGCAAAAGTTCGAACATAAACATTTACCCCTCGTTAACTAGATCATCACGTACAAAAAGTAATCATTCATACAATTTATGTACAACAAATAATTATTCAAACATAAATTTCAAAATTAGCTCAATTTACCTATATAATTCAAAATTGCAGACTATAACTGAAGTAGATAGTTACATATTAATCAATCAAATCCATGACAACTTTCGATTTCTTCATTTTGAAAGAACAAAGTTATCAAAATACTCACTCCTTCAATAAAACGGAGATAGATCTAGTACATTCGAAATTCAATAGAATTGAAATTCAAAAACAACGGAAAATAAAAAATCAAGGTTAGCGCTAGTAGACATGAGAGAGAGAGAGAGAGAGAGAGAGAGAGAGAGAGAGAGAGAGAGAGTTACCTGTTGAGAGGAGTAATGAAGTCAAGTAGTAAAGGGGAAAAATGAGGGAAAATAAAAAATGAACGGGAGACTTGGGAGGGAGCAAAAGGTTCTCAATACTAAGTATAACTTTTTTTACTAAATATGACTGTCTCTTTTAATGAACTGCAGTAAAAATTACTTGTTTTACATGCTATACAATAAAAGCCTTTGGCAAATGCAAGAGATTGCCTTCCGACTAATATCTTACCTGTATTTACTAAAAAGCAATAGAAAAATACAGGGGTTATCCATTTATTTTGTAGTGCACGATCGTTCTTTTTAATTCGTGCAAGTATCTTCAATCAAATTCAGAATATCATTCTTAACTATAAATCAAGGCCAATGCAACTTGTCTCCCTATGCAATTAACACAACTTCTTATAACGCACCACAGTCTTTAGTTTTGCATCCTTTTCATTTGTATGCTCAAATGGGCTATCCAAAATGTTCAAGATGTCGGTCATCTTCTACTTCTTTTATTCCACACTTTCTTAATATAAACATGAGGTATTCTTAGAATTTATCTTGAATTAAACTTTTTAAGGATATGTAAACATAGAATTCACGCAAACTCTTTTTATTTTATTTTATTTTTGCAATTGCAATAAGCTTAGACAAGTTATATTAGTCTATGATAGGGGCTTTTGATAAGGGTTACTTGATATTCTTATATATCTTCAGTTGATGAGGATATCTATTCTAGAATCAATGCCCCTACTCAACATATTTGAAAATTCTTGAAAAATTTCAGGGGTATAAATACTGCGTGCATGCTTCAAGATTTCACCTTTAAAAGAAATGCCTGAAGTGCTCTAATAGTCTGCAAATCAACTTTAAATCCTAATATCGGTGGTGATTGTAAGCAATGTATATAATTCTTATTTAATATCAATGAATAAATAAAACATATAAATGTTACCGAATGTAGACATCATGTTTGAACCGTCTCCTTTTGTTAAAACTTGAAGACTCCTTGTTATTTCAAAAGCAACTTGCACCACATCCTTTCCTTTTAGATTTGAAGATGTTCTTGAAGACTTTCTTCCTACTTTGAATCGAAGACCTCCTCAAAGACTCCTCCTTGATATTCAAAAAGAAGCTAAAGAAAAAGATATATTATAGTGTAGAGAGTTTTCTACAAGTGATTAGCTTGTTATTTTCAGCTAGACAATATTTCTTGCATGCCTCACTTGTAGGACCAATGGAGCTATTTATAGGAGGATCCAAGACCCTTCCTTCTCCAATGTAGGAATCCACTAGCCACAAAATCCTACATTCATGTATCATAATGAATTTGTATTCATTTCCCTTACACATTATTCATGGCCCTTAATACATGGTTAAATGTATATTCAGATACATGTATATCAATATAGATGTATATCAAGACACATGTATGTCAAAATACATGCATTCCAAGATACATGTATGTCAAGATACATGTATATAAAGATTAAGTGTAACGCCCCTGAAATTGGAAAAAAATAAAAGTATTTTTGAATTTTCATTTTAGTCCTTGAACTTTTTAAAAATACTATTTTGACCCCAAAAGATTGAAAAGTTACAATTTAGTCCTTCCCTTTTTGAAGAATTTATGATTGACCACATATATTTTATTTAAGACCAAATGAGTTATCAAAACTTTCAAATTGGTCCCTGGTATTTTTAAAATATCCAAACATTCATTGACAATGGTAAATCTTGACATATTTACATTTATATTTGAGAAAAGGTAACTTTGCTTTGTCTTTTATGCTAGATATTTCTAATATTTTATTCTTATAAAATCCTATCAGATAAGGCATGGAAACATCTTCATAATTAGGGTGGCCTAGCTTGGATTCAAATAAAAATGAGTAGGGTATGGTAATTAATCCTTTGTCTCCCAATTTTCACCTATAAAAGGGAGGCTCTCTTCAACATTTTTCACACACCTATCTTCTCCGAATCTTCTTTTCTTTTCTACAGCAAAGTTCTTTGTCTTGATATTTAGATTTCTAGAAAAATTGTTTCAGTCCTTTAAGCCTTCTTTATAGTCCTTAAAAATTCTCAAAATCGAGTTTTGTCAAAACTGCCAGTTTTGGTACAGAAACTTGAGAAGTCCTAAACCCATATCAAAACTTCGAATCTTTCTCTGAAATTTTTACCACATACTGGTTATTGTGTAATCTAACTTTCATGTTCAGAAACCTTCTTCAACAAAAGTCGTCTAATGGGACTAAAAATGAGAAATATGTACCACTGTCCAGAAAATCCGAAAACAGCTTCTAGCTTTCATAATTTATTTAAAATACCAAACCTTGTCATCTTGATCTCATTTTGAAACTAAATACTATCCATGATGTTTAAGATTGAATCCTCAACCAATTGCAGATTATCATATCGTTTAAAAGTCCGATTGAAGGTAAATCCGAGACTGCTACAGTGTTTAACCTCAGATTTGCATTAACCTTTTGTTTAACTAATCTATGTTGCAAAAACTATCCGAATCATGAAATTGATCATTAATACGGACTCATTACATACTCATAATGATGTTGGATCAGTTGATCTTAATTTAAAATCGTGTTTAATAGTTTTCATGGATTTTGCAACATTTAGATGACATGTAGTTTGTTTTACGGTTGATCTTTCACTTTCTTTAACTTTAAGTGAAGTATTGTGTTTATCTTGTGATCTAATCATCTAATCTAGTTTATTAGAATAATAAGTATTCTAGAAATATTAATTTTAACTAGATCTACATGTTTACAATTTATTTTAATTGTTATTAGTGATATATGCAATATTATGTAACTTTATACTAATAACCATAAGAAAAATAGTTTTTACCAAAGTTATATATGTGATATAATTTTATTCAAGGGCTTACTGAAGTATTTGTTCAATGTTAACATCATGGTAAAACTTTTGATTTAAGATTATTATGTAATAAGTAATTTACTAGAATTTTGTTAAGAAATGTTGTTTTAAAAAGGTTTAAATATGCAATTATACATAAGTATATATTAATATCAAATATGTTGTTAATAAAAATAGAGACTTTAATTATTATTTGTAACTGATTTAGTCTTCAACTTGTTACTTTGAAATGGTAAATCTCATTGTTTATATTTTTTACGTCATTGTTAAAGTTAAAATAGGTCAATGTTGGATTTATCCAAAACTAAAAATAATTAGATATTTAATTGAACTTCTTTAAATATGATAAATATATGTTTATTGTTGTAAATTTATGAGCAAACAATTGATTATATCTTTTTGATTTATTTAAGGTTCGATAATTATTGACGTTAATCAAGAATTTCCCATACGGTAAACGGTGAGGTTTGATTTCTGATTTGTTCAAAACCCTGTTTGGCATCCGGTCCTGAGAAAATTGGACATAACAATTGTAATTCTTTGTTTCGAATCACGAGCAACATTCTATCACCATTTTAATGCTTTTATATCGATAATCGTTAATTCTTTACATAATTAGTTTTCTTGCCTATTGTTAAATAAAATCTCATTTAATCTATAATAGGAAATTTTCTTCATAATCATAATTATACTGATACCATGATCACCCTATCGATTCTTGAATTGTGCAACGAGCAACGAACTATGTTCGGCCTATGTAGCTCAAAAACGAGCAACGAATATTGTCCGACTTACTAGCTCATTTGATAATTCTGTTTCACCCATCGGGACGCCTTTGGGAAGTTGGGCCCAGGGATTGAGAAGATTTACTGCTGGGTAGCAAAGGACTGTCAGTTTAAGTATTTCAACTTAATACCCATTCTGTCTAAGCCCCGCTTGCAGTCAGGAGTTGGCTATGACCCACGTGTTAGATTGGCATGTACTCGAGCATGTCTTCTGTTCTGTTGCGAGGTCGCTCCTCGTAGGGAGGTATATGGTTGAATTTTGGGAGTTAAGGTTGAATCTGTTATATGTAAGTGCACAAGTTCATTTTCTCGTTCTTCTGAATATTTAGGAATTATCGTTAAAACCGATAATTTCAGTTCAATGATGTACATGTAACTATTCTGGTCATTCTTGTTCGTTTTGTTCTGATTTACTATTTGATTATTGTCATGATCTAAGAATTTCACCAAGTCATTCAAGACTTACTCCTCTTTGGTCCTATATGTCCCTTTTTCAGAACAAGATTGGTATAGCATCATGGATGGAACGAAAGATTGACAAGTTCGCATTTTGGAAACTTTGCGAAATTGTTAAGTGTTTTATTTTATATAAGTCATTTTAAAGTTGTAAAATTTATTTGTATTCCAAAGACTTCCGCTGTATTTAAATGTAAAGATATTTTATAATGCTATGGTTTTGATCCTGGTCAGTGAGACCACTTTCTAAGAGCTACAGTTCGGTCTGAGTTGAGTTTGTTAGGTGACCAACCCCCGACCAACTCGGATCAGATTGTTACTCGTGGGGCGCGGTCCTCACATTAGGTTTATCCATAAATTAGTACAATATATAGAACCACAAATCAATTTTATTTTGAAACCACATAAAATCCAACACTGATCCACCAATCTCTCAAATTGCTAACACGTTCTGTTTGTAGCTCAACTTGAGAACACCATTCATACTTTTACTGCGTTGTGTAGTTGTCTTACGTTGTGTAGTGTGTAGTTGTCGTATCACCACAAAAGGTACTAAGCCCTTGACTAAGACCATTTTTCTCGAAGATCAAAGATCTCTTGATCCATATATTAAAAACATCATCTTATTCCTCATATTCATAAATATAAGAACCGAAGTCCTTCAAAAAATCTTTATAGCTTGCAAAAAAACTGCCAAGGTGAGTAGTGAATTTTGATAAATATACTAAATGCATAACTAATGATAAGTATATGGACATTTTAAAGCCAAAGCTATGGTCATTAGCGCGTCTTGATGAGATTGGATAATTTGCCTTTTCGCTGATACGACTCACGGAAGCGTATCAGACAATCACATAAATGTTATTGTTTCATCATATAACAAGGTTGGACCAAATATAGTGGTTTGTTTGTGGTGGTTAACCCCAACAAATAGACCAAACGTATACTCGTCTTCAAAATCAACCATCATTTGAGTATTTTTTTCAAAATATATTTGTAAATCACCTTCATTCACTTGAATAAAACAAAGGAGAAGTTCGAATTTCTTGATTAATTTTCTGCAAGTACTCAAATATCCCTCCAGTATAACCTCTTTTCATTTTTATGGTTCTCTTTGACCGGAAATAGTACTTTCGTAAATGAATCCCATATGTTCGCGCTCACACACTTGTTTCTCAATCAACTTGGGGAGTACGAACACCAATCAAGCTGTCACTACCCAGCCCGCCCAACCTACCACCCGCAGGTTGTTTTCTTTTTTTTTTTTTAATTTGAGTGTGGTCATGTTTTTTAGTGAAACCTGTGCAGCCCGTCCACATACACCCCTACCATCAACTGAAATCCTGCATTTAGTGTCATACCGGAGTAATTTACTTCATTTGCTTGTGACATTTGTGAAATAATTATGATTCTATGAGATCTCAAGATATGCGACTTGGTAGGGCTAAACCGTAAGGAGTATGTGTAGCAATAAACTTCTTAACCATATATTATCCCGTGTGGTTAGCATCAGTGTTATTAAAACCGGACCGTCGCGAAGCCGGTCCGGTTACACCCCTTTAACCATTTTTTACTGTGACTGGGTTGAACCGGCGTTTTCACCGGTTCAACCGGTGAACCGGACCGGTGTTCAACCCGTTTTTAAAAAAAAAAAAAACAAGCAAATTACCTTCCAGCCCCCAAAAATATTTCATCCCTACCAAAACACCCCCAAATCGCCCCACCCCCCAAAATCGCCCCATCCCCAATCACCCCCCCCCCCCCCCCCAAAAAAAAAAAAAAACCTATGCCCGATCCCCCACCCCCAATCGCCCCACCCCCGATCCTGTACCAAAACACCCCCAAATCGCCCCACCCCCAATCGCCCCAAAAAAAAAACTAAGCCCGATCCCCCCACCCCAAGAAGAAGGAGGAGGAGCGGTGAGAAGGAGAAGAAGAAGGAGGAGGAGGAGGAGAAGAAGAAGAAGAAGGAGGAGGATGAGGAGGAGGAGGAGAAGCGGCGGTGAGAAGAAGAAGAAGAAGAAGAAGAAGGAGAAGAAGGAGAAGAAGGAGGACTGTGTTCAAAAAAAAAAAAAAAAAAAGAAGAAGAAGGAGGCGGTGGTTTCTTGTTTGTTTGTTTTTTTTTTTTTTAATTAAAATATATCTAACCGGTTCGAACCAGTGGTTAAACCGGTTAAACCGTGAACCGGTGTCTCGCCGGTTCGAAGCCCCGGTCCGGTTCTGAAAACACTGGTTAGCATCATTGCTAAGCAATCTTTAATCTTGTTTTCTTTTAGCGTGGCATAAATAGTAAAATATTATATCCATAATCTTCTTTTCAGAATCATCGTGAGACACATCCATGCAGATATCAAAGCCTACCGCTTAAGTGTACTCATTTATAAAAATTGTTAGCAACTTCACTATCGAAGCTCATATATTTTACTAATATAGAGATTATATCATTCAGAATGTTTGAGTGTCGTCTACTCATAAGTTTCTCTTCATCTTCAAAATCAAGATCATCAGTTCATCACCATTTGTTTCAAATTTCAACCTACGCTTTTTAGTACAAAGCAAATAAATTACTAAATGTGAAAATAAAAATTTATCATTATAACTTAAATTGTAACTAATTACTTTTTAAGTATTTAAAAATTCAACACACTTAAATGTGCAATAACTAAAAATAATAAACATATAATTTGATAACGAAAAAATTCTCTTCAAGAGAATAAGCTCTATGAATAGCTAAGAATAACTAAGAATGTCTAAATTTTGTAATTTAGTTTAATGAGGTGAGAACTACACCCTAGTTCGTTCTTAATTTTGAAATTTAGTGAAATGAGATTGATGAACTACATCTTGGTCCCAGAGTTAGTTTAGAATGGTTTGAGAAATGAAGATATCAAAAGTAATTCAATTTTCAAAGTTTGCAAATAGTTGTTTCAGCTTTTGCTAATGAAGATCTTCATTTGTAAATGCAACTCCAGTCTGACTCTTCAAGCCTGGAATTCAACTTAGAAAATTACAGCAAGCCAAACTAAAAGTCTAAAAATTTCAAAAATATTTCCAAAAAAAAAAAAAAAATCACAAATATTGTGCTTGCAATAGGTAATTACAATATCTATAGCATAAAACTTGAGCCAAATAAAAAAACTTCAATGTAAAAGATTAATTTGCTCGTTTAACAAAATATTAATGAATATCTTTTTCCTCGTGCTCCTTCAATCATTATTTATTTTGTTCCAAATTTTAATTTCATGAGCTTAAGAAAATGGAGGAGTTCATACAAGTTGTTGATACAACTGTACTAGTGCAAAGGAGAGAGAGGGAAAAGATAGGATCATTGATTGTGGGTGCTAATTTTGTTAAAAAATTGGAGAAAATTCGCACGAGTGCAGAGATAATAGAGAAATGATTATGTGCTTCTATATTTCATTAAAACCAATTCCTAGAGAAATGATTATGTGCTTCTATATTTCATTAAAACTAATTCCTGACCTGCGTCCATAGAATTAAGGAGAGAGCAGATGTTATTATGTGGAAGATGATTCTATTTGCATATTTTGTATCTTACTTTATATCTTTTAACCTGAAAAAGTTCTTCACGCAAAACTAGAAACGAAGTATGACTTTCACCATAGAATGATTTTAGCGGATTAAGCACGATGACATAACTTGGCTGAAAATCATGACCATTTTTAGCAAATGAAAAGGTTAGCTTTGAAGAGCTCTATACGGAAATTTAAAAATTACAACTGACAAATGACTAAGGTGGTGTTTGCAAATGCCTATAAAAGGAGTTTGTTGGCTTTTGCAGCCACAAAAGCACATTTTTAGTTTTTGGAATGCTGAATTTTGCTTTTTCTTGTCTAAAAAAAAACCAGAAAAAGCACAAGCCGCAAAAGCATGCCCAGGGGGTGCTTCCCTAACTGCTTTTGGAATTATGTTATTTTTGAAAGGTCTTTAAATAGAAAAGTTACTTCTCCTTAATTTTTGCAAACACCTAATTAATGATTTAAGTAGCTTTTTAAAAAGATTTGCAAACACTCTCGACTTTTTAATAAAAGTCACTTAAAGTGACTTTAAGCATAAATATTGAACAAGCTCCTTTTATAAGCATTTGCAAACACCACCTAAGCAAAACTACCCAGTTGAGAAAATCACAACGAAAAGAAATAAAAACAAATGTAATATGCTTCGCAATATCACTCTCATTTAATCTGCTATATCAATGCTCTTATCAATTGAGATTTCAATTATCCAATGTTCCCCGATTGTCGACATCACCTTTAGAGTACTCAGTATAACATGTAGATCAAATATCAATCCATATTGTCCAGTCTAGTTACACTTTTACTCTCAAGCAAACTGGATGAAAATATAGCGAATGAAATGAGCTGATGACAATAATATGATAAATCGAAGTTAATCGCCAAAAAGTTCAACATGTACTTTGAGCAAACAAGAGAGTCAATTGAGATATAATGAAATAAAAAAAAAAAAAAAAAAAACATTCAATTATGATCAATCTTTGAGTAACATAGTAAAATAAAGCACGAACTCTAATCAACACATCATTCCAAAATAAGATTTAACTTACATATTGAACTCAACTACCCTTACAGCTCATTCAGAATTACTCCCCGAGATACGCCTTAAGCCGCGAGAGTGCTGGCAGTGGTTGACTCGCTGCACAAGAGAAGTAAACACCAATTAATAACGTACAAATTTTAACAAAGTATTTGATGACTACAATGCAGTTAAAAACTGTAAAAGATGTAACAGAACATAGTCATGTATTGGGCTAAATCCATGCCTTGTACTGAAAATCTGGGGACTAAATCCGTGCATTGGGCTAAAACGTGGAATCACTTCATGAGATGTCCTTGAGCTAAAAGGACTAACAATACATTTTTCTTTTGATGCACGCAGGAATAAAGAAATCTTGCTAATAGTTATAGAGAGAAAAGTAAGAGCATTATCACTTAACCAGCAAGGCCTCCCCAACAATACAAGAAATCGGAGAGATGAAGCATGATACAGTGATCTTATTGCACACTTAGCAGAAAGTAATATATCATCAACAGAACAATGTGAACTCAAAGTCAGAGACGTAAAACAGTATCTAACTAGAGTCGCTTAGCCTCTAAAGACACTATCTTTACCATTATTTGACATCAAAAATCCCATCAAACTTAGTTCTTTGTAAAAACATAATGCAACACCATCAAACAATATCTAATTAGAGACACAACGCCTCCAAACACACTATTATTCGACATCAAGAAATCCTACCAAAATTAAATCTTTGCAACAAAACGTAACACAACACCATAAAAACAAACTGAAAACAAAACAAAGGGACTGGAACATTACTATTTCCAGACGGGAGGGAGCTTCTTGGTCTTCTTGTAGTAACGTGCGAGACGGTGAATCCTGCTCTAGACGAGAATCAACCTAAACTTGGAGTCTTTATCCTTCCTGTTCCCCTCCAAATGCTTCCTTATCGCCACAGCCTTCTTGATCAAATGGTATAGATCCTCGGGAATCTCCGGCGCAAGCCCTGATTACGCCCAAAAACACCATCGATTACCGTTAAAACAACACTAACACCAACCAAGTCCAATCTTTTATCAATTAAAATAAGACAGAACATAAAACAACACCGTGAGCTTTGAGAATACGGAGAATCTTGCTCCCGGTAACGCTCTTGACCTGAGCGATACCGTGAGAATCACGAAGAATCACACCGGTCTGAGACGGCGTCATACCCTTCTTCGCAAACTTGCAAATGTTCTCTTCAACCTTTTTCCGGTTTCAACTAAAAAAAAAAAAGACAACTCAAGCAATGCACAATACACAAATACAAATACAAATACAAATACAAAAAAAAACACAAACACACACACACATTTTGAAAACTGAAACATATGAATTTATAAAAAGATTACATCTTGAGAAGAGATCTTGAGCGAGCTTGGCGGTGTTCTTTTGTAAGGGAGGGCTGAAGCGGAGATACCCTTACTGAAATTACACAAAATTAGGTCAAAAAATCAAAAATCAAAATTTGTGCGGTTTGCAAAAATTACATGAATTAGAAAAAGAGAATTGAGAAATGATGAAGAAACAGTGAGTTAATGTACCCGCGACTGTGCATACGACCCATTATGGCAGCAGCGGCGACGACGGTTTGACGATGACACTACAAGAATTTTGCTCAATTGAAACGTACACACTGCAACGGATTTTGAATCCGTTGCAGGAAATTAGCTGTACCAACGTCCTTAGACGTTGGTACAGCTAAAGTAAAAAAAATAAATACCTGCCAACGTCTTTGGACGTTGGCAGGTATCTGTCAGAACTTTTTTCAAGCAGCAACGTCGTACAGACGTTGCTGCTGCTGATTTTTTATTTTTCTTTTAAGTTTTAAATGTTACCAACGTCTGAAAAGGACGTTGGTAACTGTTTTCGATGTTTTTTTTTTTTTTTTTTTTTTTTTGACTGCAGCAACGTCTGTTTAGACGTTGCTGACAGCTGAAAGGAAGGCACCAACGTCCAGGAGACGTTGGTGCCATACGCATGCAGCTGCACGGCAGCATTAATCGATGGCACCAACGTCTCCAGGACGTTGGTGCCATATTTATATGGCATTTTCGCAGCAGTTTTCTGCTGCGAAAATTTCCATTGCTGCTCTCGTAAGAAATTTTTTTTTTCACTCATTTTCACTCCAATTCACATAATTTCACTCATTTTCAGCTCCAAATCTCTTCTTTTTTTAAGGTATGTGTTCAATGTCTTCAAAATTACGATTATACATATTTTTTTTTTAGTTTAATCGGTTAGATTTTTATTATTTTGCATAAATATGATTTTTTAGTTGATTTGATGATGTATTTGTGTTAATTATGTATGATTAATTAAGATATTAGTCGATTTGATGAAGTAATTTTGACGATCTATGTGTATTATGTTTTTTTTTTTTAAATTAATGGTTAGATTTGTGTAATTAGATTATTTGTGATGTAATTGTTGATTTTAGGCATATTAGTGTTAATTATTTATGCTTAATTAAGGTATTAGAGGTAATTATGTGACGATCTATGTGTATTATGTTTGTTTTTTTAAATTAATGGTTATATTTGTGTAATTAGATTATTTGTGATATAATTTTTGATTTTAGGCATATTTGTGTTAATTATTTATGCTTAATTAAGGTATTAATTAGAGGTAATTATGTGACGATCTACGTATATTAATGTCTATTTTTAATTAGTTAGTTAGATTTGTGTAATATTATAGCATCATAGTGTTGTATTTGTTAGATTTGTGTAATTATGTATGATTAATTAAGATATTAGAAGTAATTTTGAACGATCTATGTGTATTATTAATTTTTTTTTAAATTAATGGTTAGATATGTGTAATTATGTATGATTAATTAAGATATTAGAAATAATTTTGAACGATCAATGTGTATTATTAATTTTTTTTTTAAATTAATGGTTAGATTTGTGTAATTATGTATGATTAATTAAAATATTAGAAGTAATTTTGAACGATCTATGTGTATTATTAATTTTTTTTTAAATTAATGGTTAGATTTGTGTAATTAGTATTTGTGATGTAATTGTTGATTAGATAGTGTATTTATATATGTTAATTATTTATACTTAATTAAGGTAGTAGAGGTAATTAATTATGTGACGATCTATATATGTATATTAAGGTTTAATTTAATTAATCGGTTAGATTTGTGTAATATTATCGCATAATAGTGATGTATTTGTTGATTCGAGTGTATTAGTACTGTTAATTATATATATATATATATATATATATATATATATATATATATATATATATATATATATATATATATATATATATATATATATATATATATATATATGTATGCTTAATTAATTAATATTAGATTTGTGATTATGACAATATAGCTACGTATTTTCTTATGATTTTTGTAGAATTTAATCGATTAACTTTGTATTATATAACATATATAATTGTGTTTATGTTAGAACGTATTTATGTTAATTAGATATGCTAAAAATTAAGGTTAGTAGCATTGAGAAATTATTAATTTGACCATTCTAAATATTTATTTATCAGATGGCCGGCTCGTCAGATCAGGGTAGGGGGAAAGGAAAAAAGAAGGTGTCGAAGAACCAGGTGTCATACCCGGAAGGGGTACCTCGAGGATCATTCTCTTCGCAGCCTGATCTTGGTTCGATGGGATCACTTTCAGCGATGATGCCGATGTTTCCCGGAGGATCAAATGAGGCAGGAGCCCGCACTAGTGGGCCGTTTACCAATCAATTGATGGGTGTAGGATCGACAATGGGGGGTGTATATGTTGGGGGTGGTGGATTTGGTGGGGCTGGTTACGGCGGGGTTGGTTATGGTGGGCCTGGATTTGGTGGGCCTGGATTGGGTGGGCCTGGATTTGGTGGGCCTGGGTTTGGTGGGCCTGGATTTGGTGGGCCTGGGTTTGGGAGTGGATCTGGATTTGGTGTGCCACAAACACCGCTAACGAGGCCACAACTACAGATTCAGGGGACGGGAAGTACTGTTGGGCCATCATCATCGGGCTCACGGGGTTCAGGCTCACGTGGTTCAGGCACACGTGCTTCGGGCACACGAGCTTCAGGCTCACGTGCTCATGGCGTTTCTGAGGAGTTAGCCGAGGATGAGGGGGGTAACAATGATTCAGGAGACGATGGTGGTATTGCTAGGGTTGCAGTGCGAGGACAATCTAAACCTCGCGAGCCCCCGGCAAATCCGGATGACAGGGAGGTACTGGAATTATTCTTTGATGGCTCAATCGAGAACCCTTCCGCCGTGACCACGATTGGTACAAATTTGAGGAACATGATGCAAGGGCCATACTTCACGTACGGCATGTGGCCAGAAGAGGAGAAGGAAATGTGTTGGAACAGATTTAAGGTAAGGAATTAACTTGACTTCTATATTTATTAAATATTTATAAATATTTGTTAATTTTTATTCATTTATGTGACCAACTTTTCTTTATGTCTGTATTAAATGCAGCACACTTACCAGTGGGATCCTGCCATTGAAAATGCAGTCAGGGAATGGTACGATAGGGTCGCTACTGCGAGATTTGCAGGTTCGGTAAACCACGCCAAGAAATGGTGGTTGCGCTGCAAAGTTGACCCCACCTATAGTTTGACTCACAGCTGTTGGATTCACGAAGATTTTCGGCAGGCATTTTATGATTACTGGGAGCTTGAGCCCACGAAGGGTCGTTCGGAGCAGAACGCCAAAAATCGAGATAAGGGGAAAACGGTAAACTATAGGGGTGGGTCTCGCAGCACGAACAAGCATAGGATAGATCTGGTAAGTAGAAAAATATGATTGGTTATTTTTCAAATATCATCATTGATGTAATAATGTGATCTATATTTGCTTTAATGAATTTTCATATTATGACAGGCAAAGGAAATGAATACAACGCCCGACAAGGTGCCGTTTCAGGATGTCTTTGTAAAGACTCGTGCAAAGAAACACGACGACGGAACGGTTGAGTGGCCAAACCCTGAGGACAAGGCTAATTACGTGAGTATAATATTTTCTTTCATTAAAGTGGTGTAATCGTCAATAATTGTTGTTGTCGTAATTATACTTATGTTTGTTACAAAAAATATTTTGAATCATAATATGTCATATGTAGGATGCCTATGTGGAACACTGCCTACGAGAACATGGGCCCGATATGAGCCAGTGGCCGGTCTGGGACGTGAGACCGTGGGTGGAAATTGCCGCAGCCGGACGTGTAAAGAAGAATAGGGTGGTGGGTCTGGCGAGTTACGGTGAGCCCGAGCGCATAGGATTCAAGGCTCAAAGACATTCTAGGTTCGTTGAGACTGGCTCTAGTAGCTTGGAGCCGCTTCGCTCAAAATGTGAGGAACTGGAGGCCGTAACAGCTTCTCAAAATGAGGAAATCGCCGGTTTAAAGAATGTGCTCAAATACTTTATGTCACAGATGAATGTGCCGGTGCCCGAGGGGTTGTGGGGGTCAGCGCAACAACAACAGGGTCAACAACAACAGGGGCAACCACAACAGTTTAACAACTTCCCGGCAGTTTTCCACCAACCATTGCAACCGACGAACACGAGTGTCGGCAGCGGGCGGGTATCAGGGGGTTCATTCTATCGACCACAGTCACATTCTATCGGTCAGGAGGACGAAGGAGACCAGGAAAGAAGTTCGGGTGGCGGTGATGACGACACTACTGGCTTGGGTGATATGTAATTTGAAGCGGATAGTGAAATTTAGACTGTTATTTGCTGCTTTTATTTGTATTTGTATAATTATGAACAAACGTGGTTTGTTTTAGCTTGTTTTTATTTATGTTTGCACCTTATATATATTTATGTTTTTATTTATATTTATAATTTACACTAGTTTTATATATATATATATATATATATATATATATATATAAACGTTACAATTCAAATAACTCAAATATTACAACGCAAGCTTACATATTGCAAATAAACCACTGTTTAAGTTCACGAATTCTTACTACATAGGCAAACATATTGCTTAGAACACACATTACGCATAATCAGGGTCGTCGTCGTCACCATCATCATGATCTTCATCCACGTCATCGTCGGCGAACGTGTCGTTATCATCGACTTCCACAATATCATCGTCTGCAAGCCTGATAGGTGTATTGTCGATATTGTTGATGTCATCCAATCTTAGCTGAGGTGCGGTGCTATCTTGGTAAATGTCGAGATTAGCCACTGCAGTTGTGTCAACGAGGTACCTCGTTCTTGTCGTGCAAACCGCCCACCATCCTCTCCTACTCGTATTTTTTTGTGACGGATACAGACTGTAATAGACTTGTTGCGCCTGACTTGCTAAGATAAACGGTTCAGACGCTCCTATCCCGAGTCGCATTGTTGGATTAATGTCAACAAGGCCATAAGTCGGATGAGTTGTTATTCCATTATACACGTCGTACCAATCACATTTGAACATAACAATTTGTTCCAAGTTTCCACTGCCCCAGTAATCAAGCTGTATAATCTCTTGAAGCATTCCATAGAAATTACGTGCGTCTGGGTCGCCAGTGTCGCCCTTCACATAAACGCCACTGTTCATTGTTTGCCCACCAGCCCCATATGCTTCTGTATGAAACTTGAATCCGTTAACCGTATAACCATTATAAGTTTTTGCTTTCAAAACAGGACCCCGAGCAAGACCGCGTAATCTAGGATCCACACTGTAACTACCAGACACAACAACTTGTTTGAACCAGTCGATAAAATAAGCTTTACGTATCTGATCTTTATTAGCTTGCGGATATCCTGCGCACATCTGTTCATCAAACACACTGTCGCAGAAAGAAGCCGTTTAAAACATCAATTGATATATTAGCAAGAATACATCGTATGGCAATTAGTAATCTTACCTTAACCAACACTCGACCTCTGAGCAATTCAACAAGACATATAGATGAGCCGCTTTGCACTCTGCGAGAGACAAATTTCTGTAATTGACACAACGCCCCATTTTTTTCCCTTTACTCTGGAATACTGATAATTGGTCGTTGGGGTCAATAGATATTGGAACTTCGTTCCTGTTCAAACGGGTTGCTCTAGTTTCAATGTTGCTGTCAAAGTAGAGTGAGGAGAAATTTGCAATTTCTGCGTAAATGTACGCCTCAACAATCGACCCTTCTATGTGTGCCTTGTTACCCCTTGGTCTCTTAAAATCAAACATCCGTCTAACAAAGACAAAAAAAGATTAACTAGTCATATTTTGAACATCGTATAGTTATCAATATAACAGTAACTGGTATTTACCTCTCAAATGGGTACATCCACCTGTACTGTACGGGCCCACCGACCTTTGCCTCCCAGGGAAGGTGTATCGCCAAATGCTCCATGGAATCAAAGAACGATGGAGGAAAGAATTTTTCGAGCTTGCACATAGTCACCACAATCGAACGTTCTAATAAATCCATGTCACTATATCGGATGTCAGGAGCTGTCAAAGCTCTGAAAAAATTACTGATCTCCACTAGCGGCCCCCAGACATTCTCTGGCAAGAAGTCACGAAATGCAATCGGAACCAACCTTTGCAAAAAAACGTGACAATCGTGACTTTTCATTCCCACTAGACGCAGCTGTGGCATTTGAACACAACGCGAAATGTTTGACGCGTATCCATCTGGAAATTTGAAATTGCACAACCACTCACACACTTTAACCTTTTCGTCCTTACTGAGACAGTACGATGCTCTACGTTTGTATAACCTCCCTCCCGGTCCAGTCTGTAGAAACAAAGATCTTCTGCCCGTCAGTAATTGTAAATCTTTGCGAGAGTTCATATTGTCCTTGGTTTTCTCAGGGTCATCCATCACAGTGTTCTTGATATTGTCGAAGAAGTTCTTTTCACAATGCATGACATCTAGGTTGTGGCGGATCAGATTGTGCTTCCAATACGGAAGTTCCCAAAATATACTTCTACGACACCAATTGTGATCCAACCCAAAGCCCTGAACAAATTCTCCGCATATACCAAATTCGACCGGTGGAAGACGTTCAACGTGTCTCCCGTCCATCCCTGATCTTCTTGGTAGAGGTTCATCAGTCTCTATTCTACCTTTCGTGAAGTCAGTTGTGTTTAGTCTCCATGGATGGTCCGGAGGCAAGAATCGACGATGACAGTCAAAGAAAGAAGTCTTTCGACCGTGCTTAAGTTGGAAACTCTTGGTTTCTTCCATACAGTACGGGCAAGATAAACGACCATGTGTGCTCCACTGTGATAGCATGCCATACCCTGGATAGTCACTAATCGTCCATAGCAATGAAGCTCGCATTTGGAAATTTTGTTTCCGAAAACTATCGTATGTTGGCACACCCGAATCCCACAGTGACTTAAGTTCATCAATAAGGGGTCTGAGTAATACGTCAATGTTCTTGCCAGGACTCTTCGGACCAGATATCATTAAACTTAGGAAAATATATTCTTGCCGCATGCACAGGTCGGGAGGGAGGTTATAAGGGGTCACAAATACTGGCCAACACGAGTAAGGAGCTGAGGAGCTCCCGAAAGGATTAAAACCATCGGTGCAAAGTCCAAGTCTAACGTTTCTCGGTTCGGCAGCAAAATCTGGAAATGTCCTGTCGAAAGATTTCCAGGCCAAACTTGAAGCATGGTGAATCATTTGATCGGTATCTGCATGACACTTCAAGTGCCATGTCATGTGCTCTGATATTTTGCGTGATGTGTAAAGCCTCTGCAATCGATCCGTCACAGGCAAGTACCACAGCTTCTTACGTGGAACGAGCTTCTTCTTATTGGTGCATTCCTCGTACCTAGCTTCGCCACAATGGGGGCACTCGGTCCAGCTCTTACTTTCATACTCCCCGTAATAAAGGATACAAGTATTAACACACACATCGTATGTTTTGTACCCAAGTCCTAAACCTTTGATGAATTTCTTGACTCCGTACCAATTTTCAGGCAATCTATGACGATCTGCAGGACTCATTAATCTGCGGGCCGCTTGTAATTGATTGTCAGCAGAGGCGTTTGTTGTGCCATGACGAACCTTGTCGGCAATAAATGATGTTAACCACTGCAATGGTGTTGTTTCCACATCTACGCGTATTGGCACCTCGGCTTCCCGTAGCATTTCAAAAAAGTCTCGGGCCTCACGGTTTGGCTCTTCTTCTGTATTTTGATTATAGTGCGTGCCTTCATACTGACCTCCGTATGCATCATTGACCATATCTGCGTATCCACTTTCGACATTATCATTACGAGTAGATGACTCTCCTGCGTATGTGTAATTGCCAGAAAAGTTGTTCCTTTCTCCGTGTGCCTCCCATACGTAATAATGAGGAACAAAACCGTACGTCAATAGGTGTCCCTGAATCACATCCCTCTTTTTGCTTTTGCTAAACCCACACCGAGTGCACGGACACTTAACTCTTCGATGACCTTGAGAAAATGCAAATTCTAGGAATCTGTTGACGCCATCTATGAAATATGGATTGATATACCCCTCATCAACGTTGCCTCGATCGTACATCCAACTCCGATCTTCGTTGTTATACATTTTTTATCTAATTAAAATCAAATTAACAATGCATCAGCACGAGAACTGACTATTTAATCACGAAAGTAAGACTAATTAAAACTTATCATCATATACTAACAGTGTAAGCAACTAATTACACACATGCATATATATAGCATACTACTAATCAAATCACGCTTAGATCTCAGTTATTCTAAATATGATGAATAACAGGTATTAATATTACAAAAATCACTAAATTAAGCAACAACATCAACAATATATATAAAAAATTAATCAACGAATTACGATAATACTGAAATTGATACCTCTCGTGGAGTGAGCTTTGCTGAGAATTACGTACGCTTTGCAAAAAAATCACAGGCAAGAAATGAAATTTTGCTGAAAAATAGAGAAGAGAAGGGGAAGAAATGCAGTAGATTTTGGATAATGAAATGCAGGTTATGCAGTAGATTTTGGGGTTGTGAAACGCAGGTTATGGATAATGAAATGTGTGGAGGAGAGGATATGAAGCTGATAAATCTATTGCAAGGTCCAAATCCCTTGCTGCTGTAAAAACAGCTTTTCTGACACAGTTGCATGGGAAAAAGGCCCTTGCAGTAGCCTTTCAGCTTCAGCAACCTCCTCTTCCCTTGCAGGTTTTGTTTTATTTATTTTTTAATATAATAAAGCTGCATTCTTCATTCTTTACATATATATGCATATATATATATATATATATATATATATATATATATATATATATATATATATTTATTTAACAAAAATAAAGAGTAGTTCAATTCTAATGTAATGTTGAGTTATCAATTATATTCTTAATTAATTCAACAAAAATAAACAGTAAGTTTTCCTGTACGTAGTTGATCAATTCTTATGTAGTATAAATATTATTCATTCATATAATTTCAGTTTATTTAATGAAACTCAAGAATCGTATTTGCGGTCAATCATAAATTTTTCAAAAGGGAAGGACTAAATTGTAACTTTTCAAATCTTTTTGGGATCAAAATCATATTTTCAAAAAGAGTTGTATTCCTAGTACGTAGTTCAATTCTTATGTAATAACACTATTCATAATAAAATCAATGCTATTAAATCTAATTAATTTAGTTCTTATTTCAACAAGTTCAATTCATTTATTAAAATTTAATTAAGATTAGTTTTGTTTAATTAGTTCAATTCTAATGTAATGTTGAGTTATCAATTATATTCTTAATTAATTCAACAAAAATAAACAGTAAGTTTTCCTGTACGTAGTTGATCAATTCTTATGTAGTATAAATATTATTCATTTCATATAATTTCAGTTTATTTAATGAAAATCAAGAATCGTATTTGCGGTCAATCATAAATTTTTCAAAAGGGAAATGACTAAATTGTAACTTATCAAATCTTTTGGGGTCAAAATCATATTTTCAAAAAGAGTTGTATTCCTTCTACGTAGTTCAATTCTTATGTAATAACACTATTCATAATAAAATCAATGTTATTAAATCTAAGTAATTTAGTTCTTATTTAATATTTGTTCAATTGAGTAATTAAACTAATTTGACAAAAGTCAATGTTAGTTATATTTAGTTGATGCTTATATATTTGTAGTTAATTAGGAGTTGTCTTATTTAAACAAGTTCAATTCATTTATTAAAATTTAATTAAGATTAGTTTTGTTTAATTAGTTCAATTCTAATGTAATGTTGAGTTATCAATTATATTCTTAATTAATTCAACAAAAATAAACAGTAAGTTTTCCTGTACGTAGTTGATCAATTCTTATGTAGTATAAATATTATTCATTCATATAATTTTAGTTTATTTAATGAAAATCAAGAATCGTATTTGCGGTCAATCATAAATTTTTCAAAAGGGAAATGACTAAATTGTAACTTATCAAATCTTTTGGGGTCAAAATCATATTTTCAAAAAGAGTTGTATTCCTTCTACGTAGTTCAATTCTTATGTAATAACACTATTCATAATAAAATCAATGTTATTAAATCTAAGTAATTTAGTTCTTATTTAATATTTGTTCAATTGAGTAATTAAACTAATTTGACAAAAGTCAATGTTAGTTATATTTAGTTGATGCTTATATATTTGTAGTTAATTAGGAGTTGTCCATTCAAACAAGTTCAATTCATTTATTAAAATTTAATAAAGATTAGTTTTGTTTAATTAGTTCAATTCTAATGTAATGTTGAGTTATCAATCATATTCTTAATTAATTCAACAAAAATAAACAGTAAGTTTTCCTGTACGTAGTTGATCAATTCTTATGTAGTATAAATATTATTCATTCATATAATTTCAGTTTATTTAATGAAAATCAAGAATCGTATGTTTAGTTTGGTTATTATTATTTAATGAGAAGTTATTGATTCTAATAACTTTAATTAATTTTACAATACAAGATTAATTCTAATTAGTCCAGTTCTCATATATGTTATTAGGATCTTATTCAATATTCAAATAAGTTCACATATATATATATATAGCTATAAATATCAAGATTAGTTCTATTTTCTTATGTAATTAATAATTATTCAATCAAATAAGTTTTATTAATTAATTAATTTAACCAAGATCAAGATTAGTTTTATATATTTAGTTCAAGTCTCATGTAATTATGATTTACAAGTCATAATTATATATGGATATAATTAAATGAGTGAATGAGGGAATATATATAATTAAATTAAACATTTTTCTAATAAAGCTATTGCAAGGTCCAAATCCCTTGCTATTGCTACTTTTCTGACACAGTAGCAAGGGATCCCAACTTCCCTTGCAACAGCTTTCTGACTATAACCTGTTGCAAGGGATTTGGACCTTGTTACAAAATTTCAGAAATTTTTGGCGGAAACTTCAAATTTCCCAAAAAATTTCATTTCCCTCCCTCTCCCTCCCACTATACTACTATAAATACCCCACTATATCACTCATCCATCCCACTTCTCCCTCTCATATTATTATCATCTTCTTCTCTCCCCTTCTCTCCTTCACTTTATTTTTTTCCTTAATTTATTTTGCATCATCATCAACTTATATATATATTATATATGCATGCATCTTATACTATATATATATATACATATATATTGTATAATTATAATTAGTGAGATTATTTTATAATTATACATTGTAAAGTTTAGTGTGTGTATGTATATATATATCATTATATTTTTAAAATGTTATCTAACATTTCTTAATATTATATATATATATATATATATATATATATATATATATATATATATATATATATATATATATGTGTGTGCGTGTGTTTGTGTGTGTGTGTGTATCTTATAATTTAGTTATTAGTATTATATGTTTTAACACATACTATACATATATATAATATTGAGGTTTCAATTAATGTATAATGTGAGTGTGTGTGTATATATATATATATATATATGTATATATATATTAAAAAACATTTTATTAAAAGGGGCGGTTTTTACCGCCACTTTTTTTTTAAAAAAAAATTTATGTACAGCAACGTCCGTGGACGTTGCTGCCAAATTTGAAAAAAAAAAAAAACCAGGATACTATAGCAACGTCCCAGGACGTTGCTGCCAAATTTTAAAAAAAATTCTCCGGACACTATAGCAACGTCCGTGGACGTTGCTGCGAAATTTGAAAAATAAAAAGTCCGGACACTATAGCAACGTCCGTAGACGTTGCTGTGTTTCATCGAAAAGAAAAAATGAACGAAAATGAAATTTAAAAAAAAAACGTGCGTAAATCAATTGCAACGTCAAAAGACGTTGCAATTGAGTCTTGTGTCAGAATGCCTAGCAACGTCCTTAGACGTTGCAATTGACTTTTGTGTCAGAACAAATAGCAACGTCTATGGACGTTGCTGTTAATTGTGTGTGTCAGCACACTACAGCAAGGGAAATGGACCTTGCTACAGGTGTGTGTCAGAACAGCAATAGCAAGGTCCATTTCCCTTGCAGCATGCAAAATACCTGCACCCACGCCACCTATAGCAAGGGATGCTACCAACGTCCACATCCCTTGCAATAGATCAATAGCAAGGGAATTTGGACCTATAGCAAGGTTTTTGGACCTTGCTATAGGCCACATTTCTTGTAGTGTGAAGATGGGATAGTATTCAGCTCCTGCCCTCACATGCACGTGAGGCCATGCATATGGGGCCCACATACATGTGAGGGCAGGTGATGCATCGTGAGGCAACTGAGCATGCTCCGATGAAGATTGTGTTGCTGCTGTTTCTACTGATAAACTGAAAGGCCACAAACCATAGCTCCTTATGATGGTGCTCGTTAGGTTTTAATGTGCCATACAGTGATAAATCGGTTGTTGGGTTTGAGTCGGGCCGACCCGACATTAATGATGTTTCTCGAATTAATTTCTTTACAGCTGCTTCAGAATGTAATATAAAATATAATTGAATGTTACTATTATTTTGGTTTCACTCAATTAGATGAATTTTTGGCTCAACTAAAGATAATTAGATTGTTGATTCATGTCACACGTAATTTCTACACCAAGAGAATAAATATAACGGCCGTGCTAGCCTGACAGGCTTATCATAAGACTGTCATACAGTCATATGGATGTTTTATTGCTTTAAGGTGGTGAAAGTTGTTTGATTTATAGTCTAGACTTCAAATATATTAAAAAGTAACAATAAACCCCCCAAGTTAATAAAAGATATGTACGTCACATTTATTAATCAGATTTAAATGTTAATATTTATCTGCATTTTTTACATGATGACTAATTTGAGAGGAAAAAAAAAAGAGAAATTACCTTCTCATTTAGAACAAAAAAACAAATCCTATATTTTTTATTGGGAAAAACGACACCTTATCCTTTTAGATTGTGTTCTCCCAATCAACTTAATTGTATTTTTCTTAAATGATTTAGTTTGAATCATTCATTATTTGAATTAATCATATCAATTTATTTATTTTTGCGAAACATATAAGCTAGTTTTAGTAAATATCATGTTCATTTCTTTTTTCAATTTTAATTGATATATCCCTTTTATGTTGTAATAGCTATTAATGATGAGATGGTAATACATGCACAAACTCGTGATAGGAACACAACTACAAAAGTCATAATGGTGAAAATCTAAATAACATTTAGTTCAATATCATTGTTTTTTGAAGTAGTTGATAAAATCTACATTCTTAAAATTATTGGGGTTCTATGATTATTATACTAATGCCCTTTATTTTATGCATTATAATTTTCATAATTATGTCATTTTACAGCGAGATAACCAATATGAACAAAATAATGAATATTCTAAAAGATAGTGATGTGGGGTATTTTCGTCTGGATACGTGTCCGCTCTCCAACACTCCACGTCAGACTGCTTTAGTTCCTGCTGGATGCTTAAGCAGCTTTTGAGTTCAGAACCTGCACTCAACACCACACGTAAACTAAGCCGGTGCCTCCTCCAGCGAAGGCACTCCGACGCTCAAGTCAGATATGTCAGAATTTGAGGTATTGTCGTCGGAGACAATAGCTCGAAATTATAGGTCGAATTATGCCCAAATAGGTCGAATTTAGGCTCTATAGGTCGAAATAGCACACCTCGAAATGGTATTGAGAACCGTGATGAGGAAACCCGAATAGATCGAATTACTCTCAAATAGCTCGAAATACACTCTATATAGATCGAACAAGAGCTATTGCAATACAGCTCGAATTATTGCTCTATAGCTCGAATTCGATGTATATAGCTCGAAATTAAATGCTAGAAAATAAAAACGTACCTTAGAATGAGGCATGGGACCCCCTTATATAGTAATAAGAGTCCTTATTCGTCTAAAAGTGCAATCCAAGTAGAACTATGACTCAAAATATGTCGAATTAGAGCTATTTTGAAATAGCTCGAATTGGTCCTTCAAATAGGTCGAACTAGGCCTCAAATAGATCGAATTTGGGCCCATATAGCTCGAACTGGACTCCTGGGCCTCAAATAGATCGGATTTTAGCTCATATAGCTCGAATTGGGCTTTTGGGCCTCAAATAGATCTAATTTGAGCCCATATAGCTCGGATTGGGCTTGATATAGCTCGAATCGGGCCTTTTCGGGCCCAAATGGATCTCGCTTGGGCTCAATTTGGGCCTACTTGGGCCGATTTTCAAGTTTTGCCTTGAATTGTAATTTTGCATTAAAAAATAATGGTGCTGACGTGGCGGTACCGAAATATGATACATCAGATAGAGAAAGTTTTTGAAAATGACAACATTTTAAGCATAATAGATTTATATTCTTTCTTTTAAATTCCTAGTTTATCTACGCATAACAATTAAACAATGAGTCACTTAATTGGTAAGATACTCTTAAAGCATATTTTTGCGTTAAAAGTTTGTTTGCTCCATATGCAAATCTTGTTCCTTTGAAGTTTTCTCTTTAAAAACTTATAATCTTATTTATAAAAAAAAAAAAAAAAAAAAAAAAAAAAAAAAAAAAAAAACCATAATAAGAATAAGACCAGCAGACGTAATTTTTTCATGAGAAAGAAATATGAGGTAAAATACAAATAAATAGTAATAAAAATGAAAAAAAATGTAAATTAACATGATATTACTCGCCACTCATAAATCATAACAAGACAAATTGGGGAGAAATTTTAAAATAAGAAAAGATTGGGTCAAAATCTAAATATTTTAGAACTTGAAGTCCCGGTTTCCCACCCATGTTTGATTTCTAAATATGAATGAAACAGGGCTGTAAGCTTACAGCCCTGTCAGGAAATCATTTTCCTAAATATAAAGCGAAAAAAAAAAAAACGAGTCGCGTAAATATGTGCAAATCCAATTAGATTGATACGAGTGTAAACTTAATTTAGTTGCAAATAATAAATCGTTTGCATTTTGGTTTGGATTTTTGTTAGAAAATTATAAGCAACAGAAACGGAAAATGAAGAGTGCCTTGAGGCGTCAAAGAACACTTTCTTAAAGGCAATATTTCCCAACTATATGTGCCAAAATAAATTAGTCTACATGATATGACAAGGCTTGAGAATTATTTTGAGACAAAATGCAGAAAATTTTGGACAAATAATAATTCGTCCCGCATTATTAATATTGATGTGGGGTATTTTCGTCTGGATACGTGTCCGCTCTCCTACACTCCACGTCAGACTGCTTTAGTTCCTGCTGGATGCTTAAGCAGCTTTTGAGTTCAGAACCTGCACTCAACACCACACGTAAACTAAGCCGGTGCCTCCTCCGGCGAAGGCACTCCGACGCTCAAGTCAGATAGGTCGGAATTTGAGGTATTGTCGTCAGGGACAATAGCTCGAAATTATAGGTCGAATTATGCCCAAATATGTCGAATTTAGGCTCTATAGGTCGAAATAGCACACCTCGAAATGGTATTGAGAACCGTGATGAGGAAACCCGAATAGATCGAATTACCCTCAAATAGCTCAAAATACACTCTATATAGATCGAACAAGAGCTATTGCAATATAGCTCGAATTATTGCTCTATAGCTCGAATTCGATGTATTTAGCTCGAAATTAGATGCTAGAAAATAAAAACGTCCCTTAGAATGAGGCATGGGATCCCCTAATATAGTAATAAAAGTCCTTATTCAGCTAGAAGTGCAATCCAAGTAGAACTATGACTCAAAATAGGTCGAATAAGAGCTATTCTGTTATAGCTCGAATTGGGCCTTCAAATAGGTTGAATTGGGCCAAATAGGTCGAATTTGGGCCAAATAGGTCGAAATAGGCCAAATAGGTCGAATTTCGACCTATTCTTCAGCTTTGCGCAGTCTCACCGTTGTTGTTATATCTCCTTCTCCGGACCTCAGAATCTAGATCCGCTTTTTGATTTGGAAACTAGACTCAAGTGGCTTTCCAGAAATATATAATTCATCGAATTCAGAGTTGAATTGATAGCTCGAGTGTACTAGTCGAAATACAGCTCCAGGCTCTTGACTTTCGACTTATTCTCCAGCTTTGTGCAGCCTCACCGTTTTTGCTATATCTCCTTCTCTGGACCTCGGAATCTCGATCCGCTTGTTGATCTGGAAACTAGACTTGAGAGGCTTTCCAGGCATATATAATTCATTGAATTCGGACTTGAGTTGATAGCTCGAATTCACTAGTCGAAATCCAGCTCGGGATTCCACTCTCCAAAGCTTCTCCCCCTTTGAATGATGAATATGACTCCTTTATATACTACTTAGAGTCCTTCCTTAGCTAGAAGTACATTCCAAGTAGGATTATAAGTTCTCCTCCCCTTTATATACCACTTAGAGTCCTTCCTTAGCTAGAAGTCCATTCCAAGTAGAATTATAAGTTGACTTGGATCCTGAATATCTCTAAATTGGGCCTGCACAGGCCTAATTTTGAGTTTTTTTGCTTTGAATTGTAATTTTGCATTAAAAAATAATAGTGCTGACGTGGCATAATAATCCCAAAATATGCTCAGATATTATATCTAATATTATGACGTGGCACTACCAAAATATGGTACATCATGGAGTCCCCCAGTTTGTAAGAGTAATGTGCAGAAACATTGGTCATACAAACTATAATATCTCAAGAAACCCCGATAATCGTGCAACGAGTCCGTAAAGATTTGAAAACTCAGAGTTCCGGTTGGAAAACTCAGATTTTCGACTCATGACGTGAGTTTGCTACTGAATGACGTCTTTTACACTGTAAGATTTTTAGTAGTCGAGTTTCATGATCACGTAAACTGCATGGCTCAGGGCCTTATATTTATAGCGACCAAGCTGTTTGGCGTAGGGTATTGATCTTTATCACCTAAGCTGCTTGGCTTAGGGTGTTTATATGTTTCTTGAATTGAGGCTAGTGCTCATATCCCATTTCTTTAACGTCCAAGCTACTTGGCTTTGAATTTTGTGTGTTTACCAACTAAGCTGCTTGTGGCTTAGGGTATTAAAATCTTCATGAGTTGAGGCTAGTGCTCAGACTCATTTTGTAATGTCAAAGCGGTTTGTGGCTTTGGACTTTGTTTTATGAGTTGAGGCTAGTGCTCAGACTCATATTTGTAACGTCCAAGCGGCTTGTGGCGTTGTATGTTTTATGAGTTGAGGCTAGTGCTCATACTCATTTTGGAACGTCCAAGCGACTTGCGGCTTTGGACTTTGTTTTATGAGTTGAGGCTAGTGCTCATACTCATTTTGTAACGTCCAAGCGACTTGTGGCTTTGGGCTTTGTTTTATGAGTTGAGGCTAGTGCTCACACTCATTCTTGTAACGCCCAAGCAGCTTGTGGCTTTGGGCTTTGTATGTTTTATGAGTTGAGGCTAGTGCTCATACTCATTTTGTAACGTCCAAGCGACTTGTGGCTTTGGACTTTGTTTTATGAGTTGAGGCTAGTGCTCACACTCATTCTTGTAACGCCCAAGCAGCTTGTGGCTTTGGGCTTTGTATGTTTTATGAGTTGAGGCTAGTGCTCATACTCATTTTGTAACGTCCAAGCGACTTGTGGCTTTGGACTTTGTTTTATGAGTTGAGGCTAGTGCTCAGACTCATATTTGTAACGTCCAAGCGACTTGTGGCTTTGGACTTTGTTTTATGAGTTGAGGCTAGTGCTCAGACTCATATTTGTAACGTCCAAGCGGCTTGTGGCTTTGGACTTTGGTGTTTTAATCTCTGCATATCATTTTGGTTCTCCTGTTTTGTAGGAGCTTCCCGATGATGATAAGGTAGAAGTAGCCATTGAGTTCTTCCGCTCGGCTACCTGGGAGGAGATTGCCTTGGAGAGAGGCGGCTTTGACACGACCAAGGGTTACAACATGGCCCTTGATGAGATCATCTCCCGAGGTGCCCTTGCTCCTGGATTCAAGAGAGAGGATTTTAACGTCCTCAACTGCCTGAACGAGGATGATGCGGAGGTTGGTGAATCCTCAGGCGTTGCTGCTGCTGATCCTTCTCCTGCTGATCCATCTCCTGCTGAGCCTGCTCCTACTGAGGAAGTTGGCGAACCCAAGCATGATCCATTCACGTCCTTCTATCCCCTCCATCAGGTATGGCTCTCTGATTTTGTTGATGAGCAGCCATCCACTTCTGCTGCTGCTGCTGCCGCTGCTCCGGATGAGCTCCTGGAGGAGGGTGAGATGGGTTTTGACCCTCAGGTCCTGGATCATCCTGCAGAGGGCGATCAGGCTATGCCCGATGTCCCTGTTCCTACTGCTGCTCCACGTCAGATTTCTCCAGTTGACGACACCGGGCCCCTGAACGAGTCATTTGCTGCGATTCAGGAACAAAGCGAGGGTGCTGTGAAGTCGCTGGGACTAAATCTGCTGCCCTGATTACTTTGAGTGGCATGCGTGCCCGTATTCCTGGCGTCTGTGCCTTAGATAGTATTTTGAACATCTTTACTTTTCGTACAGTATATTCGCAATAGTACATTCTTTTCGTACAGTATATCTTGTTGACTTGTGCGCGATTTTAGCGCCTATCCATTGCTAGTACAGTTTGACTTTAGAAACTTTCGAATGTCGTTACTCTCTCTTGTTAAGTCTTCACTCATATATGTCTACTTTTTAAGTTTATATTTGTCACTTGCTAAAACACTTAAGTTTTATAAACAAGTATTTGTGAGAGTGCGAGAACTTGTGCTCGACTCTACGAGGCTTGTGCTCGTTGTGCGAAGCTAATGTTCGCGCTTGCGAAGCTATGTTCGCGGGAATACGAGAACTTGTGCTCGATTCCACGAGGCTTGTGCTCGTTGTGCAAAGCTATGTTTGCGCTTGCGAAGCTATGTTCGCGGGAGTACGAGGACTTGTGCTCGTTGTGCAAAGCTATGTTTGCGCTTGCGAAGCTATGTTCGCGGGAGTACGAGGACTTGTGCTCGACTCCACGAGGCTTGTGCTCGTTGTGCAAAGCTATGTTTGCGCTTGCGAAGCTATGTTCGCGGGAGTACGAGGACTTGTGCTCGACTCCACGAGGCTTGTGCTCGTTGTGCAAAGCTATGTTTGCGCTTGCGAAGCTATGTTCGCGGGAGTACGAGGACTTGTGCTTGACTCCACGAGGCTAGTACTCGTTATACGAAGCTAACGTTCGTTTTGATTAAGTATTTAAACTTAAAGTTTGTAGATAGTATGAGTTTAACTTTATGTATCCTTATAGATTGTAATATTGCGGGTAATGAGTAGGCAACGGCTAAACTTGAATAAAATAAGAGATTTTATTAGTTTTGGGACTAAGCTCGAGCAATTCTGCAAATCTGCAATTCTGCATCCAAGTCATCAGAATGAGCTACCGGATCAGTAGTCCCATCATACTTCTTCATCTCAGGAAGAAGAATTCCTTCATTCAGTGTCAACTTGCTAATTGCCTCACTAAATGGAGTTGGCTTCCCCATTATTGGAATATGTCCAGCAATTACAGGCTCCAGTCTTGGGACACTCTCTCAGGCAACTCCCTGTCTCTTCCGGCAGTACGACTTGCTGCGGGTCGATGATCAGAACCTCTCTGCCTAGAGTTTACCTCTCCGTCCCTCACTTCTCTATCTCGACCAGTTGCTCGACTGGGAGCTCTGTTAGCATTAGTCCTCATTGAACGAGGATTCCTCCTTTCAGGCGAGGGAGATGGATCCCTTGGCCTTGTCATCCTAGTCTGCGTGTAATGCCTCGACTCATCACGACGCTGGGTCTGATGAGTCCTTCCTTGATGCAGTGTTGCAGGTTGTGCTGCTGGTTGTTGTGCTATTGGAGTCTGAACATTCTGTAGAACAGAAGTGTTAGCCAATTGCTGCACAATTATTGGAACCATAGTCCTTTGGAATGCTGCCATAATTTGATCCAACTGAGCGGAATTCAATTGTTGTTGTTCCGTGGGAGGAACTTCAGGTTGATTCGTTGTGTAAGTTGGAGGATCAAGGGGAGTGCTGGGTGCCGCCACTGATGTTCGCTCAGAAGCATCAGGTGCCCGATTATCATCCTCCCTCTGTGATCTAGTCCTTCCTGCCATTCCATTCTTCTCCGCTGCTTTCCGTTGAGCCATTGAGTGTCAGTGTTTGTTACTAAGTGCGTAAAAAGGTTCCCACAGACGGCGCCACTGATGTGGGATATTTTCGTCTGGATACGTGTCCGCTCTCCAACACTCCACGTCAGACTGCTTTAGTTCCTGCTGGATGCTTAAGCAGCTTTTGAGTTCAGAACCTGCACTCAACACCACACGTAAACTAAGCCGGTGCCTCCTCCGGCGAAGGCACTCCGACGCTCAAGTCAGATAGGTCGGAATTTGAGGTATTGTCGTCAGGGACAATAGCTCGAAATTATAGGTCGAATTATGCCCAAATAGGTCGAATTTAGGCTCTATAGGTCGAAATAGCACACCTCGAAATGGTATTGAGAACCGTGATGAGGAAACCCGAATAGATCGAATTACCCTCAAATAGCTCGAAATACACTCTACATAGATCGAACAAGAGCTATTGCAATATAGCTCGAATTATTGCTCTATAGCTCGAATTCGATGTATATAGCTCGAAATTAGATGCTAGAAAATAAAAACGTCCCTTAGAATGAGGCATGGGATCCCCTTATATAGTAATAAAAGTCCTTATTCAGCTAGAAGTGCAATCCAAATAGAACTATGACTCAAAATAGGTTGAATTAGAGCTATTTTGTTATAGCTCGAATTGGGCCTTCAAATAGGTCGAATTGGGCTAAATAGGTCGAATTTGGGCCAAATAGGTCGAATTTCGACTTATTCTTCAGCTTTGCGCAGTCTCACCGTTGTTGTTATATCTCCTTCTCTGGATCTCGAAATCTAGATCCGCTTTTTGATTTGAAAACTAGACTCAAGAGGCTTTCCAGAAATATACAATTCATTGAATTCGGAGTTGAATTGATAGTTCGAATATACAAGTCGAAATACAGCTCCAGGCTCTTGACTTTCGACTTATTCTCCAGCTTTGCGCAGCCTCACCGTTTTTGCTATATCTCCTTCTCTGAATCTCGGAATCTCAATCCGCTTGTTGATCTGGAAACTAGACTTGAGAGGCTTTCCAGGTATCTACAATTCATCGAATTCGGACTTGAGTTGGTAGCTCGAATTCACTAGTCGAAATTCAGCTCGGGATTCCACTCTCCAAAGCTTCTCCCCCTTTGAATGATGAATATGACTCCTTTATATACTATTTAGAGTCCTTCCTTAGCTAGAAGTACATTCCAAGTAGGATTATAAGTTCTCCTCCCCTTTATATACCACTTAGAGTCCTTCCTTAGCTAGAAGTCCATTCCAAGTAGAATTATAAGTTGACTTGGGCCCTGAATAACTCTAAATTGGGCCTGCACAGGCCTAATTTTGAGTTTTTTTGCTTTGAATTGTAATTTTGCATTAAAAAATAATGGTGCTGACGTGGCATAATAATCCCGAAATATGCTCAGATATTATATCGAATATTATGACGTGGCACTACCAAAATATGGTACATCAAATATATAGAAGATGAAGAGACTTTTCTGAATGGGTGCATCTTTTTCAATGGGTGCAACTTTTTCTGCGGGTGTTTTAAACCAAAATTTTCATTTGCTCATTTCAAATTTAAATTTAATTTAATTCAGATTTTAAAACATATCATTACTAAATTCCAAAAAATAAATTTCGAATTTATTAATTAAACATAAACTGGATCTGAATTAATTCCAGCCCGTCCAAGTGCCCATCCTTGACTTTTAATAAACATCGACGTATCCTCACTGGTCAGAAATGTTTTTTGATAAACACCTTTCATTTATCAAATCAACGATAATGACGAGCTACAAGAGGGATGTCATAGTCAGAAAACACCTTCTTAAGAGGGTCAAAAAAAGGGACATAGGCCGATACAACATTACGACGAGCACATACTGCTAAGTTATGAGCAACTTGGTCACAAGTTGTAGGAACAACTATTTTTTTAGGCCAACATGCCCATCATTTCTTGATTTCTAAATTATAAATCATATGAAAATAAATTTATTTTTATTAAAAACATAAAAAATTACTATGTTTGCTGATAGTTTAATTAAAGTTAAAGAAACTATAATATATATTTTTGTTGAGTATTTATAAAGTTATCAAATAAATCTTGTTTCACTATATTTGAATTAGCATAAAAAATTGAAAAGATTCGGATCCAAAAATACCCTTAATCAAAGAGTTAAATCATTCAATTCTAAAAATACACCATTGAATAAATTATTTTAAAAATAACAATTTTTTTATTTTTTTTATTTTTTTAGGTAATATCACAAAACTTTCCTGTAACTTTTGGTAAAAACGTTTTTATTATAAAAAATAGCATAGCAAAAGGTTTTTACACCTGGACATGCGTTTTGACTGTTTGGCGTTAACATAGGAAAAATGATCATTTTGAGCCCGATTAGACATATTTTGTAGGGAAATTGATACTTACGGGATAAGATCACGATCTGAAAAGCTATAAGGCAAAAGTGCGAAATGGACAAAGCCAATGGCAAATTTTGCATCTCTGCCTATTCAAAGAGTCGCCTTAAGTTAAATTGAGATTACGTCAACTTTTTTTTAAAAAAGTAAATATTTAGTTTCCAAAAATACTTTCGTAATAAAAGCTTGTTACCTAAAGACGTTACAATGTTCAAATTAATTAAAAAGCTAATATAGAGCCTTTTTACGAGTTTTCAAATATTCATCATAGTACAAAAATAATTGTATACGCGTGACACCATCTGTTATTTAAAATTGTCAACAAAATCGTCAGATTGTATTCTTATCATTTAGTAGGTAAGTGTATCTTAAAATATTATTATTAGAGTAAAGATAACTATGATTTTTGTTTTGTTTTCATGTTTGAACACTGTTTTAGATATTACTAAATCTTTGTATCCCGAAATATTATCCCATTAAATATAAAAATATAATAATAATCCAAAACACGGTCGATTAGATTTGTTTTGACATTAATAAATAACCGAGGTTGTGGCCACTTTATACACCCAAAAAAGACCGCGAGAGTTTTCTCTTTCTTCTTCAAACTGAATCAGATTTTTGCCTATTTTCTAGAGAGAGAGAGTAGAGAGAGAGAGAGAGAGTATTTGAAATCAATGGGTAACGTAAATTGTGTATGTTGTGCGTGCGTGGGCCAGGCGAGCATAGGAGTGGTCGAGAAGTGGGGCCGATTCGAGCGGCTAGCTAAACCTGGCTTCCATTGTTTCAATCCCCTCGCCGGACGATGTCTCGCCGGAAAACTGTCTACGAGGATCAACTCTCTCGACGTCACAATCGAGACCAAAACCAAGGTCTATATATATATATATGTGTGTGTGTGTGTGTGTGTATGTATTGTGTACTGTGTGTTATCTGTTTGTGTTTGAATTTGATGACCGTACAACGATTCTTTTCTGTTTTGTGGAGTCCGATCATTGTTTTGTTGTGAACTGTGTTGTTTACGTTTTATTCGAGTGAATGGTGGTGTGTATGTATGTATGGGTTGAAATTTGAGGCGAAGGGGTTTTGGGCTCTGTGAATGAGATTTTGTTGCTTTTAGGCTAGTTATGATTTGCCTGGACTGATTTGGAAATTTTAGGTTAGTGTGAATATCGTGGCTAGTGATGGCGAAAACTCCTTTTGGAGACGATTACATCGCTTCTCTCTGATTCGATGGATTTTCTTTTAATCGTAGTTTTGGTGGATGTGATCACGTCTTTCAACTATATGTAAATCGAGCGGTTATTTGCGGGGGGTTTATTTGCTCGTTTAGTTGCAAGAGGCAATTACGGGATTCAAAGTAATGGTGTGAATTTGTCGGATATCGAGGTTTTCTTTCTGGAATAGAGTAAATGCTTTTTGGTTTGGAAAACTCTTTTCCTATTAAAATCGATATCTGGCGATTGATAGAGTTGTCCCTCTTTTTCGTTTCCCCTGTTTAAAAGTGATTGCTAGTGTTTCATGAATTACTGAATTTGTTTGGCGATCATTCGTAGGAGAGTCTAGAATTATGAATACTTGTCCACTACCTCTGGAAAGTTGAGTATTGATGTAAGTAGTAAGGTCCTGTTATTGCTTAAAAGTTTATCTAGTCTCTTACTCATTGAAGTAAATAATCAAGAACTTTGATGCATCCTTGTGTTATCTTCTTGAAGAGTCAAATTATGTCAGGCATATAAAGTAATATAAACACTAAGTTGAAAAATTATGCCCTATTGCCTGCACATTCTGATAGTTGGTACCTGCATTTAAGTTGTTAGTACACTTAGTTCTATAAAAAATGATACATGTACTTTAAGCTCAGCCTATCTTCTCAGATTTGGGTACTGATTGCTTTGGATTATGTTTTCATACGCTGTGCTGATACTTTGAGATGTCAAGTTAGTTGTAGACTAATTTTACATTTTAACTGGGAAAGTGGCTGTGGAGTTTGATTGACAGGCGTTAAGCTGAAATCAATTATTTGGTACGAGTCGGTCTCCTATTGTATGAAAGATTATTAACTTTTTTTTTTTTATTTTATTCAACAGGACAATGTCTTTGTTCAATTGCATTGTTCAATTCAATATAGAGTGATCAAGGGAAATGCGGATGATGCGTTTTATGAATTACAAAATCCCAGGGAGCAGATACAGTCTTATGTATTTGATGGTGATTGCATTTATTCCCCTCTTCCTTTCCATTACTTTGCTGTCGCTATATGTTATATCGATTTTTATGTTGCATCTGCTTGTGTTACTAGTGGTCCGAGCTCATGTTCCTAAATTGACTTTGGATGAGCTTTTTGAACAAAAGAGTGATGTAGCTCAAGCTGTATTGGAGGAACTTGAGAAGGTAATTTATATTGGTTAGATGGATAAAAATAGTGTTATTTGCTTCAGTCCTCTTTCTGATGTTTTTGGTGTTTCAGTGCCTACTCCAGGAGGTGTGGTACTACTGTCTGTATCAGCGGGCAGGATTATTAAATAGAATCTGTACTTGTTTCACTAAGTATTCTTTATTTCTGCTGAAGTCTTTGATCTCTTGATGCAGTAAGGACAGAGCTAAAGTATACTCAGTTGTTCATCTTTTACTGTCACAAAAGATTATATAAATTTCATGGATCGCTGAGATTCATCATTGATATATAATGCCAATCAGCTGTGCACATTAGGAAGGGAAAAGACCTAGAAGATGGTTTCTTCTTTTTATTCTAATCTTCACTCACAAACTTTTTTCTCTTTTGTTATTTGTGTTTTGAAGCAAATTATGCCTTTGCTGGTGTGAAGCATCTCGGCTGATCAATTGGTCTAAAGCTCTACACTTTATATATATTATTATAGTAGTTGTTATTTGATTAGAGCAATTAAGAAGTCACTTTTTAGCCAATTTTAATTTGTGAATAGATGAAAAATTACGCGCAATATGTAGGTAAAAGAGAAACTATCTCCAGAGATATATGTCATATAAACATTCGTACTACAAGCATACAGACGGAGAAAGAAAAATAGTTTATGGAAATATAAATATGTTTTTTGGTTCTTCGCTTGTTTGGTCATTGGGGCTGATCAGTAAGTAACTCCTTAACAACAACAACCAATCCTGTAAGGCCCAATTGATTGGGCCAGGCAGTAAGTAACTCCTGTTATGTATAGAACATTAGTCCCATTCATTAATTTATTTGGTCTCATGACCAAACTGGAAATTCGTATGCAAATGATCCGCCATTCAAGCATCACTTTGAAGCTGATTTTACATGTCAGGTGATGGGAGCATATGGATACAACATAGAGCACATATTGATGGTGGACATCATTCCTGATACCTCTGTACGCATAGCAATGAACGAGATCAATGCGGGTTAGCATCCTTGCCAAGTCTTCTCTTTTTATTTTTAATTTTCAACTTCAGACGTGACGTCCAAGTGCTTCTGTATTTTCTTCTTTGGAATTTTCATATCACTTGTTTACTTTTCACGCAGCTAACTCTTCTTTTTGTTGAACTTTTGCCATTGCGGCACGTTATCTTCGTTCATACCTTAATTTGTTGTGAATTGCCAAAGAAAGGTGTTGACGGAATAAAGTTTCTTAAAAGAATTCTGTGAACTGCACTTGCTTCTTTTGTTTCTCTGGGAAACTTCCATTTAGTTTGTGTTGATGATATCTTTGTTTCTCAAAAAAGTTCCTAGATAGAGTAGATCTTGCAATATTCTATGTAGGGAACCAAGATTGATAGAATTTTTTGTTGTAACCAAGTGTGCTATTCGTCATGATTAACAATATATATGATCATATGGGTAGTGCAAGACCACTGAATTCTCACACTAGAATCATTTAATACACATTTCCTGAGTTGGGCATTATACAGAGATTCTTGGATATACTTTTAGAGTGTTGATTCGTGAATTGATTGTTAGATGATCCATCAATGTAGTTGCTGGTAATCTCTTTCTCTCTTCTTCTACGATTTTAAAATAGCGTGACATTGTATTTCGTCATTGACAAATATGATTACCAAAAGGAACATGCCGTTGGGTCACCGAAAATTGCCAAACATCGTGTCTGATTAGAATTCTCAATCTGTATGTATACTTTAATATGAACATTCACTGTTCTTCCTATTGGTGCTCTCTATTCAGGGCTTATGCTCTTAAAAGCTTGAAAGCTAACGTCTTCCAACAATCTTATTATCTTCAGTTTACCTTTGGTCCTGCCCCTCGAAAGGCATCCAACGTTGTTTTTGCCCCAAACTATTAACACTTTCTTATCATCCCGCATGACAGCTCAAAGGATGCAGCTAGCTAGTGTATACAAAGGTGAGGCTGAGAAAATTCTCCAGATCAAGAAAGCAGAAGCTGAAGCTGAATCCAAGTACCTCGGCGGACTTGGGGTTGCCCGGCAAAGGCAGGCCATCACAGACGGGCTTCGTGAGAATATTTTGAACTTCTCCGACAAAGTTGAAGGCACGTCGGCTAAGGAAGTGATGGACCTGATCATGATCACGCAATATTTTGACACCATTAAAGACCTTGGAAATGGGTCTAAGAACACCACAGTTTTCATACCACATGGCCCGGGTCACGTACGGGATATTGGCCAACAGATACGTAATGGCATGATGGAAGCATCGAGTGCTCAGCTAAATCTTATATAACTTTTTTAAATTTTAGCTATAGTAGTGTTACTTTAGAGTCACTTTTATGAATTTTTTTATATTGAAATATTCTTCGCGAGGCTTTTATTTTTTATGACGAGTTTGTAATTTTTAATGTAATTAAAGCTCAACCATTCAATGCCTCAAAAGTACTTAAATGATGTTTACATTCTGTTCTTGAAAATGTTTACAAGAATATCTAAAAATTTACAAAATTTTGAGGAGCATTTGGGAGAAAACAGTGGATCTTTAGATTTTCTTAAGATGACTACAACATAATCAATTATTAAGTTATTATCTCTATGTAATTCTGAAATCAAAGAAAATATACCAAGTTGGTAAAATCGTAAAGGATACTTTACGAGCCACAAGATGTATTTGTTACCTAAAGACTTTAAAATGTTCAAATTAATTAAAAAACTAATTTAAAGCCTTTTGACGACTTTTCAAATATTTATCATCATAGTACAAAAATAATTGTATATGCGTGACAGTATCTGTTATCTAAAATTGTCAACAAAACAAAATCGTCAGATTGTATTCGTATCATTTATTAGGTAAGTGTATCTTACAAACATTATTTTAGAGTAAAGATAACTATGATTTTTGTTTTGTTTTCATGTTTGAACACTGTTTTAGATATTACTAAATCTTTGTATCCCATTAAATATAAAAATATAATAATAATAATCCAAAACACGCGATGGCGGTCGACTAGATTTGTTTGACATTTATAAATAACGTCGTGGCTACTTTACACACCCAGAAAAGATTATTATTATCAAATAAAAAATTATATAATAATAATACACACACGTCAGAGTTTTGTCTTTCTTCTTCAAATTGAATCAGATTTTCTAGAGAGAGAGATTAATGGGGAACGCGTATTGTGTGTTTTGTGGGTGCGTGGACCAGGCGAGCATAGGAGTGGTTGAGAAGTGGGGCCGATTCGAGCGCTTAGCTGAACCTGGCCTCCATTTCTTCAATCCCCTCGCCGGACAATGTCTCGCCGGAATACTGTCTACAAGGATCAACTCTCTCGACGTCAAAATCGAGACCAAAACCAAGGTCTATCTATATATTGTGTACTGTGTGTTAATTATGAAGGATTCATTTGTTTTATGGACTCCGATCATTGTAAATTTGTGTGAGTTGAAATTTGAGGCGAAGGGGTTTTGGGCTCTGTGAATGCTTTTAGGCTAGTTATGACTGATTTGGAAGTTTTAGGTTAGTGTGAATATCGTGGCTAGTGATGGTACATCGCTACACTCTGACTCGGATGGATTTTCTTTTCATTAGAGTTTTGGTGGCTTGCTTTGTACATGTGATCACGTTTTTCAACTATGTTGAGAGGCCGTGTAAGTCAGAGCGGTTTATTTGCAAGAGGCAATTACGGAATTCAAAGTATTGGTCGAATTTGTCAATTGTGAATACAGTAAATGCTTTTGGATTTGGAAAAAATATAAAAAATCATTTATAATGTTGTGATTGTGACACGCTTGTCATATTTGGGTTCATCGGAAACTCTTTTCTATTAAGATTGATATCTGATGATTCATAGAGTTGTCTGTATCCCTCTTTTCTTTTCCCCCCGTTAAAAAGTTTGAAAGTTATTGTTGATAGGAGAGTCTAGAATGATGAATACTTGCCCTGTACCTTTCCAAAGTTAAGCATTCCTTTGTTTCAGATACAAGTATTGAATGAAGTAAGCAGCAACGTCCTATTATTGTTTAGAAAACTATGTCAAACTGTGTGTAGTTTCTTACTCATTGGAAAAGATAATCAAGAAGTTTGCTGCATCCTTATGTTATCTTCTTGAAGATTAAATTGATGTCAGTCATCTAAAGTAATATAAACACTAGGCTGAATATATGTGCCCCTGTCTGATATTGCTGCACATTCTGATAATTGGTACCTGCATTTTAGTTGTTTTAACATTTAATGCTATAAATAATGATACATGTACTCTAATCTCTGCCTATCTTCTTTGCTGAGATGTCAAGTTAGTTGAAAGCTAATTTGCTGTGGAGTTTGTTTGACGGGTGTCAAGCTGAAATCAATCATTTGGAACGAGTCGGTCTCCTATTGTATGAGAAATTATTAACTTTTTTTTATTATTCAACAGGACAATGTCTTTGTTCAATTGCATTGTTCAATTCAATATAGAGTGATCAAGGGAAATGCGGATGATGCGTTTTATGAATTACAAAATCCCAGGGAGCAGATACAGTCTTATGTATTTGATGGTGATTGCATTTATTCCCCTCTTCCTTTTCGTTTCTTTGCTGTCGCTATATGTTATATCGATTTTTATGTTGTATCTGCTTGTGTTACTAGTGGTCCGAGCTCATGTTCCTAGAATGACTTTGGATGAGCTTTTTGAACAAAAGAGTGATGTAGCTCAAGCTGTATTGGAGGAACTTGAGAAGGTAATTTATATTGTTTAGATGGATAAAAATAGTTTTATCAGTTTCAGTCCTATGTTTTGATATTTTTGGTGTTTCCATGCGTACTTGTTAATATCTGTATCAGCAGGCAGGATTATAAAATAGAATCTGTACTTGTTTCATTAAGTGATTTTTATTTGTGCCGCAATTCTTTGATCTCTCAATGCAGTAAGGAGAAAGCTAATCTATACTCAGTTGTTCATCTTTTACTCTCACAAAAGACTCTGTGATTATAGCAATTTCATGGATCGATGAAACTCATAATTGATATGTAATGTCATTCAGCTGTGTGCATTAGGAAGGCAAAATACCTAGAAAATGCTTCCTTCTTTATTTTAGTCTTCAGTTACAAACTTTTTTCTTTTTAGTTCTTTGTGTTTTGAAGCGAATTATGTCTTCGCTGATGTGAAGGAGCTTGGTAGATCAATTGATATACTGCTGTACCCCTTTATATATTATTATATTTGTTATTTGATTACAGCAATTAAGAATTCACTTTAGCCGATTTAATTTGTGAAGAAATGCAAAGTTACTCGCAATATGCAGGTCAAATTGAAACTATCTCCAGAGATATATGTCATATAAACTTTCGTACTAGAAATATACAAATGGGGAAAGAAAAATAGTTTATGGAAGTATGAAGATGTTTTTTGGTTCTTCTCTTGTTCAATGATTGGGGCTCTGATCAGTATGTAGCTCCTCAACAACAACCACCAAGCCTATAGTCCCAATTAATTGGGTTAGGCAGTCGGTGACTTCTGTTATCCATAAAACACTAGTTCCATTCATTAATTTATTTGGTCGCAAATGATTTGCCATAAGCATCAATTTGGAGCTGATTTAACGTGTCAGGTGATGGGAGCATATGGATACAACATAGAGCACATATTGATGGTTGACATCATTCCTGATACCTCTGTACGCAAAGCAATGAATGAGATCAATGCGGGTTAGCATTCTTGCCAAGTCTTCTCTTTTTATTTTTAATATTCAACTTCAGACATATTGTCAAGTGCTTCTGAATTTGCTTCTGTTGAATTTTCTCATCACTCATTTACTTTTCACCCAGCTGACTCTTCTTTTTGTTGAAACTTTGCCATTGGGCACTTTATCTTAGTTCATGCCTTTTATTTGATCATAAATGTGGTTGCCAATGAAAGGCGTTGATGGAATAAAGTATCTAAAAAGAATTCTCTGTTGAAGAAATGCGCTTGTTTCTTTCGTTTCCCTGGGTAACTTCCATTTAATTTTAGGGTAAAACGCTTTAAACCCCCCAACCTGTGGGGTGTTTCACAATGTACCCCCTCAACTATAAAAAGGAGTAAATAGCCCCCATAATTTAAAGTGTAAAACACCTCATAGATTGGGGGTTTAAAGTGTTCTACACTTCTACCCATAATTTTATTGATGATACCTTTGTTTCTCTGTTTTTCAATAAAATCCTATTTCGTGTAGGAAATCTTGTAGTATTCTATGTAGGGAACAAGATTCATTGAATTTTTTGCTGTAATCTTGGTGTGCTATTCTTCAATCTTTTCAATATATCCGACCATATGGATAGTGCAAGGCCGCTGAATTCTAACGCTAGAATCGTTTAATTCACATTTCCTGAGTTGGGTGGTATGTAAAGACCATCTTTTGATGAGCATTATACAGAGATTCTTGGATACTTTGGTGTAATTTGATTCATGAATTGATTGTTAGATGATCTATAAATGTAATGCTGGTAATTTCTTTCTTCCTCTCTTCTACGATTATAGATTAGCGAGACATTGTATTTTACCGTAGATAATTATGATTACCAAGAAGAACCTGCCGTTGGGCCTTTGGGCCTCTCTCCGAAAAGAACTTACGCCCTTGAAAGCTAACGTCTTTCCGACAATCTTATTATCTTCAGTTTATCTTTTAATCCTGCCCCTCGAAAGGCATCCAACATTAGTTTTTGCCCAAACTAGTAACACTTTCTTATTCCACATGACAGCTCAAAGGATGCAGCTAGCTAGTGTATACAAAGGTGAGGCTGATAAAATTCTCCAGATCAAGAAAGCAGAAGCTGAAGCCGAATCCAAGTATCTCGGCGGAGTAGGGGTTGCCCGGCAAAGGCAGGCCATCACAGACGGACTTCGTGAGAATATTTTGAACTTCTCCCACAAAGTTGAAGGCACGTCGGCGAAGGAAGTGATGGACCTTATCATGATCACTCAATATTTTGACACCATCAAAGACCTCGGAAATGGGTCTAAAAACACCACTGTTTTCATACCACATGGCCCGGGTCACGTACGGGATATTGGCCAACAGATACGTAACGGCATGATGGAAGCATCGAGTGCTCAGCTAAATCATGATGAATAAATTTGCTGCTTTTGTGAATATTGGTCGTTTTCCCCCGGTGGAGTACACAATAAGGAATGGACTTTAGAGAAGATGTTATCTATATCATTTGAGATTGCAATTGCGTTTATCTTTTATGCTTGAGATGTGACAATGGGTTAAAGTTCTATATCTTTTTACACTTTGATTAATTGTCGATGTTGCTGGGAGAAGTGTTATTTTGTGAATATATTTTGACATGGTATTGCTAAATAATTACAAAATCATATGTTTTCTGTACTTAATATTGAATATTACTCTATTGTACTATTGTATGGTTTAGAATGGATGAGGGTTAAATGGTCATTGTTACGACTTACGAGATATATCATGCAATCCTTTTGTGACAAGGTAGTATATATAACAAGCTAGGATATAATATTGTTGGTAGTGCGTAAAATTTAAGAAAATATTATTGTTTTGTTTGGCGGTTGTACCAAGTTGGTACAAGTTATCAATGAAGCGATTGAAAATTGCATTATACTAATTAAGAATTAAATCTTGAATTTATACTTCATTTACAAGCAATTCATTTGAAAAGAACAATAAAATCTTAATATATATCCAATAAAATTCGTTCTAGTTTTTTCCGATTTCAATTCCCTCAATGTTCTTTTTCCAGGAAAATAAATTCACCATTTGTTAAATTGTAAACTCAGAAATACAAATATAGACAGAATTCACTTGTTTTGTACAAGTTAATTTATCATTCTTATAAAAATTGAACAAAAAAGCAAGTGTGAGAATATATATGTTTTATTATACATAGGGTGTAAATTTTTATTATACATAGGGTGTTGAGAAATTCTAAAGAAAATAAACAGGTGATGGTATGGTCGTGCCAGCCTTGATACATTCAAAAAGATGATTTGTATATGCATGTACAAACTCCAAACCTGGTCGTCCTTTGCTAGTTTCTTTTATTCAACTGAATGAGATTCTCAGGGAGGGAGAGAGGGGAGGGAGAGAGAGAGAGAGAGAGAGAGAGAGAGAGAGAGAGAGAGAGATTTGATGGGAAATTTGTGTTGTGTGTGCTGCGGCTGCGTAGAACAGGCGAGCATTGGAGTGGTGGAGAAGTGGGGCCGGTTCGAGCGGCTAGCTGAACCAGGATTTCATTGTTTCATTCTTTCGCCGGCCGGACAATGCCTCACTGCATGGCTGTCCACAAGGATCAACTCTGTCGACCTCAAAATGGAAACCAAAACTAAGGTCCTCTCTTCTCTTAATTTGCCTCTACCAGGCGTGGCGTATAATACCGTGTTGTGTAGTTTGGATCATAGAACTGGCTATTTTCAATATTATGACTGCTTATGGCGGTCAAAACTCAGTCCTAAAGAATTTTCCTTTTATATTATTGTTGTGTTGGTGGCTTGCTTTGTACAATCTGATCATATCTTCCAATTTATTTATTACAAGGTTGTTTAAGTTGAGCTTCGGGGAGGGGGGGGGGGGGGGGGGTTATTTGCGTGTGATCGGTTGCGACTTGTAAGAGGCAATTATAGAATTCAAAATACTGGTCGAATACAGTGATTTTGACACGCCTATCATATTTGGTTTCAAGGGCATTCATCAAAACTCTTTTCCTATTAAGATTGATATCTCCCGACATGGTAATTAATCTGCATTATATCATCTGTATCCCTTTTTGTTTCTTTTTTATAAGATTCTATAAGAAATCGAAGGTGTTTTGTGAATAACTGACTATGGTTTAGGATCATTTGATAGAAGATTCTCGAATATCAGTGTTTACCAATGCTTGGCCACTACCTCAGCAAAGTTGAGCATTCCTTTGTTTCAGATACAACATTAAAGTGTTCGGTTGTTGCTTAAAAATGCAGACAGTTGCTTATTCATTTGAAAAATGTAACCAAAAAGTGTGATGCATCATATGTTAACCTCTTGATGATTAAATAGATATTTCATGCATATAAACACTAAGTTGAACTATGCCCTTACCTCAAGAATATTAGTGAACATTCTGATAATTGACACCTCTATTAGAGTGGATTTTGCGTTTAGTGCTACAATTAATGGTACGTGTTCTTTAATTTTTGCCTATCTTCGTAGATAAACGTACCATTGTGATTGTAGTTTTAATGTTTTTATAAGCTATGATGATTTCCTTGAAATGTCAAGTTACTTGGCTACTGATTTCACAATGTGATTGGGAAGAATGTCCACTATATGTCTGATAACTGAAATTAATTATAACTGTGCGACCCCGTTTACTATTGTACGAGAGATTGTGAACACATATTTTTGTTCACCAGGACAATGTCTTTGTTCATTTGCATTGATCAATTCAATATAGAGTGATCAAGCAAAATGCAGATGATGCGTTTTATGAATTACAAAACCCCAGGGAGCAGATACGATATTACGTATTTGATGGTGATTAGCATTTACTCATACCCTCTTTTTCCATTATTTTCGGTTTCTATACGTTATATCAGTTCCTTATTGCTTATATTGCATCTGCTTGTGTTACTAGTGGTCCGAGCTCATGTTCCTAAACTGACTTTGGATGAGCTTTTTGAACAAAAGAGTGATGTAGCTCAAGCTGTATTGGAAGAACTTGAGAAGGTAACTTATATCGGTTTACATGGATAGAGATAGTGTTATTTATTTCAGCCCATTTCTGATATATCTGGTGTTTCAGAGCCTACTCCATGAGGTGTGGGAGCGTATTACTGTCTTATTGTATCAACAGGCAGGATTAGGAAGTAGAGCCTGAGCCTGGAGTTTGTTTCACTCCGTGCTGTGTATCTGTATTGTATGACATATTTTTTGATATTAAAACTAGGGAATTTTAAGAAGCCTGCCGACGTGAGAAGTTGCAGCTATGTCTAGTATACAATGAAGAGATAGGTTTTTGCAAGATCAAATGGGAAATTAAGGAACCGGTCTGGGGACGAGAGAATCGCGCATCTTGATGACATCAGTAAATGTGGATCCTTATTATTATTATTATTATTATTTTTAAACCGGATCCTTAATTTAAACTGCATGAATCTGACAATATAATATCCTCCTTTATGCTTGATTTCTTGGTTTTCACCACTCTTTGATCTCTTGATGCAGCATGTAAAAGCTAATGTAAACTTCTTTTAAATACTCAGTTGTGGTACTTATCTTTCACTGTTACCAGAAAAGAATTTGTACGATTGTACTAATCTGTTGACATCTAAATTTCAGCGGTGTGCATTAGGAACGGGGAAGGGACCTTGAAAGCGAGAGTTGAAGACAATATTTCGGTTCTTTACTTGTTCAACTTTATTGGGGGTTGGTCAGTGATCGACTCCAATTATCCATAAAAACACTTGTTCCATTGAAAACTTATTTGATCACATCACCGAATTGCAAACTCATATACAAACGGTTTGTTGTTCTAGCATAGTCTTGAAGCTGATTCTACTTGTCAGGTGATGGGAGAATATGGATACAGCATCGAGCACATACTGATGGTTGACATCATTCTTGACCCTGCTGTGCGTAGAGCAATGAATGAGATAAATGCAGGTTAATGTCCTTACCAGTCTTCTCTTTTAACTTTAAGCAAAACGTTCATGTGCCTTAGAGTTGTTTCTGCTGGAATCTTCTTGCAACTCATTTACTTGTTCACCCAGCTGACTCTTCTTTTTGTTATTTTTTTTTCTTTTTGGGCACTTCATCTAAGTTCATACCTTTCATTTGATCTTTATATGTGAATTGCCAACAAACGGTGTTGATGGAGCAAAGTCTCTAAATTTTCTCTCCCTTGAAGAAATGCACTTGTTCTGGAAACTCTTCTTTAGTTTGTATCGATTATACCTTTGTTTCTCAAAACATCGCAATGTGGAGTAGGAGCTCTTGAACTTCTACTTGGTAGGTAACCGCAGTCATGTTTGAAAATTGAGTCTTTTTTTGTTGTTGTGATCATTGTATGCTATTCTTCAATATATCTTATCATAAGGTACGCAAGGCTACTGAGCTCTCACGCTAGAATCATTTAACATGCATTTTACTGAGTTGGGCATGTGAAGGCCGTCTTTCATGTGCATTGAACTGATTCTTGGTGACTATTGTGACTGATTTGGTTTATGAATCGCTTGTCAGATGATCTGTCAATGTAATTACTGGAAAATTTCGTGCTTCCTTTCTTCTAATCTTGTATTCTTCAACGATGTTATAATAGCTTGATGTTGTGTTTTTACCATAGACAATTATGAATATCAGGAAGGACTCAGCGGATGTGCTAAACTTCGTGTCAGATTTGAATACTCACCTTGTTCGTATTCTAATATGTACATGAACCGTAGAATGAGCTTTCTCTGTTCTTCCAATTGGCTCCCTCTATTTATGTCGTGGACTCTGAGAGCCAACATCTTTCAAGAAAGCTTATGTTCTTCTTAATATCAGTTCCTCCCACAGCTATTTAACGCTGTCTTATCCCTCATGACAGCTCAAAGGATGCAGCTAGCTTGCTTATACATAGGTGAGGCTGAGAAAATTCTCCAGATCAAGAAAGCAGAAGCTGAAGCCGAATCCAAGTATCTTGGTGGAGTTGGGGTCGCCCGGCAGAGGCAGGCGGTGTCACAGACGGACTTCGTGAAAATATATTGAACTTCTCGCACAAAGTTGAAGGCACATCGGCTAAAGAAGTGATGGACCTTATCATGATCACTCAATATTTTGGCACCATCAAAGAACTCGGAAATGGGTCAAAAAACACAACCATTTTCACACCACACAGTCCAGGTTACCTTCGGGACATTGGCGACCAAGTACGTAACGGGTTGATGGAAGCGTCAAGTGCTCAGACTCAGGCAAATGCTGATGAATAAGTTCTGTGAATATTGGTCCGGTGTGTTTATATGCTCGAGTTTTTCGCATAGTAGAAGTGTTTCAGAATAAAAGCTGGCCTTAACAGAAAAAGAGGTTCTTTTATCTCCGGTTTGTTATTATGCTATTTGTGATACTTTGATTGTAATTCCTCATCTCTTTTATGCTTGAGATGTGAATATGGGTTGAAGTTCTATTTTCTTGTCATACTTTGTTTTTCTTGACGATTTTTACAGGAGCATGGTGCTATGTTTGTTTTGGTACCAATTGTAGACTAAAAGTGGTATTTCTTTTGCAAATAGGGATAATTGCGACAAACCCCCCATCCTATTATGCCTTTTGCACTTTACCCTCTAATCGATGAAAATGTGCAATATGCCCCCCAACCAATTGATTTTTGTGCAATTTTCTCTATGAGCCGTTGATCAACCAATCGTTCATTTTCGATACGTGTCTAAGTTTTTGTCTGTTAGATTTGGCATCAGGGGCAGATCGCACAAAGATCAATAGGTTGGGGGCATATCGCACAAAGATCAATAGGTTGAGGGCACATTTTTATAGGTTAGGAGGGCACAATGTAAAAACACCCATAAATGGGGTGATTTCCGCAATTTCCCCTTGCGTATATTAGTTATTTAAGAATTGTGAAGTCATGGAATAAATTTAATAAACATTATCATTGACAATCATGAAACAATTTCTTCTCTTCCAATCAAGGAAACATCTCATTTCTTGATTGAATAGAAACTATATTTTGACAACGATGTTTGTATGAATTTAGTCTAAAAAACAAAATAACAGAGTACAATTATGTTAGCACAATATATGGAGTTCTCATATACTTGATCTTTGTAAGAACCACACAGCAAACAAACATAAATGTATGTTTTCTTAGTAAAACTATTAAGATGTATGTATGTAGTAGTCTGGAGAATTACATTAGTTATACTGCATAATGACAGGCTCAAGCACTTTTAAATCCGTGGAGAGTAGAAATTTAATGTATTGTTTCTATGCTTGACACTCACATTCTTTTAATTCACTGTCATAACGTATTCGATTATAAACCATGATTGTTTTAAATATAACTGTATAATTCAGCCTGTTCAATGGTAAAAATTCTCACTGAAAACTTTCATATATGTTCCAAAATCACAAAGAGAATAATGATTTGCAATCAAAACATAACTTCTATTCAATGAGAATAAAATGCTTCCAAACATTGAGGTTAATTATGAGAGTTTCATCATATGAGAATAAATTAAGAGGGTAAAAAAAAAACTTCTATAAAAAAAAAAACTAAAAATGCAGAAACTCTTTTAAATATATATGTATAAACAAACCAAAAATAAAGAATATTTGCTTGGCCCATTAATATCCCAACTGATAATAGCACAAAATGAATGACAACAAATTTGGTGGAAAAAAAAAAAAAAACAAGACATATATTATGTCACACAAAAACCAACGACTAACAGATTTTTAAAGGCCCGATTTATAAGCAACACCCGTGGCGGGAATCCAAGTATCCCCATTAATAAACGGCCCAACGGTAAACTTCTTCACTTGAGCAGCACTAAGATTAAGCTTCAATCCACTCCATTTAACCCGATTCTTCACCGCAGCACCAGCTCCATTATTCTGATACTCCCCGTAAAATATAGTACTCGGCGCCGAGTCCCCGACCCACGGCAACCACCCCTTCGGATCAACGAACCCCCCGATCCCACTCTGGAAAAAAATCGTCGTCGAGTAGTCCTTCCACGGTCGGCCCAAAAAAGTCTTCACTCCGGCCAGGTTCGGGGAGCCGGGTGAAACGGCGCAGTTCTGGATCGCGATCCCCGTGTTCTGGTTGGGGTCGAACTTGCCCTGTGCGGTGATGGTGTTCTGCTGGCCCGGGAGGGGTAGTTTGGGGAGGATGTTGCAGTTCTGGAAGACGACGGCCGCGTTGCCGAAGATGAAGTCGACGGTGCCGTAGATGTTGCATTGGGAGTAGAATTGGCGGTTGGAGTGCGTGTAGAGTGTGTCTTGGAAGGCGTCGAATGTGCATCGATAGAAGAGGGATTGGTCGGCGGTGGAGAGGAGGGCCACGGCTTGGTGCTTGGCAGCGCCCGCGGTGTTGCGGAAGCCTATGTCTCGGGCGATGAATCCTTGGCCCGCTACAGCTGAATAAAGGATCAAAAACTCTTTCAATAATGGTGGTAAAGTACGTATCTAATGAATCAGGCTAAGGTGTTTGTGGGTGTTGTGCCAAAAACCCAACAAGTTATTATTTGAATATGGTTTAAATACTTAATCTAATGTTGAGATGAACTAAATCATAAAAATATACACCAAACTTACCAAAGGTTGCAGACTGAAAAGTGGGCGTTCCATCGACATTATTAAGGCTCCCAGAAACAATGGTGGCTGACCCTCCATCTCCCACCATCATAACATTCCATTTGGTCTTGTCAACATTAACATTCTCAACATAAACACCTTTCTTCACATATATAACATACCTATTCTTACTCTTAGCCGGAACATCCTTCAGTGCATCTCCAATCTTCTTGTACTTTCCACTCCCATCTTTCGCCACCACCGCGTCGGCCTTTGTCAACAAATTTGGAATATCGAGCTGCAGCATTTTTCTGTCCTTATCCGACAACCACTCCGGCACTTCTCCCCCGACAACGCTCATCAAACGCCGCCTTTTCCCTATCGCGCGAATAGAACTGAGCGACTCCTCCAATGATGTTATGATGGCAAGACTGTTGCTCGTGTACTCGGTTGAGTTCTTGAGGTGTTCATCTAGAAAAGTGCTGAATGATCCATTCGATGCGTCCATTAGTTCGTCGATGCATGTTTGTTGATAAGTCCCTGCGGAGCTCAGCCATGTTCTTAAATCCTCAAACGCTTGTAGTAACTTGGTGTTGTTTACGGTGAGTGAACTGTTGAGGTGGTCCAATGCGAGAGAAAAGAGTTCTCGACAAGATTCAACCGCTGCTAGCGTTCTTTTATCTGTGATGTTCAGTTTCTTGACTCCGTCGTTGTCGAAGAAACTGGTGGAAGCTTTCGCGAGTTCGTTGATGGCGACTTGGACTGATAGTTTGTATAAGTCTTGCGGGTTGAACTTTCCGGATTTTGCGATGGGAGAGAGGCTGCTGTAGCACGAGTCGGGGTACAATGTACTACTGCAAACGGCTTTGACGGAGTTAGAGAATTGATTGTTTGAAACTGATTTGTTATTTTTGTCTTTGCTTGCAGAAACTCCAACCACGGTGGCTATTACCACGGCAACAAGAACGACGGAAGATAAGGCGATGATCGTCATTCGTCTGCGCGCCTTTCTACGCGTAATAAGCCTTTCTTGTTCTGCTTCATCGAGCTTGCCATAGGAGTTGATAGTTTCCATGGCTGGAGAAACTTTTCAGTTTCTTGGGGTACTTTTGGTGGGGTTGGTTTCGTTAATTGTTTGGTAATTTGATGAGAGTGAAATGGAGCTGTATATATATTTGTATTTAGAGGTATAAGTTGTGCATTTTTGTGATGATGAACGCGGATATACGTGAGAGGCATGATTAATGGAGTTAGAGTCTTCTTAGAAGTGGTGCTCATGTTAGAATATGAACTTGAATTTCTCATGACCATGTCAAATGAATATATGTATGATTGAATAAGTTATGTATTAAATGTTCATATATATTGAACTCAGTAAATAAAATATGAATTCAAGCAGCCTACCTGCCAGTTTGATTGCATGTTATGAACCTTTTGGTGTTGTCTCACGTTAAGCGAAAGAGGAATCAACTTAAAAGTTAAAACCCTCTTCTGGTTTAGAAAACATGCATGAAGCCCTTTTATGATTTGTTAATTGTCTAAAATTTTTCTGTCGTTTCATAAACTCTACACAAAAATTCCCTTCTCATTAAATGGGAACGGAGTTTTGTGCAAAACTTTTTGAAATCACTAGAGGATTTTGTGCAAGTTAGGAAATTTTGTACAGAGTTTATGAAATCACAAAGAGGTTTTATACAATTAACAAACTACAAAGAGGTCTCGTGAAGGTTTCCAAATCGACAAGGGGGTCTTATGCATTTTCCCCGGACATTTATACATGTTTTGCACTTTGGATTGATGAAGTCAGAAAATCGCGATCGAGTGGAATATTAACTCCAAGTATTGAGGGCGTATCTATGGCAGTGACAGAACCAGGGGAGGTGAGCTTACTCAAGAATCAAATATGTCATATTTCACGTACTTTAAGTTGTTTTCTGTGTTTCTACTAAATAGAATATTTGCGGTTGTATTATTCAACTTAGCAATTAACTTCTGTAATGAGTAACTAATGAAATTGTGAACCTTTTTTTTTTCTCTATAAAAATTAAAACATGAAATCAATTATCTACTCAGCATCGTGTTTGCATATAATACATCTGGTTTCGAGCTGGAACTGTCGCGTTAGATAAGATTTAATTTATATAAAAGCCGATTCTAATGTTTTAGTTGTTCTAAAGCTTATGTGGATTGTAAATTTTAGATTTTAGTTTCAGGGATAAACTTTCATTTCTTTTTTATATTTCACCTTTATTCTCTCCATCCACAAAATTAGTTTTGATTCTATAAATACCTCAAGGTACCGAACTATCATCTTATTGATGGCTAATTTGAAGACAGGTTGAAAATATGGACTAAACCAATCACATAAATAAATTAAAAGGATGGGACAATATGATGTGTGAGATATCTTGTATATCAGAGACTCAGAGTGACTTCTAGTTTCAAAGAGAATTAACGACATGCACTCAGTAGGACACGTTAGAGACTAGTTGATTGAATCAACAAATGTTCCAGTGTTTGAGGATTATATCAATAGTCTGTCTTATACCTCCACGATTGTACATTGCTGATAGACTTCTCCAAATGAAACCAACTTTGTGAATATGTGCACCAACACAACATCAACTAAATATAGCCCACTTCTTTGAGTGGACAATAATATCATAACTTATTGATCAAAAGAATAAGATATCAATAAGCTTATGTTTAATGGTGAACTTTTATGACTATAAGTTACAATATTGCTACGGATCCAAATGGTACTCTGTACATGTAGAGATAAGCAGACAAGAAAACTTGTATAAAAGAACAAGAGGCATGTCTATAACAACAAACGCTAGCAACTCTCATGACAAAATATTCTGTCTGTCATGAAAACTCTCTTCTTATAATTTCAAATAGTAGCTCGTTCCACGTATCAATTGGACCTGGCATGCACCAGTGCAAACAATCCTGCGGCGGTGGTTTACCATCCGGGCCTCGTTTTATGATCTTATTCGGATCCGGGCTCCGATAAGGACCCGGATGCCCATCATGTCGATATGAAAAAGCTTCAGTAATATCCATCAATCTCAACTTCGACTTATTCGTCTTTTTCTTTATCGAACGATTAAATCCTGCCACTTGTTGCTCGTGCATCCTATTGGTAAAACCATTTTCAACTAATTCACCTTCCAAGACGGGCCTTACCTTTCCTGTGCACGAGCCTCCAGTATTCCAAGCCCCACCCTCATAATGATCTGGAGAAAAACTACGAACGATGGTAATGCCCGTATAGTTTGGATGTGTGCCCAAGGCGGTAAGAATCGTGTCAGTGGATACTCCATAAGCTTTGATAATGTCGATCTTCATTTGTCTGGATTTGTCGGGCCACCATATTTGTCCTCCTACAATCTCGTTGTTTAATATGTAGGCAGCTGGCTTGGCAAACCAGTGGCCGGAGGAGAGGACAATCACATTGAAATCTGTAATATATTGAGTGAATATTTTGTCGGGCACGTCGAGGTGGAGCTTTGAGACACCAGCTGGAGCAAAGTCGAATGGTTCAGAACTTTGGTGGATGAGCCAGGAGGACCATATTCGCACAATCATTGTAGACGTCGATCTGAAATAATACCTATGCATGTTGCGATTTCCTCTGTTTTTGGGAACCTCAACCTGAGAGGATATGAGAATGAAAGGTTAATTTTTTGATCTAACCATGACAGGATGTTGAAAACATAGTACATAAACGAGGGACTAAAGGATAGACAGGTTAATACTTAATACTTGATACTAAATGTGACAGGATATTGGAAATGATGCAAGAAAGCCACAAGTAATTTGAGTTGTGAAATATTGTTTGCGTAAAATAACCATATAGGAAAACAAAAGTAGCTCGAATTGCTACATGCGGCTGAGCCTATAAGTCTCTATGCGGAAACCAGCAATAGCATGCGCAAGCACAAGTGATCTTTAGACAAGGGATGGGGATTCATTAAGGTATCATTTATCCAAGTCCAGCTGCAGTTATACTTGCGTTGCTATGGTAACCGATCAAATTCATGAAGAATTGGGTTCAGATTAAATCTATGCTGAAAGTAGTATAAGTATTCCTGCAGAACATTCTGTGAAATGAGAAAAAAAAAAGTAGGAAATTAATAGATCAAGTAAACACTAAAAGAACCGCATCAAAAGTCACCATAAAGAAGAACAAGTTTATATAGCTATGCTTTGTTCATCCATTATGACAATAGAAGATGGAACAAAGAAAAGTAGGAAGTTAATAGATCAAGTAACAGAAATATGTTATTATTTACAATACCGGAAAAAAAAAAAAAAATCTCCTAACCTGCCACAGGATACACAACAGTGATTCCATCTGATTCCTTGCAACTGAATCACCTATAAAAGCTAATGTTTTTCCTCTCATTAATTCCAAGAACTTCTTTGCATCAAACTTAGGGAGGTCACACTGCGAAGGTTTCCACCTCCAATTCTCATAATCTTTGTCGGGCCTTCCATTCCCCTGACAATTCTGCATCTCGGTGATTATAGGACATGAGTTGTTTGTGTATAATGGTCCAGTTGAGTCATGAATCCATCTCCCATGGTAAAGATCACAATCTGAACATAGATAGAATAAGTTCATCATACAAGCTTATGAAACAAGACACTTGTGGTATCAATAAACTAAAAAAAGATGCAGCTGAGGAGGTATAGAATTGGTGCAAGTATACGTGATTATGTAGAAAATGGCAGCTGTGAACATATTGTGGAACAGTGCATTTGCTCATTGGACATTATCAACCCATTATATTTGACTAAGATGCCAAACGGACTACAGATATCATCAAATCTCGTGATTACTTAAAAGTTCAGAACATATTTCGAGATCCCAAAGCACAACCGTTTCCCATATTTTTTCATGTCAAAGGCATAGATGAGGGGAACTGGCTCAATACCCCCACAGGCCACAGACGATATGATGAAATACAACAGTGTCCAGCGCATGACCGTGAAACTATATTTTAGGAAATTGTTGTCTGCAGAGGATATATATCAACGCTATCCATTGGATATTCATATGAAATCATCTATATCGGAATTAAGATGTTAAAAAGAAATCCAGAAAAACTAAAACACCATTCACGTCACACTCAGCAAATAAATTCTCAACAATGAGAGACGGAACTTGTGCTTAGGTTGATAAATGAGCACATTGAAATAGCAGAGAAAAATGAAACAGATAATTATTATAATCACAGAGGGGAACAACACAACTAAGAAGCCAGAAAAGAAACATAAAGCATCAGAAAAAGACAAACAGCTGGTAAAAGACAATAGGTAACTAAATATATATAGTGACAAAACGAGAATACCTGAATCAACAACAATAGCTTGACTCGAGTTAGTATTATCAACAGAAGACTCCATACTCTTGTTCACTCCTGTTTGAGTATTATTGGAGGAGGAAGATTCATTTACTTGAAGTGCAGTATCAAATGGAGAAATTTCATTACCACCTACTTCTTCTTTTGAACGTGGTGGTTTGTCCACCGAGTCCCTAAATCCCGCATGCCTTGTGTCTAAAGATTCATCTTTGTCCTGAGATACGGGATTCCGGTTATCTTCACTAAGAGTTCCCTTAGCATCATCGGTACCAGACTTTGCAGACGTAGTCTCACCAGGCTGAGGAATAACTTCTTTATGGCCATCATTAACTGTTAAATTCGATTTCCCTTGGTCTTCAAATGGATCGACAATGTGATTGGATTTGGAACCTGTACGACTAATGACCTCTGGATCGACTTCTCTTGAGCTATCAATGCCATTAAAATACCCATGAAAGGTGGAACCAAGGGGTTGTGACAGCAAGGATGTCGAAGCAATAATCAAGAACAACGCAAGCCCTCCCGCCGATGCAATAATAGATAAAAGGGTCTTGGGGTATGCAGTTTTAGGGACTTCTTTAGTCGAGACCGGCATAATGCTCTTCTATCCAAACTAAACGGCCTCTACATTATACAGACATAAAAACATGGGATCCGAGAACTACACGTAAAGACGTTCTACGACACTCTCCAGAACTGCAGAGCTCAACGTAGGCCTTGTTCAATAAAAATGGAAGCTTGATTCAACAGAAGCTATCCCTAATAAGTATATGTCGTAATACAATATCAACTAGCAAGAAAAACGAGTCCTAAGTAATAAACTGTCAGAAAAAAGTAATAAACAAAAGGGTTCAATTCTAACTGGCATCAACAAAAACATTTCCAAATCCATGCAACATTCAACATCAATCATCAAAGGTTTTCATGTGAATTGTAGTTAAGAATATCATGAAGAAGATCATACCTATTGTAAAAAGTGTTGATGATTAATTTGAACAGAATAAAGATGAACAAAAATCAGTTCAATTTAGGAATTTTGATGGAGCAGAACCTTGTTTTGGCAAGCAACGAATCAATCTGGTACTAAAGAGTAATTTAATTATTAAACGGAATTGTATGTCATTAGTACATAATTGTTTATAATTAGACACAGTGCACAATCTTTATTTACAGAGTAAGTTTTCATTATTTACTATTGTGCTCCTTACAATAATTAGCAAAATCTTTATAATTAATTTAATCAAGAAATTCGTCTGCCCAATTTTGTTACATGAAATTATTATCCTTCTATATCTAAAATAGTAAATATTTATGTGAATAAGTTAATGAAAATCTAATAGTAATTGAAACTCAGTAGGAGTTAAAAAAGTATACGATTATAAAATAAAAAAAGAATTAAAAGGTATATAATAAATACTAAGAACAAGTATTAGAATAACGTTCAAATATTGAAAATATTCATAGTAATAAGAAAGGATAGGTAATGTAAGACAAAGTTGTTGATCTTTTCTGTTATATTAAAAAAAATAAAAAAAATAAAAAACAATAAGCTTAATCCTACATAAGATATAATATCTAACAGTAAATGATATATTTTAGGTAGAATAATCCAAATTTACAGGCCTGATTATTTCACAATTAATCTAGTTATCTTTTAGTTTTAAAAAAACGTCCAGTGAATAAAATCACATAAAAATCAAATCAAACAGTAGAAATATACTCTTGTGAGCTAAAAAAGTATATGCAGATTATTTTTCAAGTCTCATAAATCAGTATTGAAGTGCCATAACAAAATATTAAAAGAAGATCTCGCAATGAATTCACCTAGGATGTGAAGCAACGGTACATACTACATAAACAAAGACGTTGGTCAAAACAAGATGATTTACATAATATCTGCAATGAAATATGCTTTAACAAGAAGATTTACATAATATATTATCTACAATAAATATGCATTACATACAAAGAATTAACATGTGCTTTTACACGAAAATTAGATTCAACTTACAGATTTTGCGATGCTTTTGTCGGGAAAAGTTTGCCAAAATTATTCAGTCGTACAAGTAGAACATAGCTGTCAAAAGTAATAACAATTATGGGTCAGTTAGATGAGGCTTGTAATATTGATGGCTGGAAAATTAGTTTTAAATGGCTTATATTTAATTTGGAGTGTTTAAATTAGATAGAAGACGGGATGTAAATATTTTTTTATTTTTACATAAGAGAGGAAGGGGGAGACCCCGAAATCAACAAAAACTAATCAACAATATTTCTGAAACTGATGCCTCCAATTGTGTCGAAAAGAAGCAGAGGAGCAATCTGGGGAGGAGGCAGAGCAAAGATTTGCAGACCAAAGGCGATTGAATGTCCAATGTTGGCAAGTTTGTCCACGAGCTAATGGCAAATTCATACCGTAAATTGTAAGTTTTTTGCGGATTACACCGCAAATTGTAATTGCAAGCAAAATACACCACGAATTACAATATATTTGCAAATTGCACCGCAATGTGTGTTTGTAGGTATTTTAAAGGGTATTTCCGGCATTTCAATTTTTATAATTTTGCAATTTTGACCCCAAATAAATATGTGTCTTTAATCTTTCATTTTATTCTTCTATTATGAAAGCGTAAGATTAGATCTTTAAAAAGAAACAGAACCAAAAAAAAGAACGGAACTCAACGGCCTGCACTTTAGGGCTTGAGACGGACGCAGTGCTACCAGTGAGTTTGGGAAACTTCTTGTTTTTGACAATCCTTTGCTATATTTATGGTTGGTGTGAAGAACCAAAAGAATCCTCGTGACAGCATTCACCATGGTGGTTGGATGATGAATATTATTTGTTGGTGCATATTGGTCATTCTGATGTTCTTTGTTCTCAATGGAGTCATCAACTCCTATCAAAAATAAAAACAAAAAAACGGAGTCATCAGCCTCTACGGTAGCTATATGTTTTTGAGTTGATTTATGTTAATTGAGTTTGATTTTGTTTGATTGGTTATTATTTGTTTAATGTTAGTTTCAGTTTTATGCATACGCTGGGAAATCCTTAATTAGGAGCTGATTAAGACAACTAAACATTTGAAGTATAATTATATACACTTTTTATAGAGACACGTTTTTATTTGGGGTACAAATTGCAAACTTCCATTTACATAAAAATTGAAATACCAAAAATACACTTTAAAATACCTACAAACACACACTACGGTGCAACTTGCAAGAATATTACAATTTGTGGTGTATTTTGCTTGCAATTACAATTTGCGGTGTAATCCGCAAAAAACTTACAATTCGCGGTATGAATTTGCCATTAGCTCGTTTGTCTACCACAATGTTTGTGTCCCTGTACAAGAATGAAACTTTTGCATGAGCTCGCGACATGAGTTGATAAGGCTACCGTGTGGATGGTGAGCAGACAAGGACGAATGAAGGAAGTCGACAACAAGCTTAGAGTCACAAGAGATAGTAATGTGATGAAAACCAAGCCTCCAAGCCTCTGAAAGGCCATAAAAGACGCCCCATAATTCAGCGACAGTGATACTTCCAAAACCAACATTCGCAGAGAAGCCGAAAAGTCAACGCCCGATGTGATCTCTACCAGTACCTCCGCAAGCAAGAGGTCCAGGATTTTCATGAGCACTTCCGTCGACATTAATCTTGATCACACCTTCGAAGGGGTGAATCCAGCTCAAAGAAGAAATGATTCGGCTATGGCCTGGGTGGCGGAGAGCAAAGAGTTTGGCCGAAGCAGATGAATCATCAACAACAAGTTGGTGGATCCAATTGGAAGAGCGGATAGGATCAATAGCAACGTTTTCAAAGACTCTCTTGCACCTCCAATTCCAAAGCTTTCCAGCACGATGTAGCAAAAATAGTGGCCCACGGCGCATCATTGGTCTTCGGCGTGGGACGTTGATAAAGATTTTCACGAAGCCAATCCTGCAAGGGAACAGAAAAGAAACGAAAGACGCGATCAGCCGGTAGAAGATGGAGCCAAATATCACAGCTAGAAAGACAATCACGAAGTAGATGAAGCAAGGATTCATTGTCACAAGGACAACGTGGACAAGTCGGATCGTCAGTGAGGTGACGAAGTGATTTAAATATATTATACTTATGCTGTGAAACTATGAATCCATTTTGGCGATGGATGACATCCTTTGACACACGATTGTCTGTTGTTTTTCCTCCCATCCAACTACTACGTAAATGAACGAGCCATTTCTATCGCATATGGCCAATACATTCTTAGTATAGCACCTAAATTGAAACAATATCATTTGTCGGCAACGGAGAGTGTTATAGTGACATAGATTCCTTCAAGTGCTCCCAAACATCCATGTAGAGTTGATTGCACAAATTTGTGTGAGTGATGTGAGAAAACATTTCAAAAGGACAGACAAGAAATGCATAAGAAATGACTTACTTGAAAATTTATAGTGGTATAGAAAATCTTTTGCCTTTATAATTAAGTAAAAAAAAAATATAAGAATACGGTACGACATGAATACGTCTATACTTTTATATAATTATAATATTTATGATGTATATAAATTAAAATTTCAAGTGCACCATATAATTAGAATAGAAAACAACTTTAGCATTACATGTGAGAATTCAAATACAAATAAATTTTATATATGACTTCTAAATAATGTAATGTAACATTAAAGAAGAACGTTGTACTAATAAACTTTACTTATGGTGTGTTTGCAAGAACTTATAAAAAGGGAACTTGTAAAAGGGGAACTTGTAAAAGGGGTGTGTTCACTACTTTTGCTTAAAGTCATTTTAAGTGACTTTTAATAAAAAGTCCAGAGTGTTTGCAAATCTTTTTTAAAAACTACTTAAAGCATTAATTAGGTTTTGTAATATTTAATGAGAATGACTTTTCTTTTCAAAAGACCTTTTAAAAATAACATTATTTCAAAATTAGTTGGAGAAGCACCCCTAGACATGCTTTTGCGGATTGTGCTTTTTGTGACTTTTTTTAGACAAGTAGAAACAAAAAGTTAGTATTCAAAACACTAAACATGTGCTTTTGAGGCTACAAAAGCCAACAAACTCCTCTTATAAGCATTTGCAAACACCACCTTAAAGTTAGAAAAAATTGTCTCCAGCCTAAATTAAGAGAATTATATATGACAAGTCCCATCTTTTCTATATTCTTTGCTATTCTAATTTTATATTACTAAATTTAAAATAAAATAGGGGCTGACGGCTTGACGCTGTGTCGAAAAATGATTGGATACATCGTTGATAAATATTCGACATAGATATTCGTATTTTTTTATTTTATTTTAATTATAGAATAGACTACATGGCACGTCAAATACGTATCCAATGAGTACTAGTATCTGATAAGTGCCGAATGACGCATTGTTTGATTATGTAAAGTATCCTTGCAACATAGCGCGTAACATATTCAGTAATTATGTAATTAAAATTTATTTTATATAGACAATAATGAGTCCCGTACCCTCTAGATATTACAACCCGGCAGATCGACCCAATCTAAAACAGAAGCTCCAAAGTAGATTTTTTATTGCTTAAAAGCGCTTTTAGCAAAGAGCGACATAGCACACACCAACGAGTACGAGAAGAAGAACAAGGATTGACTCTCTCTCTCTCTTCTCTCTCTCTCTATCTCCTTCCCACCACCAAAACCCAGTTACAAGACGCACCTCTATCCTTTTCTATTTCGATTTTCTCTTTTTTTTTTCTTACATTATTAAACAACCTATTTATAATCCCTTTTTAAGACAACATACAAAGAACCCAATTTTTTGCACTAGTATCGTCAACTACAATGGCAGCTCAAGGGTTATGCGCAGTTCCAGTTATAACCTCTTCTTCTTCTTCAGCTTCACACCAATCGCGGGCTAATAAACCCTTTGAGCAGATTGTATGTTTCAATTTAACCAATTCGTTCGTGGGTACTAAGATTTCGATTCAGCCCTCAAGCTTCAGTCTTTTCTCATCAAAACGACGTAGTTCCACCGTTGCCACTATCTCGCTCAGTCTACCAACCTTGTAAGTTTCAATTTATCATCTTAAAAATATGTTCTTTTTATTTATTTTTTTGCCTAATTAGTTTGGTTCATTCAATGTGTTATTTCTTTGGGTTTGCAGAAAGGTTGGTGGGGTTGCAGCTGATAAGAAACCCAAGTTAGTACTCTTTTTATTCAGTTAAATGTGTTTGAATAAGTGATTGATTGTGTGGTTTCTTGTTTGAGTTATTGGGTTTAAATGGTGTTTAACAGATGGTCGTCGAGGGCGATAAAGTCGTTTGCCATGGGGGAATTGGAGGCTAGGAAGCTCAAATATCCAAACACTGGCACTGAGGCTCTGCTCATGGGCATCTTGGTCGAAGGTTGGTTATCGCGTAGTTCTGTCGAAATTTAATTCGATAGGGCGTAAAAGAACATATATTTGGTCCAGCATTTCGATATTCCTAAGGGGGTTTTGAGCGTTGTCGTTGTTTGAAGATAATGTTGTATGTTTTATGGATTTGTGAAGGGTCTATTTTTGTTTGGTCACAATGTGTGAACATTTTTACTCTTCTGAGTTTGTGATGTATGTATTGATCTTGTAGGAACCAGCTTGGCGTCAAAGCTTTTGAGGGAAAATGGTATTACGCTTTTCAAGGTGCGAGATGAAACGGTGAAGTTGCTAGGGAAGTCTGACATGTTCTTTTTCAGTCCTGAGCATCCCCCCTTGACTGAACCAGCTCAGAGGGTTCTTGATTGGGCAGTGGAAGAGAAACTGAAGTCAGGTACTATCAATATTTTTGTGTTGGTTATATTGTTCAGTATACTATTTTGATTGTCTGTAAGTTAATATTAGTGCATTAATAATAAGTTATGATAGCATTGGTTGGAGTTAAGCGAGTAAATTTGTTGGAGCTTACAACTATTCGAAAAATCCGAACTTGTTATACTGTGAACAAGAATTACTAGGGTTGGAAAACAAAAAACCGGTGTCTATGAGTTGTAACTATGTTCTCTGTAAAGAGCTCCTAAAACGGGGTACTCCAATCAGTCCACATGATTCAAAGTTCTTAAAGCAATTGGCAGAATACTTGTTGGCGTCTCTTGAGAATTGAACTGGATGGGTCTATTGAATTGCAATTCTTTTTTTGTCAATTTATTAACTATAATTGTCCTTGAATTCTGCCGTTCAATAACTTTACTGTTGTTTGTTCTGTTGATTGGTCATGAGTCATGAGTCATGACTCATGACCCCTTAAAAAGCCCCGTTGTGTTACTTGTGGAGGATGTTGTGGAAACCTATCATCTGGTCAAAGTTATTTATATTTAAAACTGTTTCTTTTTCGTGTATGAAACATATTTCTGTGTACTAACAGTATCTTGATTTGTGCTATACCTCTATAAATCTTGTAGCAGTATTACCGCTTTTTCTTGCATTGCCATCTTGAGGTATAATGTTAAGATTCAGATTCACGTTCACACTTTGAAAAAGCCTTGTGCTTTTACAGGAGCTTATTTCAAAATGAGACTTGTCTGTTCAAACTCAAATGGCATATGATACTGCGAAATAAACTTATATTTCTGTGTCCTGTAATAACACGTTTGAATTAAATAGTTTCTTGCTATAGTCCCACTTTTTGTTAGTTATTTATCTGATTGAATTATTTGAATGCAGGCGAGGATGGGGAAATTACAACTGCACATTTGCTTCTTGGAATATGGTCAGAGAAAGAGTCGGCCGGGCACAAGATTTTGGCCGCGCTTGGCTTTGATGACGAGAAGGCTAAAGAGTTGGCCAAAACAGTAAGTTGGAATTGGTAGTTGTTATTTGTCTAGTAACTTTCTTGACCACTCACCCCCGAAAAGGGTAACCTTTTTTGTGCTTCTTGACTTGCTCCTTACACGTTAACTTTCGTTCAGATGGATAAGGATATAATTTGGAACAACAAGTGATTGCTTCAGCTAGCAGAGCGTCTTTATACAGTTACATCTTCAAAGAGAAACGTTTCATAGCATGATGACAGCTCTTACGACGCTAAAAGACTTATATGGAGTCATCCCCATGTTCTTTCAATTGTTTAGAATTATGATAATTTTTTTGTCGAGGAGTTGGATTTGTAATTCAAATGCCTAAAAAAAAGGCCAAAACTACTAGTATTTATTTCGAGCTGTTGTTGGCAACACCGTTATCAAGCTGGGTTTTCCTACTATGTTATGCTCATGTTGGTATTCAGGAGTTGCAATTCTCATCTCGCGCGTGCGTTTGTGCTTGTGACTTGTGCAGCAATTGTGATCAGTACGTTTGGGGCCGTCTTTTGAAATTCACAGGGGTCCTTGTTTATAATGTTACACACACACACACACACACACACATATATATACACTCCATTTTTCAAAGATATAATTGAGCTTGTTTGTTATGTCACAATAGTATTTATTAACTTGGATTGATCAATTTAATTTAGCATCTAACTAAAACACATCTTAAACAGATCCTTATTATTAGCTTAATACCCTTATCATCAATATATATATAAGGTTACTGATATCGAAGCACGAGACGAATTGTAAGTTAGTAAGGAGATAGTCTTAACTGAAGCAGGTTGCACAACATCCTGCACCCAACTATGCGGGACCCACAGTGATGGGTCCCACACATTATGAGAGAGCAAGGTGTGGCTACACCTTGTTGTAGCTAAGACAAAATTGTTAGTAAGTTCGGGATTGCACCTCGACCAAATAGTCATTCTCAAGGACAGGACCCTTGCCCTAGAACTAGGTGATAAAAAATTGTAGGATTAATTGACAAATATCGTTCGAAGTCCAGTAAAACACAATAGGAATATTTCGCGAGCTCTTCGTTTCTGAAGGATCATAAGGGAACTTATGCATTCTTTTTTACTATCTTTATGCTTTCTTTTTACTTTAGATTCAAATGTGTCGATAAGTGTGCTAAAACGGAAAGTACTAAGTAAAAGTCGAAAATTACGATTACAGGGTGAAATGTACTAAAGATGCCTATTTTAAGGGTGTGTAAACACCCTAATAGAGTTTGTTAAATTAAAGTTAAAAGATAACTTATACTTAATAGCATTTAGGACATGTTACCAGACACGGATACGACGAAATAGATTTTTAAAACTTTACAAGATACAATACGTCTAGAATACGTTGAACAAAATATTCATAATTTAATCTACACATTAACATAATCAAAATAAAATGTGGATGATTATTTAGAGAAACGCATGAAAATATAGAATTTGACAGCTTGAAAAGTTGAAGCAAACTACTTTGTTTTTTCCTTTGTGGAAGAACAACGATACTTCTTCGTTAAGATGTTTCTTTCTCAATTAATCACACTCTTTCTTTACTTTGCAGCATTGTTTTGATATTACCAGTGTTATTAAACCCGGATCGGACCGGCCGGGTTAACCGCTGACCGGTGGTCAAGCCGGTTCGGAAATACCATCTGAATTGGTTCTTCTCTCAGCCGAGCGCGACCGGCGACTTTTCCGGTTGAACCGGGTTAAACCGGTCAACCGGACCGGTTGTTGAACCCGTTGCACAAAAGACACAAAAATAAATAAATAAATAAATAGCCCTATAGCAATCTCACACAGACGATGTTTCAAGAAAAAAAAAAAAATCTCACACAAACGCAAAACAGAAAACGAGAAAGGAAAAAGAAGAAGAAGAGGAGAGGCTCGCCGGCCGGTCGCCGCTGCTCTAGCCGATTTGTCTGATGGAAATCAATTTGCCTTCCTTTTTGAAAAGTCAAACTTTTTCCTTTTTTTTTTTCTTTATGGTTTAAATGACACGTTAATTTAGTTGTAGATAATATTTATAAGTTACCTAAAAAAGAGGAGCATGATCTTGGGATATGATATGGCATTGCATTTTCGGTAGATATGAATAGATTTAAGGGGCTTTCCATGAAAAAAGAAATAAAAATTAAATTTACATGCCTAATTTTTATATCTCAAATCAATTAACTATTTGTCAACTTTATCAATTGCTTCATTCAAGGAAATAAATAAGAGCACATAAACGGTTTGTTATCCCAAAATGTGTAAGTAAATTACATTTGATATGATTATGCCTTAAAAATATAATAATGTCTAAATTGTTTTATATAGATTTTTTTTAAATTGTGACTTATACTTACTTTAATTAACACTAAATAAACATTATATATATATATATATATATATATATATATATATATATATATATATAATGAAATTAGATACACACCGTTCTAATTATCTATATTCTTTAGGGGGAACAATTTGAGCAAAATAGAAATATGTGAAATACGTATTTTAAATCTAATATGATATGGTGATTGAGGGTCAAAATGAGTCAACCTAATTGTATCTTATGGAGAATTATGATTTTATTGTTTGTGAATTATAATTGTGATGTGAATATGAAAACATATAATTATTTGAAATGAGTTGTTTAAATTTTCTTGAAATATACCTTCACCGGTTCAGTGTCCGGTTCGGTTCTGAAACACTGGATATTACTAAGTGACTCCACTCCATATTTTAGAAAACTATCAAAATTTCCCACAAAAGATCAAAACATATTCGACACGCCCATATGTCGTGTTCGATACGCGTATCTAGCAGTTAAAAAAAATATTAGACACATCACATAGCGTGTCTCATACGTGTTCCAGGCGTATCTAACGCGTATCATATTCGACACGTATCTGATACTAGATCGAGTGATTTTTTGAATCCATGCATCATAGGTTACCAGTTGAAGCAAACAAGTTAAATGATGCAAATGTGATAGTAAATTATCATCCCAATGGACTATTTGATGATAAAGTAACACAAGAGTTTTTCGCCAATTAAGAAAAACACAAGGGTGGTTTTTGCATATAACTCGTTTAAGAATATGAGGGATGCGCAATGTAACTCTATGGTTAGGAAGAGGTATGCAAACAAAATAAAATTAAAAAAAAAAAAGAAAAAAAAAAAAAGAAGGAAGCAAACTTGAAGAATACTAGAAAAGAGATCCAAAGGCAATTGAAGCAATCAACGACAAAACGTTAAGCCTGACAAAACTAGATATATATAATAAAAAGTAGATAGTGGCACAATTCCAAAACTAGCACCACAAAGAGGCAGGTCACCTCCACAGTCTCAATGTGGCACCATTCACAAATCCTTTTCTGGCGGAGTCAACCATTTTGACCGTATTTCCGCCGGAGTCACGGATTTTGACTTTTTGTAGGGTTATTTTCGTAATTTTTACTGTTCAAGCGTGTAAAAAAATAATTTTTTAAGAAGCCGCGTTTTTACTATAGCAAAACAATTCCAACTTAAACAACTTTACCATGCCTTAGCAAAATCAAAACCATACATCTCTACCTCACGCGATCCCCGAATTCCCAAACCCGTAGAACCCTAATTCCCCAATCGCACCAAACACGCCAACAATTTGCCTTCAGTTGTGCGTTTACTTAACAAATTAGAGATAATTTTACACCAAAACAGAATAATGCTTTTCTTGAAGTTATTTTTTGGCCACTGTTGAGAATTATTATTGTGTTTTGGTGTGAAATTCATAGTGACCATATACAATAACTAAAGCAGTTTTAGGAATGTCTTCAGCCTTCGCCCTTTTCATAAAAGTCTGCTCTTAAGTCAATCTTTGAGAAGATTCTAGCTTGAGTAAGCTCATCCAATAGATCTTCAGTAAGTGGAACAGGAAAACTATTGTTCGCAGTTAGGGAAATTATTTTTTATTAATCTATATTCTATTCAGAATCTCCAAGAGTCGTATTTCTTCAAAACCAATAACACTGGTGAAGAAAAATGACTATCACTAGGTTGTATTAACTCTCTTTTGAGCATCTCATGTACCAATTTCTCTTTTTTAGCCCTTTGGAAATGAAGATACCTATAAGGATGAGCAATGAAAGGTTGTGTGACAGATAGTAAAGTAAAGCCATGATCATACTCTATTAGGAGGAAGCTGATCAGGCTCCCTAAACGACTCATGATATTTCTCCACTAAGTGTTATATGTCAGGATCACCTATCCCCCACTTACTATGATGTCCTTGTTCTCCTCCAATCATAAACACATGCCTTAATAGTGTTTGGCCCCTTTCTTAAGCATCTTTTCAGCTTTATGCCCTGATTTCTAAGTGACATCTCACTTGTAAACCCATGCAAATCATATTGTTTTCCCTTAGTTTTAAAGGTTAGAATCCTTTTGTCAAAATCAAAGGTCACAGGACCCAACTTCCTCAACCAGTCAACTCCAACGACGATATCACGTCCACCTAATTGGAGTACCTAGGACTAGCAGAAAACTCCAATTCATCCATCTCCCTAGACATATTAGGACATGTAGCCCTACTCTCAATTCTGCCTCCGTCAGCTAAAGTGATCTTTAAAGGTTAGTGTGTTCCACCTCACAATTTAACCTTCTTACTGCTTGTTGATCAATAAAGGTATGAGTGTTACTTGAGAAAATGAGGATAGTAAGTGAATCACCCTTCACCTTACCCAATATTTTGATAGTTTCGGGTGCAGCCTGTCCTGCTAAGGCATAGACAGATATCTTAGGAATAGTTTATCCTCTTCTACCAATTCCTTTTGCTCTCCTCTCCACTTACTAATTCCTTTTGCTATCCTTCTAGTAACACAAAAGGCTAATCGCAATTAAAACACAATCCCTTACTTCTTCTTTCTACCATTTCTTCTACATTCAACTTCTTAATAAGGGGATACATATCTGCTGCAGGTATAACCTTATGTCCCTTTGCATTAGTCTAACTTACAGGTTTAGGTTTAAAAGCACTAGTACCAGGTTTCAACATGCTTCTAGTATGGCGGTTGACAGTGTCCAACATAGCCTTTTGCTTGCTAGCCATATGTATGGTGTAGTGTAGAAAGACTCAGCATATCCAGCATAATTCGAATTTCATCTTTGAGTCCACTCAATAAATCTTGATGAAGTACTCTTCATCTAGTCTCTTTGTATCATAAATGATTTCAATTACTCAAATCGCAATGTATAATCATCGACCGAGCCTACTTGTTTGAGTTTATTGAATTCTCCTATTATATTGTCACCTTTAGCGGATGTAAAACGTTCCACCACTAGATCAACTAGTCTAGTCCAACCCATGCACCATTTACCAATACTCTGCCACACCTTCCATATTCGTACCAACCAATGCTACTTTATCAAAACCAGACGTATAGTTGAGCCCTCTAACATTTACGCGCCCAGCCTTGCGAATTCTCACCATTGAATTTAGAAAATCAACTCGCAGTCCCCTGAGTTTCTTACAGCCACGGTACCTTCTTCGCTCCAGTCAGAAAAGTAATCTGGTAAATCGGCCTTCTGTTATAAAATTTTAATTAGAGTCCGAGTTGAGACTCGAATTCATATCCATTGTCCTGGCTTAGCTTAGATATGAGAAAGACTTGCGGGTGATCGACTACCTGTTTCGTCGCTTTGTTGATTTGGTGAATTTAAAACGCCTTGTCCTACCGTGTTTGTTGTTGTCTGATTATTTGTAGATGCATCTATGTTGTTATTTTGTTGTACTAACTGATGTAATATCATTTTCAGCTCACATAGTCTAGATTGGAAGTTATCCTATCCGTCTTTGAGCTCCTATTTCCCTTGCTCCAGAGATTCGATGCGCATTGTGTGCGTTGAACCTTTCTGATCCATGAGAAATTGATGAGAGTGTGCGTGGTAGATCTTTGAGCTATGAAGTCATTGTTAAGAAGAGAACCTGACCCAGAGACCAGAGAGGCAAAAACAGAAAATCGAGAGAATTTGGAGAGAAAGTTATAACAAAAATTTATTTTTGAATGTCGTCCAATTACACACGTGCACGTTTATATACTCGCGCTTTATTGTTAAAACGCATAAAACACTTGACAGAACGTGAAAAAAAACAAAGTGTGAAAAGAACAAATCGTGAAAATGTATCAACCATTTCTCACGTGACAACTCTCACGTGCGCAAACACTGAACACCCCCAATTAGGCATGTCATTGTCAAAGTCCGGGTAAGACCCGGACCTAGGTCCGGGACCCGAACTTGCCTAAAGCACATTGACGGGTCCCGGTCTGGGTCTGGATCCGCATATACGGGTCCGGACCAAACCCGTTCCTTAAATTATTTTTTTTTTAATTTTTTTTGAAAGGATCTAAATACCTATAAACTAATTTAGAAGGACTAAAATGCAAAAAAACAATATAGAAAATAGAAAACAGACGTTCCTTTGACCAAATTACAAAAAAAAAAAAAAAAACTCACGCCCACACCCTCTGGCCTCTACCGTCGCTGGTCCGCCGCCGGTCCTCTTCTCATCTCCGACGGTAAGTTATTAGGGTTTTTGTTTATATTTTACAAAATTAGGGCTTTTGTGGCCAGATCAAAATTCGAGTTTTTCTGGTGTTGAATCGACGATTAATGGACAGTAACACTGCTTGAAACCCTAATTTTGTGATTATCTTGATTATATATTGGTTAAAAGTTAAAACAGTAAGCTGCTCTAGCTCTAAGGTTTTTTTTTTTTTTAAGTTTTCTTATTTCATTATCATCATTTATATTATGTTTAGGGCTTTAAGATATTTATTCTTTTTCCATAAATTAGATCGATAGATGATGATCATTCTCTCCAAAAGCTAAATCCATTCCTGTGAGAAATGTATGATCATAGGGTTGGAGTTTAAGCAGCAAAACAATGGATTGGTTGAGTTATTACCATTGAAATCTTGATGACTACGGGATAAATCTTGAAGTCTTTTTGTTTAATGTACATTAACAAAAACAAAAAAAGAAAAAGTAATACAAGCACTATTGAATAATTCAAAATGATTTTTATATATGTATATTCTAAATGATGTCTATGATATAGGGATATTGTCAAGAGATGTTTATATACACCATTTTAAGCATGATTACTCTTCTATCTAAATTTATTTTATAAATGCTGATTTTACTCAATGGTATCCTTTTATAAATGCAGATTTAGTGATGTCTGGATCTTCGGAGGATTTTCATGTGGGGTCTGTACGACCTAGAGGCAAGAAAAGAAAAGACTCTGTTGTTTGAAAGCATATGGCAAAGACTTTCGCCGGTGATGGTGCTTTTACAGCAACGTGTAATCATTGTACGAAAGTAATGACAAGGGGGCAAGATAATGACACTTCACACTTACTCAAGCACTTGAAAAAATCTTGCCCACGCTTTAGGCTACCTACACCTTGAACAAGTAATAGAGTAAGTCCTAGGGTGAGTTTTGTATTTGATCAGATGAAAAGTCGCAAACTTCTAGCGGTTGCTTGCATTAAACATAAGTACCCGTTTAACATTGGTGACCATGACAACATTTATCTCTTTCTTAAGAGTTTAAATCCGAATTTTATCCTACCATGGCGAAATACGATTAGATCTGATGTTATTAACATATATATCGAGGAAAAGGTTGTGATGTATGCTAAATTAGATAGCCTTAAGAGTAAGGTGTCGTTGACTACTGATGTATGAACCTCTGATCATGCTAAGATAGCTTATTATTGTGTGACGTGCCATTATATTGATGATGATTGGGAATTGAATAAAAAAATCATTATTTTTAGAAAGACTCCTTTTCTACATACTGGTGATCACCTCTTTACTCGTCTTAAGAGATCTTATTTTAGAGTGGAATTTGGATAAGAAGTTGTGTTCCCTTATTGTTGATAATGCCTCTAATAATGATTCTATGGTTAGAAAGATGAAAGAGTGGCTTGTATCTGATTCTTTGTTATATCTTGGTGGCGAGTTATTGCACGTCAAATGTAGTGCTCGTATTCTGAACTTGATTGTTCAAGATGGTATTGGTGTCATTAAAGGCTTAATTGAAAACATTCGAGAGACCGTTAGGTACTTGAACAAATCCATTGGTGCTCAACAAAGATTTGAACAAACCAAAAAGCAGTGTGGGTTATGAAGCTTGAATGAGTTGGCAATGGATGTGCCAAACCGTTGGCACTCAACCTATAAGTTGCTTCTTATAGCTTTGCCTTTAAAGGAAGTGTTTGGTTATTTTGCAATGCTAGATGCACAGTATCAATTTAATCCGTCTGAAGAAGAATGGCAAGTAATGGAAACTATACTTGGATTCTTAAAGGTTTTCTACGACGCCACTAACAAGGTTTGTGGTAGCACATTCCCTACATCTAATATATTTTTTAAACATGTTTGTGAAATCAATTTGAAATTAATTGGATGGAGTAACAGTGATGTTGGTTATATAAGGAGGATGACTGCTCATATGAAAGAGAAATTCGACAAGTATTGGGACAAGTGCAACTTGGTACTAGTAGTTGTAGTTGTTCTTGACCTTAGGTTAAAAATGCACTTTGTCGAGTTTAAATATGGAAATATTTATGGTGCAAGGTTGGGATCATATATCGAGAGGGTTCGTGATGCTTTAGACGACTTGTTTGTATCTTATGGAGGTGTCTATCGTGCATCAAGTGATATTGCAGCGGTTGGTGGTTCTAGTGAGCAAGAGTTTGATTCTTTTAATATATGGTTAAGACAATCTCGTTCATCGCGTATTTCAGAAAAATCAGAGTTGGAAACTTACTTAGAAGAGGATGTGTATCCTAATGACATACCAGATTTCAATATATTAGACTGGTGGAAAAGCAACAACCCTAGACTACCTGTTTCAAGGAAGATTGCTCATGACATCTTAGTTGTGCCAGTTAGTACTGTTGCCTCGGAGGCAACATTTAGTATTGGAGGTAAGATTATAGTTGAATCACGTTCTTATTTGCTTCCCGAGGCGGTGGAGGCATTGGTAGTTGCCGATGATTGGATTGAATTAGCCACAAAGAACTCGGAGTCGCGTATGTGAATCAAGGTGATCCTTTCTGGGAGTATCTCCAAAATGTTTTCGAACATGGAAACCCACACGTTGTTGGTCGTCCAGTGGAGGTCATTACTATTTCTTCGGATATAAATGACCCAAGGGCTCAACCAATAGGTGCTTATATAAGTGTGATGCTCATTATGTTAGATTTAATTCATTGTTTTGCTAGCCAAGCTGCAATATTAAATTTAATCTCACAACTGCAAGTTTTTTATTGATGCATTAGCAAACAAGTCTAACTCCCTCACTCGCAACTCCGGTACGTTAAACCAGTCAATCCATGGCATTTCTGAAGCTTCATCAACTGGGCGTTCAGTGTTTTCGTGCACTAATTAGAATGCACCGACACGAAGTAATGGTGGCAGTCATGAAAATCCAAGCTCTCAGGCATCATGCTCATGGCGAGACTTGTCCAAGGAGATATAATAGAATGTGGATTGATTGGAATGAAGATCTACTAGTCTCGGTCTAGTCTAATTTGTGTCCTTTTTTAATTTCAAATAATGTTGTATTAATTAAAGCTTCTAGTACTCTATTCTGCTTATTTTGCTATTACTAGTGTTACAAGGATGTTCGTTGTACCTAGTATGGAGTCAATAAAAATATTATTTAATATGGTTGTCTAGACATTATTTTTCAGTATTAGTTCCAACTACCACAAGATGATGAACGTGCCAACTTGTATAAAAGGAATTCGTGTAACTCCCAGCTGTTATTAATTTATTTAATAAAATTGAAGTGTTAAGACATGAGTAGATCCATAACAACACAACTTAATGCTCAGCTGCAACAATAGACCGACGATTTCTAATCAGTGCAACACATCTTGATAACAGAAATGCAAAATGGCAATCAGAAAATCTTGCGGTAATAAATTAAACTTTGACGTGCTTCGTGACATAACAACATTAATATTTTTCATCATGAAGAATTTACATTGTATATGGACAAATCCCGCACATAAGAACATGATTAGAGTTGAACTTATACATACCAATTGGATTTGAGTACCAGATAAACTAAAAAGATATTACAAAATTAAAAGAAAGTGAATTCCGATACAAAGATACTAATTTACACTTTGATGGTGCCATGTTGTGGAGGAAGCGCCAACTTCACTTGTTCATTGAGGAGCTAGAAGAAGCTCGTTGGTACAACAACTTTCAAGATGAAGAAGTTGTGGAAAGAATTTTAAATGTAGTCACTACCGTGATGACGTTGAAGTTTCGCCACCCGTATGCCAAGTATTTTTTACACTACCAGTATAGTCGACTTAAGAATCGTTACAATATATTCAAGTACGTAATAGGGTTTCCATCGGTTCAATGGAACGTATAGACAAATGTAATGACGATTTCTTACGGAATGAAATTCAAAATGGTTCAAGTAAGTTTTACTTCTACTTTTGGATGCAGAAATTACCTCATCTTATCCACAATGTTGCAATATTTTAATAACTAACCGCTCCATTAAACAATTTGACACGATAGAAAAACCGAGCTCAAAAGTATCACACTTTGGGCGAGCCACTCTGGAATACGCTACGGTTTCTATTTGGTGAACCGAGTTTTGGTTTGATGATCAACGCCTTATCACACCAACCGCCGACGATGGTTTATTTCACATCCTCGCTTTGTTTGCTCGGTGCGAGGAGCCTTTGTTTTCTCGGATCAGGGATAGGGAGTACAAGAAGATTTATAACTCTTGTTGGAGTGTTGCAACTTATATATGAAGCGTGCTTCGTTACCTAGTTAGAAGCCACGTGAAAAAATAATAATAAAATTACAGTAAAACAAAATTCAAGGTGGCATGTGGGCGAGTACCAGGGTCAAAATTAGGAGAGATTATTAGGTGCAGCGGCTGTACGATGAGGTGGTGCAGCAAGTCGGTTATTATATAAATGCATGGTTGGGATGAGGTGTGGAGAAGTTACTTTCCTATAATTTAGGAATAATATTTAATCTCCACCACATGCTGTACCACGTCATCGTACAGCCGCTGCACCTAATAATTTTTCCAAAATTAGGGGTAGGACTTTGGGTCGGGTAATTGGGTACCCACCCGAACCAATCGTGTATCACCCAATTGGGACACCCAATTGGGTGAAATTGCCAAACGGGTGGGTATCCATACCCAATTTAGATATTGCGGGTGAGTAGTGGGTAGGTGAATGCAACCCATTTGGGGTTTGGGTACCCATTGAGTATTTAAAGAAGAAAAAAAAAGAGTTGCTACTTATTTCTATGATAAATTTCTAACACATTTTCTATCACAAAATAACCATTTTAATCTTTTAAAAATAATTTACAGAAAATGGTAAAATTCTCTTGTTTTACGTAGAACTCGAGCTAAAAAACCCTCAAATCTAGGTATTTTTGCCCCTTTTGAAACTTTGTGGCTACCCAATACCCAATTCCTAGGTACCCGCAAGTTTTGTGTACCTTCTCAGTGGGTAACTATTATTTCGGGTGGGTATTGGGTAGCAATTTTTGGTACCCAAACAATTGGGTACCCACTCAAAACCACCCAATACTCAAATACCCGACCCATTCCTACCCCTAGTCAAAATCACCAAATTTAGTCCCACATAAAAAATTTGACAAGACTTTGAAATCGCAGCCACGAGAGTACCAAAATTGAAAAAAATTACTAAATTAGGATACCAAAAACATGAGATAACAAGTTAGTGTGTAAAAAAAGAAATTGTGGCAAGTTAAGGGCATTAAAATTGCAATTTCCCCCCTCAGTCCTCAACTTCCAATTTCCCTCCCATAGGCCATCCACACCAGGGGTTTTCAAGCTGCTGCTAAAACCAAAAACCCTAAAACCTCAATTTTTCCCCAATCACTCTCACATCCAGTTGGTACAAGATGAGCTTCGCGGCGTACAAGATGATGCACCTGCCCACCGGCATCGAGCACTGCGCGGCGGGCTTCATCAGCCACTCCGCCGCCGATTACACGCCGCGAATCACTCAAATCCCCGCCGACGACGACGAGCTGGACTCCAGTTCCACCAAGCCCACTGGCCCAATTCCCGACCTCGTCACCGTCGCCGCCAACGTTCTCGAAGTCTACACTGTCAGAGTTCAGGAAGGCTCGTCTGCTGGCCCCAGCCGCGGTGGCGTGTTGGCCGGAGTCTCAGGCGCCTCGCTCGAACTCGTCTGCCATTACAAGTTTGTTCTTAATCGAGATATTATATATAATGTTGTTGAATTATCTGAATTATATGGTCAGTAAATGCTGAAACTTTATGCTTTAGCTGTGCAAAGGAAGTGAATGTGGAAGTGTTGTATATCATAAATCTGCAATTGTAATGCTATTTAGTTATTAATTTGTGTAATAAGTAGCCATAATCTGCTGGGATCGGTATGTGATTCGCCTGATGCGTTTTCTTGAATGGATTGTTTCCTCTTGAATTAGGGAGACTTGGTGTACAGGATGAACTTCTCTGAATATGATGCGTTCGATAAATTTGTAATTAGAAAAATCTTGTGCATTAGTCTTGCGTTTATGATACTTTTTTTGAGGGTTTTGCTAATCTGGTGTAGGTTGCATGGTAATGTGGAGTCATTAGGCGTGTTATCAAGTGGAGGAGCTGATGGTGGAAGGAGAAGAGATTCAATTATATTAACTTTCAAAGATGCAAAAATCTCAATTTTGGAGTTTGATGATTCAATGCATGGACTGCGTACTAGGTAAGCTATACACCCTGTCCCACAAATAGTGGAGGAGAAGGAACCTCTTTAATATTACTTTGGTTGGTACTAATATGCAGTGCTAGTGGAGTGATGTATCCAATATTTTTATGTCCAAAAGGGAATAATTGATCAAATCTTTGATTATGATTCTTTGACATAATGTGCTGGCATTTCAGATTGTTCAATTTGAAGAGAACACTTAAATATTGTGCAAAAAAAAAAGCCAGTTTTATGTAATTAGAGATTTTCTCGATAAGGTGTTCTATTACTTGCTTTTTCTTGTTAAGATGGCTAATAGTTAAGAATCAAATCATGCTTCATTGCTAAGGTTCACGATAGGATGCTAATTGGACACCTGCCTTTGGCATTGATATTCTGAAAATGCCGCTTTTCCGTAAATTTGATAATACATGCCTGTCCATTTGCTCTTCCAGTTCAATGCATTGTTTTGAGGGTCCAGACTGGATGCATTTGAAAAGGGGCAGAGAATATTTTGCAAGAGGCCCTTTGGTGAAAGTTGATCCTCTCGGACGTTGTGCTGCAGTTCTTGTTTATGGAGTACAAATGATAGTTCTCAAGGCTGCTGAGGTTTTCTTTATTCACATGATACTTCCTTGGATATTTTGTTTTTGTTATGAAGGCTTATTTATGACTAAAATATTGATTATCTGTGAAATTGGTCTCTTTTGTTTATGGCAGCACTTAGGACACTTCTTTAGGTAAAAGAGCGCATACAAACAATTGTAGCAATTCTAAAAGTTTGAGTTAGTACAAGTCATAGAAGCTTCATAATTGAGTAAATTAATCTAATATAGCGTCTTAAAATTTTTCAGTCAAATAATGTTAAATCATATTCAACTGTATTAGACACCCCTAAGCATATACATATGCTTCTGCAGTTTAACAAATGACTGTAAGGTGCTATTTCTTAATACTTTTATTTTAATTTGAGTTGGGAAGATTTGGTTGGCTCCTGAATGAAGCTTTTCAACTCATAGGGCCCAGAAAAAACTAAGTGAAACAACCACTGCAACACTTTTGTGAATTTTTTTTTTCTTTACTCTGATGGTAACTTAGAAATATTTTTATCTGTTGTAGAAATATCTTCGTCCTGAACTTATCTGCATAACAATTACATGTCCTACTTTCCACCTATTAATACGCAATATTTCGGTTTTGTAGTGTAGCATTTCTTGAACAACACAATAGCGGTGGACTTGAATCGCCATGCAAAGTACTAGTCAGAAACAGATTCATCCAAAATTAATTAGTAATACTTGCATGCTGCAGTAATTATATCTTTGTATTAGCACAGACTGAAATAAATGCAGATGGACATGGTTCGATTCGTATTAAGTCATGGGATCATCGAGGCACATACTGAGTCCTTCCCAGTAGCTTGTTAGATGTTCATGAATGCGTGTTAGTGGTCATATGTATGATTTGGACATTCTTATATTTTTTCCGTTTTCAGTTATTTTTAAATTCTGCTTTAATATGCCCAGTAAGAAATATCGTAGATGCACGCGAATTAAGAGGATTTTTTTGAAATTGCCGTGTCATTGGCGTCTTACGACCTGGTTTTTGTTGCAGAATATTATTGAATAGTTATAGTTTTGCATCTGGATCAAGAACTCAGTTAGTTGTTCTCCTTACTTTGTGTAGAATCTCTTCCATTGCATTATAGGTCCATGATAAGCAGAAGGCAGAACTAAAAAGCTTGTTTTTCTAACTTTTCTATGGCAAATGACATTTGCTGTTTGTTAATTTATGTAATTGCATTAAGAATTAGGTGTTTGAAAAGGTTTGAGCATTTGTACCATCTGATTGTGGTTCGACCAATGGTTTTTCCTGGTTAGCTGCCTATTGCACTTGTATATTTTTGTATCTAATTATGAAATTTTGATGTTAGGCCAGTTCTGGTTTGGTTGGTGAGGATAATGCTTTTAGTTCTGGACCTTCTGGTGCTTCCAGGATCGAGTCATCATATATTGTTGGACTACGCGATCTTGAAATGAAGCATGTTAAAGATTTCGTCTTTATGCACGGTGAGAATGCTGCTTGGTTTATCTTAATCTCATCATTTTTTGATAAACAATGGAGTGAAGAGTCGATGCATTTACGTGTGATACTATTTTTGTTTTGTTAGTAGCATTTTTCTTAGACTTTGGGCTTCTGTTGCCATAGATACCAGAGACTCACGTGTTTCTCGAGATATTCTTTGACGGGGTATGCACTAAATTGAGAATCAAAACTGCCTCTAGGCTGTATCAAGGAAGGATTTTTAGTGATTAAGTGGATGTTCAGTTTATGTACTTATATATTTTCGAGTTCTCCTGTGTTCTTCTTAGTGAAATGTTCCACTGGGTGCTTATTGCTAGCTAGGCAATCTTAATAAATTATTTAAGTCCTGAAACTACAGGCCTGATGGAAGAAAAATTATTGAACATTAAGGTAACCTATTAGTTGCAATCATTTTCAATCTGAATGCTCTATGCCAATTGATTCCTCAATTACTTTGTCAAGTATATTTTGTTAAGGTTGTCGGATAGGTTTTGTTGTCTTTCACTGGTACTGGAGCTTCTTATTACTAGCTTCCTTATTCATCCATATGCCATCATTCGTCGCTGCATAAAATTGGCTTTTTCCTCCAGCCTATTCAATGTTTTGTCCAGTTTGTTTGAATAGAAACTTTTTTTCCATAAAAAAATATTAATATAGGTTGTTGCGTGCTGCTTATGTGAAATTCAGTTCGGTCCTAGGAAAGTGTTGCAATGATGCATTTTCCACTGGCAAAACTATCCATGACCTATTCCTTAAATGGTTATGGTGCTAAAGAAGAGTGGTTGTTTATAATTTCTGATAGGACTTGGAATAAATTTTCCTGTTGCCTGTGCTGCAATTGCGCACTTTCAGTTTATTTGTTCAGGCTGTTAATTGTCCTGTTTAGTTGCTCCTGTATTGTGGCAATACATTTGTTTACACTGTACTAGCAGTTCTATTGGTTTATGTGCCCGTGTCTTTGTCTTGAATTTTTGTTGGTTAACAGCTTAACCTCTGACAGGTTACATTGAGCCTGTTGTGGTAATCCTGCAAGAAAAGGAGCTTACTTGGGCTGGTCGTGTCTCATCTAAACACCACACTTGTATGATTTCTGCACTCAGCATCAATACATCTCTAAAGCAACATCCACTGATATGGTCGGCCACGGTAAGTTATGTTTCTATTGCAATCCACTGCTTGTTTAGTCAACAAACTCATAGATACTCGTGTTTCTGAGTTATTCTTTCTCTCCTCATATACAATTTAATATCATATGTAAGCACTTCCATACTGAGAAATATATATCCCATCATACAGTTGATGATTAGGACTAAGCATTTATTGCAGGTGCATGTCGTTTGTGTATGTATGCATGACTCGCTTATGTGCTTCTTTAATCACCATTCTCGACCAGTAGGAAACAAACCATATATAAATGTGTTTTTTAGAGGAAAAAAAAGGAGGTATAGTCGTGAGTTTTCTAATTTGATTTGAAAGAACTGTAAGTTTTGATGCAATTACTGCTTGAGACGTGCTTCCTTTGGTGCTCTCAGCATATATTTGAAATATTGTTCTACAATGGATACTTGGTGGTGAAGTTGCCGATCTTTATTCTTTCCACATGTTAACTCAACTTGTTTTTAGTATTTTGTCATGTGGTTATCCAGAGATTCACATCCACATCCACATTTTCTATTTCAATCAAATATCATTTATGTAGATATGGTGCGGCCTTTGCTTTTGGAGTTGGGATGCCACCTATCATGCCCCATACTTCTTTTCTAATAAAGCAGCCATCAACTTATGTCAAATTGATATAGTTCTTTCGCACTGGCAGTTAATATTTTCCCTGCAAAGAATGTCCGCACATAATATTTGAAAAGATGGATGATGACAGAAAAGATTAACTTCTTGATAATCTCACTCATATCTTGCCAAGTGCTCTTTGCATCAGAATTAAATATTCTTTGGAATAGTTTGTTGATAAGGCTGTAGTGGTGCTTTTCCATCTGATTAAAGCCAAATTCTAATTCTATTTAATCAAGCCAGTATAGTAAACCTCAGTCTCCCTAAACATGCAAATTCTAGTTACTGCTTGTGTGAACTTGCACGATAACGGTTAAGATCGTGGGGCTACTTACCTAATGCATACTACTCCTGGAAAGTTCTCATTATGGTGGTTTTGAGGTTTTTTGATATGTATCTTGTGAAAAAGGATCTTGTTAATGGTTGGGCATGATTTCTGTACATTAGGAAGAGCTTTTGACATGTATATTTAGAGCTATTATTGTTATGACGATTCTTTCCTGAGAAGAGGGAAAAATTATGTTCCTTTTCCAGTTCTGGCTAGGTCTGTTAGTTTTTTACCCAAGTTCGATAACTTTTGCAAATACAGAACGTCTGTGTTTTCTAGTATAATGCCTTTCATGTGGTAGCTGGCGAGTGTTTATTAAGCCAAAACTTTTTTGTTTTCCATGCAATGGAGTCGAAAAATCTTAAACCAATAGAACATGCTGTTCTTTTATTCTAAAGTTTGTTGATTTTGTTTCAAGAACAAAATTATAACTTCTCTGACTTAGATGTTTTATGTTGGTGAAGAGAACATGTGTAGCTATAAGGTTTCTTTCACTAGTATGCCTTTAATTTTGTCATCGAGTAAATAATTTATGTGTATGTATTAATTCAGTGCATCATATTGTCTGAAATCTTGGAAAGCATATAATGTAACTGACATTCTGAAACTAAGTTAAGAATCTTGAAAATTGAAGTGTCTGTTATTCTATGGTTTCAACTTTTAAGGATTAGATATGCTATGGTTAGATGAAAGCCAAGAAAGGAACTATTAGTTTTATTAGTGAACTACAGTTAGAGACTTCTTCTGAAGTTCGCTTCACTATTTTTTATTGTTCTCAGAATCTCCCTCATGATGCATACAAGCTACTTGCAGTTCCATCTCCCATTGGTGGGGTTCTTGTCATTTGTGCAAATACGATTCATTATCATAGTCAGGTTTGCACATTTCTTGCATGACACTTTCCATTTACTTTGATGTCTCTGTTGGCATTCTTTGATCTTACTCTTATTTCTTTAATTCTTCAAATTGGACAGTCAGCATCATGCTTCTTGGCATTGAACACTTTCGCTGTTCCTGCTGAAGGCAGGTGAGTTCAAGGCTTTCATTCTTTTCTTCTTCCTCTTCTCATCTCGACAACACTAAACCCTTTTCTGTTTCCATTTTTTTGATGGTCCAGTGACTAAAATTCTTATGTTGACATCCTAAGCCAAATAACAAATTATTTCTCTATAGCTTCGGGTGCAATTGTTACGTTATTATTTCTACTGCCCGCTTTCTGCCATTTCTTTTCAAGTATTTGTCTAAGTTGAAGAAATTTAACACACTCAAGATAATTTCTTTCTGCCACTTGCGGTGTTGTAGGTGATTCTTCTATGTATTCTGCTTTCTCATGGAATTGTGTGGAGAAATCTCTTAAGGGCCAATAGTTTGAAGAAGGGTTCTGATCTGTTTGTGTATCTATTATTTTGTCTTTATAGTGTTGTTGTGGTTGAACAAACAGTAGTCTTCAGATTTGCATTTGTGTGTGTTGAATCTTTTCACCCACAGAAATAAGGTTTTCTCTGGATACCTGGTATACATCGGCCAGTTCAAGTCACAAAAAAAGTGCTCAGTTTTCCTCGTGTATGCTAAGCTTGGCTTGGTTCATGTTTAATTTTGTAGAGTGGGAGTCTTGAGATCTCAAAGAGTTGCTTAGGCCTTGTTTGGATGTATTTTCATATGTTTGTTTCCCTGAAAAAAAATTTAGATGTTTGGAAAATTATTTTGAAAATCGTGCAAAACATTTGAAATATGGATTGGATGTAATTTGAGTGTGAGTTTTAGGGAGAAAAATAGGTATATAGGCATCAAATCAATTTAGATAGAGGATTGTAAAAATAGATATAACAACTACTAATCATTGTTTGATGATTAAAAAAGTTGACTTGATTGGTTGATGATTGAGATGCATATTTATTAGGTGATTAATGTGTTGTTTATGTGCATATTTATATATATAAGTACATATATGTCTGTGTGTGTGTGTGGTGTGGGGTGGGGGGGGGGGGGGGTGTCCCGTCCATTTTGTTAGCAAATTCAACACGTTGAAATAAGGTGCACTCCTTTAAGTTTGGGGTAATTACATAAAATTCCTTAATGCTTGAAATATAAAAATAATCTCCCCTAAATGTAACACCTCAAAACTAATAAAAAGACAATTATATCATACATGAATCAGAATAATAAAAAAATGTAAGACCTTTAACTCTTGTTTTTATTTATTAGTTAAGATACATACTTTAAATTAACACGATAGTTAAGATACACACTGATTTTAATTGAAATTAATGAATAATAATTGACAAGCCCTGTAAAAAATTCAAACATAATTTCTTATTTGTTAGTTTTAAACAAATATATAATTGAAAAAGAGTTTGGGGGTTTTAACCTAATTTTCTTATCTGTTAGATTTTTTAACTACAGTTAATTTTAGGAACTGTATTGTAATGTTCTAAAATTCTGGGAAGATTTTCACAATTACACCAATATCATGAGTGCTGCTGCAATTATCCCTTCCAATTAACTATGTTAGTGCGTCCCATAGCATAGATGGATTCTGTGGTAGGATATTTTTGTAGAAAAAAGGAGTTGTGGTTTGACCTATTTCAGATAAGCGGGCCAAAAAAAAATAGATTTGAAAATTTGAAATGGGTTCCAAACCATTTTGAACCTTTGAAATCTTGAACTTTTGGGTCAAAAGTCATCCAAACAGGGTCCTAGATTTCTGAAGAGGAGTCCCTTCTAAGTATTTTTCGGAGATGTTAAGTTTGTCAAAAATGTTCATGAGATAGAACAAACAAGTTTCAAATGGCATGATGGTCCTGCTCAAATCTTTTAACTGATTAATATTGTCATAAGGCTAGAGCCCGTCGAGTATAATTCTGAAAAAAACCTACTTTTGCACCGATATCGGGCAATTTTTCTCCTATACCAATCTGATTCATAAGTCCTTTACGATAACCTTTTAGTGCAGAGAAATTTTATTACTTAGGCTGGGAAAGTTTAAAGGATGTGAAGACAGAAATCAGTAGCAATTCTATTTATTTTAGGGAAATTTTGTATCTAATAACGTATATGTTGGTTTAAACTGCACTGATTCTCTGGTCTGAAAGTGCTTCTGGTAAGCTATAGAATCAATAGACTTCTTTTCTTTTTCACTTCCTTTTCCCTGTTCTGGAGGCAACCTAACTATGAGCAGGGAAGAAGTTGAGGGCACATGTTTTTGGTGATAACGGTGAAAATAAGCAAAGATCAGAATGTAAAATAGATGGAGCGTGGGTAACTAATAAATACGTAAATGAACTTGATGCCATTTAGTAGATTTGTCATATGAAGCTTGAACTGGTTGTTAGACTTTAAATGGATGAAAAACCATTCATGGATGGACGTTGGGTTTACCTCCTTTTTGACAGTGTTGGACATGGATAGTGTAAATATATAAGCACCCTTCGATAAGACAGCTTTAGTTAATTTGTTTCTTATATTAGTTCATGATCGTATTAGCTCTTAAATGATTGTGAATTTGAGATGACAATAATGCTAGATATTCATGATATTCTATCCTACCTTTTTCCTTTGAGATAATTAAATTATTCCTTTATGTACTCCAGTCAAGACATGCCCAGGTCTGGTTTCACTACAGAGCTTGATGCTGCCAATGCAACATGGTTGACAAATGATGTTGCTATGTTTTCGACTAAAACTGGGGAACTGCTTTTGCTGACTCTTGTTTATGATGGGAGGTTTGGAACTCAATTAATTCTTTCATTTTTCTCATATAGAAGATAAAAGATGCTAATCGTGGTCAGTTTTATGCTTTAGTTTACTTTTTCCTCGCTTGGCTGCCCATATGATGAAACACTGATCAGTGCACGTTCCATCACTAAGGTGGTCACAGCTTTTATGCTTTTGGGGGATCTTCCATGTAATAGAAGTCCGGCATAGTGTTGCTATTTAACTTAAAAGTCAAACTTGTTACATATCTTATTCTTGAAGTGAGATCTTTTTCTAAATTTCAGGTGGTAAGTCCTGTCCTAGTCGGCACATTCTAACCTTTACTTGTATGAACAGCAGATAAAAAATGTTTTTTTTTTGTTAAAATCATTAAGTTGAATTTACTGAAGCTGTTATGTATTCCATGCTAGTTATAATGCTATTAATTAAATTGACTATCCTCATTATCAAGGGATTCAGAAACTGGCCTGATTGCCGATAACTAGAGGAGCTACTCAGGGGGGGGGGGGGGGGATCATTGTTTTCAGTTCGATTGGACCCATAGTATCGATCGCTCATTAACTGTTACCTGATTGTAATGTGTTAATTTATCTGTTCATTTATGCAGAATAGTGCAGAGACTGGAACTTTCCAAATCAAGAGCTTCGGTACTTACTTCGGTCAGTGTCATCATGCTATTATACAACTATAATGGAAAGTCTTGTGACGTTTTTCTCTTAAATATCACTTGAGCATGCCCGTCTTTCCAATTTTCAGGATATTACGAGCATTGGGAACTCGTTATTCTTTTTGGGCAGTCGTTTGGGAGATAGTCTGCTTGTTCAGTATAACTCTGGAGTAGGAGCTCCAACACTGAGCCCTGGTGTTAAGGAAGAGGTTTGTTATATTCATTGCTATAGAGCTTACAATGGAAAGGAATCATACTTTGATATTCGTTTTTGAATAAGAGACTAAATTTTGAATTTTGTTACAGTGCAACTACTTTCACATCCTCTCTTCTATAGTTGACTGTTTTTCATATCTTCTCAATATAATATTGCACAAACATTTTTTATTAATTTCGTAGGTAGGGGACATAGAAAGTGATGCCCCTGTCGCAAAGCGGCTGCGGAGGTCATCATCTGATGCTTTGGATATACTTAATGGCGATGAGCTTTCTTTGTATGCAACTGGTCCAAATAATGCGCAATTATCCCAGGTTACATGGTTTTCTCCTTGTGATGTTTAATTCTTATTGAAATGGATGACTGCTTTGTGAAGTGTCTCTTTTCAGTTGTTTTACTGTATAAACAGAGTTCGAAAACTGTTTCGCTTATTTGGTGTCCAGGTTGTGAAGGATATCAATCGTGGCTTAAAGGTTGTGTCAAATAATCGTTGTGTTGAAGTTCGTTTTTACTGCTAAAAATCGTGAGAACAGCTTTACGGGTTTTTAAGATGACTCATTGGATTTACTTGGTAATTCTGCATTGTTCAGAATCTTGGAACATTTCCTTAAAATACAATCTGATAACTGTTTCCCTTAAATACTCTTACTTCAACATTAAACTTTCACAACTTACTGGTTGATGGCTATTCTAAAAGACTCCTTATAAAGCGCAATAGCCACGTTTCCATCTAAGAATAGTTTGATATCCACTAAATGCAACAAAGTAACACAAAATAACAAGCAACGTGGATGCTATTATCATTTAAGCATGCTTCAAAGTAGTTAATTAGAAAAAAATTGGTCTTCAGCTTATCTGTATGTGAGTTATTTCCTAATTCTTTGTTCCTATGACAGTGTATCTTCAGAAGTAAGTTTTAGTTCTCGTCCTTGATATCTGCTTCAGTACTATCTCTTTTGTTCAATTATTCCCTAAAGAAACTTTAAGTTTCGCATAGTCTATGATGTAATACTTCAACTCTTATCTGTTATTCTGTATTTGCTTTTGTATCAAAACCATCATATCTCGAGTACCATAAATTATTAACACCATCTGATCTCTCTTTGACCTGTTGACTAATTCTCCAAAATCGATCTATTACCCAACTCTGTTTTGGAACTTTTATGAACTATTAAATGAGTCTATAATTTGTCCTGTCTTTTCCTTTCAAGATTGTGAACTGGGCTACTGGATTGGAGTTTTCTTTAAACTTTGTGGTGATATAGATGTATTATAAAAATGGGTAGTTCGAGGCCCAGCCAATGCTTGGGTTGCCATGGTCCTTGCATTTTAGTCTTTCTGAATCAGCAAAACGCTGATATGGAAATCTTCCTATGTAGGGAAACTTTCCATTATTCTAGCTGGTTCTGTACTTGCATTATAATTCATTGCTTAAGCATAATCTCATTAGCTTTGATAACTTTGATGTCTTAGTTAATTAGCGTATTTCTGTTTCCCCAAGGCACATTTTGGAATCTTGTGATCTAATGTGAAAGGGAATTTGGTGCCATATTGTCTTTTCTTGGCTAGGTGTTAAGGTTCCTCTCCGTGTATAAAGACCATCAGAAATCACGATTGTTTGAATTCCATATGAAATCTCTTTCTGGTGAAAAATTAAACATCATTTGTGGATAAGATGTTCCCATAATGTTTTTTTTGCCTTTTCTTTTTCCGTTGCTTATGTATCCCCAATTTTGTTATATGCTTCCAGAAATCTTTCATGTTTGCGGTCAGAGATTCATTGCTTAACATTGGTCCACTGAAGGATTTCTCTTATGGTTTAAGGATTAATGCTGATCCTAATGCTACTGGAATTGCAAAGCAAAGTAACTATGAACTGGTTAGTTGTAATTTCGTACATTATTTGATAACCATGTGTTTCTTCTCGTAGATAGCCAATTTGAGTTATTATACTAAACTAGGTATTAAATACCGAACTTCACCCGGTTTACTTGTGATATGTTATCCATTTGAACTTAATTTCGAACCCCATTTGAGAGTTGTACACTTACTCATATAAACCATTTATCTGAATCTTCTCAGGTGTGCTGCTCTGGACATGGAAAGAATGGTGCTCTTAGTGTGCTTCAACAATCAATTCGGCCAGAAACAATTACTCAAGTACATACTGCTTGTCATAATTTAGAGAATGATTCCATGCATCCTTTGCCAATCAATAGGCACCAATAGTATATATACAAAAGAGTATCACCTATGGGAAGGAATCAACCAAGTCCCTAATTTCCTACATAACCATATTTAGCTTCCTAACACCCTCTCTCAAGCTAGAGCTTACTGCTCTATGTTCGTTACAAAGAACAAACATAACAAAAGAATAGTTTGACTGCATAATCAGTTACAGAGATTGACAGTTTATAAAGAAAAGTGAGCTAAATAGACCTATCCAAAGAGTATAGCCTTTCGATGGAAGGGAATTAATCTTATCCATTTTGCTTTTTATTAGCTTTTAAATAGTCATTGAGGTTGATCCCTTGGAAGTGATTTTGCCAATACTTTGTACAATGGGAATCAACCTAAAACCCCTTGTGGTTTGTTAATTGTCTAAAACCCCCTTGTGGTTTCATAAACTCTGCACAAAATCCCCTTTTCATGAAACCACAAGGGGGTTTTGTGCAAAACTTTTTGAAACCGCAAGGGGGTTTTGTGCAGAGTTTATGAAACCACAAGGGGGTTTTAGACAATTAACAAATCATATTTCAAAAAATTGTTTTCTTAGCATCAATACAAGTATATATAATCCCTCAACTTATTGATATTTTCAGGTTACTCTACCTGTCTTGTGGCATAAACTGGAGTTTTTATGATCTAATTTCTAAATGGGTAGAAGTTTACTAGTGAGTTTGTTGCCCTGATGTTAGTTGGGAAAGAATAACCTGAAAAGTTGCTTTCTTTTTGCTCCAGACAAATAAAATCCTTGCCGTGGGGTGGTGGTAATACTTTCTTTGGGAAATTGAATTTTATAATGCTTAGAAATCAATATGTTGCATGTGTATTTGAAATGCCTGGTGCATGTTGTATTAGACATCTCATACCAGTCTTCTTGCTCTTATAAATATGATAAGGCTGATGAAAGTGCTTACAATTTTCAGTAAATGGTGAATATATCAATCTCTGGTTTGGCTAGTAGGCCTGTTCTATTTTTTGGCTTGCCCCATGGTGATTCTTCATTTGCTGAATGATGTTTTTTTCCCCAACATATGTTCACTTTTCAGCATGGAGTCTGATTTTGGTTTCTTCCAACACTCAATAAAATAGACTCATATCTTCATTATGTTCTTAAAGTTTTCACTATCCAATCGTGTAAAATGACACCATCACATGGAAGTTTTATCTTGCCGGATGTCGTGCATTTGCCATCTTCAGCCCAAGAAAATCGGATCTTATGTTTTGTCAGCCCAAAAGGCTTTTGACCATAGGCTTTAATCCTTCAGCTGTTGCATAACTTTAGTGTTTGTGGTTATCTGTACATTTCTTTCAGGTCAAGCAATTTTAAAGTAGCGTCTTGATTTTAATTTATAGAGATAGTTTATTACCTCATTACATTTTTTTTCTCTTCTCTAAAGGAATCATTACCTGGTTGCAAAGGAATTTGGACTGTTTACCACAAGAATGCACGCAACGATTCATTAAAGGGATCAGCTGATGAAGATGAATATCATGCATACCTGATTATTAGTTTAGAGAATCGCACAATGGTATGTTAATAAAATATCCCATTCAATATATACTGAAAGTAGAATTCTAATTCATCTAGTTGCGGTGTTTTTGTTATACTACTTGTATTATATTACTCCGTCGCTTCTTTTGTTGTGTAAATTTACTCTCTGCTTTTACTGCCACAGGTACTACAAACAGCGAATAGTCTTGAGGAAGTAACTGAAAATGTTGATTACTATGTTCAAGGAAGTACAATTGCAGCAGGAAATTTGTTTGGAAGGTGCTTTTTGTTTATGTCCTCGGCAAGCTTATGAAAATATTTTTTGTTCCAAGATTTTTTTTCGGTTTTCCCTTCTTGCATCCTCACTCCATTGGGGACTCACAACAATTATGGTTCCTTTTTTTTCCTCAATATATTGATATTTGCGACATCGGGAAAGACTTTAAAATGTAGGTAATGATATTACAAGTGCATAGGAAGTCAATACTGGGAGGATTGTATTATAAACCTGGAAAGGTCGTGATGCCTGCGTTTGCCTTAGACTGAAAGATCATAGTGTGCTGGGGGAGAAAATTCCTCCCTAATTAGCCTCTTCATCACTGTAATTTATTGAGGGTGTTTGTTCATGTATGTTTGAACAGTGGTTTCTGCCTTCTGATGTACTTATAATTCTTAATCATCATATTTGGGCCTCTTACTTGTTGGCTCTAATGTAAGAAGTACTTGGATCAGATAATAGAAGTTCATATTCAGTGCCTTGGTGTCCTTCTCAGATACGATTTTTTCTTCAAATTTTGCACTGTTGCCTTTGTGATCCGACATTTGCTGCTAATATATAGTCAATGTCATTAATGGTTGATTACATTTGGCATATCCAAATTTGAAAATGCTTTATTCAAATTCTTTTGGCAGACGTCGAGTTATCCAGATCTTTGCTCGTGGTGCTCGGATTCTTGATGGTGCTTATATGACTCAAGATTTGAGCTTTAAATCTTCCAACTTAGAGGGCGGTGCAGGTTCTGATACCCCAGTTGTGTCATCAGTTTCCATTGCTGACCCATACGTGTTACTGAGAATGACTGATGGAAGTATTCAGCTTCTTGTTGGAGGTATTTCTGCAGGCTGTAGCATAAAGTTTCCCAATAAATTCCACTCTAAAGAAATATCTACTTTTGACTATTTTTCTGAGACCTAATAATTTTTGTTCAGAAAATAAAAAATGTATTTTGAATTTATTCAGCCTGGTTAGATTTTATTGTACCTAGATTGCTGGTGGAATCTTGTGTCTTTGCAACGAGGAAATAGAAGTCCCTTCTATGATTTGCCAGCTCATGTGGAAATGATTGTTTCATATTAGATAACAGTTTTAGGATTTTAGCCAGCAATATAATATAATTCTACTTGGTGCTCACTCAATAGGAAACTCGAAAGAGCACAATTATTTCAGTCTAGATAAACCACAATCAAGAACAAGAAACTTACTATAATGCCCCTCCATTCTTCAGATCAAGCTTGGCACTAGTAGCACTGAAATTATAGTAAGAAAGGGTACTTAAGAATACTGAGTTAGCATATTTCAATTGCCTATGTTGTTCACCGTGTGCCATATGTGAATTTACTGGTACACAATCTGTCGAGCAGGAGATGTTGTGCTCCCAGGCCATGGTTTTATTGAATGGGCTTGATATTGGTAAACTCTGTGATTTTAAGACGGGCTTTCAGATATGTTTAGGGTCCTGTGAAATTTGTAAAAGACAAAATTGGCATCCCAACCTTGGGACAACACCTTGATTGGACTGGATTCTGTTACTTCTTTGCCGAAAATGACATTCTAATTGTGAACCCATATGATAATACTATATGTCGTGTAGTGTACAACACCACAAGTGCCTTTACTTTTTCTTTGGCGACTTCCTCTCTTGAATCATCTCGTATTATTTATCCTAGTGGGATGAAATCATCAAAAATTATTATGTTAATATTTAACAGATGCAAAATAGAATAATTCTTTTCCCTCAGCCCCATAATGTTTTTTTTTTTGATGTTTAAATCAACTTATTATGCTTATCATTCTAGTATTAGCAAAATGAGTGTGATTCTGCTGAACTATTCAGATTCCTTTATCTGTTAATTGTGGGTTTAACTGAAGTTCTACAAATTTATGGCTTTTTTATGTAAAACTGATATACTAACTGGCATACAGTAATATTATGTTCTCGTGCACCTATGCTTGTGCTTGATATGCAGATTGGTGTGCATGCTGATGTAAGATACTAACATTTTTAATATTGTGTATCTATTTGTTCCAACTTGGTCTTTGAACGGAAGTATACAATAGTAAGTTCTTCGTTGGAGGGTTGGGCGCTAAAAGGGTTACAGAAACCACCGAAACTAATTGAATATCTGGGAAAACAATAAATTTTCATCTCTTATTTTAGAGTGACAGAGTAGTTTGTTGATATGATGGCTTAAATGCAATACATATTTCTCCCATAGTTCTGCATGCAGCCTGGGATAATTTTTTGAACTGATTAATTTTGGAAACTCAACCTTGCATGTATGTATGATGTGCGTGCTAGCGTTCACGGACTCACTTTATGTATTAAGAGATGTCTCCTTGTAGTTTGGCCTTTCTTTTCAGTAATTCTATTTGCTTAGCTCTACATTTTACATTTGTTTCATCTTGGCTTGGTAATACTGGTTTTTGTCTTGTAGATCCATCCACATGCACAGTTTCTGTAACCGTTCCACCTATAATGGAGACCTCAAGTAAGATGGTGTCTGCTTGTACTCTTTATTTCGACAAAGGGCCTGAACCATGGCTCCGTAAGACAAGCACTGATGCTTGGCTTTCTACTGGCATGGGTGAGACTATTGATGGGGCTGACATGACACAGGATCAGGGTGATGTATACTGTGTTCTGTGCTATGAGACTGGAAACCTTGAGATATTAGATGTGCCTAATTTCAGCTGTGTTTACTCGGTTGATAAGTTTGTATCCGGGAAAAGCCACATGGTGGATAGTTTTTTCCAAACCCCAGTCAACGATCCTGCAAAACTAATTAAAAGGCATTCTGAAGATGCTGGACATGGTAGGAAAGAGTCCACTCACAATATAAAGGTTGTTGAGTTGTCCATGCAGAGGTGGGCTTCCGAACATAGCCGCCCATTTCTACTTGGAATACTGTCTGATGGGAGCATTCTATGTTATCATGCTTACATACATGAAGTTCAAGAAAATGCTCTCAAAGCTGAGGGTGTTGTTTCTTCTCAGGGTTCTGTTAATCTTGGTGGTGTAAGTGCGTCTAGACTTAGAAACCTAAGATTTGTCCGACTGGTTCTGGACACATATACTCGAGAGGAGACATCATCTGGGATCTCAGCACAACGTATAACTGTTTTCAAGAATGTCAGCGGTTTACAAGGTATATTCCTATCTGGTTCAAGGCCAGCTTGGTTTATGATGTTCAGGGAGCGGCTTCGGATACATCCACAGGTTGGTTTGGTTCAGTTAACGTGAAGAAATTCTATAAGAAATACAGCTTAAATGAACTTTATTTCTTTGTTCATGTCTATCGAGTCGCCCATCATATATTATCATTGACAATTTTCAAAATCAATTAAGCACTATTTCATCCTTCTCCGTTTCAGGTGTGCGATGGACCTATAGTTGCCTTCACTGTTCTTCATAATGTGAATTGCAATCATGGTTTTATATATATTACCTCACAGGTAAGCTAATTATATGGTTTGCTTTTGGAATGCTGCTTTTATGTTATCTTAACCAGAAAATATTTATTGTCCTACTCATTAGGGGGCGCTGAAGATATGTCAACTTCCAGCTCTAATGTCATATGACAATTACTGGCCAATACAAAAGGTAAACACTCATTTGCATTGTTAATTTCAAAAGTTGATTTGTTGATATGCAAGCTTGATTGTGATGAGCTCATGTGAAATCTTTGTATCTTTTCTGGGGACTTTGCTCTCCATTTGGGCCGGCAGATACCACTGAAGGGGACTCCACATCAAGTTACTTATTTTGCTGAGAAGAACTTATACCCGCTTATAGTTTCTGTTCCAGTAAGTAATTTTTCTTTAATCTTACAGTCCTTGTCTTAGGTCTGTATCAATTCATCTTTTTATTTTTAAATTTGTGCCAAAAATTAGTTTTACATTTGCAAGAACAATTTTAGAGTGTGGTTGGCTCCCAAGAAAATCTGATTGAAAATAACCAGGACCGTTTGTATGAACTGCAATATGCATGATCCCGAATTTTCTCCTCCATCCTGCAATGAACAGAACAGGCAATAAGATGGATATTGTAGATTTAATTGATATTAAGTTTTACATTTATTTTCGTATAGGTGCTCAAACCACTTAATCAAGTTCTGTCATCTCTGATTGATCAAGAAGTTGGAAATCAACTTGAGCAAGATAATTTGAATTTTGAGGGGACCTATCCTGTGGAAGAATTTGAAGTTCGGATTATGGAGCCCGAAAAATCAAGTGGGCCCTGGCAAACAAGGGCTACGATTCCAATGCAAAGTTCAGAAAATGCTCTAACTGTACGAGTGGTTACATTATTTGTAAGTCCGATGTTGCACATCTAACTGCTTTATTTGGCCTAGAAGGATCTCCTTTTCCTCCCATACAATCTCAGTTATTGTGGTTCTGGTATTATATTTAGCTTGTAATTATTATAAAAATACTGTTGAATAACATTCTACGGTTGTTAACAATATTCTCACAGAATAGCACAACACAAGGAAATGAAACACTTTTAGCAATTGGAACTGCTTATGTGCAAGGGGAGGATGTTGCAGGTAGAGGACGTGTGCTCTTGTATTCTGTTGAGAAGAATTCTGACAATATTGAAGCTAAGGTAGCTTGCTGTTTCATTTTGGTCCCTTTTGACTTACCGGAGTTTATTATGCACCAAGTAGAATAATATGATTACAACGAAATCGGTTTTTGTTATTCTTGCACTCGGCTTTTTTTTTTCTTTCTGTGTGAACAAGACCTGATGGTAGAATACTTGAAGGTTGGTTAGTTAACCGGGGTAAATAAAATGAGCCAAGATTATCTAGACTCATGACAATTTCCACGTAATGTTTTGGATGTAGCAAGTTTGTTTTTCTCATATTTGTCATGTACTTCTATCCATTTTTAACAGGTTTCAGAAGTATACTCCAAGGAGTTGAAAGGTGCTATATCTGCTCTTGCATCACTTCAAGGTCATCTGTTGATAGCTTCAGGTCCCAAGATTATTCTGCACAAGTGGACGGGTTCGGAGTTAAATGGCGTGGCTTTCTATGATGTCCCACCTCTCTATGTCGTGAGCCTAAATATTGTATGTACCCTAGTATTGGCATGGTTAAACATTTTACTTGGGTTAATATTTAATGTAATGTTTCATTAGATACATTGCACAAATGGAGTAAGCAAGCCTTTCATCCAATTAGTTGGAGTAGCTTAATGAACCAAGTTAGTATCACTTTTGAGTAGAGAATTGATACTTCTCTTAATCTAATAAGCAAAGGATCTTTATGTAGTTCTTGGTAACCATGTTGTCTAGAACGACCAATATCATTTAGTCAGCCTGTCTATTCATTTGCGCTAACTCGAGAATTCAACATGTCATACTGGTGTATTCTAGTCTGGAAGGAAGTCCATCCGAAATATTGAATAAGTGTTGCTGCATGAAGGACAGACTTCAGGCACTGTTAGTGGAATTCAATATCTTAAAGGCTCTATGCCTCATTCATTCAAATAGTTGTTCGTGAGGATTCGGGTCTACACAGAGGAAATATTTGTTTTACCTTATATTATAGTTTGATCTCTTCATAATTTAAATTCAGAAAATTGAGTATGGTTCAATTTGTTAGTATGGTGTTTACTTTGCTAGTAGCTTCAGGTAAGAGAAATGCATGTAGATGCGTATAACTACCGAATTATTAAGGCCTTGTTTTCAGCTGAGTCCAAATTCCATCAAACACCTTTAGCCAATTGGCAAACATTTAACGAGTTCCAAATCTCTATGGTTCATATTAGAATTTTAGACTGGACTGCTCTCATTAATTGCAATCACAAGTAATCTTGAAGTAGCCTGCTATACCGGCCCAAGTTAGATTATGTCAAGCTCGTCTTTCTGATGCCAATATGTTGGGAAGGCGGCACTGTGATTTATTGAGTTCATGAACCATACCATTGGTGTTTTAAGTTTCATCTTGCTGTCATTTTCTCATAAAGTTTATTGGATTTTGGTTGTCCATCAGTTTGATTGAATATTTGATATTTTCATTATTGTTTTTGGATTTCATCACGAGGAACCAAGATTGTGCCAGTGAGATAATCCTTTGGTTTAGTAATGTTTTGTTCATGACTTATTTGCTTGGTATCTATTCACTGTATGGTTTACTTGTATTTGCGGAACATATTTTCTCTTTTTTATTGTGTGAGAGATTCTGGGGCACTGGTCATTGTGAACTTTCAGTCTTTTCTCTTGAAATCATGTTGATGATTCTAATATTACAGGTCAAAAATTTTATTCTTCTCGGAGATATTCACAAAAGTATATACTTCCTTAGTTGGAAGGAACAGGGTTCTCAACTGAATCTATTAGCGAAAGATTTTGGCTCACTTGATTGTTTGGCAACCGAGTTTTTGATTGATGGAAGCACACTGAGCCTCACCGTTTCAGATGACCAGAAAAACGTTCAGGTTAGTGCACTTTGGTTCTGCATGTGAATTTTGAAGAAACAATGTCTTCGTTGTAGAAGGTTCATTCTGCCCATAAGATATTGAATCAAAATGTACATTAGCAGTTTCTGGTTATTGCTAAAATCAAACCGATAGAAAGCCTTGTCATTTGCATTTGAGCTGTTCTCTACTTTGTGAATTCTTGTCTACTGCAGTGTTCAGTAGGGATTGACGCCATCTATATTTCGCACTATGGTAGAGTTTGCAATTTTTCAGAAAAGTCGCTTCTTTCTTACTTATACCTAAGCTGCTTAAAGTTGTTTAGAAGCAAAAGTGGACAGGCATTTGTAAAGTTTAAAAAAAAACGATTTAAGTTTTTGTAAGTGGAAAGAGACATTTGTTTTTTAAGTTCTTTGGAGTATATTTGCTTATTATGTCATTCAGAGGTGGAGCCACGAGCGGCCCATGTGGGGGCAGTCGCACCCCAACCCCAGCCCTAATGTTATAATATTATTGATTTATTATAATTTAGTGCAAAGAATATATTCTGTTTTTGCAAACCTCAGCATAAGTTAATGACTAGAATGAGTTTTCTTACTACCATAAGTTTGGTTCTTTTTAGTCTTATTACTTAAAATTATCCTTTCAATTTTACTACTTACGTTCTCTTGGTTTTGTTCAATTTGTGTCTACCTTCTTGAAAATTATGTTTGATAAGTGTTTTCTATAAATGTTTTTGAAGATAATTTTAGTTATTTAGTATTTCAATAATGCAGCATAATAAGAAAAATAAATTAAGGGAGTTGCGACACTAATTTTATAGATGACTTCAATGCATACATGGGATTAGATTGTAAAATATCAGTAGAAATAGAATCCTTATTGTATATCAGTTTAATGCATACATGGGAATGATCTAATGACACCCCTCTTTTTGTGTAGTTTATATTATTTTTTGACAAGTTATTTGTCCTTTTTCATATTAAAAACTTATTATAAGAACCTTGTCCTCTCTGTAAATAATACGATAATGATTAGTTTTTAATAGGTTATATTTCGCTCACCCCTTGTTCAGTTTCCACCTCTGGCCCTGGTGTCATTATATTTTAATTTAACATAAGTAAGATAAGAAACTAACTTTTATGGTGAGAAGCAACCCAGACCCAACTTTTTGTACTTGTGATTTTCTTCCTTCATAAGACATGAAGAAACATAAACAAGTAAACAAACTGTGAAAAGGTGCTTGTATAGGCTTCGAAAGCCAATCCGTCATTTCATAAACGTTTGCGAGCACTACCTATCTATGCTTCAAGTTCCCTACTTAAGATCGTAGCATTTCCATGTGTAGATTTTGTAATGAAGCAACATTTGTCAGTGGAAAGTAAGTTTAATGCAGTCACAACATTCTGCATGTTATCTCGCATTTATGCAATTTGTCTTACCTCACAAGAAAGTTGCCACATTTTCTTAAGGAAGCTTGTTTTGTGTGGATATAGATATTTTACTATGCTCCAAAAATGTCTGAAAGCTGGAAAGGACAGAAACTCCTGTCAAGAGCAGAGTTTCATGTTGGTGCGCACATCACAAAATTTTTACGGCTGCAGCTTCTTCCCACATCAACCGATAGAACAACCCCCGGCTCTGACAAAACGAATCGCTTTGGTTTGCTTTTCAGCACCCTTGATGGCAGCATTGGCTGCATTGCACCTCTGGATGAACTCTCTTTCCGTCGGCTTCAGTCATTGCAGAAAAAGCTTGTAGATGCCGTTTCCCATTTTGCTGGACTTAATCCACGGTCCTTTCGCCACTTCCAATCAAATGGAAAGGCACATCGGCCTGGCCCTGATAGCATTGTTGACTTTGAGCTGCTTTCAGAGTAAGTATACTCTTCGTTTTTGTGTAACTGATAATTAAACATCTTGCCATGCCTCTTTACGTAGCTTATATTCTGATTGTCATCTTCATATGTATAACTGGATAAATTTTGAATGGCCACTTTATGTAAAATGTTAAGCTTATAGAAATGTAAATGTTTGTTGCCCTACCACTACCTGTCAAGTTCTGATTGTAATATTTCTAGGAGACCCTAGTACGCGACCTCTTTCTTTTGAATAGTTGGTAGTGCTATTTCAATACAAGACTCATTTAGATTTTGGGTCTAACTCCGGTACATGTTAATTGGCTACTTCATTTGAAGGATTAAATTGATAAATCGAAGAATCATTAAATTTTTACTTTGTAACACGTCACCCCATGTACAAATTATAATCTTTTTGTGTATTCCGACTCATGCCACTGCTTTTTGTCAACGGGTGGTGGTGACATATTCCCTTATTTTGGTGTGACATGATAATGAATGACCCCTTCTTCTAAAGGTTTTAAACTGGTAGAGAGGGGGATCATATTCATGTTCAATTCTTTTTTTTGAAGGCAAAATAAGGCAGCATCACTAATTATAAAGAACATATCATCTCTTTTATTTTTTAAAACGTAAAATGATATTAAGATTTTGATTGACGACTTATTCTTGAGGAGCAGTGGATATTTGGGGAGAAGTCAAATGTGATAGAAAACTTGTTAATTTGATGCTGAAAACCCTCACAATCTATAGAAGTATCAAGATTTTCGATTATTTATTCACTGTATTTTTTTCCTTTCTGATCAGCATATATTGTCACTGTATTGTTTAAAATGTTATATCAACATGCATACACTTGTCAAAAGAGTTCCTACAATAAACATTACGCGCCACTGAGTTCCTAACAAGGACCTTTAACATGTATCTGAATAAGTAAGATGAGAGGTTACTTCATCAAGAAATTCATGTATCGGCAGAACTTGGACGAGTTATCTATATAGTTTTTCTTTATCATATCTTTTGGTTCTTGTGCATATACATCTGCCCATATGGAGGTGTGTGTGTGTGGGTGGCACTCCCAACCTCCCATCTCATACGCGACTCCTCATCTTGTGTTACTTGTTAGGTGGGATGAGATTCTGCATCTTGCTTTACTTATTAGGTGGTGATAAAGGTATCAATCTTTATCCAACATAACGTATGTTCTAGTATCTAAAACGATATATTTTGCAGTTATGAAATGCTTCCCCTAGAACAGCAGCTTGATATTGCTCACCAGATTGGAACGACAAGAACGCAGATCATGTCCAACTTGAATGACCTCACTCTCGGAACAAGCTTCTTGTAACGGCATTCATTGTCTATTGGGTATCTGCCTTATGTTTCCAACATATTATGCAATAGGGGACGGTGTAAACGTGAGATCTGTCACCCGAAAAAGTAGAGTTGCATGTTCTTTATGTGTAAATTAGATTCTTGTTTTTGTTGTATGAAAAATATGTAATTCGACGATGTAATTTAGATTGTAGCTATCATATTAAGTTTCGTTCGAGCATTTAGTTTGTATGACATGGTTGTTTACTTATTGAATTGAACCTCGTTTTTTCCTCATGGGATAGCAAATCTTAAGCAAAAATATGGAAGTGTTGGCAAAGATCAAAACCTAATATTGACTTGTCAATCATGAGAACGATTACTAATTGGCTATGATGTACGGGATACGGGTATGGTATGGGTACAGGGACACGGATTCTTTTAAAATATTGGATACGGGTAGGGTGAGGATACAACTATATATATTTTATATTAATATTTATAGTAAAGACAAAAATGAAAACAAGTCCTAGATTGAAATTTAAATTCTAAAACTTTGAAATGTAACAACGTTTGAGAGTCAAAATAATGAAAGAATAAGAATAAAATGAATCGTTCAGAGATTCTAAGCAAATGAGTCTTATTGGTTTGAAAGTTGAATCTTATTGTTTCTTGAGAGGAAATTAGGAAAGAGGAGAAACTTTTTTCTTTTGTACTTACTACATATTCGCACAAATTTATCTTTTGACCCATGAAAATCAAAACATCTTAAAATCAGCACAAATGTATCATAAAGGTGTTGAATACGTCATCTAGAAGTATTTGATACGTATCGAATGTCTATTATTTATTTTAAATTCTCGGATAAGTCACGTGGTGTGTTTGATACGTATTTGTGGAGTATCAGTAGAGTATACGAGTATCGATGTATTCGATACGTACACAAGGTGGTTTTTTGAAGCATCCGTATATCATAGCCAATTGGTTGGTTGGTATATACGACAAATGATATAGACATAGCAATTTTCCCAAGCACAAAGCAAAATGATGACTTTTTTCTCTTTTACCCTTCTTACAAAGACGATAATTTATGCTTATTTGAAGTTCCTGATTTTGTGGTTATTCCTAATAAAGTTTCTAATTCATTTCCTCTATGAGCACATTGCCTGCCTTGATCTATTTTCAGGCTATGGTGTTCTAATATATCACCATTTCTATCCTAAAAATCAGCTATTTGATGCACAATGACACTTTTGCTCTATTAATTTTAGAAATGGTATGACCTAGATTTCAAGATAGGTCATGTCAGACCAATGTTCTTGAAATTGGACCGGCGACCTTATTGGTTATATGTTTCATTTGTCGAATTGATTTAACAATTGGTCACTTTTTAGCACTATATATTTTTATAATTTCGTACTAAAAAAAAAAATTTATGCCATCACAATTCGCAACACTCAATATTAAACTTCAAACTAGTAAAAGAGATTCATAATACAAACAATTTTTTTTTTGTTGGACGATTGATCCACCAAAATTGAGGGGCACGATTTGCGATTTTCTATTCTTTTAAGGGTGTATGAATTTCTTTTTCAATTTTGAGGAAGTGTTCGTGACTTTGGTCTTGTGAACATGATTTTGCAATTTAGATTTGTGGTCAGATTTAGTGATTTTATATTTTAGATTTCAGGTCAATTTTGTAACCTCTATTTTTTATTTTTATTTTTTGAAAAAGAAATGGGTCGATCAGTAAAAGCGATCACTAGATCCCAGTTTTGGATAGGATTTGACCTATTCACACCGATTTCTAATTGAACTGGTTCTAAACACCTAATCGGACCTGTTGAAGGTCCAATTGCTCAGAGGCCAGTATTGTTATAACCGTACTATACTTGTCTGGTTAGACATTTAGAACTAGATAGGGAAAAAACCGTTTCGGAATAGTCCAAACCGACAAAAAATTGGGAACAGGTGGCCGGTTTTGACCACCCCCTAATATATATATATATATATATATATATATATATATATATATATATATATATTTATTAACCCTAAATTATTAAATCAAATGGTACACCCCTAAAGAAAAGAGAGAGAGATACCTTCATAACATAAAATCATGTCCAAGGAAGCTGAAGCATATCATGCTTAATTGATTACATTAGAAACTTTAATGGCATAGATTTCTAAGGAAATGTGGGTTTGGTGGAGGAAAGTTTGACTAATTCAGTAACCTTACATATAGTTTATGATTCACTTAATTTTATGGAAAAGATTAAATTTTAATTATAAGAGAAAGTTGTTACAAAGAAAAAAGGAATGCTTAGATACGGATAAATTATATAAGATTAAGAGGTGAAGTACTTAGTTTAACGGTAGTGAAATCTTTTCGACAATTTAGTTGATTAGAAAGAGTAATGAAACAAATTTGATGTATCAATTTAATTAGGAGAATATACCATATTATAGTTGAACTAAATATGTTAAAATAGGTACGACAAACTTATAGGAAGTGATGATATATGCCGTTTTCAATAGGCAAATGATATAGACAGAGCAAAATCCCTAAATTTAGAGCAATATTCTATCATTCTCTATTATACCCTTTCAATCAATTAATATGCCAACTCATCTTCCTTTTTAATCCTAATTGCCTACTAATACAAATCCTATCTATAGAAACTCAAAACAAATTTTCTTTTTCTTATGTATTTATGAGATCATGGTAAATAATCTATATAAAAAAAGTTATCTAATCAAAACATTAAGTAAGTGTTTTAAATCCTGTATATATTGAACTCAAGGACAACGTATAGTATTTACAATGAATAAACTATAAATACAATGAATTAACTTTTAAATATTGTAAATATAAAAAATATGAGAAGAACAGGAAATGTATAAATATATTAAAATAATAATAATGTAAAGAAACTGCATGTCTTCTTCGACCGCCAAATGCGAAAAAAATGTGAAAATTAGTAGAACTTTTGCAAGCTAAAAGAGTATATGATATTAAATGAAAATTTTAAAACAAAATTTTGAATATTTTAATAGCATTGTGGGAACAGATATGCATATGAGTTCAGCTTAAACATTGAAATTAAAATATCATAGTGCTATTAAAGCTTCTTTCTTTTTGTTCGAATTATGTAATTTTAGTGATAGAAATAATGAACAAGAAAATTATATTTTAAAAACAATAAACTCAATGAAGTCCAGAAACTCGAGAATTCCAAAATAGAAAGCGTATGCACAAGAAATATGTACGATTTGTTGATCTTCATTATGAGAGAAGATTTCCTCCTTTTATGGTAAGAGAGGAGAAAATTGAGGAGTTAATAAAGGAATGCATGTTAATTTGTTGATTTCAAAAGGGCAAAATAGACAACTAATTAAAAACTGCTCTGCATATAGGGATTTTGCTCTGGATATATCAACTCCCTTTCAATAAGGTTATTTTATTTTAATTCAATTATATTTTAGGAAAGGTTATACCTAGTTACCTACATAATTTCATATAACATAGAATACAAGGAAAGGTTTTCGATTGATAAAAGAAAACATATGAACTCAGGAAATTATTTGAGCATGTTAAAACTCTTGTTTTTAACTAATGAGTTTTATGTGATAATTTCATTATTTTTGTTATATTATGTTAAGATTTATAGAATGTAAAGGAGTTCATGATTTTATAAAAATAATGAACCAAACTGTCGTAATTTAGTTTTAAATTACGCACTCATATGAATTATTTGATATGCTATTCTCATTATAATAAAATAAAATTGTAGATATAAGTAATTATGTGTGACCTATGTTTAAAAAAACTTGCCTGGGGCTCGCCCAGGGCTAGCCCGGTGCTTTTTTGACTCTGAAACGTCTTGAGGTGGTCCTTTGGGGCTTAACCTTCACGGGGCTTACACCCCATGATTTAGGGCTCCCAGAGTTAGAAATTACGCCTTTTGCGCCCAAAGCTGTTGGCTTACGTCCGAGAAAGATAACAAATAAGGTTGATTTTTTTCACTTATTTACAAGGTTTCTTCTTTACTTTGCTTTCAAAATATATATTTGACGAAATCTAAGAAGTCTATTAGAGCATATTTGATACTCTTGCTAAATTATTCTCTATATCTGAAAGTCGTCTTCCTTTTAAAATTAGTTTTATGATCATAGTTTGTGGGTTTCTTTTTCGTTATTTATGTAGTGTTTTCTAGGGATGAGTTGATATGAAATTTATACAAGATGTAAAGTATGATACATTTTTTAATTATTTTTTGACTTTATATTGGTACAAATATTTCTTTTTACTTATTTCATGTATATCTTAACTTATTCTTTATATTCCTAATTCTAGTCTGCACTTTTTATCATAAATATATAATTTTAATAAATTAAATATCAAAATCTGTGAGACTTACGCCCAGTGCATTGGGGCTTACGCCCGCCTCCAAATCCACAAAACGCCCATCGCCTTACGCTCAACGCCTTTTAAAACACTGTGTGTGACCTAGGTCACATAAAGCGTGTGCGTGAGCGGGAGCGAGTGCGTGTGAGTGTGTGCCAGAGCGGCAATTTAAAATTTTACGTCTATTAGTGCGTCTTAATGCGTTTATTAAAATTAAAAATAAATTAAATTAATTACATATATACGCTATAAAGGTGCGTGGTAATATGAATGTGTAATGTATATATAGTTCATACATATACAGATACGCATATAAAGTGTTATAAATTAATGTATTTACACTAAATTGAATACCAATGAATAATTTTAAAAAAGAAAAATACAATACAACTAGATATATCTCATTAATTTTGTTTTTTCCCATATGCTTTTCGGGCCCTCACCATCATTAATTTATTTTTTACTATTACTTTTTCGAAGCAGTCCCTTAATCTTCTTCTACCCTTTTCCTCCGGTACTAATTTTTCTTCCTGCCATATCTTCGATCTTCTGAATCCCAACTTTCTTCTCTTTCTAATTTTTAGCACTAAAATCGCCATTTATATTTGTCAAACTCACCACAAAGCTTTCTCCTTTATCTTATATTTTGTTCTGATCTCTATCTTTCGTCTTTTTCTTTTTTGTTTATTTTTTTTGGCCTCGCAACCAAATCGTTGGAAGAATTACCGACTGCAAAAAGGTTGAGATTCAACGAATTAAGCAAGAAAACTTAATTCGCGAACTAAGATTTCTTAGTTCGCGAACTAAAAAATCTTAGTGCGGCTTAGATCGGCGCTCCGGTACTAAGTCGCCGGAGCGCGATCGGAGCGCCGGTGCGTTGGGGGTACCCAGCGAACTATGTGACCTAGTGTGTGACTATATTCTATGTTTTAGGCTTGTCTAGGAAAGATTGAGCATCTCTCTTCCATGGGGCTTACTTAGTAAGTACTATTCTGGTCTACTGTAAATTTGCCAAAACTCACAAGCGTAATGTCGGGTAGCAAGGGAACGGTCAAATTTGAGGTAGAGAAGTTTGACGGGAGAATCAACTTTGGCTTGTGGCAAGTGCAAGTCAGGGATGTGTTGATTCAGTCAGGCTTACACAAGGTTTTGAAGGGTAGAAATATCCTTGTAAGTGCAACAGGCAAAGCTGCAATGAACGATGATGATTGGGAGAATCTCGATTTGAGAGCTGCCCGTGCAGTCCGTCTGTGCCTAGCCAAAAATGTTCTGGCAAACGTGCATGGAATATCTTCGACGAAGGGACTCTAGGAAAAAATAGAGGAGTTATACCAGACGAAAGACGTCTCGAATAGAGTGTACACACTGCGGATGAACGAGGGTTCGAGTATCTCAGATCATGTGAATGTTCTTAACGGAATTTTTGTTGAGCTTGAATCCATTGGAATTCAGATTGATGATGAGGATCAAGCCTTGAGACTCATTTGGTCTCTTCCACGTTCGTACGAGCACATGAAACCGATCTTGATTCATGGAAAGGAGAAAATCAATTTCTCTAATGTCACTAGCAAGCTTCTTTCTGAAGAGAGGAGGTTCAGTGGGAGTGACGTTCACATGAAAATAGTGCGATGGAGGCTTATGGAGATGGGAAGAGAAACTCAGGGAAGAAAGCCTGTTGGGGGTGCAGACAACCTGGGCATGTGAAACGAAATTGTCCGAACATGGGAGCTGGTTCTTTAAGAGGCTCTGGGTCAGTACAAGGAGATACTGGCGGTAACACTAACATTGCTTGTTGTGAAGATGTCGTCTTATGAGCGGCATGTACATCCTGATGGCATGAGACCCTAAAAGTTGCCACGATACATGATGTTAATGTTAGTGAGTCTTGATATGCACACGGACATTATTCTGGAATTGATGCAAGGTGTGTGGTGAAAATTTATGTGGATGGCTAATGACTTCCAGGAGGGCCAGAAGTGGGAGTTGCACCATAACTATCACCAAGGGTATTTTTTTAAAGGGTCCGAAATGCTTGGAATGTTATTATTCTGAGTAGTTATGCTATTTATGGTGAAGCATGGTAATTCTAAAGAATTATGACTGTGTTGCAGTGAAAGCGGAAGCTATGACGATCATCGTCGAGGTGGAGTCGTTGTAAGGTAGCGAAAGGCCAAGACGAAGATTGTGTGAAGATGTTATGAATCACTAATTAAATCTTCAATGTGGAGATTGTTGGTTTGGCAGTGTGAATTGGTGATGTAGGGGGCTGTTTGGGAGGGCCCAGAATGCACCGGTCAAAAACATAGATGGTTTATTGCATTTACGAGCCTATATGTAATTCACATATAAGTCCCTCTAGTTATGCTGAATATGAGTTTGCTCCCCAAGTTTCTCCTATAAATAGAGATGAAATGTGTATCATTTCATCACACCAAAACAAGCTTCTAGTTATCTTCCTATTCCTCTTTGTAATATTTCATATTATGTGAGGTGTAGTTTAGGGAGTGGTTCTAGTGAGGGCTTTGTGAGGGCGTCGTTGAGAGTGACGGAAAATTATATAGTTGTAATAATTTTCTATACAGTGAATTTTCGCTCTGTCCTGTGGTTTGTCTCCGATTTTGGAGTTTCCACGTAAATCCTTGTGTTGTTACTATTTCAGTGTTTATTCGTTTTGCTTCATATATTCATAATGGACAAATTCTGAGAGCGTGTATCAAATACCTAACAGTTCAAACTTTGAAGAAGATTGGTAATCTTTTGTGGTTCTTTTCTTTGCAAGATGATATTTTTTTTAGTTTATTTAATAGATTTTTTAGCCCAACAGTTATATGCTTGTATATTTTAGTGTAGCGACTAATATCGGATATTTATTAATCAACATCTTAACATAAGTTTTTCTATCTGTCTATTTAGTATAAGAGACTTCTAAAAGACTTCTACATGCACGCGCATATGGATCGTGCTTTTAACTGTACTTGTTCGAATTTACAAATTAGTAACCTGTAAATTTTGAGTATGATCATATTTTCAACCACAACCCGTCCTAACTCACCCGAAACACTCTAATGACTATGATTTCTAAACAGACTCATTGCATGAGTTTAGGAGCAATCATATTCACAACGAATTTAGCCTCGTACTAGTTGCTAAACGTCCACTCAAAGAACGAATTTATTTGAAATCCACATCTAAAAGTTATTATCAAATCTTTGTTTGAGTGTAACTCTTTGTTGTTTGATTAAAAGTTCAATTAAACAACTAATGATAGATTCCAAAACTCTAAGTAATGGAATTCATCTTGTACAAAGCATTTCAGTCTTTTATTTTCTTTTGCTTATGGACGGCCAAAAGTGAAATTTTACGATAATCTGTCCTGCTTTCAAGAGATTTGCTCTTGGCCATATCAATAATCGTATATGCAAGAAGATTTGCATCTTTATAGATATTCTGTAAGTATTTTTCAAAATACGTGGAACAGTCGATAACAATGACAGTATCTTATCGAGTCTTCGCGAGAGCTTTTAAAAAAATCTAAAAGAAAATACTTAATAATATCGTTGATACAAAATGAGTTCAAACCACATCCTGAGAACAAAATTGTAATAGCATAACGATCAAAATTTCTGATGCTTTTGGCAACACATTTTCGATAGTTAATTATGTCACAAATGATTTTTGCAATTTACTTTTTTGCGTTAAAAGATTTTTGCAATTTACTTGGGTTTAATTAAATCAACGGAAATTGAACTCACCCTACCATACTTGTAACATGTTAATGCAAACAAATTAGAACAGCTTTCAGGCGACAATGACCAAAAGACTTGACAAACATGACATTTCTGGTCAACAAAGATTTGGCAGACTCAGTTGATACAACATAAGCATAAAGAAAGTATTACAAGTAAAAGAGGTTCAATCTCTCAGCAATCAGCTCTGGTCTAAAAGAAGAACCTCCCAGTTCTTGATAAATCAAACTTTATTTTTGTTTTCTTGTCTTTTTGGCATGGACGATGCCCTATTGGCTCCATTAATTTCACCATGTAGCTTTCCAATGACTATTAGACTAGTTCATGCGAAAAGGACAACAAAGCATGGCTGAGTATGATTAAAATGGAAGGCAGTCACTGATTAACAACAGAAGCCTTGAGTTCTCCATATTCAACATCACCAAAGATGATGATAAAAGAAATTGATGGTCGTAAAGTGCAATATTCCAGACAGTCCAACCCCATATAATAAAGACAAGAAACCTGAGGACTTTTGTGCTTTTATTATGATTCTGGATCCGCATTGTGCCATCCCTTTGTACAAGGTTCTATAGTCATGAACTCATCAAATTCTTTAACATGAATGTCACAGCATTTCCACTGCAATGTTTACAAGCAAGAGGAAGTTATAATAATTTTATGAACAAAGAGAAGAAATGAAATCATGAGAGAAATAAAATTCGGGAAGCAATTGGCATGGTGAGACAACGGCAACATGCATATATTCTTACCCCTCTCATCCTGTCATGGAAAACAGGTGGTCCAGGATGGTAACTGCATGCCATATCATGATTATCTTTCTCTTTAAAAGTTTTACCACATCCCTTATTTTTACAGATCTGGGGTTGGTTGATATCAACTATTTTCTTTGCTTGAGGTACTTTGGCATCTTGTAAATTCAGATTGCTTATCTCGGGTGCACTTAATGGAGCAGTAGATGCTGTTTGATTCAGTTCTCTGACTTGTGAACCTGCAAAGGGTAAATGTGAAGTGAGATACACTAAAATTTTGGCTACAAATCCTTCTAAAGACATAGCCCACGAAGTAAAAGATGTTGGATAAGTTTGAAGAAAATATACCATGGTCAGAGCAGAAAAATCCTTGGCGGCACCTAGGACAAGTATCTTTTGATAATGAATTGGTTATAGAAGATTGAGCAGAACTCGGTTGTTTTGGAGCTGGAGCTGGAGATGCCTTAACAAGCACTGGTTTCTCTGTAGTGTGTTTTCCTGTCTTGCAACTTCAGATATCAATAGCAATCAGCTTTTATGGACAAAAAATAAATAACTCACAAAACAAGGTAAATCAACAAACCCTAGAAAATTAAGAATGAGACTTTATTACAAAACTGCAAATCATAACTGGATATCCTTTCATAATCCCATTTGCAATCAAGCAGTAGACAAATGTAAAAGGGCATCAGCTTATGAACAAATAACTTGCAAGTCTCAAACACCAAAACATGACAACTCAAATAGAAACCACATAACTTAAAGTTGCATGCCAGACTTCAACAATACTTTGCATAGTTACATAAATAAGAAAACCACTTGCAGAGCAGAATATAGTTCTATTAAACATATTCAGACTACAATCTGTAACATTTTGTAGGGATAATAAAATCCAGAACGCTGACCATGTAAAATCACTCTAAACTAGTAAGTAGCAATATATCCTTTACTAAAATGCCAAGAAGTATCTATAACTACCAAAAGGGACAGAAGATGCTATGGCCAGAGAAACACTCTCAAACACATGTAAAGTGGCAAAATTTAAACCCCAAGATTCTATCAACAGTTTTCAACTGGATACAGGAGTTGAGGAAAAATTTTTAAACATACCCAGGAATTTCCAGAAACAAACTGAAATCGTGACTCCGTTTCTTGCAACAGCTCCACTCTTTCATCCCATCATGAAATATTGGCTGGATAAGTCAGAGTAATGTCGTTAGTCTTATGGTATGCATGATGAGTAAATCATCTTGAGACAAAGACCAAAGAAGCAACTTACACCCTGATTAAAGAGGCCACGGCAGTAGGTGGATTACCACATGCATCAAAAGACAGGAAATGATAAGTCAATATTAAGAAACTGACAGTTATACAGCAATGAGATTACATTTGGAACTGAAAAAGGCCATACTAAGACAATACTAATCATATGATAATCAGAGAAAGACTCTGTTTATAATGTTGAATATATTCTGCATGTATAAAATAGTTCCGGAAAAAAATGTAGTTGAGCCAAGACAAAGTCATTTCGGTCTTTCTCAGCCAGGCCTGAAGATATCATTCACTCGGCAAAGCTTGATTCACCAAAAACATTAATCAAATATGAAGTAGACGGAACTTGTTAACTTGATCTTTGATAAGAACCAAGTGAAAATAATTCATTAGTTCCACCCTACTCTCAAGAAAACATCCTGCACCACCCCCAGTAAGCGTGGATCAAAGTTTTTTTTCTTTTCCTCGATAAGTACCAAAACGTTTTAGTTTTGAGTTTATGGAAACAAAACACACCAATTTTTTTTACATCTATTACAATAACAATCTTTTACGAATTTTCCAAAACAAATCAAAAAATCTCGAAACATAGCGAAAAGTTTCTAATATTTAGCATAACGCGTGGAAACAAAACTTTGATCAATACCAGTAAGTATAAGAAAATTCAAAGACACTGCATGACGTCTGAGCTCTAGATCCCATCTCAAATCCTTGTCTGACCGCTAATTCGATTTCCTTTTAGCATTCCACATCGTTTACTCGACTCATTAATCGTAAATAGCTGATCTTATGGAGAATTTTTATTCAACGGTTTCATACTCTAATCTAAAATCCAACTACTTCGAACATTCAAGCAAATAACAGAAACAAACTGGAATCATCATATTCAAAAAACATTAGCTCCATCGATACATTGAAAAACAACAAAGTAACAAGTAACAAACTAGAAAATAGAACCCTAGAAAAACAAAATTAATCAAATAGTTCGATATTACTGACTGAATCTAAGCTCGCAATGAACCTTTGGTTTAATATAAGAGCTATAAATCTCATTTTAATGGATTAAAATCAACAAAAGACTAAGTGAATATAAATGATGATAGCGTCGATAGAAGGTGTACGTACAGCATCGTGATAGGTACAGGATCCTTGAGGATTGTCGTCTTCGACGAACATTGCGTCGCATCCAATTCTCTGGCATCGAACCTTCTCCATCTTTCTCTCTCTACAGCTTTGTGTGTGTGTGTGTGTTATGAGAGAGAAAGAGGGAGAAATTAGAAAGGAGTCTTTTTGTGTTTGAACGTGGTCAATTGAGCGGGCCGGCCCAATAGTCGGTTCTGGGGTCCGAAATCAGGCCAGATTTTTCGTTGTTCTAGAAAACAGAAGTTATAAACAACTTTTGTATTATTACACCCACCCAATAAAAATGTATGCTCCACAAAAACAAGTCACTCATTACTGATAGCGTTCTTGGCCACCCATAAGATTAGAAGTGCTTTAGATACATGTGTGTGGGTCCCACATAGTGGAGGCCACATGTGAGGTAAAGTGCTTCTACCATTATGGGTAGTCAAGATATTCCCGCGTTTGCACATACTATAACTTTTCCACATGATGTACATGTCCACGTGGCATGTTCCATTATTGGGTTCCCATTACGTGTATGCACCCACAAAATGGAAAAGAAGGACATCCCACCCCGTTGATTAGCGAGAGTACTTCAATAACCAACGAGGCAACACATCACGAACCTACCTCTGGCGAACAAGTAAATCATCGGGATTTTGATTAACAAAAAAAAACATCGGGATTTTGATTAACAAAAAAAAAAAAAAAAACATCGGGATTTCACAGGGACACACGTCATCCACCTACGAGGGGTAACTTTACGTGCTAAGGCACCTCGAGTCGCTCTACCGCCGCACCTCTGTCAAATCCCTTAGGACGCTTGTGTTAGAAGACGCACGTCACGACCTACATACGGGTAACCTTGCGTGTTTAGGCACTTCGGATCACTCCACCGTCCAACTGTGCCGAATCCCTTAGGATGCTTGTGTTAGGGGAGGCATGTCACGACCCACTTACAGACATCTTGATATAATAGTTCTCCTCAAATCGTCCTACCACCGCACCCTTTACTCATTCACGCTCCTCCGTAAAATGTCAGAAAGCAGATGCTGGGGATACTCATGCGGTCGACATATCAAGCAAGCCCCCAATCTAACAATACATTCACCACGTTGTGCTTAATTTAGCATACGTGAGGACACATGTCTTAATCCCATATCTGGATCTCTCTATAAAAGGAAACGATCCGCGACCTAAGAAAGGAACAACTACTTGTTCTCATTCTTGCATACACAAACTCTAGGAAATTACAACACATACACGTGACGAGCACGATACTTCTCGAAAATCTTGACCTTGGACGAAGGCCCACAACAAGAATCACGTTACAGCGAATCAAGTCACTCTTCGTTCTGGTTCCCCGTGATGCAACTCCACCCGAATCGACCCTTCCTATGTCGAAATTGGCTCTAACATAGATACAAGTGGTAATGCGTGTCAAGTGTAAACCATTCATGTTGAAGATTATCCTCAATCAAAGTCTATCCCACAATATTGGACTCCTAATAGAAAAGCAGTCAAAGCTTGGCCTTATCTTTTGTAACTCAAATTTTTTTTTTAATAGATTAGATCGTAGTCCATATGTATAGAATTATCTAAACAACTCTTGTAAAGTTTATAAGTAGGCATTATGTACAACATTGACAAATATAAACAAAACATTCATTCTTTTCCTTTATATGGTATTGAGCCTCCTTACCCTCACGAGCTTAATTTTTTTTTTCTTTGTATGGTAGGGGTAGGCAAACGGATTCGGGTTTCGGATATCCGACCCTATCCGATCGGGTTTTACCCGATTTTTTGAAGCAAAACGTGAGAATTCAAGTTTAGGGTTGGATATCCGAACCCGGTTGTAGTTAGGCGGGTCGGGGTTCGGATAGGGTTTTTTCATCCGATCGGATATCCGAACCCGATTTGAGAATTAAAAAAAAGGTAAGTGAGGTTGTGAGGGTTTCAATTTCACGATTAAAGAAAAAAAAACAAGCAGCCCTAAGCCCTTAACCTCTGATGCCTCGTCTCTACCTCACCAGTCCCCTCCCCTCCCCTCATCGCCGCTCGCTGTCACCGTACGTCGGCGCTGTCGCCGACTCAACACCTCATCTTCGTTCACCTCATCTCCGGCAATAACCTAACGGTAAGGAACAATCTTAACCCTTTTGTTGCTGCAACTTTAAGCATTGTAGGATGTAATTAAAAGTATACTTTTTAAGGTTGTATATTGCCCACTCAAGGTGTTTGATTGTTTCAAAACAATAGTTATTCTTGTTGTGCAGTCAAGGTGTTTGATTTATTGCTTCAAAGAATACTTAGTATGTTTTGTTGAGAAGCTTATTTTCCATGTTGAGTTTTGAGTTTTGAATGTGTTTCAAGCTGAAGCTGAAAATTGGAATTGAATTTTGTGAGTTTCATTTGACTGTATTTTATGAGTTTTTAATATGTTTGATTACTGTATTTTGTGAGTTTAAGCTCTATTTGTTATATAATAATTAGGTAATATTAAGAAATTAGAATGTTTATATTTATATTCAATGTTAGAAGTCTAACCTCGTGCATTTGTTTGAATGGAGCAGGCAATGACTTCAAGTGTATTCTCAAACGCACAAACTGGAACTGAGTGCACGAACACTGAGGTGAGATCTGAACCACCCTCACCGCATGTAGATTCGTCTGGTTTACATAGTGAAGATGTGACTGGAAATGTATCAAATGATAATGTGACAGAAAATGTTGATCATAACTTTAAGAAAAGAAAACAATGTGGCAAAAGATCGAAGGTTTGGGAACATTTTACGCCTTTTTTTTTTTGTGAGGTTGATCAAGTTATGAAGGCTAGATGTAAGCATTGTTCAAATACGCTTAGAGCATATTCACATAAACATGGGGTTACAACTCTTAAGAATCATTATAAGTCATGCAAACGAAAACCTCATGAAGTAGAAACAACCCAGCAACGACTCATGCTTCAACCACCTCGTCTTAACCAACGGGGTGGCCTCATCACTTGGCAATTTGATCAAGAAAAGGTTATGGAAGCATTTTGTAAAATGATAATTATTGATGAAATACCATTTAGAACCGTTGAGAAGCGTGGGTTTAGGTTATTTATGGAGGCAGCTTGTCCTATGTTTTCTATTCCGAACCGAAAGAGCTTAACAAAAAATGTATATCAATTGTACTTAAATGAGAAATCAAGGTTGATATCTTTCTTAAAAGCTCAGTCTCAGGGAGTGTGTATCACCACAGATACATGGACATCCGTCCAAAGAGTGAATTACATGTGTCTTACCGTGCATTTTATTAACAATGATTGGAACTTGCATAAAAGAATTCTTAACTTTTGCACTATTTCTGGTCATAAGGGTTCTGATGTCGGAATAGATGTTGAGAAGTGTTTGGCAGATTGGGGTTTGGACAAAGTATCTACGATTACAGTTGATAATGCTTCGTCCAATGACACAGCCGTGGATTACTTAAAAGAGAAGCATATTAGGCAAGGAGTATATGCATATGAGGTGCATAGCTCATATTCTAAATCTTGTGGTGCAAGATGGTTTGAAGGAGAAGTAAGAGGCTGGTTGCATAGCTCGTATCAGAGGTGCGGTAAGATTTATAAGAAGTTCACCAGCTAGGTACAATAAATTTAAAGCATGTGTGGAAAGGGAGGGGCTTAAAACTACAAAAAAATGTTGTGCCTAGACGTTCCAACCCGATGGAACTCGATGTATTTGATGTTGGAGGCAGCTTTATCTCTTAGAAAGGCTTTTGAGGATTACGAGTGTCGTGAACGTGAGTATGTTCTTATAGAGGGTGGTGTTCCAAGTACACTTGATTGGGATAGAGCTACTCATTTTGTTAGCATTCTTGTGCATTTTTTCAGGTTGACTAACCACGTCTCAGGCTCTTTATATGTTACATCTAACACCGTTTTCAAAGAAATATGTGCTATTGATGGTCATATTACAAAATTGATGGATAGTAAAGATGTGACATTGAAAAATATGGCCACAAGAATGCGAGAGAAGTTTGATAAATATTGGGGAGACACTGCAAAAATGAATAGGGTTCTATGTTATGTTGTTGTTTTTTACCCTCGTTACAAATGGCAATACTTGGAGTATTCAATAGGGAGGATGTATGCTAAAACTCGTAAGAAAGGAGCTTCATTAGTTGCGGCTTTTTCGGACGGATTGAAAAATTTGTTTGATGAATATAAAATAGTTTACGATACTGCTGGCATGATGATTTCATTCGAATGAGTGCTCAATTAAGTAAGCAAGTGAAGACCGAGCTCGAAAAGTACTTGCAAGAGGATCGTGAACCCTATGTGGAAGACAAGGACTTTAATATATTGGGCTGGTGGAAAGGAGAATCTCATAGATTTCCATTCCTCTCCAAGATGGCTCGTGACATACTAGCGGTTCCAGTCTCGACGGTTGCTTCTGAGGCTGCATTTAGCACTGGAGGACAAGATGTGTTTAGGAGTTCTTTATCTCCTAGGATAGTGCAAACGCTCATCTGCTGTCAAGATTGGCTACGAGAGGATCATGTGCCTTCCTCTGTAGAGGAGGACTTGTATGAGTTGGAGCAGTTAGATAGCGGTATTTATGAATCTATTTTTGTATTTAATTGTAATAAAGTATGTTTTGTATTTTTTTCTCTTATTTTTTCAAGCTTTGGTGCTAATTTATGTGTCTTTACTTGTTGTCTCATAGATTTGAAGGTCATGGGATGTGACTCCTCAATTCTGGATGAATAAAGATTGAAGATGGATCATAAATGGAGTACAGAGATGGGTACTGAGTTATGTCTTTTGTGCTTTGATGGACTTGGGATAGTGTTATCCTATATTATCTTTTGTCTAAGTAATTGTGAAGAATTCTAGTGAGTCTTTGTGACTTTGTGTAGTTTATGGCAGTTCGTAATCTATGTCTTGATGAGTATTGAATATTGAATATTGATCTATCTCGAATGTCAATTGGGGATTAAGTTTGATTATGGGTTGTGAATTTATATTCATGGCTTGTTACTTACGCTTGTGCTTTTAAATTTAGTCATTGTGTTTTAGGGGCGTGTTGGCAAACTGAAAATTTGGTGTCTTTTGGATGCTTGGAAATTTCGCTATTGATGTTCTGCAAAGCAGGAAAAATCAGCAGTGAAAACAGGAGGAAAGCAGGAAAAATCAGCTGTGCAAAATAGCTGAAAAAAGATGAAAAACTGTTGTGCAACTTGGGTGAAAAGAACAGAAAAAAATGTGAAGCAGAAGCAGTAAAACGGCTGCAAAAAACAGGAAAACTGCTATGCAAAATAACTGAAACAAAAGATGAAAACTGTTGTGCAACTTGGGTGAAAAAAACAGAAAAAAGTGTGATGCAAAAGCAGCAAAACATGGCAAAAAAACGAAGGGAAAAAACCATCAGATATCCGATATCCGAAGAGCAGATATCCGAACTAATCGGATATATGTTCTTTAGGGTCGGGTTTCGGAGACCTCAAAATGATATCAGAATCCGAAAAACCCGAATCCGAAAAACCCGATATCTGAAAAACCCGACCCTAACTCACCCCTATTGTATGGTGTACCATCGCAACCAAACTCTCCTCCACCTCCCATTACCATTCATGCCGCTGCTCAACTTCCACTAAAGATCCCAAAGTTTAACTATTTCTCTTGGAAAGATCAATTTACAGCTTGATTCATTGGTCTCAATCTACTTGGGTATCTTGATAACACATATCTTTCCCCTCCATCAACAATTCAAGAAGCTGGTCAAACCGTTCCGAATGCGGCTCACTCCTCTTGGAGTTGTCAAGATCAACTCATCCTTCAGTCATTCTCACATCATTAAGTGATGATGTCATTCCGCTTGTTTCATCATTAACTTCCAGCCATGAAGCATGAACCCGTGTCTCTTCGGGTGCAATATATTAACAGAAATACTTTAGGCTGCAATGTGTTAATTATACCTTTTGTCATTTTCTCCAAATTGGAAAAAAAAAAGGACTAAAATTGGACAAAATGCCACATTTGAAGATTATATTGATGAATAGCCATAATACATGACCAAAATCGAGCAGCCGCCACAATAAATGACAAAAAATTGGTTTTTCTCTTTTCCAAGTGGGGAAAAAAGAAGAATTTTATTCGTTCTCTCTCTCTCTTACACACACACACATAAAACAAGTGAGGTGTATTTTGAACTCATACCCAAGCCAGTGTGAAAAATCTGAGAAGGCAAGTACTGCAAATTATCAATATACGACAAATATCTGCCATTGGTTTGTCATTTTCATACGTGTCACTTGCATCATAAGAAACTGGACAAGAATAACAAGGAAACTTAAACCGGAAGTAATAAGTATTGATAATCTAAGGAACAAATAAAATGTGAATGATAATGAATAGTACAAAACTAATATTAAAATTAAATTGCTACACAATTTACAATTTGAGTCTGTATAATGTTGTGAACTATTGAATTTGGTATATTTGTATGACATATTATTAGTAAATGAATTTCTCATTGTCTTTTAGATAACAATTGAGGACAAAAATTTGTACTCTTGCCATCAAACGCAGATATAGAGGTCTGATTACAATATTGTTGGGTCCAAATTCTGTGAATCGCAGGTCACGAAATCGGATGGCTAAGTGGATGAGTGTTGTGCTACATCAACATAATATTAAGTTACAAAACTTGTACTCTTGCCATCAAACGCAGATATAGAGGTCTGATTACAAAATCATAAGACCTGCAACCAAACTCGGCATATATGTATAAAACATCTTCATTCGTGGAATATCTTGGCTACCTGTAAGTGTAAAGTACTTCTACCAAATAGGGCGTATATGTATAACACATTGTGTCTAAAGTGCGGGAATTTTACATTTTTGGTCCCCTTAGTTGGCACATCTTCAAAATTGGTCCCCTAACTTTTTTAACGGCAATTATAGTCCTCTAATTTGACATCTGTTTCAATTTTGGTCCTCCGGACTTAATTCTGGCAATTTTCGCCGGAAAACTCGATTTTTTATATTTTATTTTCGTTTTAAATTATTTTTCTCACAAAGTCGTGTTTTTCTAAAAAAAAAAATCACAAAATTGAATTAAAATAAAAAAACTGTCTCTCTCTTAAACGCACGCTCTCCCTCTCCCCGTAGAAAATAAAACTCATCTCTCTTTCTCCCTCTTCCCCAAATTAAGAACCCCAACCCTAAATCTTCAAAATCCATCCAATTCAATCAATTTTCCATGTCTAATTCATCATCCTCCACGCAATCCCATGCTCAGTGGTTGTGTAAGTGTGGTAAAATTGCAAAACATCGTCGTTCAAATACCCAGGAGAACCCTAAGTTATTTTTCTATGGATGCTGCGATTATAATGTAAGGGAATTTAATTTTTACGTGATCTTCTGTTGTATTGATTATGGTATTTGTCAATAATTCTCTGTAATTACTGTAAGATTGCATGTTATTGTTGGTAATGTTTTTAAATTTGTGTACAGAAAAAAAAAATAGAAACGATTTTGATTTTGATTTATTAGTTGTTTGTGTATTTGGGATTATAGGTTTTGTTGGATTTTGTGAGTTTGGAGGTGGGTTGATTCATCAAAGCATGGTGATATTGCAGATTGTGGTATTTCTTCAAATTTTTGTATGCATAAAATTGGTTGGTTTATCTAATTTGATAATTTGAGACTTCTGCCATTTCTGTATATATATATATATATATATATATATATATATATATATATATATATATATATATATATATATATATATATATATATATATATGTTCAAAGTACTAAGCCTTCCATGATAATCGAATATCTATAAAGCATGAAAGGAGTTGTAAGAGTGAAAGGGAGTGATACTTTAGTTTTCCTTTTAAAGAATATTTTTCATTTTCCTATTGAGAACACTATGCTATTTTGCTTGATATCTTGGAAGGAGGGAAAGAGCTATTACTAGTTCAGAGATTTATCAAAACCATGCTAGATACAAGGCATGAAGTAATAAACAATGGCATAAACATTCAAATTATTTTCCAGAAGATAAACTTTGAGCAGTGACAATCCATGCTCAAAAAATTCTACTAAAATACCTCCTTGTAACTAATTGTTGAAGGAAAATATTGTTGTACATGTTGATTAACTGTTATACTAAATATGATGTATCCTTGTAACCTTTGGAGCTTGCTGTTTTACATATTATGTGAAATGGATAATCTTTTGTAGATGTGGTTGTGTTGAACTTGCAGCAATAATATTGGTACATGTTGGAATACTGTAGGGCAGAGATTTTAGACATGGTTGTCGTTTATTTTTTATGTCTAATTTCTGACAGTTTGCTTTGTTTCTTCAAACATTGATGATTTAGTACTGTGTGACGGAGAGGTGGGTGTGATTTCTTTCGTTGGGGAAATTCTAAAACTGGTGGTGAGCAAGTTAGGAACATGGTTTCTGGACATGACGGTGAGAAGATGAACTATATTTTGGAAGAATTGTTGCACGAACTGAAGAATTTTCATAAAGAGACGATTGAAGAAATCAAGGAGATTAAACATAGTATTAGAGTTGTAAAAGGCGTGTTTAGTGTAATTTGCGTCTCTATTGTTTTATTCATGACATTGAAAATGTAATCTTCTGTAATGTTCGAAGTAGTTTGTATGGATCGGTTGGTTATTTGAGTTGTTGTCTCTTGTACTCTTAAATGGAGAAGTGTAATCTTTATCTCTTGTGTATAAAATTTTTTGTTACACATTTTCTCACAGAAGCTTTCTCTTGTACCAAATCTAATTGCTGCTATAGAAGTTGACTATGAACTAGAACTAACTTTGTGGTATGAAAGCTGATTTAGTGTTCACATGTTCATATTCCAATTAAAGCCATGGCTGAGGCTGTTATTATACGCTGTATTACTCATTATATTATAGGTTTTATATGATAATCGATAAGGAAGCATAACATAATGGATATTGCTTGCTTCAAATAATTTAGAAAGTAAGCAACATACATTTAGTTGCTTCAAATAAGAGTTAATTGTGACAGATGCACTTGAATCAGATTCTTAGCAGATTAACTAATGGAAATACAAAAATAAATCACAAAGTTGACAACAAAAATCAATCAGTTCACATATAAATAAACCATCGTGCAAACAATCATCCAAATTAACCATCCAAACCCTTCAAACCATCATTGACAACAAAAATCAGTGACAACAAACAATCATCCAGAGTCAATTACAGAAATCCAAACAAAACAAACTCTCATCCAAACAAAATAAATAATATCTCAAAACATGGCACTTGGTACAACTTAAACAATCGATTCTTTCACTTCCATACAGGTTTAGATTTGTTCGGTGCCTTTTTGACTCTTGAATTGGGTTGTACATTTACTCGGACTGTACTACCGAGAATGTTGACAGGCTGGCTCACCATTGAATTAACTTGACTGTGATGGAGTTGTTGAATGACTGAATGATTTGACACGGTAAATGGAGAAGTGGTAGTATTTTCTGATCTACCCAATTGAGATAACTTTGGATTGCCCTTCCGCCGTTTTCTATAAACAAGAGTCACAAGTGGAAGGTTGTTAAAAGTATTTCCATTCCAACATCTAGAAATAGCAAAATAATGAGAAATTGACAAAATATTCAATTTCCATTCCAATATTACCTTAATGTGGGGCTCTTCATGGCCAGTTTTCGTTGGTTTGTCTTTCACCCTATTGGTTGTGTTTCCACTTACGACACTCGGTCTCCGAATAGGTAGCTTTTTCTTTCCCTTGGTTGGACTCTGTAACTTAATATAATAAGAAATAATATCTCAATAATAAATATGCACATCAATATCTCAACAATAAGTAATTACCTCATTCACCTTTTCCTTTCCCTTTGAGAGGCTGCATGCACAGTGGTTTCAACCAAAGATTCATCAACGTCATATTGACTGAGTAGATCTTCTAATAGATAATCATCAATATCGTCAAAACTGCACAGATTTGTCGTGTTCTCTTGGTCCTAATTATGTGTAAACTTCGTTCATCAATCAAGTAAAGTAATATTCTTTAAAGTTCCTTTAAACAAAAAGTTGAAAGAGCCACTACCTTATGCAAATCGGTTGGTGGATTGCTGCTTCCACCTACTTCTTCATCCAAATGTGGTTGCTTGCTATTAATCTGAAGTTAAAAAAAGACAACTTTTGTAAATAATATTTTTAAAATTGAGAATGTATAATATGAAATAAAATATATAAGTTCTTACATCGTCTTTTCTTTTTTGCATCCCTTTTTATTGTGCCCCTCCACGCCGCAAAAACTGCATTTCACAGTTTTTTGATGTCGTGTCATTCTGCTAGGAACCTTCACCAAAATAGTCGTTGGTTTCCCACGACGTCGTTTCTTACCTTTTTGCACTATCTCACCAACGGATGCCATCCTAAGAGTTTTTGGTCTTCCAATTTTCCTTCCACAGTTGGGGGCGACCGGTAGATTTCTTCCATTGATCTCAACTATTAATTGGAACTATTACTGGAGCATAAGCTTTCCTATAAGTTTCCACTTTATAACAATCATCCACGTAATCCGACACTGTCAATCATGCATCTCCCAACACAGATAATGCATGCCTACAAGGAATGCCACAAAGGTCCCATTTTCTACACCCGCAAGATTTATCTTGCAAGTCAACCCTGTACCGCGATCCCGGTCCCCCGTTCGGACCACACCACTCGGTCACACTATAGAGCCTGTCACTCGACTTGATAGCAATGCAGTCATTATTTCGTGTTTGAAGCTCTTCAATCTTCTTTTCTATCTTAGGACATAAGACTTTATTCCATCTACGCATTGCTATGTCCCTATTCTTCTGATGCCTCTTTATCACGTACTCAAGCAACCACTCCAGCATTGTAGAATAGCAAAATGTCGCAACGACATGATACAAGAGTTGAAAGACTCACAATGATTATTTAGCGGAATATCACAATGTGAATTAATTCTGAAGTGAGACCTACTCCAATGATGAGGCGGCTTATCGTCGAACCACCTCCTTGCATGGACGGATAAATATTCTATTTCATTCATTGCAGCCTCCCAGTCATTAATAGTGCATGCTCTAGCCGCCTTCCACAAAGCCCCATTAAAATCATCTCCCTTGAAACCCTTAGAAGAAAGTTTCGACCCATATGTTGAACACAAAATCTATGCTCCGCCCCAGAAAACACGTTATGCACAGCATTTATCAATCCTTGATGCTTGTCAGACATAATGGTCCACTCTTCTACCTCCACAATATTCAGATCATTTTCCAAGGTCCCCATAAACCACCCCCACGTATCCTCGCTTTCTGTTTCCACAATTGCCCAGGAGATTGGATATATGTTGTTGTTTGGGTCTATCCCGACTGCAAACAACAAATAGCCCTTATGATGACCTTTTAGCCAACAAGCATCAAACCTAATGAGTTTTCTATAGCCCGCTATAAAACCTTCTTTCAATGCTGCTAAACACATGTAAAATCTATCAAGCACATTTAGTCCTTGCTGGTATTTTATCTCCAATTTCAAAGTGGACCCGGGATTCGCCATCTTTACCTCACCGATAAAACTCCACAACAACGAGTATTGTTCAACAAGAGTACCAAATATTTTATGCTTAGCTAGCGTCCTTGTTCTGTAGTATTGTGGCCTAGAAACAACATCAAGCTTTCTACTCACATTTGCATACGACCCTTCCACGGTTCTTGTTGGATCTGCCTTGAATTATGAAACGAATCTCTCAGCTACCCAAGGCGCCTTAACATTATTGAGCTTCTTGGTGTACGTGCAACTATGTTTATGAAAATAATCGCATACTTGATATGTCTCCTCATCTTTTAGTCGGACAGCATGCAATCTCCAATTACACCCCTCACCTTGACACTTTGCATACACCCTTCTTCTATCGTTCTTCGTGATTTTTAAGGGTTTGTGCGTGTTAATTGCATGTGATTGTACCGTCTTCTGAAACAATAGTTTATTTGCAAATCTCATGCCAACACTAAATTCAGGATGAAAAACATCAGCTGGACTAAACAAAGGATATTGTTTGCTACCATGCTCGTCGTAGGAATCCTCGGCAATACAAAATTCATCACCACTGTATACTACATCTTCTTCCCCAGAATCAGTTACATACATAGTCATCTCGCCTTTTCCACCTCGCATATTATCTCCCTCAAAACCTATGGGCCCTTCTTCATCAAACCTCAAGCCCTCATTTTCTACATCATATGCACCAATCCCTAAATCCTCTGCTTCCTCATTCTCATCTTCTACATCTTCATCTAAAACACTTACTTCTATTGTCAAATCAGTGTCACTCCTCATATCGTATTCACCGTCATAATAAGGCTTTCTCTGATCATCCGGTTCACCATCATTATGTTGTACCTCAATGTCCTCGTCCTCATCTAAGAAAAAAGAACAATAATAAGATCAGTTATTAATAGTATTTTCCACCTAAGCATAACGAGAATTTAACGGATAAGAAGTTGAAAGATAGAGAACAAACTATCAACAAAAAAAAGTTCTAATCCAAACAGAGGTCTTGTAAAACACATACTTCAAAATTACAGAAGAAATCAATAGACACCAACAAACTGAATTATAAAAAGAAATTGCCAAGAGGTATCTCAAGAACTACTTTTAACAACCAATTTCAGAACCGTCCAATAATGCCCATCCTATGGTCTAAATTCAATAATTGCCAATATATTTAAATTCGATAATTCGATTTCAGTTGCCTTTATCAACGGATTTTTTGCAAAATTCGATAATTGTCAAAATGTAAACATACAGTAAAATTAAAATAAACACTAAATTAAAAAATTCCATAAAACTTTTAAATAAACAATAAATCAAATTCTGTAACTTCGAAATTCAAACATTAAATTCTCACTTACCGAACAATTGAGATTGATTTTCGTTATCACCGGAATCCCCAACACATGGCGTTGTCGACTGAGTTTCAAAAACAGTAGACTTCAAACGACTCCCTTCGCCTTTATCCATTTGCTAAAAACCTTAATGTAACGAATTAGACTTGAAAAATTGATTGAATTTGATGGATTTTGAAGATTTAGGGTTAGGGTTCTTGATTTGGGGGAAGAGGGAGAAAGAGAGATGAGTTTTATTTTCTACGGGGAGAGAGAGCGTGCGTTTAAGAGAGCGGCAGTTTTTTTATTTTAATTCGATTTTGTGATTTTTTTTTTTTATAGAAAAACACGACTTTGTGAGGAAAATAAATTAAAACAAAAAAAAATAAAAAAACGAGTTTTCCGACAAAAATTGCCGGAATTAAGCCCGAGGGACCAAAATCGAAACATGTGTCAAATTAGAGGACTATAATTGCCATTAAAAAAGTTAGGGGACCAATTTTGAAGATGTGCCAACTTTAGGGACCAAAAATGCAAAATTCCCTTTAAGTGCTTCTACTCATGTGGATAGCCAACATGCTCCTCTTTATTCCATGTCTTTTCAAATAAACCAGAAGAATCTCAGTAGTAATATGGACCATGTTCACTAGCAGATCAATTTACCTTTAGGCTTTGACAGCTACAATTTTACTACATTATTCAAATAGCCGTACATTAAATACATCATATAGTTACGGTTGCAAATTTTAAAACTTGAAAAATATATAGCAACAAGATCTACATAAACTAACCAAACTAAGAATTTTCACAATTATAGAAGTGTAAATAAAAGAAAAGGAGGCGTGAGATTGACGTAGATAGCAATAAAAGCATATAAGCAAGTCTGCACCAGCCTCACTAACTAAAATGTATACAAGAGCTAAAACTTTAATTCCAATGAATGATGCAGAACTCATCAAGTAAACAAGAATCACATTGCATCGGGTACATTAATGCTCTATACCAATGCGGTTCAAGTGAGTAGGTATCTTCATCAAACCCTAACGAGTATTTTAATTAAAAAAAAAAAAAAAAAAGGAGAATTCGAGCGGCAATGGATATAATTCATTCTCTGTGGAAGTTAGTTTTCATATGCTTACTTCAAAGAACTGCAATATATTACTCCCACTGCATCACTAAGAGGGTACATCAGATTATGAAAAGAACTTCATATGGAGATCCAACTACAACGCGCTTTAACCAACTGCGTATATCTACTGTTTCGCTAAAATGAGGCTAATTATTTACATACCCGAAAAAAGGAAAGAGAATAAAATAAAAATCTATGTTAGATCTCTCTATATGACAACTATGCCTACTGTAACTTCAAAGTATCCATCTTGCGGAGGCTCTGCGAAGACACTGTATGATCTACTTTTACACCTACACCTCTTTTAGTAATCAATAGAACTTGTTACACAAATCTGCGGGACGTCGTGCAAAATCTTTAAGAATCTATCAAGCGGTTCTTGTCAAAGAGACTTTCTCCTGCAGAAGTGAAAAACTCTTTTACAATATAGAAAATGTGCGGCCGGAGTTTACTTCTCAGAGTATAAAATATCAAGTTTAGAAATTCTTTCTGATGTCACATGAAAATGAATAAATAGCAGAACATTCATACGACAGGCATTATTATACTTGAATATGAGTTGGAGCGGTACACACCTCATTATTAGTTGCATTCTCGGAAGGAAACCAGTGCATAAGAACTCCAAGGTGCAATACAGCAGGTATCAATTTGAATAAGACAGGAGTTGTAACCTGTAGCATCATTTTAGCTCACAAATGTTGAAACGAGTGTTATACCAGGCAATATGAATATTAAAAGAGCTTACCAGACTGAGCGCTGTTGTCCCGAGGAGAAGAAGATACATCTTACCCTACATATTTGATAGCATCTTGTGTCAAAAGAAAATGAAGGAAACTACTTCGACAATATAAAAGGTAGCACCAGCAAGAATAGAACAGGGTTCCTTGCAGCAACAAAATAATAATTAAAAGCAACTCTGATCAGAAAAAAAGAATCATTTGCTAAACAAAATGAAGATAGTATAAACAATTGGTTTGAATCTGTTAACTAAAATGGTGGTCAGGTAGTCATAAGCATTAAGAACAACAAATTTGGCCAGGATAAGGTACTTATGAATGTGAACTGCACCTGACTAGGAAAAAGCAAATATATTGAACAGTGGGCCAACAGAAGTACAAAAACTACTACAGTACCTTCAGAACTAAACTTACCAAGTCATCATCAGTTTTGCATGTTTTGTTTGGTTATTCTTTTAGATGCTGAGCGAAACAATGAGTACGATGGAAAACCACTCCAGGTCTTAACATTTACCAATATCATATAAAATCACTCAATTTAAATCCACATTCAGAAATAATAGGGAAGTCAAAGCTATATAAAGCAAATGGAAAAGAAAAGAAGAGTAGATAAGAGGATCAGAAGAAAAGGAGGATAATTATCTAGATAACATTTGTGTAGAGGGCGCAGCATGTAAAAAGAGTAGACATGAGAGAATTCGAAGAGTTGAAACTTTCTCTTTGCCAGATAAAATCCTAAAGAAGTCACTGATAAAAATGTAAGCTCGCCCCTCAAAAAATGGACATCGAACATAATAACACCCACTTTGTTCAAATGCTGCAATGCACGAGTGCTCCTTGGCTTTTAGGCTAGAGTGCAGTACTTACTATGAGCACAAGTGTAAGGTATGATGTAGTAAAAATGAAAAATGACGGAGAAATTATCATCATAAGTGCAAGAATGTGGACATGCTGAAAATGATTGATGAACGCCAGGGCAAAAGAATGCTTCTAATAGATTATTCACAACAGATCTTTCTGAAAATATAGATATATCACCTCGATGAGATGTAAATTTGACGCACGACTCAACAGAACAAAGGCAAACTCTCCGATTTGTGCGAGCAAGAGTCCCACCTGTGAAGTAAATGATTCTCATAGATCACAAACGCACAAATGTGTTTATATAGAGTAACTTTGGGAGAAGTAAAACATACAATAAATGATGTTCTAAGATTGTAGCCAAAGGCCTTTGTAATAACAGCAGCAACTGTTGTCTTAACTACAATCACCAGAATGACAGACGCAAGCAATATATCCACATGGGTCCAGAGGAATTGCACGTGTATAAGCATTCCAATACTAGAAAGGAAGAGAGCAGCAAAGAGGTTACGAATTGGTTCCACCTACAAAAAGCAAATTACTTTATCATTATCTGATGACTCGTGATAAATCCCTTCCTAAGCATCCAAAAGAATTGTTACGCCACAGAATCGCCCCAACCTCTTGTCTACTTTGAATGTTTGCAACACCAGACAATGAATCGCAGGAAATTAAAGCAACTACAGTAGCATGTACAGTATTGTGCGCATCTATCAAAGTTCAGAATGTTCATCCAGAATTCCAGGTAAACAAAATGGAACTGAAGCCTTTTGCTTTAGTTATCAAATTAAAAATCATGAAAACCTTATATCATTGGTGTTGATCCATCTAATATCCACTACCAGTTAGCTACCACTAACAACGCAGAAAAGTGAGCACACCAAGCCTTACAATTATATAGGCGAACGTGTCACTTCGAATTGCATGGCGGACAAAGAATTCCTTATTCTCATAAGTTTTGAAGAGCAAAAATGAAATATGAAGTTTTTTCTGAGGAATTTAATTACATTCAGATGGTTGCAAGAAATAACTCAAAGAACAGAAATAAAACTATTAACTCTTTACAGAAGGATCTAATCGCGTTAACAAGGTCGCAATAAATAAATTTAAAAAGAACTTAGGTGTAATACCTGGTCTAAGGTATGCTGAGAAAACTCCGTGGTGGATATCATGACCCCAGCCACAAATGAACCCAACTCAAGACTAAGCCCCAGTTTATCACTGCACTGAAAAATGGCCGTACATGAGATCACAAAAAGAATTTTGATTAAAAATGATTTATAGATACCCGAGAGTACTAAGAAATGCTACTTTACATGCACCTAGTAATGCCTCGATATATTTAAAGGTTATTCGAGATAGGAAAAACATGCCACTGCCCGCATATGATGAGTTAATGTGGATAGTGCCAACAAATTCAGCACATGACAAACACATCTCTATGGGAGAAAGAGAACTTTTAGGATGAATACATGATAAAATCTCAAACAAACAATGGATATGCCCTAACAATAAATGGAGGTTATTTAAGCATCTTTAATATAAGCTAGTGTTGCACAGTACACTGCCTCCTGATCCGGTTGTAAGTTTTCCCACAAGAAAGAGTATCAGACAATGAGCTTCATCCTTACAGTTCAGCTGCAAACATTGATCATTCCTTTTTCGTTCAGAGAAATCAGACAATAATCTCAAAAACACACTCACCCTCCCCTCCCTTCCCTTTCCTTCCTTAATCAACACCCAAGCCTCAATAATATACCTGAGGTATACTTCTTACACATCATCACGATTGACACCTTTAACATTTACAAACTGTACAACAAATCCGGAATATAGATTTGCAGAAATACTTTGTAGGGATACTAACTGCACATCTGCAGGTGGTTAAAATCAAAGCTGACTTACACAAACATCCACCCAACAAGCAGCATCAACACTAAAACCGAATTTCCTATCCCCAACCACTGATAAAACAATGTCATCCTACGTGCTCCTCCATGCCAATACCATCAACAAAGCTTAGATTTACCTTTTATTAGTAGGATCATTAAAATGAGCCTAGTCATACACTAGGTCGACCAAATAAAAAAGCAAGTGTAACAAGGAAATATGAGTTAATGCATAGGCATTATATGGCCCTTACCCAAGCAGACATCAAGCAGAAGGCGACAGCAGCCAGCTGATAGAGTTCATTTGTCTACAAATTACATAACAAACATTATACGTGAGATATAAGCCTTTCTTAAGAGGAAAAAAAAACTAACACTACACAGTACAATCTTTTAGAAACACACATGTTCTTGGGAAAAACAGTAGTTAGCAGATAAATCAATCAACATATTGAAACCAGCTGATGTTTGACCCTATTTCATATTGATACTGTACTCGTGCAAAACCACAAGCAGTTCAAACTCACTCATGCTGAATGGTTAAGGATTCATTCATTTATTCAATAAGTTCAAACATCAAACCAGTTTACAACCCTAAAATTAAATGTCTAACCCATACGTACCCAATGGATACCCATTAGAAGTATGCAATCAAAATTACCAATAATCTTTTTGTAGCAACAGTTTTTATTCTGCTTTTGTCAAAATAAACATGTATCTCTATTGCATATACTCGACGAAACATATACCTAACAATCAATATAAATACTAGTATACAGAAGGAGACACATAGTAATAATAGACATGGATCTGGAAATATATATTATGCATATAGATCTCTGCACAACAGTATGTGTATATTTCCTGTTGGTGTATTATGCTGTTCATGTACGAAGATATAGAGATACATAAATAATTCTTCACTCTTAAATATAATGTAAGATTTTCCAATATAAGGTAAAAATAGTTCATTAATTATGATAAACATAATTTATAGTTCTCATTTTTTCGTCTCCACTTTGATTTGAAAGGGGGTCCAGATAAGACTGTCTACAAGTACAAGAACTCTTGAGACAGAACTTCATTAACCTTATACTTCATAATTACACCCCAACTCAATATCTCTATTGTCTACAGTGACAACTGAACATTAGGCATCACTTCTTATTTTATGTTCCGAGATGCTGCAGCATTGATTACGCAAACTGCTATATGGAAAACTAAAATAACAGAAGTTATAAAAGTTTTTTTTACCAATGGTACCTTTATGCAGATGAATTTAGACCATGATCCCACTAAACAGAAATGCGAATTAACTGGCAACAGAAAAGTCAAAGTATCATAAACTGACTAACTTGAGATGATAATAGCATCATCAACTTCAAAAACCGAGGAACAAAAGACCAAGCCAGTGCTGATGCCACAGCGAGATATATTAACAAAGTGAGTAGCCTGAGACCAATAATTAAAGAAAAGGTTAACAAAAATGAAATAGAAAGAAGCCCATAAGAAATCCGATAAGCCACACTAACAATTTTCCCATGGAGACCATTCCCTGTAAAACGCCACTGTTACCTCCCAGAACAGGGAGCAATGCAAATAACAAACCCACAGCACAATCCTGAAAGATTGATAAAATATAAGATAATTATATCCACATGATGGAAGAAAAAGTATAACAAGCTGAATAATTTAGCCAACAATTACAAAGAGCTCGACCTACTTGAAAAATAAGGGTTCCAATCGTCACTTGACCATGAAGTGCATTGTTACTATTCCGCTCAACCAGAAACTTCACAACCTGTAAAGGGTGAAACCACAATATTAATACTAAAAAGACCATAACCCTCCCGTCACCATGTGACACAACATCCATATATATATGTACATTAAAAAATTAAACATGTACCACTGCAGTCGACGACATTGAGAGAAAACAACCAACAAATACACCTTCTGACAATTTTGCTCCACATAACTGCAACAGTGACATCATGTAAAATTAGCATTTAGATGCGATAACAGGTATCCAATGAAGAGACGGGCAACAGGACATTAAAACTATACCAATGCAGTTGCGCCACATAAGAACATAAATATGATTATCTGAAGCAACCCACCAAGAACAGCAACAGGACCCACAACTTTGAGCTGCATCAATTGCACATTTTAGGACATTCTAAACAATTAAGGTAGGGAAAGATGTAGGTTTATGCACAAAAATATTAAAATAGTACCTTGGACAAAGAGAACTCCAGTCCCAAAGCAAAAAGAAGAAAGACAACACCAAACTGAGCAACAGTTTCAACCTGATAAATGAATGGGAAACAGAATGTAAAGGGAATACAAAAATTTGTAAGCAGTTCCTGTTGTAATTACTGCCATCTAGTTATCAGGAATTCAACACCAAGACGTGGACCTAGTAAAAAGCACATCAGGAGAACAAACTTCAGAAGAACCAAGAGAACAAAAAAAAAAACATCTCGTCATGTTTAACACAATTTGACAAATAATGGCATCAGCCACAAACCACCCTATCCCATACGAATGAGGTGTAATGTAATCTTTTTGGTAATGTTTGGCATCCTTTTACTGGATATAGATCAAGTAATCAACTGAGACAGAATCTGAGCACAACTGCCATGAAAAACGCAAACTTAAAAGAAATAAAACACCAAGCGAAGCTGGCTGTTCCCTCAAAATTCCAGATGACTTGAAACTTCTTAATAACATCAACTGAATATAAATGCGGATGATATGGAACATGAACTATACATTAAATTTTCACTTGCAGTGTGCCCAAACTAGTCGTATTATTATCTTAACCCGTTACTTCAAAACAAGAACCATCATAAATAATCATGTAAAGATTCAAAAAAGTTATGATACAATTATAACATTCAGCACTGAAGCGGAGCTAGAACCTCAAGTCATTGAGGCCAATATTTGTGACCGAGATAAAATATTACTTTAAAATGATCATTAGTATATTACTTTTCTTGCATCCCTGCTTTATTTTCCCATATCTTCAGAGACTTTAACATATAAACGCCCAACAGGGAAAAAAAACTAGCATTAAAAATAAAATAAAAACGATCAGAAAGCTAAATAAAACTCTTATTGAAATTGCCTCGTCCATGATGAATCTACTATTAGTTCTTTCAAAGTAGAAATCTGAAGATTGCCATTAATAATGTTTGAAATTGATGCCAACGCCAAGCAGATATGGCGTCGCATGCCTCCATTAGTTTGGTAATGTTGTTAATGACAGGATTCAGCATTCTTGTGAAAACATTAATATGGTTAAGGTTTGAACTTGGTTTATATCCTTGACCCTCTTCAGCAATTCTTTTAGACATTTAATCAAGTAGGGCTTATACAAACAAATTATATTTTAGTACATATACATAGGGAAGAATTCTCCAAAAGAGGATGTTCAACTGAAACTCTCAGGCAATGGTAGCCCGGCACAACTCCCATTAGTTATCAAAGAAATTAGGGTTGGATAATGATATCAACTTGTAAAATTTATTTGATAAGTATATTAATGTAGGGTGAAAAGAAATGTTATGACTTCTTCTCTGATGTCTATATCCACAATAGAAAGAACATGCTTGTAAATTAGAGCACAAATTACCTGTACCATCTCACTGATAAATTTTAAACCGCCAGGTCCAATAAGTGATCCCGCGAGTAGATAGCCGACAATAACCTAAAATGAAAGAAAAATATATACAGATATCTTTAACTCTCTAGAGCATATAGCCTACTGAATGTAAAAGTGGCCAATGTATATATTATGAGCTGTCGAACACACGAACAACATGAAACAAACAGAGAAGGCACAGACCGGCTGCCCCAAACAGGAAAAGATAATTCCACCAATGGCAGCAGAGACTATCACAACCACCAAGTCTGAAATTAACCTACAAAAGTTCAAAATCATAATATGATGTGTATCAGCACTATGCCAAGTTGAATAACTGCAATTTAAAAAACATAGGAGAAGCCGTAACTTAAGACATTCATTTGTCTACATTATATAGGATACAAAACATATAACATTTCATAACATCAGCAAGCAAAAAGCTCTGAAAGAAGAAGAATTACCTAAAGTCCACTTGAAGCACTGGATATTTTGATTTCTTATTTGACATCACAAACACATTATCCTGCAAATAATAACAAGACGTCAGGTAGGCTTCATTAAATGAGACCTATAATAAAAATCTGCCCTATAATTTCCTTTTAGAACAAATAACAAAATTACACTCACACCTTTTTATCTATCAGAGTCGTCGTGTCATCTGAATCATCATTCTCAAGGGAGAAAACATCTTGCAGTTGGAAAGGTTTGGTACCACTGGTAAATAGATACAAAAAAGAAAATTTGCACTACTACAGTCATTTCTTGTAAGTTGACAACAACATATCATATTTGTTTATATTTGAAAAATGATGAAAGTGCTCGTACTTAGATTCTTTAGTGTCATTCTTCTTTATCTTCTCATGGGTGACTTTGGCAACAGTCTCCAATTCAGCCTGTCACACAATATAGGATCTAACTTTAAATGAGAGTTAAGAACATTGAGAAATAATCCAAAAATATAAGATTATGACCAAATACTGAACTAGGCTCACATGACTAAGTAATACAAAAACTTCTGACCAGAATTAGAAAGGCAATCAAGGCAGAGAAATCATATGATGGACAAAGTTCTTCAGTTGCGCTTGAGCCCATCACTATTACCTTTATATTACTAATTTAGAAAACTTTGATTGCATTTAAACATATTTATACACCTATTAAAAAGCTTGATACGGAAAATCACAAACAAGATAGGAAACTAATCTATAAAGTCAGTCAGATAACTTCATGGAAGTATCACACATTAAGATATACTTGTCCAGTCAAAGAAGTTCCATAACCTAAAATTGATAATATTAGAAGAAAATTAGCAAATAAGAAGTGGTATCGAAGAAAACTATATGTTTCAATTAATACAAAGAATATCAACCTCAATGCCCTTGAAAACAAGATTAGTCTACCTGTTGATCTGCTACACTGTTATTGAAGCTACTCGCATCCGAACCTTGAGAAAAATGAGAAGAAAACAATTATGACATCACACATATGATCTTCTTGACATCAAACAGATGATCTTCTATCAGAAGAGGATAGGCAGGTAGGATTGCATTTTCACATAGATAAACATACAAATGCATGTGGCAAAGAAAGAACACATTGGAATATATGTTCTACAATAATGCAAAATAATTTTTGGTGCATATGCTGGTAAGCGTGATAAATAAATATGCCCTACATATGCAATATCACGAGTGCTTAATGTAACTCAAAAGCCATTCTTAATTGCCATCATCTAGGTCAACAGTCAAGACAGTACTCCAAAGTGACACTTAATTTCCTTAAGAGTCTTTCAAATTCACCATTGATGATTATAAGGCAACCACGTCTTCTAATTTATCTTTCTAATATCTACTTAAAATAACATGGTAGATAAATCATGCATGAATGCCCGTAACTAAACCTTGGAAGTAAACTCTTGATTGTTAATCACGTAACTGGGCATTATGTTGGCAGAAATTAACGACACAAGAATTCGTGATTGTAATTCATGGCCAAATTGCATATTAGTGGTGAAATCAGTAGTTTTCTTCAATCCCAAGGAGAGACCATGCATTTTCCTTAAACATTAAGAGTACATGCTATTACTGACAGAAAATCAGTTTGAAGGAATGGAAGAGATATAGCATAAGAGCAGTCGCCGATTACATGACAACTGTTATATGTAGATGTAAATCTAATGCCAAAGGTATGGTTTCAATTAGGCGTCGCGATGACCAAAACTGCAAACTTATCAAAATTATATTACAAAGTTCAATGTTTTTATACATGTATATATTAAAATAGTGCTTTGTTCTCGGGCCCCGTGATATTTTCTTGCAAGTTACTAAGGAGGGTGACGGTTCATGAACGACATCCAAGGAACTAGTTTCATTATTGTCTAATAGTGAAAATGAAGATAACCATTTGGGGCAACCCATATGAATGAAAAATATCATAGAACATTCGGTTGACTTCCAAGCACATATCTGTTGGGTGCAACCTAGAGTAGTTTTCATAGGTGTCAGTGTGTCACTTATGTGCACATTTCTCGAACACTTTGCATCCCCACCCCCATTTATAACAAATCATGGTATCTGCACGTATGAATCGATAAGACAAGGCATGATTAGATATTGCCTATCTATTCATATTCACACTTGGTCAGTCACTTCTGGATTCTGTAACTAACTAAATATTTCCGGTGATTGGGCATCTAAAGTGAAGTTTACATTCCTCAAAGATAAATCAACCATGCTTTGGTACACTAACTCAGTTATACGTAAAAGTAATCAGAGAAGGAGATTACAGAGAACAAGTTAAAGGCATGATATGATGCTAGGATCATATAAGTTGGACCAACCATTCATTCATTCTTTTTAACATTAGATAAGACAAGCCCAACACATCTCATTTACTGCCAGAGAGCAATAGAGGATTTCTGCCGAAAAACCTAATGATCTCATAGAGATAAATCCCACACACCATTTAGCATAGTGCTCAATAGAAAAAAACATGTGCATATAAGAACTGTTACAGAAGTTACATATCCCCTCCTCCATATTGCAGCTTTTTGCTTCATGTTACATATTTTTTATTTTATTTTTCTTGAACATTTGATGCCCACGAAAACATATATTCCTAACTATTGTTCATCTTCCTCCCACCACTGCTTCAACCTTCCTACTCTCTCCGCAACCGTTGCCACCTTCCAAACACTCGCCAACTGCAGTCCATGGCCATATAAACCCTCAGCCGCCCTCTTATCTTACTTTAGCATTCCAACTTTTCCAGTCACTCTTTCTCACACACAACCAATGCATCAAAATGTCCATGAACACGAAAACCCAGACCCCCTCCATCAAAACCAATAATATGACAGAGTTTTAATCCCATCTTGCACCATCAGAAAAATTCCCTCATCCGTACCACCTGTTCAACAGCAAAGCATTCTCTGATCTACTCGCACTCTTCTCATCCCTAACAACAGTCACCCAAAAGTAACCTGTACACAAACTCACATACACGCACAAAGACATACATGACTAAACGTGAAGGAGAAGAGGCTTCCGGCGGCAGCAGGAAAGGAAGATAAAGTTCTGTAATTATTGAGGTGGGGAGAGTGGGAGAAAAAAGGAGAAGAACTATCTTAGCATTTTAGAGGTAAAGTAGCCTATATATTGTACTATGCAGCCAGGATCTCCACTATCTTACACTCTCCCCCCAAGAGATATTAAGAGAGCATTGGATCGACATGATGAAAACGGCTGAGCATGAGCAGAAATACCAACCAATCATGAACAACAAACGCATGATTAAGCGGGATTAGGCTGGATATCATGCCAATCTAGCAAATGTCCAATCCTGCGATATAAGAGTCTCATGGTATCAAAGTTATATCATTTTTGTTTCCTCTTTACTAAATTATACTAATTAAGTGTGAAACCCCAAAGCCACACGTAAAAGAGTTTATAATGGCGCCCGGGCCAAGGAAAAGGTTGCTACGAACTGATAGCCTCCCCAACAACCAGTAATTCAGAGCAACACTGATACCAATATCCGCATCTTAAAACTCTCCGACATAATGAAGTGAAATTGTTCAAGCAAACGAATCCCAAAGGCACAAGTAACGATTGCTAACAAGAAAAATAGTTGCTACATACTCGATATCCACTTGCGACCCTCTTCCAATACCTCAATTCACTCATTTTTCCTTATTCTTTTACCTTCACAAGTAAAATGATAGTTATAATTCGCATCACATAATATACCCCAACAAGTGGAATCATAGACATGCGCCACAAAGATCGAGTTATCATAATGCCGAATATGTCTGAACGAAACACTTAATACCTCTAAACAAACACGTTCATACAGCAAACCACTTCTCATATTGAATTGATTATCCTCATAAGTAACTGAACAACTAACCTTCAGGCTGATCATTTTCAGAGAACTCTTTCTCCAAAACTCGATCGAACATCTTGGCGATGCTCCCTTCGCCATTGTCCGGTGCCGAAGAATTAATCAAGTTGCCGTAAAACCTCTCCCTAATCTCCTTCTCCGATCGCGCCGATTGACTTGTGTGCGAGCAAAAAACAACTAAAATTAACCAAATTAAAATCAATTTTCTTCCACAATCATCAACCCTCCCCATTTGCTGAGACAACTTTTTATTCCCAAAATTGAAATTTGAATCGAAATCTGCGGAGAAAATATAGATTGTTCGTCTATTTTTAGGGCTTTGCGATATTGTACCCTATCGTATCGTAGATCACAAGGAAAAGGAAGAAAAGAAAAAGAAGAGTAGTGAGTGGGTTGGCATTTGCTGCGCGGGATCACCAAATTAATTAATTATATAAATAAAAAAATTGGGGGTCATAGTTGGCGAGTTTCTATTGAGCCACGTCATGAACTGAGATTGACTTCAGCTCAGAAGAATCACGTGTGGAGCCGTAAAGAATATATGTGAAGTTATCAATCCTTGACTAAACTTTTTTAACAATTTCTTATTATCTTACCAGCGTTTTTAAAACCGGATCGGCCCGGCCGGTCGAATCGGCCGGACGGGACCCGGTCCCTTGTTGGTTCACTTATTTTCACCGGTTCAACTGGTTCAATTACCGGTTGAACCTTTTTACCGGTAAAACTAGTGAACCGGTGCCTTGCCGGTTCAAAGCTCCGGTTCGGTTTTAAAAACATTGATTATCTCTGATCCATATGATGCACGTACACGGACACGACACGATACGGATACGGCAACATAGATTTTTTATAATTACAAGACACAATACGGCGCGACAAGACTGTATTTTTTATATTAAAATACAGAAGACATCATCATAATCTGCATAAATAACATTATGACGTTCAAATATAGAATCTAACCAAACATATTAACACTCAAAACCAACTAACCAACTACTGCAAGTTCAAATAAAATAGTCATTAAAATTTAAGTCATCAATTTTAAGCATTAAATACAAAGGCATATATCAAATGACAAAACAAAGTGTTATACCATACTCAAATAAAATCTTTAAATATGATATTAGTGCCACGATTCGAAAAAAAAAAAGAATTTTTTTACCAGTCCTTGTTGTTTGCGCAAAGAGAAATAGAGTAGACTTATTGGTGAGACTTGATTGGAAAAAAAAGTTATCATTTGTGCATTTATACTACTTAAATATTTAACTTTTACGCCTCGTTTGGTAGCACAGATAAACCCAGATATCTCGGTAATAATCTTGATCAATCCATAAGTGCCGGTTCTTTGGTACGCATGATACAATACAGGGTCATGTGGATTGTATCCTGATGACCCGGGTCAACTCCCCAAATTAAATCGGGATTCCCACCCTTCGATTCCAGTTCTTGTTGAACAATGCTTCCGCCTTTTTTTGGAATAATTTACGATGTTATCCTCGCAAAACGGAAATTCTTCCTAAATGACCCTCGAATTAGGGCAAACAACATAGGAAGAATCAAATCGTCTTGCTGTCGCGGCCACACAAACATCGCGCTCTTTTCTTGGATCTGTACTCGTGCGATTTCGAAAAAATGTATCATCAGCGCCATCACCATAACAGCTACAAAGGTACGTTTCATCGTCATTCCAATCGTAATTCTAAGATCTGTACAACAAACCCTAAACCCTAACATAATGTGGAGCTAACGCCAACCCTTTTTTGTACATATTCGTGTTTTGATGTAGTATTTCGTGGTCCGATTCACGTGCGTTGGCGTTGTCATAACCTTGCTTCAGGTATGCGTTTCGTTCCCTATTTTTGTTCGTTGTGTGTTTACAGGCCCAATTTGTCTGGTTTGTGTTAGCTACCTGCCCCGATTTATTGATTCACGATCTTCTAAATTAGTTCTAGTGATAATCTTATGTAACTATTTCAGCATTATCGTGAGTTTGTACTCCAGTCACTTTAATTTCATTGGATATTTCATGTTGTTAAAAAATAAAACTCTGTCAGGCATCACAAATCTTTCCAACCGGTGATTAACTTATTGATTAGTGCATAACTAAGATCAGAGTCATATTAATTTGAACACATTATTTGTCTCACATTGGTGCTTCTTCAATTAACACTATCATGTAAAATACTGGAGTGCATTTCGACACTCGTAGTGTTATTAAAATTAATCAAGATCTCATTATAAACTTTGTGTTGAAATGTAGTATGGATTGGTGGGCAAAAGCAATGATTTTAACAGCATGTCAGTTTATAATTTTGCGCCTCCGCATCATGGTCTGGATAATTACATACTATAGAATGACCATTCTTCGTAAACGAGTTGGGCCGAAGCGAAAACAGGGCCGAGCTTATAGTATGCTAATGAAGGTCCCCAAACAAATAGAACATATGTGAGACTTAGTATATCTTAATAACCGAGACTGCATAGACATCCTACGCATGGACCGAAATTGTTTTCATCACCTATGTCACTTGCTAGAACAACGAGGTGGCCTCATCGCGTCTCGCTACGTGAATGTACAAGAACAAACAGCCTTGTTTCTACAAGGACTTGCCCACCATCACAAAATCGTGTTATTAGATTTGATTTCAGATGTTCGGGCCAAACGGTGAGCTATTACTACAAGACTTTGAAAGCGTTGTGCAAAGTGGGAGATTTACTACTAGTGAAACCTAAACCGATTGATGCAAATTGCACCGATGAACGGTGGAAGCCTTTCCAGGTAATTAGACTTCGCACAAACCTACTTCCCTTGTAATAGAGGTTTTGTTAAAAAACCAGCAGCTTTGTCCTACCAACCCCACTACATTTACCTACCCTAATACCTTACTTCATGAACAGGGTTGCTTAGGGGCGTTGGATGGGACATATGTGAAACTAAGAGTGCCGTCATAGATAAAGTTATATATCGTTCCAGAAAGGAAATAATTTGCACGAACGTCTTAGGTGCTTGCGACATGAACATGAACTTCATTTATGTCCTTGCTGGCTACGAAGGTTCTGCCGGGAATGGGAGAATCTTGCGTGAAGCTTTAAATCGGACTACGGGCCTCAAAATACCCACAGGTTTGTTACATCAAAATTGTTGGTGAATTATATATAACACCTTTATCCATTCTCTTTCCCAACATTCCTACACGATGAAGCACATACAATTAACATATCCTAGTCAATGTAAAGAATTAACACCTCCAAAATCTGCCGTTGTGAAACGCAGGTAATTATTATCTTTGCGGTCAAGGATATCAGAATGGCGCTGGCTTTTTAACTCCATTTCAAAACCGTCGCTACCACCTAGATGAAATAGGACCTTTGCGTAACCGTCCTAGGGACTTCCAGGAATACTTCAACATGAAACATAGTCGTGCACGTAACGTTATTGAGCGGGCTTTTGGTTTGTTAAAGATTAGGTGGTCTATACTAGACACCGCGACGCATTACTCGTTGGCTGTTCGAAATCGTAACATCATGGCTTGTGTCCTTATTCACAACTGGATTAGGTTGAATATGGCTGTTGATCCATTAGAGTTGGCAAATGTCGAAGTTCCTGTTGCAGGTGATGACGATAACGACTACATCGATACTGTAGAGCCGTCTCGTGAATGGCATAATTGGAGAGACAATATGGCTGCGGAATGTTCAACAATAGGCAAAGTCGTCGTGCCTGAGATGAATTCCTCACCGAATTGTTGCATAGATTACATGATGCAGCTGGGCTAGTTAGGCAATCTGTTGGTGTATGGTGTGAAGTCAGTCAGACATTAGTCTTTTGTATTCCTTTTTGTGACATTTACCCAAGTTTTACGTACAAAACCATGTAGTTGTGTTGGAAACCTATCTGATGTTATGGCCAGAATTAGGTAGAACAGGCTAATGTGTGTACTGATGTTCTAATTTCTTGCTACTTCTCCCATTTAAATGACAATTTAATATTTGTAATGATAGTGCACTCATGCCAAGTCCATCAAAAGTTTTGTAATCGAGTAGGCAGTCTTCTGCATTATTGCAGATGCTTTAGTCTTATGTGTATACGCATACATTTGTATGGTAAATACTTGACCTACTGCATAGTGCATATAGTCTAATGTATTCTAAGTTAGTGATCAAGTGGCTGTGACTTTTATAGGTCCTTGATCACCTTCTGAAAAAACAAAAAATGCAGAACCTAAGTATTTTGGAGGATTTTACAAAAGAAGCATTTCATAATCGCAATACTATCTCTTCTTCGCTACAAACTTACTGCCACCTGATCTAGTATAGTCCAGAAAGCATATTAACTGCCAATGCTAGTAGTCAATAATGCACAGTTGTTAATATATTTCCCATGAAGTAGTACAATTTCCATCGTATTGGTAATCACATCCTTTGTTAAATTATTTCAGATGTCTGTAGTACCATTTTGTGTATTTTTTTAGCAACACTGTAATTGTGTATTGCATTATTAGTTGATTATCTTTTACAAAACACGTTACCTATTGAATAGTTCATATAGTCTTATATAGGACTGAATTAGTGATAACGAGTCTGTGACTTTTATAGGTCCTTGATTACCTTTTAAAAAACAGAGAAAAAAAACTACTAGGCATTTTGGAAGACTTTGAGAAAATAATCATTTCAATAATCTAAATACTTTATGTTCTTCCCAACACACTTATTAACACCTGGACTACTATAGTCCAGAACTCATATAAGATTGCCAATGAACTTGTAGTCATTAGTGCATAGTTAATGGTTTTTTTCCATGAAGTTGTAAATTTCCCATCTCATTGATATTCGCATCCTTTCTTTGTTTATTTAAGATTTCTATGGTACCATTTTTTGTGTATTTTTTGAGCAATAATTGTGTACTGCATTATTAATTGATGGCTACTTTGTGTCTTTTTTGGTTGTGTGTTGCATTATTAGTTGACAACCTTTGCTAAAATACTTCACATACTGCATAGTTCATATACCAAGTTATGCACTTCTAAGATGATAATGTGTCTGGCGTATTTAATAGGTCCTTCATTGCCTTTTTACAAAAAAAAAAAAAAAAAAAAAAAAAACAGCCTCCAAAGTATTTTTGAATAGTTTGAGATAAGAAGCCCTTCATAATCTCAATACTGTCTGTTATTCCCAACAAACTTAATACCACATGTTCTACTATAATCCAGAATTCAAATACATTGGCAATAGTATCATGAGTGCATAGTTGTATATTTGTCCCATGAAGTAGCTTCATTTTCCATCTCATTGATAATCTCATCCTTAGTTTGAATATTTCAGTTGTCTGTGGTACCATTTCTTGTATTTTTTTAACAACTAATATGTTTAGCTTTCTTTAGTTTTGACTACACAGTAAATTTATGTACATTTTTTGTGTGAAAACTACTTATTAGAGGGTGATCTTTGTCCCCCTTCTGTAACTTCTGTCATGAACTCACACAATTTTAACATGTCTGAAATGATAGTTCGGTGGCTGGTTCAAGTAAGTTCGTGCGCCTGCTGAGGGAAGAGGAAAACATCGCAAGTACTGGACACGTGCCAAGGAGGACGCATGCATCAAATCTGTGAAAGAATTCATTGCTAAGGGCCGGAAAGCTGGCAACGGGTGGAGGCCTGGTTTTTACGGGCAAGTGGAGACTAAGATAAGGAAGATGATCCCATCAAGCAACATCCGCGGTGATCCGCATGTATTATCCAAAATAACGGTTTGGAAAAAATATTACGGTACTTTACGAACTTTATTTGGCAGATCGGGACAAGAATTGGATCCTAAAGATTGGACCATCAACATAGTTGGAACAGATCAATGGGAGAGAGGAATACGTGTAAGACAAAACCAAAATACCCATTTTATCTCATGAAGGATGTTTGTTTCAATGTATTGTGTCTCTATATTACTTCTTCCATCATCAGGCCCGAGTTTTCATGCGCGTTGTGGCAGATTAATCCTGATCTGGAGAAGATGAAGAACAAGCCTTTTCCCCACTGGGAGGACTGACAAGAGATGTTCGGTAGGGACAGAGCCAATGGAGAAGGCGTCGTCGATATTGGGAGCACGATTCAAGACATTCTGCTAGAGGAACAGATGGAGGCAAACAACTTCGTGGGGGGTCCTTCAAACGTGCCCAACAATGTAGATGGTGTCAATCAGAATGAGGCAGATGATGCTATGTTTGGAGCCAGAGCCGCAAATCCTTCTACCACATCAACGTTTGTAGGTTCAAAAAAGGGCAAGGGAAAAAGAGTTGCTGAAGAAGTAGAATTCAACAAAATGGTCAGTTAATTTATGTCCGATAAGAAGGAGGCGATATCGGATCTGTCAAGAGCAATTTGTGCTTTGAAAGAAGTTAACCTGGCTATTAACAAGTTGTATGCTACCATGGAAGAATTACCCAAGCTCACGATCGACCAGCGTGTCGTTGCTGCTAACAAGATTGTCACGTCCCAAACCAGTTGCGCTTTGTTCTTCACTATGGGAGTTGAAGCCAAAATCAGCTTTGTGAGGAACGTCCTGCAGGGGTACATTTAATTGCTGAATACCGTTGGATTTCTCTACTTTTTTGAACTGTTTCGTAATACAGACCTTTGAAATATCACTGCTCCATTTTGACGGCGTAAGGTCACCATTTGTATTGATTTGTCATGTCTCTATTTTGATTGCCTCGCTACAATAGGTTATGCATCGCGCAGTACTTATTTTGTGTAATTGGGGCTGAAACACTTGTAGAAGTTATTATGGTCTATGATCATAAGTTTTTGATCCTGTTGATTGCACTTAATTGGCAGCAGTTTTCATTTTGAAGCTGTGTTTTGTTGCAAATTACTCCTCATTGTCCAACTTTCCCTGTAAATCTAGTATAAGTAGCAACTATTAATGTTGCAAATGATGTCCCACAATGCATGCAAATCAAACGCATAACTATAATTCGTGTATTACACTTTACAAATGCTTGTGGATTTTGAATTACACCATTACTGTAAAGAGCTCAAAATAGACAATGATATTGTAAATTAAGTCCAGCACCTCAAAGTCACACAAGCCTAAGCAGCTTATGTATCTAGCCAATTGATATAAAACAAGTAACTTACTTTGTACTACATAGCTTCTTAGCCAGGTGTAACACCAAAGTCAATTATTACGCATCACGGATCATATATTCCACAGATTAACATAGACAAACTCATTTACATACTTCATTTTGTACACTACGATTCACGTGGGTGCAGTTTCGTTGTTCATAAAATTCTGCCAACAATAATCAAATTGCATCAATCTCATTATTACCATGATAGTAATGCACACATGGGTGTTGTAATAAATAAATTTCATTATGAGACTGAAAGCACAACCTGTAAAGTATTTGTGGTGAATATCTCTTGTGTTCTGTCACCAACTTAGGAAAAATAAAAGCACAAATTTGTTGCAATTTTTTTTAAGAATATGTAGTATATTTCTGGACGTGTAGAAATAACTCCTGAGATAGATTAAAGCTACGAGACATATAGAAGCGACAAAAAATGTTGATCTCTAATAATTATTCGAATTATTGGTCAACCAAGGCTTCATACCATAAAAATTGTTTTTGTTTTGTTTTTTTTTTTTTTTTTTTTTTTTTTTTAACTTTCTAATATGTTTTTGTGCCCTTCTCATTGTACTCGTCACCGTGCAGAACTCCATGATTGTTTACACTAATTGACACACTGAAACTCACCTCCAAATTTGAACTTTGCTCAACGGTGATTAAACACGAATTAGTAAGTTGAAGTGAATTGCCAAATTATACTGCATCATAATACACATTAACAACTGCACTACAAGTAGGAGAAACTACACGTTTCACGCATAATGCCTAACATATTGTTCATAATTAATAAGGTACACAATCGTGGCAAAATGTAGGTAGCCTAACATGGCCATACATATAAACTTGGTAACTCCAACTGCAAAATGAGAATTTCAGACACCACCACCTTTATTTATTAGACGACATAGACCGACGTTCAATTTTCTTTCTGCATGGCCGCTTCATACGTACCCAACACAGTTTCATTCCATCGTCGTCCAACGTTCGTTGTATATCCTTTTGTATTCACGTTCCCGATTTTGATTGGTCAATGGCTCATGGCTGAAACTAAATGCATGTGTGACATCAAATAGAACTGCATCACCTTCGAGGGGGACCAGCCTAGGGTAGTCGTGAAATATTTCTGGATCATCAAAAATAAACTGTAGTTTATCCCAAAGCGGCTCGACATCCTTGAAGGACATGCTACATCTCTGCCAAGAGATTCACCTGTGATTAAAAATCAACGAGGTTTAGTTCATATAATTATAATAACCGACCATTACTTTGACATCAACTTATATATAGTAACAATAAAGGGTCCGGGAGAAGGATGATTGGCGTACATGCAACATCGACATCTTAATGCAAAATGGAATCTTCATCTCATGCGTGCAAGGATCGCGTTGTACCAAAGGAACTCAATGACAAACTTGAAAGCTTCGAATCTTTGGTACAAGGCACGACAAATTTGGTGCATGAAATCCTTTGTGTAAGGATAATGAAACCTTGACGTCATAATCATGGCTATAACGGCAAGCACTTTGTCCACCGAATTCGCATCATCGATATCAACGTATGTCCTGGCAAAGAAAAGTTTGTTCTCGAAAGTTTTTTGCTGTGGTGTTCCCCAAAGAACTTTCCCATTTTCAGATTCAACGTAGAGGCAGGCGTTTGAGTTTACTTCTGAAATCATTCTCTTTATAGCAAAGAAAAAACTGCTTGAGTTGTGGTTAAAGTTGGAATTAATAAGTTGGATTTCCTCATGCCATTGTTTGGAGTGGATTACACATGCTGGTTTTACAGTTGCATAATAAGTGTATCATATTGTATGTGTTAATGTGGTTGTCTACGAATTTATGGGTGATGGGGTGAAGTGATGTATTGGCGGCGAAGAGTACAAAGTTAAATAAAGCGCGAATTGTCAACTTACTCTTCCAACATGTCCGACCCGATAAATGCAATGAGTGGCCACCATTACATGTAAGTTCATTAAATTTCTTGTTAAGTATCCTCCTTAAATAATAGCCGCACTGTGTGTTGTGTAGCATATACGAGTCAACATCGACTTTCTTGTGTCCTTAGATACTCCTAACAACAGATGCCGAAAAGTACACATTAGTTTATATATAAATTATTGAGGATATTCTGTCCAACAAAAAATGAAAAGCATGGCGACGTGCTGCTATTGACTACCGTTCTGATTAACAATTTATTGCTTTTGTATTAGAAGGGAGGTTCGTTGGTCACATAGTTTTAATTTAATGCAAATAATGTGAGCATTATAGCCGGATCGACAAAGGACCTAAATCTCCTCATTGGGACTGCATGTTCGTGTTATAAAAACCGACAGACGTTTGCACAAATGTTTGATAATCGTACACCATCTTGTTGGAGAGTTCAGTTTATTAAATCTGAAATATCTAATTATAACTATACATTGTAATACGACGATTTTGTAATCTATGAAGCACTATAATATATTTGCGATTATCATTGTTAGTGTGTTCCTAAGGTCATGCACATATCTTATCAAATAATGGATCATTTGTGTGTAAAATAAATTATCCAGCTCTTATAAAACGCACAGATTAGTTTGAAAACCCATTTTTCCTGGTTGGAAATGTTCGAGGTACTAATATTTATAATTTCAACCTAGTTCATATGAAAATGGTATCCATTAGAAACGTAAGAATTTTATAAACCACGTGTATCCAGTTCGGGCGCGTGCGAGACTAGTTTTCCTCGTTTTGAACCGCGTCCAAACCAAATTTGCTAACACTAATTTTTCGGTAATTCAATTATTCCACGTAAATGGAATTACAAACTGACGGATTTGTCAAAATAAGCATATAATTATAGCAACTGGAGTTGCATTTTTTACGCGTTGTCCTAAATGTAGTAACTAAATTTGAATCCACAGTTTTGAGTTTACATTAATCTGACATGTGAAATTAGTTTAAAAACCCATTGTAAAATGTCTGCCTGTGCCACTATTTGTAAGCTACGTTGTGCAATAGATGGTGAAAAGGGTTGAGTATGTTAGTTTGGAAGAAAATAGTCATGTAAAGCCACTCACTATATTCTTTGTCTATGTGATCTGTGGTGGGTATTTGATCCAGTTTATGTAGGTCCTAATGAATAAAACCTTCCTACAGTTTGTCCCAGTGCACTATGTTGCTAAAACATACAAAATACACTGGCTATATTAACACACACGGATTTTATTGGATATAAAATGAAACCTCACATCCTTCACAAAACAATTACATGCAGAACACACAAACATTACAATATTCACCCAAAAGTGATGGAAATCAAATAAAATAAGCTAGCCGCGCTATATACGGACACAACATAAGCAACTTATTGTACACAACTAGTTGTCACACAATGCTCCAACGTCTGTGCGACAACAACAGGCGCAATACTTGCTTCTTATTAGTAGGCCCTGTAAATATCATTGTAAATGCGACAGTACTGCATTATACTTGCCGAACGTTCGTGTGCAGTGGAGTCCGACAGAGGAAGTTCATGATACTCAATATGACCGAAGCGGCTTTCTGGATGCAACACGATACTTGAGTCACGCCTACTAGTGTACGGGTTAAGGAAGATGAACTGTAGATCATCCCAAAATGGTTCGCCAGTGTGGAAGTAAATTTGAGTCTCCATGTTCATCTGTTAATAAGTCTAGACAGAAGCACGTTTGTCACGTAATGTCCAAAAGTCAGGAACAAATAAACAATACACTGGAACGTAGTCAATTTGAGTATAAGGATGGGTGCATTCAAATATACTGCATTCATGAACATTGAATACTGCACTTACATGCCGGAGTGACATCTCTATCTCGGCTGGCATTTGCATGAGGTTGGTAGCAGGGTCATGGCGTACGAAAGGAAAACCCAAGGCATACTCGAAGAGATCATGTCAATTTTTTAGGTCAACAAAACAAGATAGGAGAAACGTGTCGGTGTAGTGTTGGCCTATGTATTCTTGAGATGTTCGTGCAGCCTTCACCACTTCACGCCCTACATCCATCTTGTGCAAATGGACATATTTTCTAGCTAGCTTAAGCTCGTCGACAAACTTAGTCTCGTGTTGTATCGACCATCGTCTCATTCTTTCCAACGGATGCACGAACTCAAAAGGTTCATTACGGTTTTGTTGTCTCCGCAAGCGTGGCATTAACTTCCACGAGTTTATAGTCAAAAGGGTGTGATAATTGTAGTCTGTGAAATATGTTTCTAAGTTCCTCTATACATAGACTTTTAGTTGTGGTGGGTTTGGATGAAAGGTTGGCACAATTTGAATAAGACGGTCAATAAGCTATTTACCCATTCATGTTAAAAATTGTGGGGTCGTGCCCAGTTCAATAGACAAAATAGGATTCAACATTATTGGATAGATATTAGATGTGAAGGGGGAAAAACTGATGCAGCTGATATTCACATGAATGGTACTTGCCAGGTTTTGAATGGTACGAGACCATGCCCTATTTGTCTATATGCATGGTGATAGTGGTTAGTTAGATCTCACATGAAATGGTTAAATGGAATATAACTTAATTATACCATGTGAATTAACTACAATTATCATAAACTTGTTCTATGTTCGGGAATATATATGTGTAAGTTCGAAGTATGTTTCTGCATTTTTTAAACCTGTTTTTATTAAAGAATGCCAAATTCAATTAATTTCTAGAATGCATGTAGAATAATGCTGTTAAACAACCTAAACACCACAGACGGACGTAGAACTCATACATAAAAGTCGAACGTAACGTAAATAAATGGAAAGCAAGATAGTATTTGTGCAAACGATTAAGCTACTACTCTGAACCACTCCCTAGCAAAATTTAAATCTATTTAGAGAATTTCCACCATGGAGAAGAAGCCTGTGAACTACGATTTCTATCGCTATCTTGCGTTGACGAGCTCACATGATGTGGATAGTTCATTCCGTAACCTGAACCACTATTCGATGATCGTCGGTTACGTGGGTGTTGGTTGGTGCGGTCTGTGGTGAATTCAGATGCATGGCTAGCTGTGGATCGCCTAGCATGGAAAAAAAATCACGAAAACACGTATTGTAGCAGCTAATGTTTTATATGTTGGAATTTGTTAGGGGGGAAAATATGTTCGGAACATTAGTTTGTTAAAAATGAGTAAATGTGTTTGATTTTTTGCAAATCTGCATTAGGCGGTCTAGCTCGTGGGTTGTCAGACGAGATGTTAACGACGGTGTTCGAAACTTTTTGGTCTTCGCGGACATGGTCACCAAAAACGCGTTGCAAATACTCCCAAATTGGGTCGCCCTGATATGATACGCTATACCAAGTTCCTTGTCCTATGGAAAATTTGACAATTTATGTAAATTATGAAGTAGCTTGAGGGAGAATGGTGTAAAATGGAAACTATTGTATAGTAGAACAGTAGTCTAATTTTACCATGCATATTTTATCCCAAGTTTCGGGGTCTGTCAATATAAGATTGTTTTTGGCCTCATAGGTGGTGTCGGGCATCTCAATTAGAGCATTAAACGTAAGGAATATGTCCACAAGTTTATTAAATCGTTTAACGCAGTAGTCTTTCGTGAAACTCTTGGCAAACTCCAAGTTTACTTCATGCCTCGCATGCTCGATGCTAACAAGAGATTCTACTTTGAACGGAATACCAAGTCGCTCAGACTCTTGTTCGAGCTTCATGATGAAGCACAAGTCCGTGTACTCGGTTCAATACTTGTCGTAAAAAAGATCCGACTGAGACGTATATTGAGATAGAGCCATAATGTTAATGGTTGCTGCTTGTTTGATATTTTGTGAAGTTAAGGAACGAAGATAAGGGGCCGTATTGTGCAGTGATAATGTGATATACTTTGTATGTTTTATTACGTAACCAATTTACAACCGTGTATGAATATTCTTTGCCACAAAATTCCAAACATGAGGGGATGAATGGAATTGAAATTATTGAGAAGTAGTGGAGCATTAGCTGTAAAAGTTAAAGTGTTTTGTCACTTTGTGTCTGAAAAATATTGACAGAGCAATAATATAATGAAAGACTACACAATGTCATTGTGTAGTTATATCAAAAGATGTGCAACCTCAGCCAAGTTATTGCAGTACTAAATCCATGTTCTGTGGAATCTTGCTTTAGTAAAAGTGATGCACAAATCACATGGTGCTTATGTGGCAAGTGTGGTTGGGGGTTGCATATTGCAATTAATCTGAAGTCAATTAACATATGGTGGTTGATTTTGTCTGCTGTCGTTTAAGACATTAGGACTGGGTTGGTAGTCATTTACTTCACAAAATTAAAAGTCAATAGGATTGTTGGTGTAGTGCCATTATAATTGATGAATAACATCACCTACGTCAAAGCTTCTTGGTTTAGAGTGATCCACACGAATTAAACTAATTCTAGTGTAAAAGAGTCATACGTAAGGCCTCTTCCAGTTACATTCATACATCAGTTAGTTCTTAATTTATAAGTTCTGTAAAAAATAATGAGTGCAAGCTCTACCACATCTCCTAAGGGGGAAACCTTTGTGCACTACTCCGAGCGAATTCCTGTTAGGTTCTGCAACTGTGGAAGGAGGATGGAGTTATTCACCAACTGGAAATGCGACGACGCTGGACGGAGATACTACCGGTGTGGGTCTTACGCAGTAAGTCCTTAAGCATATTCATGATTGTAGTTTACTATATGTCTAATTCATTTATCTCCTGGTTTCATTTAGTTTGCACTAAGGAATTTACACTCGGAGATCGGCTGATGAGGGCGTTCATAGATTACGTATGTATATCTAATAAATTTTTACATGAACTTATTTCGTAGAGACCCGGGTGTGGGAATAGAGTGTGGTACAATCCACCTAGTTGTGAGCGAGCCAACAGAATAATCTCGAGATTTTTAAAGAAGCTCGATGGTGAACCAGGCAGCACATCAACAAGTTCTACGCAATCGGAGAGTACATTTAACCACCGGGAGTGCAAAGCTAAGATTAAAGCGCTGAAGAAAACAAACGTGGCACAGCACGCGAAGGCCGAAACATTGACGCGTGGATGCTTCGGCCTCCTTGCATTTTCTGTATGTCTTTTAATCATCATCTGGATTCTTATGAGAAACAATCATTATACAAACTTCTCTAACAATCGTAGGTTGCCAGAACTATAAAAGCCGTATATGGGTGAGAGTGGTTATTGCAAACAGGAATGTGAAATATGGTCAGTTAATCCGTCTCATTTTAGCTTGTTGTGGCCGTTTAAATAATGACCCAATTTTAATGTACCATGTGTAGTTTTGTGTGTGAACATTTGTTATAGTTAATGCAGTTCATTATGGGGCAATATTAGCACTCCATAAGCTGTGAGTCTTAGAATAGTTTGTTACGGATTGATCAAGAATAGTAAAACGAGGTATGTTCTGTATTGATGTGCTATTTTGCATAATAGTTAAACACCAGCATTGTGTAATTTTGGAGTGGGCAACATGTTTAGACAATGTTTACTAATTTTCTCAATGTTTGGTTGCGAAATATATGAATATATGGGACAAAACTCGTATGTAGTTACTCCATTAACTACTAGACATTATGCAAAACCATTTAAGAAAACGTGGGTTCCAGAAATTTGTGTATCAGTAAACAATTTGGCCGAGGTTCGTATCGTTTCTGCATAGAATTTGACAAACTGTGTTTCACTTGGAGTGAAGTGTTATGGATTACGTACAACCTATTTGTATGAACGCGTGCGATGATGCATCAACCAATAACATTTCCTCGTCTAAAGCACCCGATATACAATGCACTTCGATTATTAGCTATTTGGTCAGAAGTAGTTGGAAGGTAATGCATATACTTCTTCAATTTAGATGCCACAAAATCCTCGGCCGCGATACGGAATCCCTGACACTCGCCAACAATTTTTTCAATGCCAATGGCTGCCAAAATGGATTCAAACCAGTGTTATTGTTTTCATAAATCTGTAAAATGGTATTAAGCGTTGTCTTGTTTTGCATTACTCAAAAAACTCCACTCAATCAACCCCATAAAACAAAAGAACTTGACTAATAGCTATGCGTAATTATAAAGAATGTTCTACTGCGGAATGCACAAATGGTGCAATATGAGACGAAGGTGAAATCGGAACAAATGATATGGTTGGTTGTGCCAGCTTTAGGTTAATTCTTAAGACGCGTCTTCCATGATATCTAGGGTAAGCCATTCGGGTTTACGGTCTGTATGGAGTCGATAGCACAATATAAGCCGATGTGCCAATAAATTTGAACAATTGATTGCAAACGTATCGTGTATGTTTCTGGTATTTCTTAAGAATTCTGGATTTTTTTGGATGAACACAAATGTGTTTAACATGGGTAATTTTGTAAAACCATGTTAGGGGTTTAATTTATAATCACTCCAACAATCTGGGGGACCAAAGCTATTGATACGCCAACTAAGTCTGTATGTGCCCCATAGTCACGACAACCAAAGCTGAAACAAGCAGACTCAATATGCCATTCAATCCGCCTTGCCCTACAATCTTATCCTATCCTTTCCGTGCTACCAAACGAGGCCCTAAAGTTTAATGTTTGATTATTCTAATATCTTTATCTATATATATTAAGAAATTTAAATTTTAACCATAAATAAAAATTAAAAACTACAATATCAGCTCAAATAGTGTCCAGACGTGTCGGACACGTCCTTAAAACGTGTCTGACACGGTGTCCATTTTCTTTTTCTTTTATTTTTATTAAGTCAAACCACATGGCATGTTCGACACGTGTCGAAGGAGTGTTGGTGTTGTGTCGGGGTGTTAGACACAGCATAAAGAAATTTTTCGAATTGCCGGTGTATCATAGGTTATTATCGAGCAGAAAATGACTAAAACATAATTTGTTGGTCCTATAAGTTGCTTTAATACTAGTTTAGTTCCTGTTTAACTGAATTATATATCGATGGCCTGGAATGGAAAATGTGGCGCGCAAATAGCAGCAAGAACTCATTTAATTTCACAAAATTGCCTTTGTTTGATTGAATCTAGCTCCAAGTTCTAAACAAATTCATGGAAATTGATTAAGGTCTTATAGACGCTACACTCGGGCAGAACTTAATAATTCTTTTTAACTTAAACAGAAATTAACATCAAATATATCTAACTTTTTAAAATTAAAAGATCAAATAGTTAGATAATAATTAAATAATTACATAAATTTTCTTTTTATACATTGCAAGGGGGCGAACTCCGGGGTCATTGATTTTTCATCGACTAAAAGTACGGATTGTGATGCCCCCAACAGTGTCAAAAAGCAAGAAATTGAAGACCAAAAATGTATGAGTGACCTAAGTTCGTCATCACCAACCTTATTTGATTCTCGAAAACCATGACGAATAATCCAAGAAAGAAAGCGGAAACTAAGTTGATTACAAGCTTCAATGAGATTCCAGTGGTGGTGGGTGTTCGGAATATGAGAATTTAAGAGTTGAACAACAATACTTGAGCCGCAACTGAGAAGAACGTGAAGGGTATCATGCCGAAGTGTTGTGAAGAGTCTATCGTAGATACCCATAAGTCATAACTAGATTTGTTGTAGTAATGCTGCCGAAACCAATGTTCGTTGAGAACCCGAAGAGCCATTTACCTTCATGATTGTGAGCAACACCTATAAGAGATTGATGTAGGACAAGCACCGCTAGTTTTGGATATTTTTGCAGAAGAAAAAAGGCATGCACGATAACCTCCGTAACTTTTGATCCAGTGCTTCGTTTTGGGCCCATAAGATATCAAATGGAACATCCCTTCAACACTACGCAAGGTTAAGGTTCAAATTCGATCATTTAAGGCAGCTGCATATTGATGTCGTTTTATTTTATTATTTTTCCTATTTTGGTTAGGACTTTAATTATATTTTGAGGAGGACTCTAATTCTTATTTCCTTATTTCGTTTTTAGGGTTTTGAAGACTATATACTTTGTCTCTTATTATTTTGCAGTATCTTTTGATCATTATTAATAAAAAAAAAAAAAAAAGGATTTTATTCCAATTTCTGGTGGATTCCAGTTTATTCCCGGTGGATTCCGGTGTTTTTCCGTCGATTACACGTTGGTGTATCGATTGCACGTTTCCGTTATGCGTCAGAGATTTTATGAGCATGAAACTATGTAGGCCGTTAGGTTGACTTTAAAGGTGTCTGTAATATACTTTTCTATGCCGTGTCCGACACCCATGTTTAAATTTCTTTTTATTTTATTTTATTTATAAACACGCCATGTAACGTATCTGACATGTATTCCAACCACAAGGATATTTTGGAGTGTTTGACAGACATTTTGTAAACTTTAATAATGTCTGTGCATCATAATAAACTCTTAATTAAAGAGTGATCATGCATGTAATTTGTCGAAAGTAAATTAACAAGACTATGGTGGTTTGGACTTCAAAGACACTATTTTGCCGAAAAATAAACGCCTCAGTTTTAACAAACATGCATAGTATAAACGTAGTTTTCATTTTTCAATAACTACAGTGGTAGTCAGAAAGTACGTTTATTTGAAGCAAGATATAGGTTCAAATAATTATTTCACTATTTAAAAGATTATCTTTAATTTTAAATTTTATTAAATGCTTATTTTTCTCTCTAGCAAGCATATCAGCCTCTTTTATTTAATAAATTAGTCTTAAAAAGACTTGCAACAATATTGTCCGTTGAGAGATTTGTTATCAAATGTCAATTAGTAATATGGGTACCTTCGTACGTAATTCGGGCACTTTACTTCAGCCCAGCTTGTTTAATCTCTGGTTAAAATCCTACTATGCAAACATAAATTAATATTTGTCATTATACCTTCAAATCTATGAAGCTATACATTTGCAATACCATTGTACCCCATGATCAAAATCCTAACGTAAAATCTTTTACAGGGACTTGCTAATGGCTCTAAATAATTAATACTTGTTCAAGCTTTTGGCGAAACAAATCCGTCTAAAAAATTTCAGTCTAATTTGCATTTCTATATATATTTAAATTTGAAGATCTTAAGCTAAGATTTTTCCAAGAGTAATATTTTTCTTAAAGATATTACCATGAAATTCAAATGACTCTCAACCACAAGTTTCTAAAATAAAGTACGAGGATGTACAATTATTTTAGTTATTTCCATAACCATTATCCAAAAAACTATGGCATTCAAGACACAAAAGTTCATAAGAAACGTCCAAGCAGAGACAGTATAAACATTTAGATGCGAATCTTTAGTTCACATTGACTCCAAGAATTGGTGTATAGCAAGCAACTTGTACATGTATGACACGAATTAATGTGGTCTGATAAAATACCATAACTTTCACCTCTCCTTAATATTGAACTAAAATGCCAAAATGCTTAACATTGAAGTTTTTTTCTTTTCAATGCTTAATATTATTGAAACAAAATTCTAGAAACGACATGGGGTTAAGTTGAACATAGACCACCCGTGAATGGAGTGTGTGCGCCACAAGTTCATCACCTAAATCTGTAACCACTCACTATCGCACTTTATAAACTAACTGTACTCGTTCGCATTGTTCTCTCCCAACTCATAACTAAACTTAATAAGTTGTCATTGTAATTCTAGTAGTTAATGTACATGGCTTCTCTTTCGAGCACTATGTACGCTGGCGCCGCGGGGCTTTGCCGCGTAAGAACCACAAAGCCGCGACGGATGGTGGTGGTGAGGGCGGAGGCAATAAACCCGGACATTCGCAAGAGCGAGGACAAGGTGGTTGATTCGGTAGTCGTTACTGAGCTTGCCAAGCCTCTCACTCCTTACTGCAGGTTTATTTTCCTTTTCTTCTCTAGCCTGAATTTTCTGATGTTAGGAATTCTAAGAACGGGTGTGTTTGATCAAATAGATTTTAGAACTGTGTTGTCATAACTCATGATAAAAATATATATGTTCCAAGAATATTTGGGGTACGATAAATTGTTCATTCTTTTCGTGTCTGTGTGTTATTTGGCGAAATCTTATTTCTCTGTAGAAATTTATAATTTAAAATGATAACTATATATTAGAATTAAACAATATTTAAAAGGAAATTTCACGAAATCACTTCAAACAATTTACATTTTTGAAGTCTATTTGAAAGTTTCTTATTTTTTTTCTATAACTTTTCTCCTAAAGTTAGCTAAGTCTAACTAATAATAATACACATTTAACAAATTAGACTAACAATGTTGCACGACTACGAATATAGCAATACAGGTACGATACGGTATGAATGAGCATATGTACGGCATCAAAATAGCTATTATACATTGATATAAATAACTTAATCTCTATTACATAAAATTTAAGTTACAATCCATCAAAAACTAATCTATAATTTATTAGTAAAGTCTAAACATTTCATTTTACTAAATGTTCACTAAAAAATGTGCATACAATATAGAAAATGTAGAAGTATCAAAGTAGCTATGGTAAGAAGTATTGAATAGAATAGGCAATGAATTTCAAAGTATATATCCGTGCAACACAGTGGACTAGTAATCATAGAGTGGATACATTTTCGTGTATAACTGAATCTATTATTCAAATCTCGCCTCTTTGCGATATTTGGGCTGATAATTTTCATCTGAACTTAGAGGAACAATTCAATCATCTAATCTTTTTAGACATTCTCGAGTGGATGTTTCATTAATTTCCAGCATTTACCCTCGGTTTTACGTCTTATATTTACTTTTGTTCGTTACTAAATATATAATTGACCTTTTAAACTCTTATGTTTGATGTCTAAGTAAATAAATATGGATTGCAGTTTTTTTATATTATCTACACTCAACCTTTTTGGAAAATATAAAAGGAATTAAAACAACTTTACATATATTCATATATTAAATAAGTAATCATATATATTGCATATATTAATGATTCTTGGTCGATATTTGGGGTGCAGGTGTTGGAGGTCTGGGACATTTCCTTTGTGTGATGGAAGCCATGTGAAGCACAACAAGGCTACCGGAGATAACGTTGGACCTTTGCTCTTGAAGAAGCAATAAGTAATTGACTAGGTTATTGCATTTATTGTGTTAATTTCAACGATCTTGAGTCATAGAAAATGACACTATTTTTATGTTTCCTTATCTGTTAGTTGTCCCAAGCTGAGGGATTTTAGTTTCTTTTTTTTTTTTTTCTCTTTCTTTCTAGTTTTGTTTTTGGTTTCAAGTATCGAGTTTTGTTTTGGATCAGCGTGCTTTCTTTCTTCACCATTAAGCGCCAAACCGAGAATTATATTTCAGCTTGTTGGTGTTAAAATTGGATTCCTTCCCTTGGCTGGTTTCGGAGCATGTGAATTTTATTGATTGAACATTCATAATCATACAATATTAATTAAACAAAATAATGATCAGTACATATTAAATATTGTTTCAAAAATAAATAAAGAAAACGATATAAATGAAGTATAAATTAGAACAAAAGATAACGTCCACTCGAACGAGAAATTTCCACTAACTTTCTAAATTCTCAAATGCCTTTCTAACTTTGTATAAAATTTATATTTTCACTATTATATTGTATTTTAGAAAGAATAATGGCACTTACATTATGTATATAAATAAACAAAAAACTCTTGTAAAAAGACACAACTTTTGGTTTGCAATAATTCATGGAGAGTTACACATTTACATGTCAAGGGTTGTATCACACATAAACAAATACTTAAGAATCCTTAGCATGGTACCACTACTTAATTAGCATCTAATAAAATTTATCTATAATGACAAAACCAAAGGTGAATTATCAAAATTTGGTGAGTTTTATAGCATAACCATAACATATTATGTACTTATATTTTTATATTTAAGATATATAATCATTATGCTACTTAAAATACATTTGTATATAGTTGATCTACATTTTGTTGATGGTCTTAAAAAGAAACAACGCACAAAAATTCTGAAAGCGCGGAATCGCAATTGGTTAAGGATCACTGAATTACCGCTCCGTGGGCTATTACTATTGGGATAACTGAATATTTGTATGCCTCTATCAATGTAGTAACCATCTTTCTAGAATCTTAATGTGAAAACGGAGTAGCTTGCCGAATCCAAAGTGTCTATCTCCGCCGAGAGCACATTGAAGAAATTTCATAACATTTATGCAAAATAATTTTGCATAAACATGTTTAGATTTCTCAAAACTTCATGATTTCACAAAATCAAATGACGCTTAACTCGATTCGTTATCTCTGTAGAAATTGTTGTAACGGGTGTTTAAACCAAAGATACACAACAATAACATATTTAATTTCTACATTATATATAAACATTTAATATCTAAACTTGAAGAACAAATGCAGATTACAACTCGGAATAGAATATAAAACGAAATTAGAACCTAAATGTGTTTAAGAATCAAACATATATTTGGACGAGACAGGGGTGAGTCCCCATCCTTTTAAGCTCGATATGTCTGGCTAGCTTCAACCCTCGTGGACACCAAACTCCCAACGTACAACGTCCTTCTCTGATCAGCTTTCGAAGCTAAAGTCTGAAGCTCTGCAAACCACTTGATATTTTTGCAGAACCTGAAAATGCTTATGCTTATGTATGCAAGAAAACTCAAGAACTTTGCGGGATGTTTTTTCTCTTCAACCTCAAGGCTTCTATATATAGGCTTTAGAAAATGTAACAGACAATACAATTATAAACTAGAGAATAATTTGACAATTAACAAGGCAAATGAATTCTTCTGTAACGTTTTTCAACATTTAAGAGCTTTCATCACACTAACTAAATTGGTCCCAATACCAAAATTTAATTTTCTCCAAGAATTCTCCACATGAAGTAATTGGATAAAAAGTACATGTGAGCCCAACAATGCTACATACTACTCAAGAGTTCTACTAGAACTTGTTGCATCAGTAAAATGTGGTTATCAACTTTGAACCTTTCCTAATGAAATACCATCGGATATACTTTTCAATCACTGGACGTGATGCCTTGAACTGTTTGACGTTTTGTGTATACCAAGACAAAGATACTCACACAACTCGTTAAAAAAATAACTTTTGTTCATTCGTCATTGTCCAACTTTGCCCTGGGCTGCCTTGGAGTGTTTCATTGAATGCTCTAGAGATTTAGCCCTTTAGCTCGTCTCATAGAGGTGACCCCACATACGATATAGGTGATTTCTCATAAACGGTATCATGTCATACTCTACTTGTACACACAAGTCATAATGATCATTAAAATCTCAAGTTCTACTCACATGTATAGGTCTATCACTCGTCCACGATATGAATAGGGTAAGAACTCAATTTTTTAATTGCTTTGTTTGACCTCACCCCAACAATTCAGTTGTCCCATTGAACTTGCATATTGGGGTTCTCAACTAAAGTTGGGTTGCCATCATAGATCACAGTCAATTCGTGGGCTTCAATCCCATTCCCTCAATGAATTCTCTACCTAGTCTGTCAGTGGACCTTTCATCAATGGATCTGCTAAGTTCTCTTTAGATCTCACAAAATCTGATATCACTCCAAATTTTAACGACAGGCCTACACAATTCAGTTTGCACCAGAGTATCCTTCAATGACAACTGGATATCTGTAAATACAACTTATAATTACCAGTGTATCTTAGATTTCTAAGAAGTCTAACTATCACTTTTCAGTCCGCTTCACTATGATTGATTGTATTCTTACCCAGTATATTCACTAGGTTTCCAATATCAGCTCTAGTTCGGTTCATGAGGTACACCAGAATGCCTATGATCCTTGAATACTCTAATTGATGCACACGTTCTTCAAAGTTCTTGTGTGTATTGGACACCACTTCAATTGATTTTCTGGTTATGGCGTTACTTCATTTGTCAAACTTATCAAAATATTTCTCAATGTAATGACCTTGGGAGAATGCATAACATCTGAAGTTTTGGTGATATCATCCCATGTATTACATTAACAAGACTTAAGTTTTTCCTATCAAAATTCTTTGATAGGATACTAGTATATTATTATTTTCACCAACGGTTATCATGCCATCCTCGTAGAGAAAAACTATGAATATCCTCTTTCATCTACTTTCATGTAGACGCATTATCACATTGATTTATACAATTCATTTGAAAGCATTACATTGTCAAATCTTTCGTGCCATTGTTTATGTGTTTGCTTTATTCATACAAGGATTTTACAAGTTTAAATACCTTATGCTCTTTAGCTGGAACCAGAAACCCTCAAAGTTTGTTTCATGTAAATGTCATCTTCTAAGTCGCCATTCAAAAACTTTTTTTTACATCTATATGATGGATTCCAAGATTAAATAAAGTCGCAAAAGTAGTGATCAACCTCGTTGACCTTTTATTAAAAATATGAGCATAGGTATCAAATAGTCGACAACTTCTTTCTGTCTTTACCCCTTGATGATCTATACTTCCTCAAGAGTCATACACGTCCACGTGGCCTAACCACACGACCCCCGCTTCCCCCTCACGAACCTCCACTATATCTCCTGAGGCTATCAATAATAAGGAACGAGCCCCATCTCCATAGTGGGAACTCAAAACTTATTCTGAATCACACTTTTGCCTCGTTCACAAGACCGTCTAATTTAAGTGCATTAACCTTACGTCAGCCTAACACACACTCATGTAAGTGCCTTACCTTACATCATGATCCACTAAACCATGATCTGTCAGCCGAATAGTCTAGTGTGATCAAAGCGCTATGTGAACCCGACCTCACATGCAGGGACCATGTAGCATATCCTAAAAAAGTACTCAAGTACTCTAGGAGACCTCAATCTTGCATACAGTTACTACGTGGGTCGCGGCTAAATACACTTGTACCGTCAAACCACTCTATAAATAGGGGGCCAAACCCACATTGAACAATAGATTGAAGAAGATAAAGCCATTCAGAACCAAAAAAAGGCGCAACACGGACTCTAAACACTAGCTAACGGCTCACGCACTTCACCACTGATGCACTCCGGAAGAGCTTAGGCCTCAACTAAGGACCCCCACTGCGGGAATCACGTAAACAAGACCACCACGGTCCGCCGTGCGCTAGCAGCTCCATTAGCACCCAATTTTTCTAGGCTATGATTGACCTCCGGACAGACTACGTTGACACATATCGACCTATGTAGTGAGATATGGACATCACCACCCCTTCAATGCAAGTCTCTTCTTGTACTTGTTAATGATACCATCAGATTTCATCTTTCTCTTGAAGATCCACTTTGTCCTAATGGTTTACTCTCCTGATAGAGATCCACTAGTTCCCAAATATAGTTTTATAAGATAGAGTCTATCTCACTGTTTTTCGCTTCTTTCCAAATAGCTGAGTCTAGAGGGGATATTGCTTCCTTGAAAGTAGCCTCTTTTTCTAAGAAATATGTCTAAAAATCCCTAGCCAAAATATTTCTCTTTTCTAGCTCTTTTACTTCTCGGATTTTCTTTTGAGATTTATCTTTCCCGTATTCCTTTCATTTTCTTTCACAGATCGAGTTTCGTGGGGAAATATCTTCTTAAAGAAAGAAGTATCTCGAGCTTCTAAAATAGTATTCACGCTCTCTTTAAAGTTATTTGACTTGTGTATCAGGAAACAATTTGTCTTACTATCTTGCGCACATCCGATGAATATATAGTCTACTGCCGTAAGTCCTACCCTTCTCCTTTTAGGGAGAAGAATTGGAACATTCGCTAAAAACCCCCAAACCTGAACTTGTAGCTAAGTAAGTGACCTTTCCACAATTCATAAGGCTTTTTAGCTAACTTTTTGTACAGTAATCTATTTAGCACATAGTTGAGAGAAGTGCTTCCCCACATGTTCTGTGGTAATCCAGAACTGGTGAACATAGCATTTATCATCTCCTTTAGCGTTATATTCTTCCTTTCTGCAACACCATTTTCCTCAGAAGAATTTGTTTTAGTTGTTTGATGGATGATACCGTTCTCAGTACAGAGTTGTGCAATGGTGACTCATATTCACGTCCTCGGTCAGTTTGAAGATTTTTTATCTTCTCCCGAAGTTGGTTCTCAACTTCATTCTTATAATGAATAAACATGTCAATTTCTTCGTCTTTACTTTTCAACAATCACAGATAGCAATATTTAGTACTATTATCGATAAAGAAAGTGATAAAAATAACTTTTATCGCCTCTAGATTGCACATAACTAAGATTACATAGAAAAAATTGTATTTTTTATACCCTAATTTGGCACCGTTTCTTTTTTCATATATTAACTTGGCACCTCACGTTTTTTGTACCCGAATTTGGCAATTTTTTTCTATTCTGGTACTCCGGTGGCGGCGATTTCAAAATCTCGCTGTAATTTTTCACGTGGGACTAAATTTTAGGACTTTGACCCCAGTCAAACTCCCAACTCACCCACTTGCCACCTTAGAAGCCGCATGGAAACGAAATAACAAAAATAACAAAAAAAAAATCCAAGGTGGCAAGTGATGAAGTCGGAGTGTGACCGGAGTTAAAATCCCCTAATTTAGTCCCACGTGAAAAATTACGACGAGATTTTGAAAGCTTACCAAAATTGAAAAAATTGACAAATTGGGGTATCAAAATCGTGATATGCCAAATTAACGTATGAAAAAAGAAATGGTGCCAAGTTACGGTATGAAAAATGCAATTTTCTGAGATTACATACATCAGTATGGATCAAACTTAATGGTGTTATGCTTTTCTCTATTAGTGTAATGAAGACTTGACCGATTTTATCGTTGTCTCTAACAGTTACACATTAATATTAGTACTAACATCATCCCTAGACTCAACTTTAAGTGTCATAGTCCTCGCAGCCATCTTAAAACGATTGCTTAACTAATAGCCCTTGCCCACAAGTTTTCTAACCTTAGATATGATGATTTTCTTTGATTCAAAGACATCTGAATATATTTTTATTCAGCATTGCCCCAAAGATGAGATTCTTTTGGATATTTGGGAAAGGAAGTACCTTTTTTAGAGTTATCTCTTTTTCTGAGGTCATATTTAATACCATTGTTCCCTTGCCTTCAACTTTTGAGACTACATGGTTTCCCATTATTCTCTACAAGTTGATAGGTTTTGAACACCCATATACTAACATAGATGTGACGAGTAGACCCAGTAATCACCCACCACTTCTTGTAGTTTCCTCAAACCAGATTGACCTCTGACACCACTGCACACTACACTGAAGTACATGTCCTCATCAAAGTGTTGGTTTGGCTCTGCTACATTTGCATGTGCACGCTTCCTTTTTCTTTCACTACTTTCTTTTTCTTATCCTTTTTAGGACGCTTACAACAATCCTAAGAGGTTTGTCGCAAACATAGCAATTTTTTTTTTTGCAATATTTTTCTAAGACAATTGCATGTTTTTGTTTAGTCCCACGTGGGCTCTCTAGTTTCGACCATATTGGCCTTTGGAAACATGCCACTTATTCTTTTTCAACCGTCGGGGTGTCTTGTTCGACAAGCATTTCGATGGCTGGAGTTCCGGAGAAGCTCTCTTTTCAACTTAGAGATACATTACTCCATCTATTGATTTATTCAACAACCAGCTCATCTTCTTATTGACACAAGTTAGCAAGTTCAATAATTCTGATAGTGCGGCGAGTGCTATAAAAGTGATCGGAGAATTTGATTTGAAAATCTTTCCAGTTGTCAATTGAATTTGGCTCGATATCAATGTATCCGAGGAAAGCAAAACCTTATAAGGACCGGAAAATTATTTAACAAAAAGATCTCCATCAATTGCAGCACTATTGATGAAGTGTATACATGTTGTCTTGGATCTCCGCTTCCATCAAATCTTTAAAATTTCGGAGGTTGATAGTTTTCAGGCATTTGCATTTGCTCGATCCTATGAGTGTATGGCTTCATGTAAGATTTGAAATTTGTAGGTTGAGCTTATAATCGTGTGCAACTGCACCATTGTAATCTTTGAGTTGATCAGTAGAGATGAGACTTTGAACATGGACTTGAATTTCTTGACTTGAGCCTTTAGAATACTCTTCAACTTCAAATTTTTGAGTGATATGTTCTTTTCTAAAGTCTTTTCTTAGATTGTTGTAACTTGAGTGAGAGAATTTAAAGAATTTCTTTACTCCAACAATACTTGATTTTAATTGTGATTTTTCTTCTTGGTGAAGACCTCCATTTATAGTTGTAAAAAAGATTTTAGCCATAATCTTTTGATGAGAGGGTTGAGATTAACTCTAGAATTTCTCAATGTGAAACACGGATTTTGAGTAAATATTTATTTCCATCTGCAGAATATTAAGACTTGTGGAGAATTATTTATTTCTCTTGAGATTTGATAGAATTTTATTTCCTTCTTTTTGAATATTGAGTTTTTATGAAATACTTATTTTCTTCCAATTGGAAATTAATTTAGACACAAAATTAATGTGTCTACAATTGTCTATTCCCTTTTTATGTGAGGACAATTTCTAAATTTGAATGTACCATACTGTTAGAAAAGTATATAATTTGAGACACTGCTTTAAGGGGTTGTTTGCAAAAGCTTATAAAAAGAGATTGTTTTTTCTTAAAGACATTTGAAGTAACTTTTGACAAAAAGTTAAGAGTATTTGCAAATTTTTCTACAAACTACTTAAAGGATTATTAGGTGTTTGAAATAATTAATGAAAATTGACTTTGTCTTTTAAAACCTTTGTTAAAATTGCATACTTTCAAAAGCAGTTAGATAAGTGCCACAGACCCCACTTTTGTAGCTTGTATTTTTTCTGACTTTTTTAAAGACATGTAGAAGCAAAAAAATTTTTGGTAAACACTACAAATATAATATTACAGCTACAAAAGTCAATAGAATATTTTACTATGCATTTACAAACACCACCTTAGATAGAGTCCTAGATTTTGTGTTTATATGAACGTTGGAAGACTTGGTCAAGTACTTAAATAATTGTTGTCCATTTTTTTACGTCACGCCAAATATCTAATTATTCCAAAAAGATTCTTTGAAGAGTGGATTATCTAAGATATTGGGCATGTATGCTAGCCTGCAAATTTTGGGTCTAAGTTCCATTAATTGCATTAACTTTGGTGCTAAACTACAGTGGTAAAAGTCATTTATCTTCGATGACTTGAGACTTGTGATGCCTTAACCATATAGGTTTGTTCTCGTAGAATGCATGGTATTTTTTTCTTCTAAATTGATTTTTTATTTGCATTTCAAATTTAGTAGCATATTTGGAATCTGGGTGAAATATATATTAAGATTACATTTGTCATTTCTAAGTAAATTGCTACGGTGTAATCTTTAGTAGTATTATATTCACCCATGTTTGTGAAATTTAGTGGGAACTACCGATTTAGAGTCGCTTATATGCACTAGAGTTTTGAGCAAAATTTGTTGGTTTCTTGCAAGTCTAGTAAATATTTATATTTGACTTTTAAAGTATGGTTCGAATTAATGATTGCTGTCAATTCTGCCTGAGCATAATACGAAGACATAGTTCGGTTGCAACACGCTACTAAGAAGTTAATTATCAATCTCAAACAATTTTTTTCCTTTATTCAAATAACTATTAGTAATATAGATCCACTATTAGTTATATATGTACTAGCATGTGTGGTATTCATATATGTAGAGAGAGAGAGAGAGAGAGAGAGAGAGAGAGAGAGAGAGAGAGAGAGAGAGAGAGAGCCTCTCTCTCTCTCTCTCTCTCTCTCTCTCTCTCTCTCTCTCTCTCTCTCTCTCTCTCTCTCTCTCTCTCTCTATATATATATATATACATATATATATATATATATATATATATATATATATATATATATATGGTTTTTCAAGCTACGCATATGTAATGTCTCTGTAATTGTTTAAACTTAAGAGAAAAAAAATTGTAACTTGAATTTCAAGAGGTGTAAATGTATATATATATATATATATATATATATATATATATATATATATATATATATATATATGATTCTACAACAAGTTGATATGTCACTGTCATTCACTCACAATATTGAATATAGAAGACGAAACTAAATTTACTAAAATTAAGTAGAGGCCTTTTGCTGATGGAATACGCTGAAAATGACTATGTTTTTAATGTTAGTAAGTTGGAAGTAATAAATGCTTACAGCGACAGCTTAACAACATGATGGATTGATAAAATTATATTTATTTTATTTCACAAAAAATATTTTATTTCACAAAAAATAAAACATTTTATATTGTGGTCTACTAACATACCTTTTTCAAGAAAGTATAGTATTTAAGTTGTGGAACGGTATCACTAGCCAAATACTTAGCAATCACTAAAGTTGAGAATTTTAGGATCTGAGTGGACGATCGAAAAGAAATACTGTACGACGATTACATATTTCTCCTCTTGTTTTGGTATTGAATCTTTTTTATATCTTTATTTACTACAGTCTACAGGTAGTTCATGTATTATTGCTCTAATTGCCAAACAACTATGTTTATTGTTTCATCATCAAGAATTCTTTTGGGAAGTTATTAAAAAAATTTAGTCACCTATATCTATTAACAAAAATATAAAAATTTCTTCAGTTTGATAATTGAAACAAAGTACTTAACCATTCCAATGGGTCCCAACACTTATACGCGCCTCCCTTAACCATGGTTGGCCTAGCTCCACCATCCATGAAACATCCAAAATTTGAAAAAAAAAAAAAAAAAAGAAGGCAAAGTTTCAATTTAAGTATAGGGTTTTTGGGAGCAGACTTCCTTGTGTTGATGCCGATTTTGCAGTTTAACCTCATGTATAAAAGAGGTCGAATACACTTTTTGTTTATTTTATACGTACATTATATGCATACGAGAGTGTAGTCACTCTCCGAAAATCGATAAGTAGATATGATGTTTTGCCAAAAAAAAACTTTATACTCCTTATATTAACAAGAACTATGTTTCATTTTCTCTTTAAATTGGCAAGGGATTGAAAATATTAAAATGAATTTATAATTATAGAAATATAAATAAATATAACTATTTTATGTTTATTCCTATTTAAAAATTATATGAAGAGAATATTTAATAAACGAGACAATATTATTTAAACAAGAGTAGCTCATCACTCGTAGCAAATACATGAAAGAAATGGATAGGGGGCAACAAACTACGTTTTATTATTGCGGGTAATTTGGCACTTTTCCCGAAGTGCGTAATATACCTATTCAAATAACATAGACCATCATTTGTCATTATTTAATAACTCTTTCAGTATTTGAGATTAAACGTAATTCTTATTGGAGTGTTTTAAAAGTTTCCTTTTTATTTGAAATGAAATAACTTTGTAAATAAAGATGATGCTTTGTGGTACTTATTTTTAATGAAGTATTTTTGTTGGTTAAAAATATCGTAATCGGACCCATTGCATATAGGAATAAATATACTTTGAGAAATTACTCTAAATAACAGCGCATGAAAGCGAGAGTAATCGAAATATTTATGTTTAGTTAGAAAAATGGTGTTATGCAAATGTAACGGGTAATATAAGTTATTGATCTTGTCGATGCCATATGTTTACTATCACAAGTTTTTTAACTATATGTCAAAAATCAGGTTCACTTTTATTCGAAATTCAGTGGAAGTCGAAATAATGTAAAATGAAAGTAAAATGAAAGTAAAATGAATATAAAATTCTTCGACGAAAACCCAGTTAGTTAGAAAAACAATTAAGAAGTGGAAAGGATCAAGGGATACATTTAAGTCCTTTTAACGGCATCAATTTTAATGGAATTAAATAAATATAAGATACTCTACTTTTAATCAAATCCACTTACAAATACGTTAAAAAAGACGGAAAGAAAAAGAAAAGAACCTTCGAGTGCTGCCTACGGACTATTATTCACATACTAAGTTGTACCATACAACAATGGCACGTGCTAAATTCGGTGCCTCAGTCATGTCTAAATCAATTCATGGCGGTGCCATTTTCTCGATTATAAAGACACTCAAACATACAAAAAATAAGTTTAGCAAAATTATGATTTTCTTAATATAAATTAACAAACTATCAATTTATAAGTGAGAAATTGGGTTCTGTTTCATATAATGTAATAGAACTAACTATATTTATAACTACTCTAGCAAATCTTAATTAGTTCGAGTTTAATCTCAATTATAAACTAGTTTATAGCAAAACCCGCAATATTAAGAATTTGAAGCTCAGTGGTTTGTAGATGAAAACAGGGTGGAATATGATTTTGGTGTTAGCTAGTACTTATCTTTGTGTTGACCCCGAATTTAGCTTTAAGCTATTATTAGTATTATTTTTTTCTACTTATAGTTGTTACGTATTTTACTTTTACTTTTATAGCAAAGATTCTTATATAACCATGTTAATTTATAAAGACTATTTACCTTAAGCCACATTTTTATTATCATAGTTCGTGAAGCATTATAAAGCTATAACTGCAAAATTTCAATTTTGCAAGGGTGTACTTAACTACTTTAAATACGGCAGCATTAAAGTAGCAATCAGAAGTTAGGCATGGCCGGAACTGCAGATGTTTGCTCCAACAATTTAAAACATAATGATCTAAATCATAATTAAGAATCTCGATCACCATATCTTTTTTATCAAAACTAATTATGTTAGATTTAGCATAATTCTCGAATATACAAAAAACTATAACATCTAAAATCACATGAAACAATTTTTACCTTCCCAAGTTTGATCAAAAGTCCAACGCGCTAAGGTATGAGATGTTTTATTAAGTCTTACGTTTCTGAATTTTGTTGTGTTGCCTTTTTAAGGCAAATTTGTTCGGAAGGATTTAGCTCTGGATGAAATCTTCGAGGCCATTCAATTATGACTTCATCATTTATAATTATCATGTTAACAATGTGATAAAGTGCATCACTTTCCAAGATAGCCGTCTCTATTTTGTACGTCTCCTTTGATAATTGGAAATGCTTGCCAACTAAACATAATAAATACCGGTTGGATGGAAAAATAATCAACTGTTTTTGTTTTCATTTTTTACAAAATTAACCACTATTATTACCTAAGAACTTTGAACATTAATTATTACTAAAAAGTGCATTGATCCATTTAGTTAACTTTGATTAACTTGTCAGCCCTCTATCCCAATCACGTCATCTTGTAAACTTTTAAGGAGACGTGTAGTTAGCGGACATAAATGCATGGTTGGGATGAGGTGTGGAGAAGTTACTTCTCTATAATTTAGGAATAGTATTTAATCTCCACCACATGTTTTACCACGTCATCGTACAGCCGCTGCACTTAATAATTTTTCCATTTCATGCGGCTGATTTTTATTTATAAACTTATATACTTTTTTTTTTCTAATAGTAGTATTATTTTAAAATTATAATATGTAGTCTAGATCCATTTTCCAACTGTCTTTGTAAGTATTATCAAAATTCAGCTGCCTTTGTTTACCAGCAAAAACAAGGGAAAATTATCCAAAAAACTGTCTTGTGGAAATTTCTCTTTTCAATACAGCTATTTATTAACTATTTTACTTTTTAATTGTTTACTTTTCAATTCAAAAAGTGATGGCATTAGGAATATGAATGGTTAGTCTTTTGGAGGCATGAGGACAAAGGCTACACCACCAGCCAACTATTTTGCCCTACTTGTTGGACGCGTGGCAACTTGTCGTCATGCTTCAAGTTTCAAAACCGGGACCGAACGACCCTCTTCTTTTGTTTGTTGCTCAGTCTCCAACTCCCTGTCATTTCTCCTTGTTTTCGTAATTATTTTCTAAAAATGTAAACTATTCAAAACTTGTCCCTATGTCAATTTATGTTTTCAATAAATCAGTTAGTTAATACGTTGCTAAAATCAGATAAAAAATTAATTAATCTAACTTCTGCGCATTTATAAAAATTAGCTTCCGTGTTTCAGATACTTTACTTTAGGGATAAATGACTTTTTCTAATTTTGTAGGTATTCTTTAATGAAATGTTTATTTAGTAAATTTACAACTGCCTTATGACCATTTCAATCTGAAAAGAAGTGTGACCTACCGGAATTGCCGTCATTGGAGTGTATTGGTAAAACCACTTGAAACTTAAGATAATGGATAAAGTTATTGACCTTGAGTTGGTAAACGCTAAGGCTATTTACTTTATTAATTAATCAATTGTTTTATATCTAAGAAATAAGGTTAAACGCATGCTAAAAAACGAAATCAAGATTGGTTTTAAAATTTCAACATGTTCAAATTTTATCATGGCACTTCCAAGCAATACTTAAGCACCAATTGAATTTTAAGCTAATAGCTAGAAAGATTCCATGCCTTTTGTTTAATAAAAATGAATTCCTTACGAGAATAAAAGGAGAGAAGCAAATGACCTTTTATGATTTTAAAACACTAGCACGTTGACCAACTCAATTGTCAATTCTTTTGTTATTTTATAAGTTCTTAAAAGACTAAGTGGTTTCAACTTAATTTGGATCTTTTGTTGTTGGATTTAAAAATTGATTCAACCTGTATTGTATCTAGACCCGCAGATCTGTGGATCAAAAGGTTATTGTTCTTGGATTTTATAGTATACAAAGGATTTTACAATATCTACCTTCTAACTTCAAATGTAATCTACATATCCACCATATCTAACTCAATAACATTTTCATATCTTCCTTGGTCCGTCGATTCACCTATCCACACTCATTTTGCCCTATCTATCTCACCCGCCCAACCTTTCCTTGCCTAATTGAATCCATTATATAGGATTCAACATAGATCTGGGTCGATACATACATCCAAACGTCATCTTTTTATCCAACATGCTCCCTTCTTAACTTACTCTATCTACCCACTTCATCCAAGGCACCTACCCTACCTCCTAAGATTCATTGCGTTGGGTTCAGTTTGGGTTCAATTGGATCAAATCTGGGTCGATCACTAGATCCAAACTTTGTTCTTTTGATACATCACGGATCTGACATGGATCCACCTCATCTACCTACTCTACTCACCTCACCTTATCTATCGGCTCACCTCATCTTACTAGACCTATACATATCGACTTTGTTGGATCTAAAATAGACCTTGCTGGTAACAAATGTCTTTTTTAAATTCATCACGTATCCACCATAGATCCGCCTCATCTACCAACTCTACTTACCTCCCCTACCCACAGTATACCAATATGTATACATTATGTTTCATAGTAAATGGATCTTATAGAATCCAAACAATTATTATTATTATTATTATTATTATTATTATTATTATTATTATTATTATTATTATTATTATTATTATTATTATTATCTCTCATGAATTAACATTGTCTACCCACTCAACCTAATAACATATAGTACCCGCCCACCTTCACTCCATCAACTCATCTTAATTACCCTACCCCACCCAACAAACCCAATGCTAACTCTATCAGGTCACACAATAGACGCAAATTAACTAAAAAAATATACACCACATCTCAAACACATTCTACAAGTAAACGTCCAAACACACGTACTTACTACATAAAATTCTACTACAAAAATACACATTACTTCTAAACACCTTCATACAAAAGCCACCCAAAAATATATACCACAATTAAAGTACAAATTTGACAAAAATCCATACAAAAAATTACAATAGACTTAATTCATCCAAAAAATACACATTACGCCTAAAACATACACTCAACAAAAATCACTCAAAATACATGTTACACCTAAAATACATACTAGACGTAAATCTCCAATAAACAGTAGTGTGCTTTCAGAAAATTTTGGCTTAGCGTGTGTTTAAGGTATAATTTGTATATTCTAGGTGATTTACACCTAGAGTATTTTCGTTTTAACGTGTGTTTTTTGGTGATTTTTGGCTAGTCTGTTGCAAGTGTGGTGTGTATATTTTTGATGATTTACGTGTAATGTGTGTTTTAATATTGTGTAGTTTTTAGGAGATTCACATATAGTGCATGTTTTTGGCATATTGTATAAATCCTAGAGATTTATGTCTAGTTACTAAATTTTTTGGATGATTTTTATCTAGAATATGTATGGGACTTTTGTGGAAATTTTGGCTACTAAGCTTTAAATGTACTGTGATGTTTCTTAGATAACTTACATCTAGTGTGTACTTTAGGTTTATTGTATGCTTTTTACATTTAGTATATGTTTTTTTTTAGGTGACTTACATCTTATTTGTATTTTAGATGCAGCGCATGTTGTTTAAATTACGTCTAGTGTATTTTAGGTGTAGTTTGTATTTTAGATAATTTATGTGAAGTGTATGTTTTATGTGTTGTGTATATTTTTTGAGTAATTCTCGTCTAGTATGTATTTTAGGTGTAGTATATATTTAGTATTATTTACTTCTACAATCTTCCTGGTTTTTTTGTGTGATTATTTTGTTTGAGTTTAATGAGTTTATGAATATCAATCGGGCTTGAATCTATATCCAAACTCATAAGATCTGACATGGATAGATCTAAGAACTAAAGGAACTCTCAAGGATTTCTGAACATCCGAAAACCAACCACACATTAGTTTAAGATTAAGAACCAATTAATCATCATGGTGTAAAGTACTTTCTATTTTGAAGCTTTTACATTATATTGATACTTAATAATTCACATGAAATTTATTCGTTATTTCGGTTCAAACAATGATGTAATTGAACTGATGAAGACAATATTATATAGAAAACCAATTTATTTACATATTTTGTACGCCTCTACTAAATGACTCTTATTCATCTAAAAAAAAAAAAAACTAAATGACTCTTATTAAAATATTATCTAGGAATTCTTATTTTGTTGTTGTTATGTTTTTATTAAGTCATCTATAAAAATATGGGATAATTACAGCTACACCCCCATGAGGTTTGGTGTAATTACACAGACCTCCCCTGTGGTTTGAGAAATTACAATGACCTCCCCTGAGGTTTGAAACCTTACACATACCTCCTCTCTACAATTTAAGGGTTGTTTGGGGTGTAAGTCTTGATAAAATTATGCTTATTATACTTACACCCCTAAAATTTGGTATATTTTTAAAAGTAATCATTGATGCTTGAAAAATTAAAATTAAATACTCCAAATAATTTTGAAAACTACTATATGGTGCATTTAGGTTGTTTATTTTGTCAAAAAGTTCAACAAAACTTGCTACCTATAACCAGTGACCATGTCTGATCCAATAATGATAATTCTATTGTCATTGTTGCTAGTAATTTTGTCATCATTCTTCATTTTTTAAAATGGGTTGTGAAAATCTTGATTATTTCTGTTATATTTGTTAGTTTTCATTGAGAATGAAAGTTTTTACAATTGAGTTTTCTATTTCTTGTCTTTTTTTTTTCTTTTTTTTTGGAGATTGCATAGATATGTTATTCTTTTACGAAATGCTTCTTTTTTTGTTGTGATAAACTGAAAAACTCAGTGGGCACGAGTAATAGTATTTAATATGGAACTACAATGAAATTTATGAGATTATTAAAAGTAAAACAAAAATGAAAAAATAAACAAAAACAAGAAATTAAATATTTTTACAAAATAATAAAAATATTAAGTTTAGATTAAATTTGAAAAAATAATGTAAATACTTTTTATAATTTTAGTTAGTCATATAGCAGTAGTTTCTAAAATTATTTGGATTATTTAATTTTAATTTTTCTAACATCAAGGATTACTTTTATAAATATACCAAACTTTAGGGGTGTAAGTATAATAAGCATAATTTTATTAAGAATTACACCCAAACAACCCTTAAATTGTAGAGGGGAGGTATGTGTAAGGTTTCAAACCTCAGGGGAGGTCATTGTAATTTCTCAAACCACATGGGAGATATGTGTAATTACACCAAACCTTAGGGGGTGTAGCTGTAATCATCCCTAAAAATATTACAGATGTTAGTACAAGAGCTCTAAATTGTGGACAACGCATCTAAACGAGAATTCACTGAACTTCTGCACTTGTGTCGTTACAAAAAGTTTTTGCTTACGCGTTTTGTTCATCTAATTCGGGTATATTTGGTGTTTTTGAAATTTGAAATTTATTAAGCACACTGAAATGAAAGCAAATAAATAATATTATAATGACATAACTACAAAAATTAATTCAATTCCTTTGTCAGTTTCTTGCTTCATCAAAATTCAGTTACAACGACAATTTGGCTAAAGATTCCATGTCTTTGCTTGGGATACATAGTAAAATAAAAAAATGTAGAATCTGAAAGAAAAAACATTTTACTTGCCTACCCATCGTGTTTGGAGTTTCTAGCCACAAATATTCCTTAAGTTGAATCCCTATATTCTCTATTTTAACCCAACACCCAGGGATTCGAATAAATTTGCCATTCTAGTCAACATATCATCCACTATTCTTACTTTAGAGCTAATTAGTTATGATATTTGTTAATAGTCATACATAAACAGCTAAACCTAATAAAATGTGTCGTTATATTATTTATCCACAAAACTTGAATTAAAATTAGATTATAACTTAGGATTAGATTTTATTACTATGTAACCATATTGCATGCAACTATGAATCTAAAATCACAGCTCAGAGTTGAGAGTGGTAGCACATTGTAAGAATATTTTCTCTCATTTTGAGTCACCATCTTTGTTCAACGTACTTGTGATCATAAGATATGTCCTCAATCTCAATACGTAAAAAGTGACAAATGACAAATGTTTTTGATCTGAAAAATATGAACACCGAGTTATTATTTGAGAGATTTACATAAATATAAAGTAGAACATACGATCTTTTGCTAGACTATTATATTTTATTTTTTTGATAATTCGCTAGGCTACTATATGTTATAATGAAAATCAAATATAATTAAATAAATTTAGTATAAGCACATAGAGACAGTAGCGAGTATAAGTAAGTGTGTCGGTATTGCCCATAAAACAAGAGCCACACACCACATCCATACAATCCAATCTCATTCATCACATCACACACACCTTTCAAACCTCAACCACCACCGCCACCACCGACACTCCTCTAATGCTTCCAATCTCCGAACAACCACCCGCATACACCAACAAACCCAAAACCCCAGAACATATCTTCGACCACCGCAAACACTACTTAAACCACATCTCACTCCACCACCGCTCCACATGGTTCTTCCTCTCAATCCTCCTCCTCCAACTCCTCCTCCTCTTCCACCTCTCCCCCACCCCCCCTCCACCCCCACCCCCCCTCACCCCAAACTGCCCCCACGGTAAAGTCTACGTCTACGACCTCCCACCGCAATTCAACTCCCATATCCTCAAAAACTGCCACACCCTAAACCCGTGGTCCTCCCGCTGCGACGCCCTCTCCAACCACGGCTTCGGCAAATCCGCCGCCGATCAAATTTCAACATCTACCATACCCGACAACCTTCGACACTCCTGGTACTGGACCGATCAGTTCTCGTTAGAACTAATCTACCACCACAGGCTCCTCAATTACGCGTGCCGAACCCTCGACCCGCACTCCGCCTCGGCCTTCTACATACCCTTCTACACGGGCCTCGCAATCGAGAACTCCCTCTTCACGGAGAACTCGACCCCGCAGCAACGCGACCACCACTGCAGCGAAATGCTGCGCTGGGTGAGTTCCAAATACACTTTCTTCAACAAATCCGCGGGCTGGGACCACTTCATCACCGTGGGGAGAATCTCGTGGGACTTCCGCCGCTCGCGGGACCAGGACTGGGGCTCCAGCTGCATCTACATGCCGAAAATGCGCAACATCACGCGCCTGCTCATAGAGAAGAACCCCTGGGACTACTTCGACGTGGGTGTCCCCTACCCCACGGGGTTCCACCCGGGCTCTACATCCGACATCACGTTTTGGCAGAATTACGTCGCCACCCGCGAGAGGCGAACGCTGTTCTCGTTCGCGGGGGCGACTCGCGGGTTCATCAAGAACGACTTCAGGGGGTTATTGCTCGATCAATGCTACTCCGAACCGGGGTTTTGTCGCGTTGTCGACTGCGGTGGGTCGAAATGCGCCAACGGCAGTTCCGCAATTCTGGAGACCTTTTTGGACTCGGACTTCTGCTTGCAGCCTCGAGGGGACAGCTTTACGCGGCGGTCGATATTCGACTGCATGATCGCCGGTTCGATTCCGGTTTTTTTCTGGCGGAGGACGGCTTATTTGCAGTACGAGTGGTTCTTGCCGGTCGAACCGGGGAGCTATTCGGTTTTTATAGACCGGAGCGAGGTTAAAAATGGAACTTCGATAAAGGGTGTGCTTGAGAAGATTCATAAAGAGGAGGTTAAAAGAATGAGGGCTAAAGTGATTGAGTTTATACCAAAATTTGTGTATGCGAAGAATGAGAAAGGATTGGAGGGTACGGAGGATGCGTTTGATGTGGCTGTGGAGGGTGTGTTGAGGAGGATTAAGGAGCAAGAGGGAGGGTATAAATGGTAATTTTTTAATTCATTTGTTTGATTGGCGATGAGAATGTTGTTTTGTACTTTATTAGTTATATATTAGTGAATAAAACAGTGTGTATAGTGTAGGTTAGAGGTGGGGATTTGGTTAGTTAATAAGGCGGTTGTGTTTGTTAATTATCTTTGACTGTGGATAATTGTAATATTTCTTTTTTTGTTTTTACTCTTATGTTGTATGGATTCTCGGGTTGAATAAATAACAACCTTATCAATAGGAGAAGAAAATTGAGATATTTTTGGTGATATTTGTGACTGTCTCTTTTATTGACGAAGTTATATGGGCTTTTTGAAAATTTATTTTTATCTTCCTTTGCGTTGCGGGTTTTGAGGTTTGGGTGGTATGCATTTGCGTAATTGCAGTTACACTTCGAGCCTTTTGTGATGCTTCTAGGGAACTACTGTTTTATATGGATAGCAACGAATCAGAAAAAAATATGAAACATGATTGTTAGAAAAACATAATCAAATTCGGAAATACTCTCATCTACTTTCTCTTTTTTATGAGCTTTGGAAATTACTTGAGTCACGAAAAACTCCTCTTTGTCAGATAATTTGTTTTTTTAAGATTGACTATCTTATATTCAACTTTAATTTAATTTAAGAAGTGGCGTCAAAGAAAGATACCTACAATAAAATAATATGTTCGCTTAGTGTTGATTAGGGAATAAATTAGTAGTACAGTGCCCTGTGACTAAGCCACTGATCATTCAGGAAAAAAGATGCTACTTAAGTGACAATGACATTAGCAGATACAAAGGTACTAATAGTTCAAAAGAGAATGGGCAAATTGTTATTTATATAGATAATTTGAGTGTATTATTTGAAGATGATTATCTTGCGCTCTTTTTTAAGGTTTTAGCTACTGCCGCAAGCAAACAGAATGGTAATTGTGGTGGTACAAAAAGTTGGCGTGCGCCAGAAAGGAACAAAAGTTGTATTGTATAAAAAAAAGGTAACCCCAAATTCCCCAATCCTCTACGCATTTTTATAAGGGATAATTACAGCTGGTGCACCCCCTGAGGTTTGGTGTAATTACACATATCTCTCCTGTGGCTTGCAAAATTACAGAGACCTCCCCTGAGGTTTGAAAAATTACAGGGACCTCCCATCTAAAATTAAGGGTTGTTTGGGGTGTCATTTTTATAATAGTATGCTTTATTACACTTACATCCCTAAAGTTTTGTATATCTATAAAAATAATTTTTGATATTTGAAAATATAAAAAATACTCCAAATAATTTTCAAAACTACTATATTACTAACTAGAGATACAAAAATTATTTAAATTAAATTTTAAAATCTAATCCAAATATTTTTATTTTATAAAATTACTTAATTTCTTTTTTTTTTGTTTCTCATTTTAATTTGTTTTATTTATGTATTACTCTTAATAGTCTCATAATTTCAGCACAGTTCCATATTAATACTATTAGTATCGTGACAACATAATTTTCAACTTATCACAACAAAAAAGTAAGCATTTAATAAAATAATAAAATCTTCCCCTAATCTCCAGAAAAAATAAGACAAGAAATAGAAAACTCAATTCCAAATTTTCACCTGCTTAATGAAAATAATAAAAAAAACCCAAAAAAATAATCAAGATTTTCACAACACATTTAAGAAATGAAGAATGATGACAAAATTACCGACAACGGTGACAAGAGAATTATCATCCTTGGATGTACGTGGTCATTGGTTTTAGGAAGCAAGTTTTGTTGAACTTTTTGACAAAGCAAGCAAGCTAAAATGCGTTGTCTTTACTGCAGCTTCCAATGTTTTAGAGTTTGCTTTTTCTTCCAATATTCTGCAACCAAATCTTAGTGGTTATCTTCTTTTATTGCTAAAATAATTGGTAGGTTACAGTTACAACTAGAAAGACAAAAGATAGTAGTTAGTTGAATTTGGACGGAGATTTGCTTGAGAAATTAAAATATAAAGAAAAAAAACTAAAAGTTGAATGTTTTGATTCAAAAATGTATTTGGATTAAAATTTTAAATTTATTTCAAATTTTAAATTTTAGTTTAAACAATTTTTTGAGTGAGAAAAGAAATAAATTGTGTAGTTAAGACATAATTGATTGATGTTTCATAGCGATTAATTAAAAAAATATGATTATGAGAAAAATAATTTAAATACTTGTATATCTTTAGTTTGTAATATAGTATTTTATAAAATTATTTGGAGTATTTTTTATATTTTTCAAATATCAAAAGATTATTTTTATAGATATACCAAACTTCAAGGATGTAAGTGCAATAAAGCATTATTATATTATAATGACTCCCCAAACAACCCTTAATTTGTAGAGGGGAGGTTAGGTCCCTGTAATTTTTCAAACCTCAGGGGAGGTCTCTGTAATTTCTCAAACCACAGGGGAGGTATGTGTAATTACACCAAACCTTAGGGGGTCTAGCTATAATTATCCCTTTTTATAAATTACTACTTAAAGTGTTTTTTTTACGACTAACACTTTAACTTATTGAAAAATGTGTGAACTGCCCCTAAATTCAAATCCAACTATTGAATTTGACCATGTGTTTGCGTTTCTGTCCGTAGAATTTTGCTTCAAGAGGAGACCTCTTTCAGTAGGTAGCGGTTTTGTAGAAAAAAAATATGTTATGAGACAACTTGTAAAATGGAGTTACATTGGTGGGTTTAATAGGGTTTACCCTAGAAAAACGGATAATATCAGTGACACTCATTAAAGTTTGATGAAATATCACATACACCATGTACGGCCCTAAAATTTGGAAGAAAATAAAAGCATTTTCGAAATTTTTATTTTAGTCGTTAAACTTCTTAGAAATATAATTTTGATCCTAAAAGTTTTGAGAATATTACAATTTAGTCCTTCAACTTTCGCAAACTTTATAATTGACCCCAATATTTTCTTTAAGGCTATATTAGTTCAAAACTTTCAAAGTGGTCCCTTATAATTTCAAAATGTCCAAACATTCATTTATAATGGTAGATCTTCATGTTTACCCCAAAAATTTATACGTATATTTGAAAAACAAATAAAAGTAACTTGTGTCTTGTCTTTTAATGGTACATGTTTCTTACATTTATTATTATAAAATTATATCAAGGATAAGGCGTGGAAATTCATCGTAAATAGGGTGGCCAAGTTGAAATAAAAACACAATAAGGTAGGGACTTGATTTTATTCATTGTCTCCCATGTTTACCAATAAAAGCAAGGGTTCATTAAACATTTTCTTACACCTCTCCATTATGAATCTCCCTACACTCTCTTCAAGAAAAGAAAATTCTTTTTGATTCCCCTATCTAGAAAACATATTCCCAGAGGCCGTCCAACTTAAAAATTTTAAGAAAAATCTCAAAGATCAAATTCTACCAAAACTTCCAGTTTTGGTGCAGAAACTTTGAAAGTTCAAAATTCATATCAAAACTTCATATTTTACCCTGAAATGTTAAGAACACAGTTTCCATGAGGTAATCTAATTTTTATTTTTAGACACATTCTTCAACCAAAGTGGTTTGACGGGTCTAAGAAATATGGACCACTGCCCAGAAAATTTAAAAACATCTTATAGCTTTCATGATTTGTTTTAAATACTAAACCTTATCTTTTTGAACTAATTTTCAAGTTACACTCCATGATATTTAGAATCAAACCATTTCATCAATTTCATAATACCAAATTATTCGAGAGTTCGTCTGAAGCTAAATTGGAGACTGCGACAGTTTTCAGAGTTAGATTTACATAGACCTTTTGTTTAAGAAATTTGTGTTGCAACAGCTATTCAAATCATGAAATTGATCATAAATATGGACTCATTACATACTTATAATGATGATGACTCAGTTGATCATAATTTAGCACCATGTTTAGTATTATTCATGGATCTTGCAACATTTAGACGATATATGTACTATGTTTTATGATTAATCTTTGAATTACTTCAACTTTAAGTGAATTATTGTATTTATCTTGTGATCTAACCATATAACCTATTCAATTATTATAACATAAATATTTTGGAAGTATTATTTCAATTAGATCTACATGTTTTCAAAAGAAATTTGAATTGTTATTAGTGATAAATGCATATTGTGTAATTTTATGTTATTAACTATATTTATAATGATTTTCTACTAAGGTATATATTTGATAAAATTTTATTCAAGGGATTGCTAAGATATTGGTTCTTATGACTATGGTGAAATTTTGGATTAAGGTCATTATTTAATAAGTAATTTACAAGAATTTTGTTAAGAAATCTAGTTTAAAACGTGTAAGTATGCACAAAAAATATATGTGTTTATTAAATATCAAATATGATGTTGCTAAATTTGAAATGGAGACTTAGTAATGAAGTAACTGATTTAGTCGTCAACTTCTCACTTGGTCATGGTAAATCTCATTATATATATTTTTACGCCATAATCAAAGTTAAAATATGTAAATATAATAATTACAAAAATTAACAATAACTAGATGTTTAATGGAACTTCTTTAAATATGATAAATACTGAAATCAAGAAAAATATATGTTTATTTATGATCAATTAATTAATTTACATCTTATGATTTATTTAAGATTTGACATATATTGACGTTAATGAATAATTTCTCGTACGGTAAAAGGTGATGTTTGATTCATGATTCCTTCAAGCTCCTTTTAGCCACCCGACCTTGAGAAACATGGACAGAATAGTCATGGTTCTTTGTATTGAATCACGAACAAGATTCCAACGTTATTTTATTGTTTTCACATTCATTTTGTTAACTCGTTATATATCAGTTTCCTACCTATTGTTAAATCGCACATTTCTTTATAATCAAAATTATCCTCATATTATGATCACGATATCGATTCTTGTACGGTGCAATGAGCAACGAACTATGTTTGGCTTATGTAGCTCAAAAGAGCAACGAATATTAAATGGCTTGCTAACTCACCTGACACTTCTGTGTTCTTCCATCGGGACGCCTTCAGGAAGTTGGGGCCGGGGATTGAGACGATTTACTGCTGGGCAGCAAAGGGGTGTCGGTTTAAGTAATTTCACTTAATACCTATTATGTCTAAGCGTCGCTTGCTGTTTGAAGTTGGATGTAACCTGCATGTAAGATTGACATGTACTCGAGCATGTCTTCTATTCTGTTTACGAGGTTGCTCCTCGTGAGGAGGTATACGGTTGAATTTTGAAATCTTTATGCTTGGATCTGTTATAAGTAATTGCACAAGTTTCAGTTCTTGTTCTTCTAAATATTCCACTACTATTGTTAAAACGAACTATTTGAGTTCACTGATGCAGATGTAATCATTCTAGTCATTTTATCCATTTTTTCTCATTTATTGTTTGATTATTGTCATGTTCAAAGAATCTCAATATGCAATTAAAGACTTGCTCCTCTCTTTTGTCCTGTCTATCTGTTTCTTAGAATAAAATTGGCATAGCAGCATTGATGGAACGAATGATTGTCAAGTCTGCATTTTGGGAACTTTACAAAATCGTTAAATGTTAGATTGTATGTATTTTATTTTTGAAATAATAGGATTTGTTTGTATTTCAAAGACTTCTATTGTATTTTAAGTAAAATGTTTCATTATAATGCTTACGATTTTGATTCTGGTCAGTGAAACCCTTCCTATGAGTTGTCGTTCGTCTGAGTTGGGTTTGTTAGGTGACCAACTCCGGTTGGAGTGTGACTCTTGAGGCATAGCCCTCACGGCCGTGCCACACGAATCACACTCTGATTTAAGATGGTTTGAACTTTTCAGTCTTTAAACATGAGAATTGCTCTAACATATAAACATAATTTAAAATAAGACCATTGTTATTAAAAATGCAATATTACAACTTAACCAAACCAATGCCAAATTCAATTCGAGAACAAAAAGTAGAATGGGTGTTACTAACCCTGTAAACGCGGTAGCAAATTTTTATCTTGTTTCTTCATTGTTTATCAAAAAATAAACTAAAAATAACAAAAGTTACAACAAGAACTACGTAAATAAGAGAGGATCTCTTCTTCTTCTTCTTCTTCTTCTTCTTCTTCTTCTTCTTCTTTTTCGGTAGAGAAAAATAACAAAAGATGAGTGTGAGCTTCGTGGGCCAAAATTTGTCAATTTATAGAAGAGTATTTCACCAATATAGCTACGGTTATAGCCATAGGAAATGAAAAAGAAAGTAATTAAAAATATCTTTTTTCGTATGATATGAACGGTATGATGAACTAGAAAATATGCGATTTTAATGAGAAATTTTTTATTTATATATGAAAGCATTTATCTTATAAAAGCAATATGCGATTTCTTTTTGAAATAATAATACGACATAAAATAGGTAGGGAACATTATTTATATTCAAAACTATGAAATAACCGAGGGACGATTTAAATTTTTCAACTAAAGAATTTGCATTGTTGAATGGTTACAAGTATTTTTGAATTCACAATTTCAATCAATAATATAGATAATGAAAACTATAAACTGAGGTAGAAAATATGCGATTAATATTTACTTTTTTCTTTGAGAATTCCATTAAAAATAAAATTGGAAGAATAGGTATATAGCTGAAGAATTTCAATTTTTATTTCTAAACTTCGCAATATTATTGTGGAAAACTATGCACAAAATTTTCAAAAGAAAGTTTACAAACGTAGAATAAATTTGTTTTACAAAAGTTTAAGATGTTATTATGTGATCATATAAAAATGACGGGAATTGTTTTCATTGGTTAAGAAAATAATATTCAAACAAAAAATATCTGCAATAAATAAAATTCAAACACAAAAGATAGATTACCGAAGGAGCCATTGGTTAATTTATTTATAAAAACACATCTTTTTAAAGCTTTCTTGATATGCTAGCTTTCTCAACACGCTTACTTCAGATTTTTTACAAATATCGTTTATATATTAGCAAACTCACAGCAACACACGACCACAAACATACATACAGTATTAGAAAGAGTAAGAAAAGAAATTGAGATGGAGAAATCATCAACCTGAAAATTTCATACCGTTTGTGTCTTTGATGATTCTAGTTATGAAAAAGATCCAGAGTATATGAGGACAGCAAGCAGTATGGGGAGCTTGTTGGCAACAAGGAAAGTCAAGCTAGTGCATAGAGATACTTCAGGATTAATGAGATGTGTGGGGAAGAGTGCACTTTCAAGTCAAGGTAAAGTATTACGAATCATACCAAGGGCCTTAGCTGACATGAGTCTCATAGATCCAACCTTAGGTAATGAGATTAATGTACCTAGTGTGCATGAGCAAATAACAACTATGTTGCTTAATGTTGATGCATTGATAGCGCTATTCGGAGGTAAAAAAAATAATTGAATAAATATTTTGCATAAGTTCATGGCTTAGTTAAACATGAATCAGAAACTCGTTGTATTGCTAAGTGTAAATGGTTTCTATGATAAGTTATATATATTTTTACATCATTATTATAATCAAGAATTTATCAAGCCGATAAACCCATCCACTAATACTGCAGCTAATACCGTTGCAGAGTTAATCGACAAAATAGAAGTTTGTGTACCTTTATCACACTATCAAAGCAAGAAAGTGGTGGTAGCAGTAGTAGAAAACATCGGATAGATACGACACTCAAGTTTAACTCTTTTAGTTTAAAAACATAGATATGACGTTTATTTAGTAAAAAATATTTCTTTTGGTGATTATAACGTTTATTTAAATTTTAAGCCCAAGGCTCTTATACCATACTGTGAGGGTTGCCCCCCACACTCTTATCCAAGATGGTTTGGTGTTTGCACCTAACAAATTCAACTCAGACCAAATTGCAACTCATAGAAAGGGATCTCAGTGACCCGGGTGAAAACCATAAATATTATAATATAATACTTTTAGTTTAAATACAACGAAAGTCTTGGAGATACAAACAAGTTTTACAATTTCCAAAACAATGTGTAGGCAATCTAACATTTTTAACGATATTGCAAAGTTTCTAAAATTGCAGACTTGCCGATCATTCGTTTCATCCATGGTGCTATACCAATCTTATTTTGAGTAATTCATAAGATGACAAAAGAGGGATAAGTTTTTAATGACTTAGTGAGATTCTTACAACATGACAATAATCAAATAGTGAATGCAAAGGCCGAATAATACCAGATTGGATATATTAGCATCAACAAAATGAAATAATTGATTGTACCGACAATACTGGAATACTAAGAAGAACGAGAAAATGAACTTGTGCAATTACTTATAACAGATCCAACCATAAATCTTCCAAAATTCAACCATATACCTTCATAGGAGGAGCAACATCACAAACAGAATAGAAGAAATGCTCGAGTACATGACAAGCGGATTACATCCAACTTCTGACTGCAAGCAGCACTTGAACAAAGTGGGTAGCGAAATTACTTAAACTGACAAATTTAGTCCTATTTATATTGTTATAATTTTTATGTCAGACGCTTTCAGTCAATACTATTCTTTCTCATGCGACCTATAAGAGCTTGTTCATTTATATAATGATTTGGAACTCTCTTCATTCGAATCCTGTGCAGGAGTAAGAATGGTTGATTAAAAATGAGTAAAGAATGTAAGGCCATGATTTGACAGCACTGGTTACTAGTGAATGTGAGATGGTGTTCACTATAGACCACCATCGAAAGGTAACCTCTTTAGCACACTACTTTTGTCATGTGTGATTCAGTCCCAGTTGGCTAATCTTAACGGTTTGAGGTAAAACATGATATATCTGTGCTTATGCTGACATTTCAAAAATGTTTGAATCTTAGGTCAAAGTTGATGGTTTTGTGAACCCCATTAAGGCAATTGCATATTATCGACCGGTGGTAACTGGAATCTCTGCAAAAGATTCAAAGGGATTCCCTCATTCATTAGAAGATGTGCAAGTATATTTAATCAAATTTTTAGTTGTTTCTTGTGTAATTGAATAAAATTACACACTCCACGTATATATTTGTATATTTATGAGTATCTTTTATGTGTTCACCTTGTTTATATTTCTGTGGCACCTTTTAGAAATCTTTGAAGAAAGTTATTGTCACATGATACCATTTTGGTTGACCACAGTCTCAACAATGATCTTCGGTGTAAGTTCTGCAATTGGACATCTTATTATCTATATCCATATGAACATGACAAGTACAAGCGTTTTTTCTGAGAGGTTCACGTGGTGGAGATCTTTAGTTTCACATTGTTCATATTTTTATATGATATAAAGTTAAGAAAATATAGGTGTGAAATTAATGATTGTGGTTGGTTTTTTACTTTGATTGATAGAGCATTAATGAATGTTGATTTGCAAAACAAAATGCTAACTTTATGGTGTTTAGCAAGTGACTTACTATTTTGCATTTATTTTATAAACCAAATATCAGTTTACCTTTAATTTTCTTGTAGTGACCTTTTCGCAAATAATTTCAACATGATGATTCCACGAACATATGGAAATTGGGAAGTTAATATTTTTTTTTTCTTGCATCTGATTTCTTATTAGATAGCTAAAATATTATCGCGTTGATTTGCTATCATCATCACTTTGGTTCCATTGTATGCAACATTCTGATTCTCTATTGAATGAAAGTATTCATCTTGCATCATCAGGGCTTTCTAAGCTAAGAGTAAGATATTTGAAGAAGGAAAAAGCCTTCAACTGCAGTCCCTGCAGAGGACCTAGGTTTCAGGTATTTAATTCTTTTTCTTACATCTGATTTCTTATAAATAGCTAAAATATTATCTCGTTGATCTGCTATCAACGTCACTTTGGTTCATCTGTATGCATCATTCATCTGGATTTTAAGCCCAAACTTCTATCCAACTGTCCTTAGGGTTGAAATCTTACATTAATGAAGTGGAATCTCGTCTGGGATCTAGTATCTGAAACTATACAAGCAACTTAGTTCGCTTCCTATCTCAGTTGTTTTATGTACTGTCTAGTATTTTATGACATGTCAAGGACTTGGAAAATATAAAATAGGCAGACAAATAGAGTCCACTCTTCATGTAGATACACATTACCTATACTTTTCTTGTGTATATGAACCACATTACGGGGCTAAAATCTGTTTCTTCTTGCTTTTGTAGTTATTAGATGATGGACGGTGAAGAAGTTGTTGCGGAATATTTCTGGACGAAGTTAAACGTGGTTTGTGTACCATATGATATGGTCGAAGAGCCAAACAAAGTCACTTGGATGGTTTATGGAGGAAGTTTCTTTCATAATCAAGCAAGTCTTGAAGGGTTGGATGAAGCTTTGCTTCAGTCGTGCTTGTTATTATTTATTTATTGTTAATAAGTAAATTGTTTATTTAACCCTTAATTTGGCTGTACTCGTGCTTATTGTCACATAAACTTTACCATCCATTTAGGTAGTGCAACTTACTGTAATGTTACTTATTTTCAATTAGTATTATAGTGTTTATGGATGATTTGTATTTTAAGGCTTACTCCAAAAATTAAAATTACATTTTTATCAATAGTCATCAAGCAGCATCATCTAAAGTGACCCAGAAGGGTCATGAAAGAATTTTGGGTCGCTTAAAAGCGTCGAAATAGATAATTTTTAGTTGCTTAAAAGCGTTGTAAAAGATAATTTTGAGTCACTCGAAAGAATCACAAAACAATTTTTGAGTCGCTTTAAACTGTAGCAAAGATATTTTGAGTCGTTGAAAAGCGTCACAAAAGATCAATTTAGAGACGCCTAGGCGTCACCAAAAATAATATAGTGACACTTTAAAGCGTGACACTAACCTATAGTAGCTATCACCTATGTGACTTTATGCAAGCGTCACTAAAGTAAAAGCATCACTATATTTATTTATGGTGACGCTTTTAAGCGTCACTAAAACTATTTTTTTTTAGTAGTGCTTCTCTCTGTAGCTTTAAATTCGAATTGTAAACTTTAGCTATATATTTAATATAAGCATGTTGTAGGATCAGTAGTTCCTATATGATCGTATGTCATGGACCAAAGTTTTAAAATGTTATGTTTAGAATGTATTGAAGTATTTTTATTTTTGACATTGTAGAAGCAAAACGAAAACCATTTCTCATGTTGATTGCAACAACAATTTTTATGATTTTTTCAGAACTAGTTGAAAAGATTTCAAATAAGTAAGAAAGCTTCTGACGTTTGCATTCATCAAAACTAAAACTTTGATTCATGATTTTTTTTCTCACACCTAATGTTTGTTGAATATTGTAATTATAATTTTGTTAAAAGTTTCAAATGTCATGTTATGACTACTGAGATCGTAGATGTCTATCATCCATGTTATTCAAGAAATTATTACTAAAATAAGTTTGAGATACGAGTTCAATTTTAAAGTTTTCAAGAAATTAATTTAATGAGGCCTAGCGCCCCTAATTGTGTGTATTATGTAGTGTTGGCACTTGGCATATGCTAAGGTTCCATAACAAAGAATGCATTTTAGGACCACCAACTAAAGAAATAAAGAGTAGATGTTTATTAAGGTTTAGAATTGTAATCGAAAACGTCACTTAGCTTGTTTTTCTTCTCAATTAACAATTAACAAAGGATTAGCTTATGAGAGTGATGTTGTTGGAAGAATGAACAAAGTACTTTTTTCTTTATTTTTGGTAAGAGTATTTTTTAAAAGTTGTTAGTAAGTGAGATTAGCTTTTCAGGTATTTAATTAAGTGTTTGTTAAACAATTACTAATAATAAGGAAATTATTAAATTAGAGTCAATTGGGTTAGAGTTTTGCAATTTTTCTCAATTTGCTAATAGCATAATCAAATGAATCTTCAGTTTTACTTAACGACACACTTTCTTAAAGTACATTCTACACTTTTTTAAGAGGGGTAATTATATAATTCCAACATAAAGGGATTGTGCCACTACGATGTATCAAAGGGTTGGCCACAGATTTAATCAAATGAAATAACCAGTAAATAATATCGCCAACCAATTGTGCATTAATTACCGTTTGTCCTCATTAAAAGCGCACTAATACACGGAAACCCTATGCAACCCTACACTAGACACTAGTAAAACTCATAAAACACATATATAAGTCCTTATATCCAATTATCTGTAACGGATCCGATCCACCTATCTCAAACCTCCTTTTTAGGCCCAACTCCATTAAGCCCAATAAACCCGTAACCCACCGTCAAACACACATATTCACAACCTATAAAAAGCTAAACCCTATCATTCATTGTTCTTCCTCTTTCATTCTTCGTTCGCTGCAAAAACCCTAGCAGCAGAAGAATCTCAATCTCCCAATTACAGACGCACTCTCAGCATAATAACATTCAGATACATAATTTGATGCCTTCTCTTGTCGTATCAGAATCTCAATCCGTTGAGAAGACGATGAAGAACAGCACCGAATCTCTGCAAATCGGCGATGAAGCTCCCGTTGAGAAGAAGGCGAAAAAGGAGAAGAAGTCGAGCAAAAAGTCCAAATTAACCTCCGACGCCGACGGTTCCGATGGCGGTAAGAAGAAGAAGGAGAAGAAGCGAAAGTCGGTGGACGACGACGAGGAGAAGAGCGAGACGAGTGCGGAGATGGGCGAGCCGATGAATTTGAAGAAGAAGAAGATGAAGTTTAACGACGACGGCGATGAGGAGGAGAAAGTGGAGGAGGAAAACCCTAATGCTTTGTCTAATTTCAGGATCTCGAAGCCGCTGAAGGACGCGTTGGTGTCGAAGGGGATCGAGGCGTTGTTTCCGATCCAGGCGATGACGTTCAACACCATCTTTGATGGCTCTGATTTGGTCGGAAGGGCGCGAACTGGACAGGTTTGGTTTTTTTATAAACTTTTAATTATGTTCTTATTGTGTTTATGGAGGTTTTATTGGTGTGTATGTGGAATGTTTATTCGTACGCTTGTTTTTAAATGCTGGACGATATAAATTTGAGTAAAGTCTGTTTGCTATTGCTTGCTTGACCTGAAATTAAGATTTTAGAAGTGTTGCGACTTCGAAGAGGTGGAATCCTTGCAATGTGGAGCTGGTATTCTGCAGAAGGCGAAAACTTTGAATTATTTTTCCAACTTTGAACTTGATAATTGTTGATTGCAACCAAGATGAGAACTTTATCCAATGACTTGTGTTGCATGTTGGTGGTGAACATGTTTATGTACTGTGCATGATATCTCATCGAGACCAAACCATTAATTGCTTATATCGGTGGACACCGAGATTGAATCATTTGTTCAATTTTTTGTTTAAAATTATCCTTACAGCTTCAATAAAACATGTTTTCCTCCATATTCGGACCAATATTCTGCTACATATCCTTACCTCTGCCTTGTGGCTCTTTTGACAGGGTAAAACATTGGCATTTGTGTTGCCTATTCTGGAGTCTCTGACGAATGGCCCTGCGAAAGCTTCTAGGAAGACTGGATATGGACGGGCACCTAGTGTTCTTGTGCTTCTACCCACGAGGGAGTTGGCCACACAGGTACTCTATCTGTTGAAACTACAATCGAGTTATAAGAGAGTTTATTATCTATTAGAATCCTTTAAGTACTTCTCCGTTCAAATTTGACCCTCATAATTTGCTGAAGCTCGTGTTCTTTTTCTCCTTGATTGATCACAGGTGCATGCCGACTTTGAAGTGTATGGCGGAGCAGTGGGGCTAAGTTCTTGTTGTTTGTATGGAGGTTCTCCGTATCCGCCACAGCAGAACGCATTGAAAAGAGGTGTTGACATAATAATTGGTACTCCTGGGCGTATTAAGGTGGGTTTCCTATCCATTCAATTTGACCTGTGCTCTCTGTGTCTTAGTGCCAGAACATGAAGTACTTACATATCAAGTTCTTGGATTCATGTTTCAGGATCATTTAGAGAGGGGAAATATTGACTTCAGAAACCTAAAGTTCCGGGTTCTTGATGAGGCTGATGAAATGTTGAGAATGGGTTTTGTTGATGATGTTGAACTTATTCTTGGTAAGTGATGATGAGTACACTTTTGAGAAAGACTTCTTTACTCTCTCTGTTACTTTCTTCGTTGTGCTTGGTACTGCATATTATGGTTAAGTATTTGCATTTATTAGAGAAGTATTACCCTGCATCTCCTTAACTGTATTTGTTAGGATGAGGGTTGTCGCGTTCATTATTAGGTTCTATTCTTAAGTTTCCATTATGTTATTTTGAAGGCAAGGTAGAAGATGCAAGTAAAGTCCAAACTCTTCTTTTCAGTGCCACATTGCCATCCTGGGTTAAAAATGTGAGTTTCTTGCTCCATGGGAAATCTTACATGTTTGTTGGTTCATATAAGTTCTGATTGCAGATTGTCCTTTCTTCAGTTGCATCTTTTGACCCTGAGCCATGTATTTTCTTTTGCCAGATTTCTGCTAGATTTTTGAAACCAGATAAGAAAACTGCTGACCTTGTCGGTAACGAGAAAATGAAGGCTAGCACCAGTGTGAGGCATATCGTCCTCCCTTGTTCTAGTGCTGCCAGATCCCAGCTTATTCCTGATATTATTCGCTGCTATAGTAGGTTGGTTATTCTAGCTGTACTAGTCATTGACCTATTATTATCTCTGGATGATTTATTATTGTCATTATACATTATCACCTGTTTTCTCATTCCATCGCTCTTTTGCTCTTTTAAATGGGAAAATCAGCGGAGGCCGCACTATTATCTTCACCGAGACAAAGGACTGTGCTTCTACACTTGCAGGAGTACTGCCTGGTGCACGTGCTTTACATGGCGACATACAGCAGTCGACTCGTGAAGTAAGAATGGTTTTGGCCACTTGTGTAATTTAGTTTTTTATTCTTAATATTTTCTCCCCCGTTTCTTGTCGTTAGAGGATACTAACAAAGTCTCCCACACACTCACACACACACACATATATAGTAATGACTATCCATGTATGTATATATATGATCATATGTATATATATATACGCACTGAAATCAATGTATGTAGGTCAGTTGTTGTATTTAGCCAGCTGGTTTTATGATAACTTTCTGTCGATGTAGAATATTTTTAGTTAAATTGTGATAATAGGTTATGAAAAGAAGAAGTGTCTTAATAGATTACGAGAAGGTTCTTTGAATTGTATTTTTATGTACCCTCTTTACTGATGATTGTTCATTGATGCTTTCAGGTGACTCTTTCTGGATTTAGATCTGGCAAGTTTTCTACACTTGTTGCTACAAATGTGGCTGCACGTGGATTGGATATTGATGACGTCCAGTTAATTATTCAGGTATTTGGATGAAAATTGTTACCTGAGACTTTTCTTTTTCCTTTTGTAAAATCTTTAACTTTTGAGTATTGCTTACATATAACTTTCTGTATCACTTGTCTAACTGAAATGATTGTGTGCTTTTAGTGTGAACCACCTCGTGATGTAGAGGCATATATTCATCGGTCTGGGAGAACAGGGAGAGCAGGTAATTTGCTAATGTTATGTGATCTTTTAATTTGGATTTAAGATATTTCTGGGGTTTCAATTGACAAAAGAATATTTCTGCCGCGTTGTTCAGGGAAAACTGGTGTTGCGGTGATGCTTTACGATCCTAGGAAGTCGAATTTCTCCAGGATAGAAAGAGAATCAGGTGTCAAATTTGAACATATATCGGCTCCACAGCCAGCTGATGTAGCTAAAGCTGCTGGTGCAGAAGCTGTAGAGAAAATTACCGCGATATCTGATAGGTATGTATTTTCTCTGATAAGTTTTCTTAAAAGTTAGCGCTGATATGGCAATAAGGTACTTATATTATTCCAAAAATTTGTAGTGTCATTCCGGTATTCAAGGCTGCTGCCGAGGAACTGATAAACTCTTCGGATTTATCCCCAGCAGACCTACTTGCTAAAGCACTGGCCAATGCTGCTGTAAGTTTCAACTTCACATAATTTTGCTAAAACACTTTATGGTTTGGAAGGTATATAGATGGAAGGTTTACTGTTTTGTTTGTAGGGCTATACTGAAATCAAGAGCCGGTCACTTCTCACTTCAATGGAGAATGCTGTTACCCTCCAGCTCGAGTGCGGAAGGCCCATCTTCGCCGCATCTTTTGTGTATGGAGTTCTGAGGAGGTTTTTACCTGAAGAAAAAGTTGAGTCGATTAAAGGTCTTTCTATGACCGCTGATGGGAAGGGCGCTGTGTTTGATGTGTCTGTCGATGATATGGACACCTTCCTTGCAGGTTAGTTTGGTTGTTATGTAGTAGAATCCTAGAAAAGCAACTTTGTATTGTCCAATCTCAGCCGATTTCTAGTATTAGCTGTGTCTGTGTGTGACGTATATTTGTTGTACTTGTGCAGGTGCGGAAAATGCTGCTGGTGTAAGCTTAGAAGTGGTGAAATCACTGCCACAATTGCAAGAAAGAGAGCCACAAAGAGGAAGATTTGGAGGTGGTGGTGGACGTGGTGGTGGTTTTGGGGATAGAAGGTTCGGTGGAAGAGGAGGCAGCAGAGGAGGATTTTCCAGAGGTGGTGGTGGCGGGGGAAGAGGCCGTGGCAGTTTTAACAGCCGCAAATGGTGAAGTGCCTCTTAATCTTTTTGCAGAAACTACGGAGTGATGATTGACTGAGACTTCATTGGTTATAGTTGCCCGAGGGGCATATAAATTTTGGAGATAATGAAGAAATTATTTATTGTTTACTTATTACACTATTTCGATTTTAATATATAGTTTAATATTATCTAGCATTTTCTTTTGCCTTTGGTGTATGTGGCCTTGCTTTATTATTGCATATTTAATTTTTTTGTCAGAACATTAAAGTGTTATTGCATTATTTTAGTAATGTAATATTGTTGTTTTCTCGACTGTGTGGGTCTGATTCATATGAAATGCTTATGGAATTTTATTTGCATAAATCATCGTATTTCACTGATGTGCTCAAGTCAAGAATTGTTGTGTTCTGGTGCAAGTTAAGCCATAAGCATGGTGCTTAATAAATATGTAGGTTGATTTAATGAGAGGGTTAAAGAGGTTAAGGTTAAAATCTTACCAATTGATAAATGCATAAGGTGAAAAATCGCGAGTAGAATTACATTTTAATTTTCAAATAGAGCAGGCTGAGTAAAAGAAATTTATGTTTTATGACCAGGATTAATTTTCCATTTGGACTTTATGAGAATTTTGGATTAAGATCTATGAATCTTGCGCATGTGGTATAGAAAGACTTGATTAGGTAAAATTACGCACGTCAAGAGTTTGTACGAAAAATCTCCAACACCCGTAGAATTCTATTGACAATTATATACCTGTTCTATGTCGAAAATTTCTTCGTTAATTCAAGAACAGCTGCAACAATCATCATACAATATAAAGTAGAAATTACCAAACAATAATAATAAATAAAGTAGATGTTTACAGGTTTATTAAAAGGTAAGGTTTCCCCTATGGTTTGGCTCTCTTTCCTTATGTCTTCTCTCATTAATTATCATATGTGCTACGAACAAGCAGTTATATTGATTGTGAAATACGAGCAAGTCATTACTCAAATTCATTCTGTAACGCGTCTCAAGATTCTCACAGGACCGAAGCTACTCACAAATAATCATTTATCAAAGTTTTGTTGTTTCTTTTTTCGGTGTATATTTCGATTTGTTAAATATCAGATTTTTTGCTATATTTGGAGAACTTTTCAATAATTTTGTAGGTCATAAAATAATTGCTGCAACGGGTTTGAAAATTATTTTTATGTTCTATTTTTATATAGTCAAAAATTAAAGCATTGTGATACTTTTTGAAAAAGAATCTTTAGAAATATTGATCCATGCCAAATTGCTAGTAATGAATTCAAAAATAAATAAATCATAATACGATATTTATCTTCAGCAAAAGATCATGAAACAATGTCTCGTTCTGTATATGGCTGATGCCAAGTGGAATAGAAAATCGTGTGATAGAGTGACGAATCATATATAGGTTAACCAACCTAGAAGTAGACAACGTATGAATAAAGTTGGATATTACATTATTCTGAATTAAAAACGTTCAATGCCATGAGATCCTTTCAAGAGCGGAGGAAGTGTAATGCTTCACAAAGAAAACTTGAGAGTCATGCATGAATTGACTCAACATGTTAAAACTAAGAGAAAATGATAAGTAAAATCGTGTTAACCTCCCCATTTAAGTCATAATGGACGTGCCGGTTGCGAGCTATGCAAAGGCTAGAACACAACAAACAATAACTATTCATTGGGGCAAATATTTTGTGATAATCAGGCCCTTAGTTTGAGTGTATCCTAGCTACCTATCGAGCTTTACAACGCTCAATTGAGTCACTTGTAATTTAGGTTTGTCTAAAAAATTCATTGAAATCCAATTTCTTCCTTTTCTGGTGGTATATATTGTAGAATCCAAGTTTTGTTTTAAGAGATGTGATTTCATTCTACATCTCTCACGTTAATGCAAATACTTGGGAACCTGAGAGAACTGAGTAGGATCGGTTGTACTAGACAAGAGGAATAGAATGCATAATGTCCGATTGAGAGCGAGGACAAGTAGTATGTGATGTGGAGTTTGGTTTGACAGGTATGATAATACAATTTTCTTTCAAAATGAGTATATTGACAAATATATGAGTAGTTATTTTAATCTAACTGTGATATTATACATTAATATAGATAATTTATTTTAGAATATACCCAAATTTAATATACAATATATAAAATATAAAAGTCTTAATACACAATGCATATAACCACTTAATAAAATATGCTCATGTAAACTGTAGTATAGAAAAATGAAAATACCAAATATCGAATACGGATAAGAATTTATTGAATACAATATAACATGATTTTTCGAGAATAAAACTACACAACCTTTAGCTGGTGTCGAGCACCATAATTCAAAGTTTCAGTTTACACTGTTTCAGTTATCTAAATAATAGAAACATTTCGTAGTTATTCGAAAGGTTTTTCGACATGTTTCAAAAATCTTATAAAAGTTATTAAAATAAAAATTACTTCTAAATTTCGTCTTGTCGAAGTGAAAAACAAAAACGTTTTGATATGAAAAAGAATAAAAGAAATTTGAGTTTATTTGATGGCGTCCCGTCCCCATAGTAGCGACACGTTTCCACATAGTTCCACTGCATTCCTCCGTGATTCCTTCCACCGATTCGTCCTTTTTTTTTTTTTTTTTTTTTTTTCTCAATCAAAATCTCATTATTCCCTCGATCCATTTCTTGTTTCTCAAGCTAAAAAACCAAATTTTCCTCCTCGTTTCATTCTATTCCTCTGAATGTTTTTAAACTGTTGCTGTCTTAAAAATATCCTCTTTTTTAAATTGGACCGATCAACAACATCATGGGATGGTTCAGAACACCATCATCAAGATTGATTTTTGATGCTGTTCGTAGCTACAAATCAATTCGCACCTACACTTCCAAGATTAATACTCTACCTCGAAACCCAATTCAACAATCTAGTAGAACTATATCAAGGCCAAATTATAGCAGATCAAGTGTTTGTGAATATTCCCAACCGATTTTCAGGAACTGGGTTCTGCAAAATGGGCTGAAACATAACCAACAAAAGAGCCCTTTTCTTGATGGGGCTAAGAGATTTTACTATGTTGACAGAAATCAAATTCACCACTTTAAACCCAGGGGTTACAAGCGTTGGTTTCAGAATCCAAGAAATGTGTTTGTTGTAGTTTTGGTTGGTTCTGGGGCTTTGATTACTGTGTATTTTGGGAATTTGGAGACTGTTCCTTATACCAAGAGAACCCATTTTGTGATTTTGTCGAGGACCCTCGAAAAAGAGCTGGGAGAGAATCAGTTTAAGCAGCTGAAAGCGCAGTACAAAGGGAAAATACTGCCTCCAATACATCCTGAGAGCATTAGGGTTCAGAGGATATCGCAGGATATAATTGGGGCATTGGAGAGAGGTTTGAGAAAAGACCAGGTGTGGAGTGATATTCGGTATTCGCCGGAGAGCGTAGGCTTTGGTAATGAAGCTCATGCCCACGAGACGGTGAAGGCGTTGAGTGATAAGGTTGTTGAGGAAGAGAAATGGGAAAACGAGGATAAGTGGATTAAGGACGAGGAAATTCTCGATGATAAGTGGGTTCAACAGAGTAGGAAAAAGGGTCAAGAAAAAGGGATGAAATCTCAGACTGGGCATTTGGAGGGTTTGAAGTGGGAGGTGGTTATTGTTAATGAGCCTGTGGTTAATGCATTCTGTTTGCCTGGTGGTAAGATTGTTGTTTTCACTGGGCTGCTTAATCATTTTAGAGCAGATGCCGAGGTGGCAACGGTCATTGGACACGAGGTATATATGAGATAGATGTATATGGTAGTTTTTGCTGCATATTTGTTATATTTTCATTTGATTGAATATGTAACTTGTGTTGGTGATGTGATAGGTTGGCCATGTTGTGGCAAGACACTCTGCTGAGCAGATCTCGAAAAACTTATGGTTGACCATCTTGCAGTTAATTCTGTATCAGTTTTTCATGCCTGATGTTGTCAATACAATGTCAAATCTCTTCCTAAGGCTGCCTTTTTCTCGGAGGTATATTATATTACACATTCTTGATTATGGACCATTAAGGTTTTCCTACATTTTTGTTGCATCATGCAAGCTTGTGGTGTGGTTGGATGTTATAGCTATATTTTGTTGCTTCTGTTGATAAATGATGGCTTAGCCCCCTACTTTTGACAAGATATGTTTGTGTAGTAGTTTTCTCAATGTCTTGTTGCTTGTTGCATTATGGCATATGGCTCATTGTATCATTACTTGATATGGTTATTTGGTTTGTTGGTGTTGCTATGATAATACACATTTCCTTGTTTTTAAGAAAAATCTTGACGTTGCGAGATTTCAATTGTTAGTAATTGGGTTTCGATAGAAGTTGCACTGCATTTTAGATGTTTGATGCAGCAAGTTTTGGGTTCTGTATATCTTGTCAGATAGTAATATTATTTAGTCAGTAGCAGAAATTTCCTAGATCTTGGAGTTCTAGTTGTACCTTTATACCTTTGTTCCATTTAGTATTCATGTGTCATCATGTTATATTTTCACGGCTCTTCAGGTGAGGCTCAGTGCTATTGATTTGATGTAAGTTATTAGTCTCTTTTGTTTATGTTCTCTTATCAGTTCTAGTATTGTACATAAGAAACGGACTCTTGGTTCCCTCGTGCTAGGTATTAAGGTTATAAGGCTGACTAATAAATGCTAATTGGGTAAACCTTATTACCTTTTGCCCCCAATGAGTTTAGTGCTAATAGCAATCAACTTTGTATTATGCCTTGAGCACATCATTTACATATGGGAAAAATAATGGCTCACTTTGTACGTAAAGATGAGAATCCCTACAGAAATATGAACCTCCATAGAAGGGGTTATTTGCTACTTTGCTTGTTACAATAATGTGTCTTAACAGGAAAAATACGAGGATAATTTACTGATAGTTTTTGCTCTTAAAAGAAGAAGACATTAGGGAATACTGTTCTTCTCGGTGACAAAATTCTGTAATAGTCTCAAGAAACCACATGAGTAGTCACTTGGGTGTGAAAAAAGGGGGTATTTGATGCGTATTAAATTATAAAGTGGGTAAAATTACTACTTCTTTTGCAATTGTGTTTATTGCTTTTCTGCTATGCTACAACTCTTTTTTCTGCAAAACTCCCATGTTTTGCACTTGGATTCAGACTCTGGCTTATTAGATCCTAGTGTTGTTTATCTAAATTTATATGCATGCATGTCATGTGTCTATGTTACATTGTACAGTAGAGGGTGTTGTGAGGGTTTTGTGTCGGAATATTTTATCAGCTGATCTGGTTTTACTGATGATATTTCAGATCTTGGAAATACGTCGTTTTGAATGACATTGCTTTTGTTGAAATCTGTAATAGGCTTATGTAATAGGCTTTCTCTATCATGAGATATTTTAAGGTGGTAGAGTGGTTATTAACTATTTTGTTTTTTCCGCTAAGTATCACCCACGATTTTTATGTATCTGAATAATGCAGTAATTTTTGGCTTCTTGAGAAGGTTTCTGGGGTGCCTCAAAAAACAAAACAACTACCAGTCGCACTTCCAATTATTTCAACATATCACGTGATTAATATGTTCATTGTTCTTTATAGTTCTTATGAAGTCCCTTTGGAATAAAATATTTTAGAACTGTTTATTGGCTGCTTATTCTGAAGGAGCCATTTCATTTTTATAATACAACTTAGAATATGGTCTGAATATTAAGTTGATCATGTCATGAGCTGCAAGAAGGAAGGGAAAAAGAGTAATCATTTTTTCAACTGTTCCTTTTTGTGAATTTAGTACTGTGTTTCTTGTTATATCATTATCCAACTTCATTTTAACAATTTTCTTTCACTTCATCCTAGGATGGAAATGGAAGCCGATTACATTGGACTGCTAATACTTGCCTCGGCAGGGTACGATCCGCGTGTGGCCCCTCAGGTATACGAGAAGTTGGGAAAGATAGTTGGTGATTCGAAATTGCAAGATTATCTTGCGACTCATCCTTCAGGAAAGAAGAGAGCTCAGACACTTGCTCAGGCTAAAGTCATGGAAGAAGCCTTCAACATATATAGAGAAATTCAATCCGGACGTGGAGTCGAGGGTTTCCTTTGACGTGGAGTTGAGGTTTCCTGCTGAGATTTACTCATCACACAGTAGATGGTAGTTTCAACCGTTCAACGTCTTCCTTTGTTCCTCTCGCTTTAGTTGGTTCTTTCTTCCTTATCCCCACTCAACTGGGATGAAAAATTCCAATGTTTATACTCCTTTTTCTGGAAAATGTAGAGCAAATCTCGGCTTTGATTGTAGATGGTTGGAGTTCTTAAGGCGGTGTGAATTTATAAAAGCGGCTCTTCATCACGTCAAAAGCGCCTTAAAGTTGTTGACCAATCAACAAAAGTCGAGAGTGTCAACAAATCTTTTAAATAAACTACCTAAAGCGTAATTAAGTGCTTAGAATATTTAATAAAGTAAAGTTTTACTTTCATAAATTTTCAGAAAATACCATCTCGAAAAGCAGTTTTAATAACTATTTAGTGTAGCCTGTGATTCAAGTAAAGATTCAGCCTATACCCATGATGCAATCGAGTGTAGTTGTGATAATCGGCCAACTTTAATAGATAACACCGTCTCATACAACGAGCAGCATTTTATGTATTATTATATGTACAGAAAAATACATTTTGATGTTAAATTTGAAGAGCTTAGGTGTGTCTACGATTGGGTGCGCACACTTAACCAATTTATGTAAGTTTAATTTAATGTTAATTTCACATGAAAACTATGGTGCAAGTTTCTTCCTGGACATCAGAAAAATGCGCTTCGTTCAGATTGTTGAGGAACTGCGAGTTGTTCTCTATCTTGGAACTAGAAATGTTTATTTCCCTAGTTTAGTTTAGATTCGTTCCTCGTTTTATTTTCCTAGTTTAGATTCGTTCCTCGTTTTATTTTCTTTATTCTCCTTTTGCATTTTTTATATATGATCTGTTAGATTTTAGTTCAATTCATTACCAATTAAAGTAAAAGTGTAACAATAGATTATGTACTTCTTGTAACTTCGAGTAAGATAACAAATAGAAGAGGACACAAAGGTTTAGTGTGGTTTAGTTAAGTGACTTAATTTACGAGATTTTTGCACAAAGTCGTAAACTTCTTTACTTTAATAAAACAGTGACATACATAGATTTTATGTTAACAATATAGAACTTTTCTAAGTTACACACCAACTCAAATAAGAGAAGACAATGCCTTCACTTTTAGACAACACATTGCGATGTGACGAGATTAATGGTGTACCATATTTTGTGAATAACATGTGATGGACTTTTAACCTACTATTGCGTTACTTAAAGAATTAATAAAAGTCCCCGGTCTACCTGAAGATTAACGTTAGACATTGTAGGCTCGTAGTCCAAAGTACACAGAAATAAACTAAATCTCTTGTTTATCTAAAGACTGACGAACAGATCTGTAGGCTCATTGACTCGTAATTCTGAGTATGCAGAATTTGTAAGTGGCCAGTCATAAGCATGCAAACCTCACAGACATACAGGCATACAAGTGCCCAATCCTACTTAGGTAGACTTCACAGATGTGCATTTCTAATGCGGCCCAATAGATATGGTCTAAGCCCACCTATGACAATTTGAAATTCCTATATATTTACAATCTAAAAAAAGTACACAATCCACTCACCTTTCTCTTTAGGCTCAAATGTCTAAATACGTAACTAGTAGGTCTCATCTGACATATGCCTGTTTTTTTTTTTTTTTTTTTTTTACTAGCCGTAGCATCGAAGTGGCTACGTGGGAACCAACGACTAGTCTAACATATTATGTTGAGTATAGGTGATCTAGAACCAAGCGGGGGGTAATTCCGTGGCTTTAGTATGCACATTTTTCATTTCATGAACAATCAAATCACTAAAATAAACTATATTATTTTCTTTAGACCTCAAACATCTATAATATAAGTTTTATTGCTTGCAAGAGTGCATTTATGATTTTATGAGAAGAACTTTTGATATGCATTCATACTTTAACTTTCTGTTTAATTTTTTGTTGATATCCCAATATATGATATTATCAATTTATGGGCTTCAAATTCGAAATGACATGTTTTCTTATTAGTTATTATACATTTCAAGTGTACTCGAATTTATCAAGAATATTCTCTATGATAGATAAAAGTCATAGTAATCATTATTTCTTAACTATCAGGAATTGAAAATGATTTCTTCTTTTGTTTATAATATCAGTGACACCCCCTGAGGTTTGATCAAATATCAGTAATACCCTCTGAGATTTCGATAATATCAGTGACACCCCCTATCACTGTTAAATAACTATTTTACCCTTCTAATAAATTTAAGAAAAAGAAACAAATAAGAAGGGATTTAACTTTTACACTTCTACCCTTATGTTGTAGAATATTCCAAGATTTTGTGTTTCTCTTTTCTATCTCCATCTTTATATTTCTCTTTCCTCTCTCCATCTCCATTGTTATCTCCACTCTTTCTCCATCGTAGCTTTTCTTAAACACAATTGGACCTTTATTGTAAAATGATGATTTACGAGCAGCTCGCAACGAGCAACAATTAGAGATCCATTTCTAATATTTTACGAACGCATTAAAAGATCGAAAATAAGTAATATCAAACACCAAACAAAGTCTTATTTTATGCCTTAAGTTTCTAGTGGCATAAGGCAAAAAACGCCTTCTACTCAACTTAATTTTGCAGCTTTTGAAACAAAAGCTTTCTTTCATTTTTGGGGTGAATGTACGAGTTCTATTCAACTACCTTATATTATGTTTTTGTTTTGAACCCTTCTCGTCAAAATATTCTGTTATGAAAAAAAAAAAAAAAAAAAAAACTTTGAACGTTTTTAATAGGTGTTTTATTCATTATTTTTAAACTTTAAATATTTATTCAGATTTTCTAGTAACTATAAAAGTATATGATTATTTAATTAATTTTACTATCTACCATAACGAAAGGAGTATAGTATTATATAAAATTACATAATTTGGAGTTATATAATTCAAAATTATTGTATTAATTATCAATTATTGGTGTAGATGGGTGAGGTTAAATATAAGTTTTTAATAAACCAAAATAGTAAAAGGAATACACGACACTTTTGCCTTATATTTTATTAAAAAAATGAATTTTGTCATTAAACACTAAAATTTGTTGCTGATTACAAAAGCTTATATATATACATATATATATATATACATATATATATATATATATATACTTCCTATCATAGTTTGAGTGCAAAAGGGTAGTTTAGCCTCAAAAAATTGGTCAACTTTGATTATGACTTGGGCCAAGGGCTAAATAGGAACTTTCATAAAAAAATCCTATTAAATGGACTTGTTTGATATGTTAATGCAAATCTCAGGGGGGTGTCACTGATATTATCGAAACCTCAGGGGATGTTACAGATATTTGATCAAACCTCAGGGGTGTCACTGATATTATCCCTTATTTTTATGACTTTCACTTCTTTTGTGGTGCTTTTGAATTTTTTTTTGATGTATTTTCAACATGAACCAAAGTTCCAACTTTATTTTGCTTTACATCCTTTGAGATATATTAACTTTTTCCATAAAACTTCAAAAATTTCACGATATATTTCGCAAAACATAAAGAAATAATTGCTCTAATGAGCTTGAAATTATTATATTTCCTAATCACAAAGCAAAATAGAAACGTTACTATACTTTTCAAAAAAAATATTGAAAAATTTTGAATTAAAAAGAGAATATCACATTTTTGGTACCCTAACTTGGCACAAGTTCTTTTTTGGTACCCTAACGTGGCAGGCCACGTTTTTGGTACCATAATTTGGTTTTTTTTTTTTTTTTTTTCGATTTTGGTACTCCGGTGGCGGCAATTTCAAAATCTCGCCGTATTTTGCCACGGTGGATGAAATTTGGGGATTTTGACCTAGTCAAAAACCCACCTCACCCAGATGCTTAGTTGGCACGCCATGTGGATTAAATTATTAAAAAAGAAAAAGCAAATCGCCTGAAACACAAAAACGATTCGAAAATCGGTCCAACAACTTCAAAATAAAACACACGGTCAAAAACAAAAAACAAAAAAAAACAAAGAGAAACAAAACACACAAAAATAACAATGGCTTAAGAACACCAGTTCATTCGTGTGAATATTAGTAAAATTAAAGTGAATACAGTAAAGGAGTAAACATAAAGAGACTTCAGAGCAACGACTAATATTCACACGAATGAAATAAGCCATTATTATTTTTGTGTGTTTTGTTTCTCTTTGTTTTTTTTTGTTTTTTGTTTTTGACCGTATGTTTTATTTTGAAGTTGTTGGAGCAATTTTTGAATCGCTTTTGTGTTTCAGGAGATTTGCTTCTTTTTTAATAATTTAATTCACATGGCGTGCCAACTAAGCATCTGGGTGAGGTGGATTTTTGACGGGGTCAAAATCCCCAAATTTCGTCCACCGTGGCAGAATCTGGCGAGATTTTGAAATTGCCTCCATCGGAGTACCAAAATCGAAAAAAAGCCAAATTATAGTACCAAAAACGTGGCCTGCCAAGTTATAGTACCAAAAAAGAACTTGTGCCAAATTAAGGTATCAAAAATGTGATTTTCTCAATTAAAAATGTAATCCATAAGGTATATCCTTTAAAATATCTTATTAATATTATCGACGTGTATAAAATACAAATTGTCTCAACTCTTGAGCAAAAAGAGAAAACATATCCCGCCAACTTCAAATGATCGAATCCCAACGGCTACACATCAAGAACACAATCGCACGTTTAATCCACAATTGCAAGAACATCAGACAGATCAATCAAATTCATTCGCACGTCATTACATCACCCGATTTATCCCCTATCACTCGATCTTTTCTCATCTCTCGCATTTTCTTCCACCTCTGCGCGGTCTCCGATTCGCCCTTGTCACTTCACTATGCCAACAAAATCTTCAATCTTTTTCAAAAACCCAGTCTTTTCATATACAACGCCATGATACGAGCAAATGCGACCAAGATTAAGGACCCATCATCTAAAAAATGCTTACTTTTGTACAAGGAGATGCTGAGTGATGGTATTGTGCCCGATTGTATAACGTTCCCCTTCGTGCTGAAGGAATGCGCCAAGAGGGTCGATGGGTTTACGAGCCGGGGTGTCCATGCGCACGCGGTGATGTTTGGGTATGAGGAGGATGTTTATGTGCAGAATGCTTTGGTGAGTTTGTATTCGGAGTGCGGTGTTTTGAAGGATGCGAGGAGGGTGTTTGATGAAATGTCTAATAGAGATGTGGTTTCGTGGAATTCGATGATTGTTGGGTGTTTGAGAGGCGGGGAGCTAGATGAGGCGTTGGGCTTGTTTAGGGAGATGAAGGAGAGGAAGAATATTATTACTTGGAATTCGATGATCACAGGTTTAGTTCAAGGGGGAAGGGCGAAGGAGGCTCTAGAGTTTTTTCATAGAATGCAGGTTTCGGGTGATGATGAGAGTACCGTCCGCCCAGATAAGATAACAGTGGCGAGTGTGCTCTCGGCTTGTGCTTCTCTTGGCGCCATTGATCATGGAAAGTGGGTGCACGGTTACATGGAAAGAAGTGGGATAGAGTGTGACATGGTGATTGGGACAGCTTTGGTAGAGATGTACGGGAAATGTGGGTGCATCGGAAGAGCGTTTGAGATTTTCAGGGGGATGCGTGATAAGGATGTTCTTGCATGGACTGCCATGATTTCAGTTTTAGCTCTTCACGGGTTTGGGAATGAGGCTTTTGAGCTTTTTGAGGAGATGGAAGCAGTAGGGGTGAGGCCCAACTCTGTGACGTTTGTGGGTCTGTTATCTGCCTGTGCTCACTCTGGTCTTGTAGAGAAAGGTCGCTGGTGCTTTGAGACGATGAGGCGTGTTCACATGATTGAGCCACAGGTGCAACATTATGCTTGCATGGTCGATATACTTGGCCGAGCTGGACTTTTCGCTGAGGCAGAAGAGCTCATTAGAAGTATGCCAATGAAGCCCGATGTTTTTGTGTGGGGTGCACTTCTTGGAGGGTGTCAACTCCATGGAAATCTTAAATTAGGAGAGAAAGTGGCTCAGGATTTGATTGATCTAGAACCTCAAAACCATGCTTTTTATATGAATTTGTGTGATTTGTATGCGAAAGCTGGTAGATTTGATGATCTTAAAAGAATTAGAAATTTGATGGAAGATCGAGAAATAAGGAAGCCGGAACCTGGCTGCAGTATGATTGAAATTGATGGAATCGTATATGAATTCTCAGTGAGAGGATCAACCGAGATGCTGATGGAGGCTATATACAGTATTTTGATGGTATTGAGTAATGATATGAAGGTAGAAAGAGACCTGGGTTTCAGTATCCAGTAACAAGTAGAGGAGAGAACTTGGCAGTGGCATTCAAATCCTCTTTCTGCTATCAAGCTAATCGTTTTTGATAATTAATATTTAATTTGAGTCCTGGGCTATGAGGACATGCAACTGTATCGTTTTACCAAAAAATGGATAATAGAAGGAACTTGACTCTGGTCCCTCTTCAACTTGCATTTCCATTCACTTCCGAAGCTTACTGGAAGTTAGAGAAGGTATCGATGCACACATCAGTTACAGATAATTTTGTTTTTCAGTGATGTCAACCTAGTGTTTCCTACACCTTGTATCATCAGCTGTCGCAATACTTCTATAAGTCTTAGATTGCCTTTTTAACAGTCAGTTTTAAGGATAATACTTTATTTTCTATTTATAATTTTTTGACTTCTGTTCTTTTTAAATCATTGTTAACGAATTGTTATACATGTTAACCTCTATTCTAGATTGTGGAAGGAGATTTCTGTAGTTTTTACTTGTTCTAGAAAGGAATTACGGAAAACTCTTTCTGGACAATACACATATCTTATTACTCAACTCCAAGCCATGGATGTCTTGTCGACACTGTGTCAGGATTAATGATGAATATTATCACTATACAACAGATAATAGTTATGCACACCAAGGCAAGGTCAGTTTCCTTTTCAAATCTACTTATCAGAATATGTTGTTATTTCTTATATGGTTACATTAAATGTTGCTGCTGTGGCAAGTGGCACTATAGAGGAACATAAATTAAGCTATTTGGTAGTCCCCTCTCTTATAAAAGTGGTTAAAATCTGTTTGCTTTCTGTTTATCTGTGTAAATGTGAATAAAAGACAAAGGTGCTGTTAAAAACAAGCTGATGAGTTTGATACAAACAGTTTGGAGTTGCCTATTTGTCATTGCAAAGGATTCCTAGTATTATATTAAAATTGTCATCATCCATAATTTATTATAAAATCTCTTCATTTGTTGGCATCTCTCTTTATTCCTCCCAGGTATACTTAGCATAATTATTCTAACATACGGCTGGAGCTAAGATCAAGGTCTTGGTGAAAGCAGCCTTTAATATATGAATACTAAAGTTTTATCAACAGTCTCTGATGGCAAGTATTATTAATATTATTGACGTCTGAAAGGAGTATATGATATCAAGCCAATTCCGCACAATTTTATTCCTCTGTACCTCCAATTTTTCTAGAGTATCAGGCAGCTTCCCTTGAGATGACTAATCCTGTCTTCTTGTTAGCAGTTGTCTTCCTTCTCGTAGGATCTTTTCTTGCCACAAGATCTTGCCTACTGACACTTCTTGGCTTGCCACTTTACTTTGTGGTGGTATTCATATTATTATCGCTTATCCATTATGTCAGAGAATCGATATCGGTTTCTGGCCGACCACCAGTGGCCGGACCACTGATAAATCAACTCATACACTTCAACAGACTCTTCGATTACCAAGTTACCCTTGCACAGAAGCATCCCACTTACCGTCTGATCACAGAATCACACACTGAAGTATATACTGCTGATCCATCAAATGTGGAATACATTCTGAAAACAAATTTCCATAACTATGGCAAGGTATGTGTGTGGGGGGTGGGGTGTGTGTGTGTAGCTGTATTGGATAGAATTATGGTTTGAATACAACTTGTCTTTATTTTGTCTGTGGTGTTTCCTGTAGGGGAGCTACGGTTATGATATAACGAAAGATCTTTTTGGTGATGGGATTTTCGCTGTGGATGGGGAAAAGTGGCGGCACCAACGAAAACTTGCTAGTTATGAGTTTTCGACTAAAGTCCTGAGAGATTTTAGCAGTGCTGTTTTCCGATCTCACGCTGCTATATTAGCAATAAAGGTTCATGCAGGAGTACTGGCTAAAAGGAGAATGGACTTACAGGTTTCTCAATTACGCTTGATTTCTAACTTTTTTTTGTTTCATTTTAGACCACATTAAATTTTTTTAAGTAGTCCTACGAGGAGAAATATTGATCTTTTCAGCAATAGTTTTTTAAGCTGATTAGTTTTGTTACTTTTTAGTATCTAAAAAAGGTTTTATTTTTATGGTAATCTAACATTTAAGAACTTATTTTACTGGATTTGGTAACGAGTACAGGATCTATTAATGAAGTCAACAATGGACTCGATGTTTAAGGTGGGATTTGGGGTTGACCTCAATACTTTGTCTGGTTTAGATGACGCTAGTAATCAATTTATCAAGGCCTTTGATGACTCTAATGTAATTGTATATTGGAGATATGTTGACGTTCTCTGGAGGCTTAAAAGATTTATAAATATTGGCAAAGAAAGAACTCTCAAGGACAACATCAAAGTCATCGACAGTTTTGTTTATAAGTTGATCCATCATAAAAGGGAGCAAATGAGAAATGCAGAGGTTCTCTCTCTCTCTCTCTCTCTCTCTCTCTCTCTCTCTCATCAGCATTCTGATTGAATTCTTTTTTGTTCTTATCAAATTTATTGACTTCAGGGTTCAAAGGAAGACCTATTATCTAGGTTTCTAAAGGAAGGCGAAAAGGATAAAGAAAACATGACCAATCAGTATTTGAGAGACATAATTCTTAATTTTCTAATTGCTGGTAAAGACACATCCGCAAACACCCTTTCATGGTTCTTTTACCTGCTATGCAAATATCCTCTGGTTCAGGAAAAGGTGACTTTGGAAGTGAAGGCGGCAACTAAGGTTCTTGATCGCATATCCGCTGATCAATTTGTTCTTAAATTAACTGAAGTCAACCTGGATCAAATGCAGTATTTACATGCTGCTCTGACAGAGACGTTAAGGTTATATCCTGCAGTTCCTCTGGTAATATATCTTCACCAAGTATTAGCAATGCTCTCTTTTTCTTCCATGAGAAATTATAAAGAGGGTAACCAGATCATGGACCTCTATAAAACGGAAATGTACGAATTGACTAATTAGCTCTATAAAACAGAAACAAATGGATTTACTCCGCATGTAACTGAACTGTACTTTCTCACAATATTTTCCTCCAAGTTGCTAGACCACCGCCATTCTTTTAAGCCCTTTACTCCTCTCTTTAAAATATCTTATTAAGAAAGCACGGAAGCCCTTCATAAAAGAGAGAGACCCAGATTGCATCCCAAGCCATGTCGGGGCAATTTTTGGATTATAAAGATTCTGCATCTTTTCCATTATAGTATAAAGGTGTACCCTTCTTAGAAAAATGAGTGTGTTGGGTGTCTTCTATTTGTTTAGCCAACATGGTACCTTCGATTGGGAATCCGAAGTGTTACTCAGTACTGCTAATCTATAAGAATACCTACCTAGGCTAGGTCTATAGTAGACGTTGTGGCCACAATTGTTAATGTTTCAAAACTTGCGATTATAATCTGAGCATGCATTTAATATCACAACTTTTTGGATTATGTAGCAACATCACAGTCACAAAAGTCTATGGAGTTGGTCTAAGTAAGTACTTTTTGCCAATGTACTTATGTACCAGTTTTACATATTACAGGAGCTTTGCGTCTGCTTATGGTTTTCTCTGGTTAATTTTAGGATGGAAAGTATGCAAATGAAGATGACATTCTTCCAGATGGTCACAAAATAAAGAAAGGTGATGGCATAAGTTACATGCCATATGCAATGGGAAGAATGACATATATTTGGGGAGAAGACGCTGAGGAGTTCCGTCCTGAAAGATGGCTTGAAAATGGTGTTTTCCGGGCTGAAAGTCCCTTCAAATTCACTGCCTTTCAGGTAAGATCATTTCTTTTTCCTCAAACTATCACAACCATCTGAAGAACAGTTTAATAATACATTTCTCAAACTTTGCTATATTTCCTTAATTAGGCTGGCCCCCGAGTTTGCTTAGGGAAGGAATTTGCATATAGGCAAATGAAGATTTTGGCAGCCACCCTTCTCTTCTTTTTCAGATTCAAACTTGTTGACGGCGGTAGAGACGCTACTTATCGCACTATGTTCACACTTCATATGGACGGAGGGCTGCCTTTGTATGCATTTCTTCGTGATGACTGAAACCACTGGTCGTGATTGCTATGCACCTTTCATTTTAATTATCTGAATCGTATACTAAACTGTAAAAAGATTGCTCTGTTGGGGTTTGGCTTTGTGGTAAAATCTTGTCACATGATAATTATCTATTTATTTCACACAATTGAGATGCAATGGTTGTTGAGTTCCAAAAGGAATTATTTGGTGAAGATAAGCAAAATGCAGACTGGATGCGTGCAAAGTTGGTATTTGTGCGAGCTTCTTGGCTGTTTTTTGAAGTTAAAAAGGTTTGGAAAATTCCCATCCAGACTAGGTCTATGGTAGACCATGCATGTGTCCATAATATTCATGTATTAAATCTCTTAGCTACAATTATCTCGTCTATTTTTAAATTTTAATCTTTTTTTTTTTTTGGATGATATGGTAATATTATGAGGTTGGTTCAGGGAAGCTTGTGCTTTTTGGAGATTTGGAACTTTTTGATAATTAGAAGATTATGAGGATAGTTAGTAGTATAAGCTGTTTCTCCAAACACCTCAAATTTATGTTGAATAAGTCTGCTCATTTTCAAGTATATCATGTCATCCTTATTTCTAGCTATCTTTGTTGAGTCTGTTAAGTATTTTAATCACGTTTAAGTTAGAGGTCAGTAGGTTGTTGCTATTTTTATGCTCATTGTATTGCCTATATAATTGGCATTTGATTTATGAATAAACAATGAATCTTTTGGCACTATCAGAATATACATAAGCTTATTCCTGTTTCTGCAGAAACATAATTCTACTTCCTCTTATTTATTTCACTTGTGAGGCCTTTGTTCTCAACAGTGGCACCAGAGCCAGGTATTACCAAAGTAAGGTGATGGCATCTGAGAGTTTTGTGCAACCAGCCATTCCACGATTTGATGGTCACTATGACCACTGGAGTATGTTGATGGAGAATTTCTTGCGATCTAAAGAATTCTGGTACGTAGTGGAATCTGGAGTAGAAATATCCACAGGCGGTGCACCACTAACACAGGCGCAAAACGCGGAGTTAGAAGGACTGAAGTTGAAAGACTTGAAGGCAAAGAATTATTTGTTCCAAGCCATCGATAGAACTATTCTGGAAACTATTCTTAGCAAAGACACCTCCAAGCAGATCTGGGACTCCATGAAAAAGAAATTTCAAGGCTCTGCAAAAGCTAAAAGAATGCACCTTCAAACACTACGTTCAGAGTTTGAAATGCTTCGAATGAAAATTGGTGAATCAGTTACTGACTTCTTCTCAAGGACAATGGCAATTGTCAACAAGTTGCGTGTTCATGGCGAAAAGATTGGGGATGTGACTGTAGTCGAAAAAATTCTTCGATCAATGACGCCAAAATTCAATTTTGTGGTCTGTACAATTGAAGAGTCAAAAGACCTTGATGAACTTTCTATAGATGAACTGCAAGGTTCATTACTAGTTCATGAGCAAAAGTTAGTCCAGCAGGACAGTGAAGAGCAAGCTCTAAAGGCGTCAACTGAAAATAATGCTACCATGTTAAATCAATCAACAACCAGAGGTAGAGGACGTGGAGGACGAGGCAATCGAGATGGAGGTAGAGGAAGAGGAGGACGAGGACGAGGTAATAGAGATGGAGGCAGAATAAACAATGATCATGTAAACAAACAACAAGATCATCAGTTTCAAGGAAGAGGAAGAGGAAGAGGAAGAGAAGGCTATAACTCAACCACTTATAAATCAATGTCAGTAGACAAGTCGAATGTTGAGTGCTATAGATGCCATAAATTTGGCCACTATAAGTCAGAATGTTACACAAATATGTCGAGAGAACGTAATGAACAATCTCATTACGCAGAGAAGGACGAGGAGATATCTTTGTTGATGGCTTGCTATGCAAAAGAAGAAGCCAACCAAAACCTGTGGTATCTAGACACAGGCTGTAGTAATCATATGTGTGGCGACAAAACTGTTTTTTCGGAGTTAGATGAGTCCTTCCGTGATACAGTGAAGTTTGGGGATAATTCTAAAATCTCTGTCATGGGGAAAGGGAAGGTAACAATTCAAACCAAAGAAAACTCTTTCTGTAGTATTGCTGATGTATTGTTTGTTCCAGATTTAAAGACAAAATTGTTGAGTATTGGACAATTGCAAGAGAAGGGGTATGAAGTCTCAATTAAAAACGGAGTATGCAGAATATATGATGAAAAGTTAGGCCTGATCGCTCAAGTCAAAATGACTGCTAATCGCATGTTTCCGCTGTATCTCTGCAATACTTCACACATGTGCTTCTCTACAAAATTAAAGGAAGAGTCGTGGTTGTGGCACTATCGCTATGGACATCTCAATTTTGGTGGATTGAAGACTTTGCAGCAGAAGAATATGGTAGAGGGGCTGCCACAAATAGTTACCCCTGCTCAAGTTTGTGAAGAATGTGTTGTTGGTAAGCAACCTCGCAATCAGTTTCCAAAAGGTAAATCTAAAAGAGCTAAGGATGTTTTGGAGCTGGTGCATTCAGATTTATGCGGGCCAATAACTCCGATGTCAAATGGAGGTAAACGATATTTTATATCATTCATTGACGATTGCAGTCGAAAAATCTGGATTTATTTTTTACGTGAGAAATCTGAAGCTCTTTCAGCTTTTAAAAGCTACAAAGCACTTGTTGAAAAAGAAGCAGGTAACTCAATAAAAGTTTTGCGAACTGATCGTGGTGGAGAGTATAATTCAAAAGAATTTGGCGATTACTGCAATATGCAAGGAATACGCAGACAACTGACCGCAGCTTATACACCACAACAAAATGGTGTTTGTGAGAGAAAAAATCGGACAATTCTGAATATGGTGCGAAGCCTTCTAACGAGGAGTGGCATTTCACGAAATTTTTGGCCCGAGGCAGTTAATTGGAGTTGTCATGTATTGAACAGAAGTCCTACTTTTGCTGTTCAAAATATGACTCCGGAGGAAGCTTGGAGTGGACGAAAGCCGACAGTGGATTACTTCAAAATCTTTGGTTGTATTGCTTATGCTCATATCCCAGATGTGAAGAGGATGAAGCTTGATAATAAAAGCGAAAAATGTATTTTTCTTGGCGTTAGTGATTATTCAAAAGCATACAAATTGTATAATCCTATTACCAAGAAAATTGTGATAAGTAGAGATGTTATTTTTGATGAAGAAAGTACTTGGTCTCAGAATTGCAGTACCATGGGACAAATTCCAGCAAATTTTGATGATGAGAATGTAGGAGGAAGACATCAATCCATGCAGGAACCAAGTCCAAGTTGTGAAAGTCCAGCAAATAGAAGTTCTCCAGTTGTTGAAACCTCACCAACAGAAGCACAAACTGATGCAACAGTTAGTTCTCAGCTTCAACGCTCTCAACCTCAACCCCAACGTGTTAGAAGAAGGCCAACATGGATGAGCGATTATGAGGTAACTGGAATTGATCGTAATGAGGATCCACTTACACATTTTGCTCTATTTTCAGATTGTGATCCAACCACTTATGATATGGCTGTTCAAGAACCAAAATGGCGTAAGGCGATGGATGAAGAAATTGCTGCAATTGAAAAGAATAATACTTGGGAGCTGACTGAACTTCCGAGAGGGCATAAGATAATTGGAGTTAAATGGGTATACAAGACGAAACTCAAAGAGAATGGTGAAATTGATAAGCATAAAGCACGTTTAGTAGCTAAGGGTTATAAGCAAAAGTTTGGTGTGGATTATAGAGAAGTCTTTGCTCCTGTTGCAAGACTTGACACGATCAGATTAGTAATTGCATTGGCAGCTCAAAACTCATGGCCTATCTTTCAATTGGATGTTAAGTCAGCCTTTCTACATGGACATCTCGAAGAACAAGTATTCATCGATCAACCTCCAGGTTATGTTAAGATTGGTTCTGAGGATAAAGTTTACAAATTAAAGAAGGCATTGTACGGACTAAAACAAGCTCCGAGAGCTTGGTATAGTCGTATCGATGCATATTTTGCTAAAGAAGGTTTTCAAAAATGTCCATATGAGCATACATTATTTACAAAGATGAGAGATGGGAGAAAATTGATCTTGGTTTGCTTATATGTTGATGATCTGATTTATACAGGAGATGATTTTGAAATGTTTGAAAACTTTAAGCATTCTATGATGGCTGAGTTTGAAATGACTGATATGGGAATGATGCATTATTTCCTTGGCATAGAAGTGGTTCAATCTTCTGCTGGTATTTTCATTTCTCAAAAGAAATATGTGCAAGAGATTCTGGACAGATTTCATATGAAAAATTGCAACGCAGTTGGTACACCCATGGAGGCAGGAGTTAAACTTGAGAAAAATCCTGGTGGAGATAATGTTGATAGTACACTCTACAAGCAGATTGTGGGAAGTCTCATGTACTTAACTACAACTCGGCCAGACTTAATGCATGCTGTTAGTCTTATTAGTAGATACATGGAAAGTCCAAAAGAGATGCATCTTTTAGCTGCCAAGAGGATCTTCCGTTACTTGCAGGGAACATCAGACTTTGGGTTGTTTTATAAGAAAAAAGAAAAATCAGATTTAGTGGGATTCACCGACAGCGACTATGCCGGAGATCAAGATGATAGAAGAAGTACATCGGGGTATGTTTTTAAGCTCGGCACAGGGGCTGTTTCATGGTCTTCAAAGAAACAACCTATTGTCACTTTATCAACAACCGAAGCAGAGTATGTCGCTGCAGCTTCATGTGCTTGTCAAGCTATTTGGCTAAGGAAGATTCTTGGAGAACTTCATTTTATGCAGAAAGAGCCTACTATCATTTTCTGTGACAATAGTTCAGCTATCAAGCTCTCTAAAAATCCTGTCTTGCATGGAAGAAGCAAACACATAGATGTAAAGTATCATTTTTTGCGTGACCTTGCAGAGGAAGGAACAATTCAGCTTGAGTTTTGCAAGAGTGAAGACCAAATAGCAGATATTTTTACCAAGTCCCTCAAGATGGTTTCATTTGAAAAACTGAGGAAGTTATTAGGAGTCTGCAGTTTAGATGATCCAATTTAGTGATATATCATGTATCTAGCAGTTTAGTTGGTAGTTTAAACTGATGTTCTCAAACGTTCAGTTTAAGGGAGGGTATGTTGAATAAGTCTGCTCATTTTCAAGTATATCATGTCATCCTTATTTCTAGCTATCTTTGTTGAGTCTGTTAAGTATTTTAATCACGTTTAAGTTAGAGGTCAGTAGGTTGTTGCTATTTTTATGCTCATTGTATTGCCTATATAATTGGCATTTGATTTATGAATAAACAATGAATCTTTTGGCACTATCAGAATATACATAAGCTTATTCCTGTTTCTGCAGAAACATAATTCTACTTCCTCTTATTTATTTCACTTGTGAGGCCTTTGTTCTCAACAATTTAAATATCGCAACTTTAATTTGTGTTATAAAAGCTCATTGTTTCCGTTTAAAACCAAAATAACCAATAGTGACACAAGAAAAAGGAAAAGAAAATAATGAGAAGTTGCGAGAGAATGTGTTTATAAAGACATGATTATACTGTAATTTTAACCAACGATTCAGATTCTGATCAAGACCAATATATCTGAAACACCTAAGGATTTTTCATCCAGTATTGCAATTTGGAGTTAATAGTATGTTTTTTTTTTGGAAGTGCAACTTTATTTGGTATATTACTTAGAGTTTTTGGCAATTTTGCTCCCTGAAAGTTAAATTGACAAATTATCCATTTGGGAAAAATAAATAGACAAATTAGCTCCCTCTGACTCAATTGGCACACCACCCCTGTAAATTTTTTAGAGTATTTTTTATACTTAATGATTAAAATACCCTTGTCATTTATGATTTTTTCTTCTCTGTAATTTCAAATTTGATTAGACTCTTTCTTTAAAAAATTAGTAAAATGTATAAAATTTATCATAAAACATACATATTATGAAATCCTAACTTGATATTATGTTTTAGTTTTTATTTTTGCATTCTTTTAACAAGTTAAATTATTAAACCAAAGGTCTACATAAATTTTGAGACAAGATGATATAATTGTCCTTTTGTGCCTAAAAAACTATCACCACTATCAAGTTTGAGCAAATGAACTACTACACCTCCTTATATAGGAAGATAATTTGTCAATTTTTAAAATCATAAGGAGGTAATTTGCCTATTTACTTTTCACCTAAAGGTAATCATCTAATTTGACATAACACATAGGTAAATTGCCAAAACCTCTATTACTTACTAATGAGACCACTTCTGCAAAAAAACGCTGATGAACGTAAATTTGTTTCTTCTTTTTAGAAAGAAAATCGTTTGTGATATAATGGTTAGAGATCATAAAATTTATAACTCTCTAAATTTAGTCTTATATTATAGGAAACTCCAACAAAATTTAAATAGTTATAGAAGTACTCTCTTGCGAATCATTCATACCATGAGACATCCTATTTTTAATATTTTCTGAAACTTTCTGTTAATAATTCAAGAATCAAGATCTTTTTTTCTAATTAGACCAAACAATAAGGATATAAATGTAACTATTCCTAACACTTTAAACGGAAACTCGGGCCAAGAATAGTTCAAATAATTTTTATCGTTTTTTTTAGATAATAGTTGCTCTAGATATTGAGTGGATGTTGCACTTTGAATAAACAAAAAACGAAAATGATATCAGATGCCAAAAAGTCCATAGAATGTGTACACAATTTCCATTCAATTGGCGTAGACTCCTAGTAAACGTCACTTTGGCGCTTAGTCTGCAAAAATGCATTTGTCATGTTCCAAAAAGTGGAGAAGACTCTTATCAGCACTAAATAAGACAACCAAAGTCAAAACTGTTTCTAAATTTTACTACAAAAGGATAACTACTCAGAAACTCTGTAATAACATACATAGACATGAACGGTTTAAATATTTGAGCTTATTTTTTTGCAAAAGCTCCAAAATATTGACATGGAAATGGATATTACACTCATGATAAAACCCATATTTCTCTCAATCTTGGCTGCAGTTCTTGGTATTTTTGTGATCAAGATTGTATTTTTTGCAAAGAATGAGAAGAAGTACCATCCTGTTGGGGGCACAATATTTCATCTGCTGCTTAATTTCAACAAGTTGTATGACTACATGACTTATCTGACTCGCAAAAACTTGACCTTCAGGATTCTTTATCTTGACAACACTGAGATATACACTTCTGATCCTGCAAATATTGAGTATTTTCTCAAAACGAATTTTGAAAATTATGGCAAGGTATGTTGATTCTCCCTTTTTGTTAAAAGTTAAGGTTTTAGTGTACAGAATTCTTGCTTTTTGCTTGTTCGTTTCTCAGTAAAAGTTGTGTGAAGAATTTTACTTAATTTGTGTTCCACCTTGTTTACTAATTCTCTTATAAGGTGTAAGGAAGGAGCAATGGATCAAAGTTTCGTTTTCACAGTATGTTTTACACCTACAAAGTAGTAGATTTTTTTTTTTTCCACAATTTTTTGGGAGCTTCTCTAAACGTTCCTGAAACATCATGGATGAAAATAGTTGTTCGGAAATATCGTGAAAATAGTTGTCTCAATCAACATGAAAAATGTCTTTCGGTTTCATCTTTTGAGAATGAAACAGTTTCAATATTTTCAATCGACACGTTTTCAAATTTTGATTCATGGTAATGAGAGGCCTTCTGATAGAAGCTTTTTTTTTTTTTTTATGGTATGGAGACTGGAGAGATCCAGTTTGCTTCTAAGCTCAACATGTTCCCCTTTGTTTCCAAGTACAAAATTCGGTCCAATCATGTGTATCAGTGAATGTGTTGCGAAAAACTTAAGAGAATATGAGAAGCCTTTTTTAACACTGAGAGCTACTGGTCCTGTCAAAGTTGCGTGAAACAGTTCTGACATATACCTTTCCTTTTTACTTTAAATCTTGCCTCAACCAATGTAACGAGAGTATGAATACCACGAAAGAAGGTTGGAGATTACAGAAGAGCTGCAAAAGACATTTAAGGAGAATTTTGTCCAAGTGTTGTTCTGTGGTGTGTTTTATACTTCTATTGTTTGGAGCCATCAGTATAGCCACCTGAACTTTATTATTTCAATTGAAACATCTAATATGATGTTTCCAAATTTTTGACTCACAAGTCATGAATCATCACCAACAATCTATTGCGTAAAAGGCCAGAAAATGAGCTCTAAATCAGGGTGTCATCGAGCTGAAGCTGGATCATACTGACACGAGGAGATAGAAATTGGCCTTGATCCGTAAAGGGTAGAACTCTGCATGCTGCTAGTCCTACAACCGATGTTACAGTTGTGTTTGATTAATAATCAAACTCTGTTCTTGACTTGTAATGTACAGAAAACCGTGTCAAGACAACTGAAACTTGGTCGAATATCAATCTTTTCTAAAGTCTTGGATTCTTATGTTTTGTGCAGGGGTCATTCCACCATGACATTTTGGAAGATCTTCTGGGCGACGGGATCTTCACAGTCGATGGCGAGAGGTGGAGACATCAAAGAAAGATGTCCAGTTATGAGTTCTCCACTAGAAACTTACGGGACTTTAGCAGCGGTGTCTTCAAAACTAATGCTGCTAAACTTTCTCACATAGTAGCGAGAGCGTCATCCTCTAATCAGACGATAGAAATTCAGGTAAATTAACCACCTTCTATAACCTGAAATGAATCCAAATCTTATCATTCTTAAAGAAGGAAACTATGAAGAAAATAGTCATCGTTTTTTCACCAATCAATATATTTTGTCCAATTTTAAGGATTTGTTCATTTAATTGGTAATGAACTCAGTTTACATTTCTTCAATTTTCAGGATCTTTTCATGAGATCTGCTATGGACTCAGTTTTTAAGGTTGTACTTGGAGTTGATCTTGACAGCCTCAGTGGAACTAACGAAGGTTTTCAGTTCTCCAAGGCTTTCGATGAAGCAAGTGAAATGACATGTTACCGTTATGTGGATTTATCCTGGCCGATCAAAAAGTTTCTTAACATTGGATCGGAGGCTAAATTGAGAAAGAGTATGAAAGTAGTAGATGAATTTGTTTACAAGGTTATTCAGAACAAGATTGAACAGATGAACGAACCCAACAAAGACCAACCTGTTAGTTCTAAAACAAATTCAGTAATCTTCTCTGTTTTCGTGTGGTTGCATGATGAGTGTTCATTGAAGTGTACTATTTATAAGAAACACGACGAGACTCTATTTATAAATTTCCATTCTTTTTGATTGAGGACTTTTAACTACTTTCAAATAGCATAAGAGCCCATCCACGATTATAACCAACTTCTCTTTGTCGTTCACAGGTGAAAGGGGATATTCTTTCAAGGTTTCTACAAATGAATGAAACTGATCCCAAGTACCTGAAAGATATAATCCTAAGTTTTATAATTGCTGGGAAAGACACAACCGCCGCCACTCTTTCTTGGTTTTTCTACATGATGTGCAAACACCCTTTAATTCAAGAAAAGATTGTGGAAGAAGTGAGGGAGGCAGCAAAACTTAGAGAACATTTAAGCATTGAGGACATAGCTAATAGTATTACTGAAGAAGCATTGGACAAAATGCAGTTTCTCCATGCGGCTATTAGTGAAACTCTCCGACTATATCCTGCAGTTCCCGCGGTACATACTGCATCTCTGTGAAGTTTAATAATTATATATAATTATTGGTTGAGTTGCAGAAACTACTAATATGTGATGTCGGATTAGAAAGTAACTTACATTTAATTTTTATTAATGAACATTCCTTTATGATCTATAGTAGCATCATTACCTCATTTCTTTGTTGAATGATATGTTAAGGGATAAAACTTTAATTCCACAATATATTCAAAAACAATTCTGAAACTCTATGAGGATCTCTCGTAATATTTCATTTCCAAAAGTATTATGGAATAGCTAACCAGTATAGTGTTTTTGCTGTCATTGAACTAATGGATTTCGCTTCTGCTTCTTTTTCGTGAAATTTTAGAAACTCTATCTTTGATATTGGTATCCCGTTATGCTTAATTAGATGAGTATTGTGTGAAACTGAGTTTTGGTCTTAATTTCGCAAATGTAGATCAACTTGTAGCAATATCGAATCAGATACATAATCTAAGTTTCACAAGGTGAATGAATTAATCACTGCTAATAAAAATTCCACATCGAGCATATACTAGTATGATATGTATTGGTGATTTACTCGTAATAAACACTTTATGTATAATTTTGGAAAGCATAGTAAATGTGAGATATCACCTTCATTTCTTACTTATCATCTCGTGTGACAGGACGGAAAGATGTGTTTCTCAGACGATATATTGCCGGATGGATTCAGCATAAAGAAAGGAAACTTAATTTCTTATATCCCTTATGCTATGGGAAGGATCAAATCTATATGGGGTGAAGATGCCGAGGAATTCCGGCCAGAAAGATGGCTTGATCAAAATGGAGTTTTCCAACAAGAAAGCTCCTTCAAATTCACAGCCTTTCAGGTAAAAATCTGGCCTTTTCGTTCTTTTAGTGCTAAATTATGTTACAAAGTATCAAGAGAGAAGTAATTGTTTCCCCTGTGAGCAAGGTCCAAATCGATTTCGACACTGTTAAGCAATAGGATAGAAATTTCATCGAGCTTCGTTTGACCAAACTTATTGTGTCCAATGACTGTTAAGCTTGCACACTTTCGCACATAGAACCTGATCAAGCATACGAACCACCTCTTTGCTATTTGTAATACGGAGACTTGCGACTTATACAATTTTTATTGTCATTTGTCTTCCTCTGGATTTCGAAAATTTGCAAATATCTTGAAATAACATTTTTGCTTTTTGACTGACTTGACAATTGATGTTGTTCATGTACTGTGATTTTTATGACAATGTATGTTACCCTTATCAGTGGTTCCTCCAATTTACTCCACGGAAATGAACTTGGTTGCTTACGACCCTTACGTTACATGTAACGCCAAAAATATGATATGCAGGCTGGCCCAAGAATCTGTTTAGGAAAAGAGTTTGCTTACAGGCAGATGAAAGTTTTTGCATCAGTGTTGTTGAGTGCCTTCTCATTTAAGCTGGCTGACGAACAAAAACCTGTGACTTACAGAACTATGCTAACGCTTCAGATCGACGGAGGGCTCTATCTTCTTGCTAGTTGTAGGACAGTGCAGTGAAATGCAGACGTGGTGGCGTGGCGTTTTTCTCTCGTTTCTGTGACTTTCGACTTTTCTGTTCTTTTTGGAAGGAGTAACTTTACTTGGTAAGGCCACATTTACGTGCAATATGGTAGTTTTTCTGTACTTATACGTACTGCAGTTTCTTTTTGCAACCAACCCTCTTGTGTTATTGTAGAAAGAAAATTAGACTAGTACTGTCTTAAAAGAATTTCTAGCAAATTGTTCCCTATGCTATGCTTATTATGCACATTGTACACTATAAAAAAGAAAACGGTTGCAAATAATCTCCTTTTTTGGTCGGTGAAAGTTTCCTTTTATGTAAAGGTATTTTCATGTTGGGTGACTCAATAAAAAGAAAACAATGGAAGTCCGAGCCACAACATGTTTGATTTTCACATCACACATATGTTACTTGATAGGTGATACTTTTTTCTTTTCACCAAGTGGAGTAATAAATATAGTGGTGTTTTAATATAAGTTTTTCCTTTTTGGAACATGAAAAGAATAAGAGATTTATCCTTGGGGTGTATATATAATAAAGGATTCTCTGGAATACCCAGCGTGAAGTTCTACAAATTGATCACTAAACGTTCAGAGATTCCTCCAGCGTAGTATGTACAACTTCCTCTCCCATTGCAGCACATGCTGCACGACTCAACTGGCCTAATGAAAAGGGGGAATGTCTTCTTTAGTTACAAAGTTATACTTCAATATTGATTTTAAATTTCTTAGAAAATCTTTTAATTTTTGCGATTTTTTCTTCAAAATAGAACATGAATGAGAAGTATAAAAACAAGAAAAGGGTGAAATATAATGTGTTCTTCTCTAGTCCTCTCTTTGACCAACTCCTCCTATATTGCACGCGATCAAGGCCTCACTACTGTGCGGCCTAATCACATGACCCAACATCAACAAGTGATCGTGTGAAGATGCGGCTACATCTAGTCACGGTGTTGTCGTGGTACTAGGTCTTGTTGTGCAAAACTACGTACAAAGCCATTGCAATCATATCGCAACGTTATTACCGAGAGCTAGCCAGGGGAAGAGGGTGGGGATTCTAAACTTAGCTTTTCTTTTGAAATTTAAAGGGTCAATAGCGATCACCCCCTATCGTTTGGGGCGTTTTGCGATGTGCCTCCTATCGTTTCAAATTTCACACTTTGCCCCCTAACGTTTCGTTAAGTGTGCGATTGTCCCTGGACCGTTGACCGGTGGAATATTCCACCGGAGATTCCAAAACATGCCCAACACTTGCCCGATTGAAGGGCATTTTCGTCCGACCAATTTTGACTACTCCCCTAACCTTTTGCGCCAACGTTTCCCCCCTAACGTTTGCATACTTTGAGCAGTATGCCCCCTAACGTTTGTCCATGTTATGCAGATTACCCCCTAACGTTTGATTCATTTGTTGTCATTACATATGTATGATTCTTTTATCTGAATCATATGGTTATATCTTTCTACTTTGGCTTTTGATTATATTCATATAGGCAAGAATATAAAATTCATCAACTGATAACAAATCAAAATTTATTTGTTAACGTTATCAATAGCTATTCGGATTACTAGTTGATAAATTAAAGTGAATTAAATAGTCCACTGTGGAATAGGAAATAATATTTCATTCTCGAATAGCCTGCAAATCTAGCTACCCGGACAAACCACATTTGAAGAACTAGGTGTAACAACCACAATTTCAGAAGGCATATAGAATCAACTTGCTCTATATAGAGAGAATTGAGTTTGAGACTTTGGGGAATAATTTCACCTCTTTAACCAACTAGGCAATCTTTGCGGGCTTAGAATCTTAATCATTTGATACAACTTTATCGGTTTATCATCGTTTTTCATATCAGTATGTCACAAACCATGGTCCAAGTAGCACACATAAGTATGCGATAATAACATCTTTTTAGGAAACTAAATGATAAACCTCGAAACACTATTGCATTTTCCAAACACACCTATACACTCAACGTTTAATAAGTAATCAATTCTCCGTGGGACGATAAATAATTTCTACTTGATGTGGGGTATTTTCGTCTGGATACGTGTCCACTCTCCAACACTCCACGTCAGACTGCTTCAGTTCCGGCTGGATGCTCAAGCAGCTTTTGAGTTCGGAACCTGCACTCAACACCAAACGTGAATTAAGCCGGTGCCTTCTCCGGCGAAGGCACTCCGACGCTCAAGTCAGACGGATCGGAATATGAGATCTTGTTGAGCAAGGCAACAAGTCGAATGAACTGGGTAAAATAGGTCGAATGAACTGAGAGCTATAAGTCGAATAAGCATAAAGCAATAAGTCGAATGTGAATGGCCAAACAAGTCAAATGAACTGTGTCAAACAAGTCGAATAACACAGAACAAAACAACTCGAATGCAAGCCAAAATAGGTCGAACTCGAGCTATTGACGAACAACTCGAATGAGCTTGAGGAATAGGTCGAGGTCGACTTATATAACTCGAACTTAGAGCTTGGAATAATGTAAAACGTACCTTAGAATGAAGAATGGGATCCCTTTATATAGGCATAAGAATCCTTATTCAGCTAGAAGTGCACTCCAAGTTGAACTATGAGTTGAATAAGTCAAACTAGGATTCCTAGAAAATAGCTCGAATGAACTCTTCTGAATAACTCGAATGACCTGCGAGGAAATAACTCGAATGAACTAAAACAACTCAAACTTGGCCTGGAACAACTCGAATTGGGCTTGTGCAATTCGAATTGGGCCCCAAATAACTCGAAATTGGGCATGCATGGGCCTAATTTTGAGTTTTGCCATAAATTGTAATTTTGCATTAAAAAATAATGGTGTTGTCGTGGCATATGATACCGAATATTACGCCATGACGATACCGAGATTTGACACATCATGGAGTCCCCCAGTTTGGAAGAGTAATGTGCGAAAACATTGGTCATTCAAACTAAAAATAGCGCAAGAATCCCGGTAATCGTGCAACGAGTCGGGCCCTTGAATTTTCAAAGCCCAAATTTTAGAAAAAACATAGAAAAAATTTCGCCTGAAAAATAAGTCGAATGAACTATAGCTCGAATGAGCTATAGCTCGAATCAAGGGTATATCGGTAATTTTGCCGCTGATCGCCTCTATAAATACCCGCCGTACCGAGTCAGTACATCATCAGATTTTCGCAAATAACTCGAGCTCTCGAAAATAACTCGAACACAAATAGCTCGAATACACTGAGAAGGTGCAAATAACTCGAATATACCATAAAACAACTCGATTCTTCAAAGGTATTGCTCGAAATAGCCATATAACTCGAATACTTAGCCTGATAACTCGAAATTGCATGAATCACTCCATAGAAATTCTGACAAGTGAAATAACTCGAACAAACAGCTAACACCTCGATAAGTCGAACTATGCTCGTCAAGATTTACTTCCGACTTATGTGCTATATGCCGGAAGTGTTTGTAATCGAGCTATAATACTTGGGATCAACAAATAACTCGATACGTCGAACCACCCTCTACGAGGTTTATTTTCGACTTATTGGCATAGGTCGAATGTGTTGGTTTCGAGCTATAATACTTAGAAAATTTTTCTGAAATTTTTCAAACTTTCACGAGCTGATTCTTGCAACGGAATTTCATGCAGATTCCTCACGATGGCTCGTTCAAATTAGCATCGCTCTTACCACGAACCACCTTCATACTCCGAACGCCATCCACAATCCACACGTGCCACTGCCGATCGTGAGCGCTTCCCAACTCATAGGACCAGTCCTCCACGTTTGACCCGACCTTCCCGTCCAGTTAGAATCCCAGTTCCGGGTGCCCCCAGAATATTTGTACCAGCAGAAAGGTCCTACGAGAGGCGTGATCCTGAATTCGAAAGAGTCATTGATTTAAACCCTAGAACCGGTAATCACTAATGTCTTCCTATTTAGTATTATAATGGCTTCTGAATCAGACATGGAAACCACTAGCTCTTTAGGTGTTCCTGATTGTGTTGAGTCGTCGGGTTCTGGGTCTGGGTCATCCTCGGGTAGTGGGGATTCAGATAGTGATGCCTCATCATCTAACGCCCAAGGTTCTGACAAAGAAGTGAATATTTTGGATCATTCTGACAATGAATTTTTAACTAACATTGCTGAACCAACCACCATAGAAGATTCATCAAACGTTCCCGTACCCATAGAAGTGAACGATAGTATAGTAGATGAAACCATGCAGGAGTTAGTTGAAGAGGGTATAAACCTTGACGCTCCCTCTCCCATGAACAACCTTTTAAACTTTGCCGGTATTCGTCCCATGAACACCCATGGAGCCTCATACTATAGGTCTATGTATGATGTACCTGACCCATATGAGATTATCTTTCCAGGCCCTGAAGATCGATTAGACACTCCTCCTCCTGGCTGTTTGACCATCTTTCATAATTTTCTATCATGTGGTCTTAGATTTCCACTTCACGATGTAGTTCGTCAGATTCTGCTGCGTTTGCCTTCTTGTCCATCCCATTTCACTCCCAATACCTACTGCATCATCCATGCCTTTATTATTTTGACGAGGGTATATAAGTTACCTTGCACTGCTGATTCTTTCTTCCAAATGTTCCTTAGCAAATTTAGAACAACCGGTGAGGATGCGGATTTTTATTTTTTGACTGCTAGGAAGAACAATAGTTTCCTAACCGGTCTCCAGTCTAGCTTTGGGAAAGAGTAGAAGAATCAGTGGTTCTACATAAAAGAGTCCACGCCTGGAGAATTCAACTTCAGGCAAGATTGGACTGATGGAGCTCAAGCCCCCTGGTGTCCTCCTGCCTCTTTATCTTCTGATGACATACTAATGTTGAGAAGTCATAAGTTCGATGCATCGTCCCTGACGAAGAATACCATTCTACGCGCTGGGGGTACTCCGTCGTTCCATATAAGGGAACAGTTGATTTTGGTATATTTGTCTTTTATTCCTACTTGTCTCCTTTACCAAGTCACTCTTATACTTCAAATGTTATTTTAATCCTTTGTTGTTTGCTTCTTGCAGAAAAGATGGTTATCAGCAAATCAAGGCGTAAGCTCGCTGCTATGCAGGAAGTATTTGATGATCTGGCATCAGGTAGTGCCGATGCCGAGACTGGGGTCCCCGAGCCAGCTCCTGCTGTTGTCCCTCCTTCTGAAGCGACTGCCCCTGTTACTGTTACATCTCCTGCTGGCACCTCGTTGCCTAGTGCTCCTTCATCCGCGATTCCACCTCGGAGTTCTAGGAGTAAGACGACTGGCGGATCCTCTCAGCCGGCTCCTACGCCTTTGACTACTATTAGCGGTCGGGAACGCAACCCTGCAGTGATTAAAGCTGTGCGTGATGGAAATCTTGCTGGTCCGGATCCGAACGCACGCAAACGCCCTGCACCTTCAGATGACCGCCGCCGCGAGAAGCGCCCTGCTCATGACGATTCTAATAGATATACTTCTGACGATTTGGACATCAATGTCGAGGAGGTACCTCACGCTTCCATGAATGTTGGCTATTACAAGCTAACTGATACTGCTGCCATGCGTGCTTGCAAGGACTTCCTTTCTTCCTTTGACAGGAAAAGGTATTTTGAAGAAGTTGGTCCTGAGGGCTTGTGCAGCTGCACTGCTCTAGCTTTCTCCACTGTAAGTGCTAATCGCGTTTTACTTTTAATAACTTCGTTTAGTCTTCGAAATACTTGTCTTGACCCTTTTTTGCCTCATTTTATTTTCAGGCGATGATGAATATGCAGACTATGGTGGAGAATTTTGACATCTTTAATGATGCTCGAGCCGAGTACAACTCGCGATTGGACCATTACAAGTCTACCGCATCGCAGGCTCAGATTCTGGAAGAGCAAGCCAAGAAGAAAACTCGTGAGGTGGAAGCCACCATGAAATGCGTTGTGGAGGAGGCTCATGCTGCAAGTGAAGCCAAGTTGAAGGCGTTATCCAAGGACTTTGACAAGCTTCAGCGGGCCAAGGACGACTTAGGGATGAAGGAAATCTGCACCAAGGGGGAGCTCACTGCTTTAGCTGCCCGTTTGAAGGTTGTGGAGGATGAGCGTGACGCGGCGCTGGCTCAAGCGGCTACCTCTGAGCAGATTGGCTATGATCGGGCTAAGGCTGAGGTTCTCTTTCACCTCTTTCCTCTTATCATGATTTTAGTATGTAATTGTCTTATTTAGACTTTCTTGTTCTTGTCCTGTTGCAGGGTTTGTCAGCAGATGATAAAGTTGCAGCAGTTGCTGAATTCTTTCGCTCTTCCGCTTGGGGTACCATATGTACTGTGCGCGGAGGTTTTGATTTATCTAAGGGATATGATTATGCCTTAGATGATGTGGAGCGCAAAGGTGGCTTTGCTCCCGGTCGCAAGAAGGAAGACTTCGACATCCTTGATCGACTTGCTGAAGGAGTACCTGACTCGAATGACGAGGATGTTTCAGAGACGGAGAGCGTTGGTCCTTCTGAGACTTTCCAGCGCGTATGACAGATGAGATCCGTCTGGCTCCACGATCACCTACGAGCGCAGGCGAGGTCCAGAGCCAAGAAAGAAGCCGCTTCGCGTGCTGCTGCTGTTGCTTCTACTTCCAGGGTTCCTCCCGCCCAGGTTTCTTCGAGTGAGGTTCTCGAGGAGGGAGAGCTTCTGCCTTCCTCTTTACCTGTCGACATGCCCTTGGGGGTTCCTCTTGCTTCTGCTGACGTCGTGACTATCTCAGTTCCATCTCCTGACCCTGGAGCTGATCCCGGTGCTGTTGTTATTTCTGAGCCTGCTCCTGCTCTGGTTCGGGTGCGTCCTGAGGATGATACGTCCCCGTTAAATGAGTCAATGGATGATATTGCTCGACAGAGTCGAGGTGCATTGAAGTCGGTTGGCCTCCGTTTGAAGAAATAGTCGAGTAGTTGTGAGGCCAGCCTGTGCGCTGCGATTTTTGGGCCTGCGTGCTACTATCTCTTTTCTGCACATTCTAACATTTTGTCATTGTGGTGTTGATATTTGTTTGGTATATTCCTGTTGACATTGCGCCATTGTTGTGCTTATTCTTTGCTTTAATAGATATTTGATTTTTAGAAATGTCTTTGTGTTCCTTTATCCTCTGTGACAAGTTTTGTCTTTCCTTGTTCGTCTTTCAAGTTTTGTAGTCATCCTTTTGGTGATAAGATTGTGTCTTTGTTATGATTTTTATCATCTATCTTGTGAAGTGATCATCTTTTGAGGAGACTGCGAGACGCAATGCTCGTCTTTCTTTGATTCTGCGAGGCACAATGCTCGTCTTATGAATGGTCTACGAGGCACAGGTGCTCGACTTACGGACTGTCTACGAGGCATAATGCTCGACTTACGGACGGACTGCGAGGCGCAATGCTCGTCTTACGAATAGGTTGTGAAGCACAATGCTCGTCTTACGGATAGGCGGTGAGGCACCATGCTCGGCCTACTGAACGTCTGCGAGGCACAATGCTCGTCTTACGAATTGTCTGCGAGGCACAGTGCTCGACTTACGAACTGTCTGCGAGGCATAATGCTCGGCTTACGGACGGATTGCGAGGCGCAATGCTCGTCTGACGAATAGGTTGCGAGGCACAATGCTCGTCTTACGGATAGGCGGTGAGGCACCATGCTCGGCCTACTGAACGTCTGCGAGGCACAATGCTCGTCTTACGAATTTTCTGCGAGGCACAGTGCTCGACTTACGGACTGTCTGCGAGGCATAATGCTCGGCTTACGGACGGATTGCGAGGCGCAATGCTCGACTTACGAATAGGTTGCGAGGCACAATGCTCGTCTTACGGATAGGCGGTGAGGCACCATGCTCGGCCTACTAAACGTCTGCGAGGCACAATGCTCGTCTTACGAATTGTCTGCGAGGCACATTGCTCGACTTACGGACTGTCTGCGAGGCATAATGCTCGGCTTACGGACGGATTGCGAGGCGCAATGCTCGACTTACGAATAGGTTGCGAGGCACAATGCTCGTCTTACGGAGTCAGTCCATTGATACTTATGTTGATAAGAATGTTAATATGACGTAGACAAACAACCAAACTTAAATAAAATATGAAATTTTGTAAGTTTTGGGACTGAGCTCGATTAACTTCCGAGTTGCCTACGTATCCCGCCATGTATAAGTGGCTAGGAATCAAGTCCCCGTAGTTCACTGCTAAGTATTACAATTGGAGCTCTTGCGTCGAGACTCGTAATTCGTAAAAGAATAAGTAAATAAAGCATTGAAACTACGGTCCTAACTTGCCACACAGCTTGTTGTTCTGCTAGCTCTTCTAATTGTAAAACCTTCTCAAATTCTTGACGTTCCAAGGGCGTGACAATGTCCTTCCTCCCAATTCTTGTAAGTAATAGTATCCTTTTGTGCTTGCTTTTTCCACTCTGTATGGTCCTTCCCAATTTGGCTTCAATTTCCCCACATGCTTGGTGGCTTCTACTTTCCTTAGGACCAAGTCCCCCACTTGAAAGTTTCTGAAAACGAACTTTGTTGTCATATGCTTTTGCCATCATGGATTTGTAAGCTTGAGTGCGTTGGTAGGCTTCTTCCCTTGTTGCTCCTATTAGCTCGAGGTCCATTTGTCTAGCTCTTAGTGTTTGTTCCTCGTTATATGTGACGATTCGATAAGTTGGCATTCCGATCTCCGCGGGTATTACTGCTTCCAAACCACACGTTAACAAATACGGTGTTTCGCCCGTAGAAGTTCGTGGTGTCGTACAATATGCCCATAAAATTCCTGGCAACTCGTCTGCCCAATTTCCTCCTTCACCTTGCAACCTTTTCTCCAAACTCTTCACGAGTGTGTTGTTTGTGGCCTCTACTTGCCCATTAGCTTCTGGGTGCGTGACAGATGTGAACCTCTGCTCAATCTTCATATCCTTGCACCAGTCTTGAATCTTGAATCCCTGGAATTGTCTTCCATTGTCTGATATTAGTACCCTTGGGATTCCGAACCTGCACACAATGTTCTTCCAGATGAACTTCTTCACATTGGACTCTGTTATTGTCACAAGTGCTTCAGCCTCAACCCACTTGGTGTAGTATTCAACCGCCACCAATAGCCATTTCTTCCGCCGGACGCCACTGGCATTGGTCCTACAATGTCAATTCCCCATTGATCGAAGGGACATCCATAGCTCACGATTGTCATTGGTTGTGCAGGTGTATGAATGATTTTTGCGTGTAGTTGACAACTTCTACACCTCCTAGTATAACCATCGAATCTCTCATAATCGTTGGCCAAAAGTATCCTTGTCGGAGTATCTTCTGTGCCAAGGACCGCCCTCCAGAATGATTTCCACAGCTTCCTTCGTGAATTTCCCTCAAAACTTGCTTCGCCTGGGTGGGTGACAAACATCTTAAGAGTGGTCCCTCAAAAGATCTTTTGTAAAGTTCTCCATTGAACATGGTGAATCTCGCTGATTTATATTTGAGTCTTCTCACAGCTTGTGGATCAGTTGGCAATTTTCCGTTTTGTAGATAGTCTATTATTTCATCCTTCCAACACGCCTCGACTTCTACTGGCAAAACGTAATCTAGAGCTTGCGTTGTCGTTGACTCCAGGCCTTTGCTAATTGATGGTTGGTCTGCGGCCAACAATGTTACTCGTCTCTCCACAAAGACTTCTGCAGTGCTTGCAAATCTTGATAATGAGTCGGCCCGTCCATTCTCCAATCGTGGAATCTGTGATATAGTGAATGTCTCAAAGTTAGATGTCGCCTCCTTCAGCTTTTCAAGGTACTTCACTATTGCCGCCTCCTTAGCTTCGTATCTACCCTCAAATTGATTTGCAATTAATTTTGAGAGTCTGTGAATGCAATAAGTTTAGTTATCCCAAGCGATTTTGCCATCTGAATACCGGCTAGCATGGCTTCATACTCTGCTTGATTATTTGTGACTTGGAAATTCAATCTAATGGCATAATCGAATTCTCTTCCATCTGCCGATCTTATGTAAATTCCTGCGCCTCCCGCATCAACTGTGGAGGATCCGTCCACGTGTAGAGTCCAAATCTCCTTTGCTGCCCCGGACTTATCTTTTTGACTGCTTTCCGTCACCATAGCCACATCGATTGATGGTTCTGCTTTCGAGATAGTTTCTGCGACAAAGTCCGCCAGTCTTTGTGCTTTGATTGCAGTTTTTGGTCAGTACTCCAAACCATATTCTCCTAGCTCGATTGCCCACTTGACCAGCCTGCCTGATGTTTCTGGCTTTGCCATGACCTGCTTCAATGGTTGATTTGTAAGCACTATGACTGGGTGTGACTGAAAGTATGGTCTTAGTTTTCTTGCAGTTATCACCAATGCGTAAGCCAACTTCTCAATTTCCAAGTAATTGAGTTATGCTCCGTTCAAAACTTTGCTCACGTAATAAATCGACAGATGTTTCTTATCTTCTTCTCGGACCAACACTGTGCTGAGTGAATTCTTCGTTAAGGCTAAATAGAGATATAATATTTCGTTATCATTGGGTTTGATAATAGTGGTGGTGTTGTAAGGTAAGTCTTCAGTTGACGAAATGCCTCCTCACAATCCTCCGTAAAGGCAAACTTTGGCATTTTTCTCAACTTCTTGAAGAAAGGCAAACTTTTCTCGACGGAATGTGATATAAAACGACTGAGTGCCGTTATTCTCCCCACCAATCGTTGGACTTCACGAACCGATTTGGGAGATGGAAAATCCATTATAGCCTTGATCTTATCCGGGTTCGCTTCTATGCCCCTTTCATTTACCATGAAGCCTAGAAATTTTCCCGCTTTGACTCCGAATGTACACTTCTTTGGATTTAACTTCATCCCGTACTGCCTCATGATCCCAAAAGCTTCTTCAAGATGCTTAACATGGTCTTCCGCCCTTAAACCTTTGATAAGCATATCATCTATGTTGACCTCCATTGTCTTACCTATTTGATGGTAAAACATCTTTGCAACCCGTCTCTGGAATGTTGCTCCTGTGTTCTTTAATCCAAATGACATTACTCTGTAACAGAATATCCCCCTGTCTGTTATGAATGCGGTTTTGTGTTGATCTTTGACCGCCATCAAGATTTGATGAAAACCACTATGTGCATCACAAAGGCTAAGTAGTGCACATCCAGCTGTTGAATCAACCACGAGATCAATCCTAGGCAACGGGAAAGGATCTCGTGGACAATGTTTGTTCAAATCCGTGTAGTCCACGCACATACGCCATATGGTTGGTTTCTTTGGCACAAGGACAACATTGCTTAGCCATTCCGAATATTGAACTTCAAATATGTGACCTGCTGCTGACTTTGTCTGCACTTCCAATTCTGCCGCCTTATTCTTCTCATCACTGAAATGTCTCTTCTTTTGCCGAACTGGTCTTGCATTTGGATTGACATTGAGGTGGTGTACTGCAACTCGTGGGTCTATGCCTTTTAAATCCGAATCAGTCCATGCAAATACATCAAAGTTTCTTTGCAAACATGCTATCAACGCTTTCTCCAACTCCATTGGCAGTTCACTTCCAATTTTGATGATTTTCTCAGGCTCATTATGTATTAGAATAACTTCCTTGAATTGTCCAGAAGGCTTCATGCGTTCGATCTCCAATTGTTTCTTGTAACACAAAGTGGTTTTATCCTCCCTTTCTTCCTTTGTCGGTTTCAGTTCAACTCCCTTCATGGGAACATCAGAATCTTCAGGGGTTTCTCGCTGATCCTCTTGTGTTGCAAGCACCATCTCAATATCTTTAATCCCCGTAACTTGTGGCGTCCCCGCATCTTGAGCTTCAATCAGAGCTATGTCAGGTGCAGCTTTTACCTTGGCAGGTTTTGTTGATGTAACATAACAACTCCATGAATCACGATAGTTTGTTGTCAACTCTGCGACTCCCCCAGGAGTTGGAAATTTTATCTTCTGATGAACTATTGAAATGATCATAGCAAATGCGGTTATTCCTGGTCTTCCAATTAACACATTGTACGCAAACGACATATCAACAATGAGATATTCCACATTCAATGTTCTCCTCTTTGGATTGACACCAAAAGATGTTGGTAGCATTATTCTTCCAACAGGCTTGACTTCACTTCCGCCAAATCCTAATAGAGGTAAATTCACCTCCGAGATCTCGTACTGTCCAAGCTTCATTTGTTGTAAAGCATCCATGAAGATAATGTTAGATGAGCATCCATTATCTACCATAATTCTTCTTACATCGTGATTTGCAATCACCGCGGTAACCACCATTGGGCAATTCAAGTACCGAGCCTCCTTAGCTTGTGAAGATAAGCTATCAAAGTCGCTATCATCGAATGTGATCCTTGTATCCATTTTTTCTACTGCAAAGACCAGGTCTATCTCTGGACGTTTCAAACGCTCATACTGTATATCACGTGAAATCCGTTTCCTGCTTTTGGTCGAATCCGCACCTGTAGGTCCTCCGGCAATCACATTTACTCCATTTTCGATATCATCGTTACCGTTACCCTTCCTTCTTCTTGGTTCGTCCTTCTTTTCTTTGGGGAACGACTTCGCTTTCGTCCACCCGTTGATTCCTCATCCCTTGGTTGCCTATTTTCCAGTACATAATCAATAAGCTTACCCTTGAGAATGAGCCGTTCAATCTCCATTCTCAAGGCCCTGCAATCGTTAGTGATATGTCCATTTTGTCGGTGAAACTTACAATATTTTTTGGATTGCTTCATCTCTTCAGTTTGCACCATGGGTCTTGGAGATCTGAACCTCTCCTTATCCCCTACTATCGCATAAATTTCGCCAATTGGTTTCTTCAAAGGAGTCCAATTATCAAACCTCTTGAAAGGTTGTCGGTTGTGATCACGATCTTTCCCCCTAGGATCTCTCCTCCAGTCTTTATTCTCCTTTCCTCTAGGAATTTCTGCCAGGTTTGTTAATCCTTGATTCATGGTGATCTCCTCCACCTCAACCACTTTATTGGCGAGATCCATTACTTGCTCTATCGAATCAGGAGCGTCCCAAGTTAACACTTCAATCAGCTTTGCACTCTCGCAGCGGTTTTGCAACACCGAGATAACCAAGTCCACAGTGGGAGCATTCACTTTTCCAATTTCCAGATTTAGACGTTCTATATATTTTCCCAGCGTCTCTCCCAGCTTCCTGTAGATATTGAACAAAGTACTTGGAGACTTCTTCTTTAACCGATAAATGACAAACTTCTTAACGAACATGCTTTTGAATTGTTCAGCTGATTCAATCGAATGAGATTTCAAATTCTTGAACCATTCTTTAGCAGTTCCCCTTAAGCTTAGTGAAATCAGATTCGCCCTTAAATTCTCATGGTACCCCAGAATCTGTAGCTCGAGATCCAAGTCATCATAATGTGTTGCAGGATCAGTTGTCCCATCGTATTTCTTCATGTCAGGAAGTCTGACTCCCTCCTTCAGTGTCAACTTGCCAATCGCTTCAGAAAATGGAGTTGGTCGCTCAGTTGATGGAATATTTTCAGCGATAACTGGTTCCGGCCTTGGTTTCGTTTTTTCATGATGGTCTCTACTCCTGGATGTCGTGTGACTAGCTGCAGGTTGATCTTCAGAATCTCTCCGCTTAGAATTGACTTCTCCTCCCTTGTCATTTGCCCGGCTTGGGGCCTTGTTCCCTGCAGCCCTCATTGAACGCGGGTTTCTGCGTTCTTGGGAAGGTGATGGATCCCTCCGTGTTTGTCTTGTCATCCTTGATTGTTGTTGTCCTGAATTAGCTCGACGTTGTGTGTGATGAGACCTTTCTTGTTGTGTTGATGTTTGTCGTGCATTTGGCACTGGAACGTTCTGCTGCAATCCAGTGTTGGCCAGTTGTTGCACGATTATTGGTACCATGGTTTGCTGTAATGCTGTCATTATCTGAGTCAGTTGTGCAGGATTCAACAATGGTTGTTCTACCGGAGGTACGATTGGTTGGTCCGTCATAGTGCGGGCTTGATCCAGAGGGGCATTGGGAGCAGCTACTGAAGTGTGCTCAGAAGCGTCAGCAACTCAATTCTCATCTTGCCTCTGTGATCTTGTTCTCCCAGCCATTCCGTTCTTCTCTGCGGCTTTGCGGTGAGCCATTGAATTAGTGATGATGTTTGCTCCTAAGTGCGTTTAGCGGTTCCCACAGACGGCGCCACTGATGTGGGGTATTTTCGTCTGGATACGTGTCCACTCTCCAATACTTTACGTCAGACTGTTTCAGTTTCTGCTGGATGCTCAAGCAGCTTTTGAGTTCCAAACTTGCACTCAAGACCAAACGTGAATTAAGCCGGTGCCTTCTCCGGCGAAGGCACTCCGACGCTCAAGTCAGACGGATCGGAATATGAAATCTTGTTGAGCAAGGCAACAAGTCGAATGAACTGGGTAAAATAGGTCAAATGAACTGAGAGCTATAAGTCGAATAAGCAGAAAGCAATAAGTCGAATGTGAATGGCCAAACAAGTCGAATGAACTGTGTCAAACAAGTCGAATAACACAGAACAAAACAACTCGAATGCAAGCCAAAATAGGTCGAACTCGAGCTATTGACGAACAACTCGAATGAGCTTGAGGAATAGGTCGAGGTCGACTTATATAACTCGAACTTAGAGCTTGGAATAATGTAAAACGTACCTTAGAATGAAGAATGGGATCCCTTTATATAGGCATAAGAATCCTTATTCAGCTAGAAGTGCACTCCAAGTTGAACTATGAGTTGAATAAGTCAAACTAGGATTCCTAGAAAATAGCTCGAATGAACTCTTCTGAATAACTCGAATGACCTGCTAGGAAATAACTCGAATGAACTAAAACAGCTCAAACTGGGCCTGGAACAACTCGAATTGGGCTTGTGCAATTCGAATTGGGCCCCAAATAACTCGAAATTGGGCATGCATGGGCCTAATTTTGAGTTTTGCCATAAATTGTAATTTTGCATTAAAAAATAATGATGTTGTCGTGGCATATACGCCATGACGATACCGAGATTTGACACATCACTACTGGTTATGGTAAAGGATTACTAAGGTACACTATATTCACTATATATTTTTCAGTAGGCAAAATTCACCAAAAACGTAGATGACAGGTACATTAACCCGCTATAAAGACATTGTGGCAGTGTTAAAAAATGGAAGGAGAAGCTCAGATAAAAAGATGGTTTCGCCTACTGCATAACAATAACGAACATATGCAACAATTTGTAACGAACAATCGATTGTCAGCACACTTAAAGTGAAAAATTTCCCGAAGAAAATGAAAACCTATAAGAGGCGAACGTTAGGGGGCAAAGTTCTAGTTTGGAGCAAACGTGAGGGGGCAATCTGCTTAACTTGGACAAACGTTAGGGGGGAAACGTTGGCGCATAAACGTTAGGGGGTAGTAGTCAAAAGTGGTCGGACAAAAATGCCTTTCCATCGGGCACGTGCTTGGCACGTTTTGGAATCTCCGGTGGAATATTCCATCGGTCAACGTTCTAGGGGGCAAGCCGCACACTTAATGAAACGTTAGGGGGCAAAGTCTGAAATTTAAAACGATATGGGGAACATCGCAAAACGGCCCAAACGATAAATGGGTGATCGCTATTGACCCAAGTTTAAATAACAATACTATTAATGACATAAAAACCAATTCACATAATAAGCGATATATGTATATATATATGTGTGTATGTATATGCCTAATTTTATATATTGACATTTTTTTGTTAAAATTTGTGTTCTTATCCATTTGTGATTATTTTGGGTTGGTCGTTAGTTTCAAGAGTTGCAAACATTAATATCGGAAATTTTAATAACTGTCCTAAACTTCTGGAGTGCATGCACATAAAATTATTTCTTACAAGTTAATTTCGTAACAATTCAATATAGTGCCATGTTATAAATGGGTGACTTGCATAATGTTCTTTAGAATAGTTTTTCTAGGTTGTTGCCTTTTAACTTGGTCATTTTATGTTTCAAGTAAAAACTCAAACTTGATGATAACTTGAGAGAGAGAGAGAGAGAGAGAGAGAGAGAGAGAGAGAGAGAGAGAGAGAGAGAGAGAGTTTTCATTGAGTGACATTTGACAACAAAGTAAATTAGAAATAAACTTTATATAGAAAAAAAATCAAAAATAACTAATCCACCTTAAAGGTAAATCAATAGAATAGCTAATTTATCTCATATCTCCCCTCAAACTGGCTGTGTCGCTATAATAAGCATCAAGAGATTACCAAGTAAGAAGCGGAAGCTTGAAGAATGTTACTTTTTTTGTTATGTAAATCAACATCTGCATATATGACAATTCAACATTAGAGGGGTTCAACCTGTGGTACTTTGGGATTGTCCGAAACATAAAGTTCTCATTGTTTTTGGCCTATCCCAATATCAACTTACGCACGATATAGCAAGTCATGTACATAATTTGAAGATAAAGAAAATGAAACTAAGTATCTATAGCCACGTATTTAACTAACAAAAGAAAAGGTTATTGAAGGTGAGTGAGACTATGAATATGGTAAACATCGGGGACAAGTTATGTGTCCCAATAAAACCAACACCTGTTAATGTCAAATGAGCGCCATTTATAAAACGAATTTACATATGAAAAGAACGAAATGACTATTTTCCCTTAACGCTATATAACCCATAATAACAATAATAGCTAATCTGTTTTACAAAAGTAACCGAGACTAGGAAAATGAGCTTAATTATATTGTATTACTACATTAGGCAATTGCCAATTAACAACGATCAAGTTAAAATGCAAAAAACCTAGACATATTGCACTATTTATTGCCCGAGCACAGAAGGTATAACACAATGGAGCTCAGAGTCCCATCCAACATTTGCACCATTCACACAATTACCATTTGTATTGTCAAAATCATAGAATTCATATTGGCCCTCCAACGATGGAAATGGAACCCAAGGAGTATTTTGCTCTGTATGGACTTGTACGTTGCTCCCTCTCATGTTGTTGGTTTGTGCGAGCACTTCACTTAATGGATTGCACTGGTAAGGCAAATCGAGGGCTGGCCATGAACTATATCTGCCTACACTAATCAAGGAAGTGTCGTCTTGTGTAAAGCCGTTTGATTGAGTAGGCCAATCCACTTGAGCCTCCACCGGCCACATGAAACTTGATGTCGGGCCTAGAGGACTAGTCGATTCACATTTGGCGTTGTTCGTTTTGTTGTTATTATGGCCACTTTGATCTTGAAATGCTAATGGATCGATATTTTTGTTACGAGCTTGATTAGCGTTCGTTGTAGGAGTAGTAAGCGACTGCTTACTATTTTGTGTTGTGTAACTATTGGAAAAAGCAGTGTCGCTAAAATAGAACATCGTGTTCAAAGAAGGATTTCCCTGAGTTAGCACTCGGGACCGGTTGCTCTTCTTGTTATCTAGCTTGGCCCTCAGCTTACCAACTAGTCCCTCGTTCTCATCCGTTTTGCACATCGCATCAAAAGAAAAAGGCTCCGCATTTTCAAGCAAGCTCGAACCGGATGCAGATTCAGGCAGCTCAAAGTTGGTGCGAGCGTTGGCGCCTCTAAGTTGTCGAGCAGCATTGTCGTAAGCTCGAGCAGCATCTTCAGCCGTATCAAAAGTTCCTAACCAAAGCCTCACTTTTTGTAAAGAGTCTTTGATCTCGGCCACCCACCTGCCAGACGGTCTTTGGCGTACCCCAACAAACTTGTGGTGCCCCCTAGACGACGTTTTCTTTCTTACTCGCGCACCCTCATCATCGCCCGCTGGTATGACAATCTGCTTCATTTGTGTGCATAATTTGCTTTGTTTGAGCAGTGGATTGCGGTTTCAAACCTCTTGAGGTGCACGAAGGAGTAATATCTTATAATAGATGGTGTGAACAACTTCCACTAGAGACATAGCCCTAAATGCCAAATACAGCATTGTTGTTCCTTTTGATGTTAGTAAAGTTCGGATGTCACAAGTGCAGGCCTTGTTTATTTTGTCATAATAGAATACTCCGAAAATATTAGTTAATTACAAGAAAATATCATTGTATATGTGCTAGTTTGTATCCTTGTCGGGTCTGAAACGGTCACACAGGAGACTTTTTGGTTTATGTGATATATTGGTCCATAACTAAATGTGATTTTGTGTAGTCGATTTATTTATTCGTATAGTACACCGTAGATTTTTTCTATTGTTTAAAAAAGTTCAATAACAGTTCTATAAAATATTAAACTTGCCGCACTAGTAACTTACATTTTTGAAATACAATTAGAAGGTTCTTTAACTATTTACTTTTGAAAATGGCATGTAAAACCGGAAATCGATTGAATATTAAAATCGACACCTGGACAAGGAAATGGCCGCCCTGTGCCTACTGAAATTACTGGATTGATGTTAACATCATGTTTGTTTAGCTTACATATGGATTGTCATTATTTTGACGAATGAGTCGTTTTCCCCCAAATTTATTATCTAAGCACACAATTAACAACATATACAAGCTGTTAAACATAACAATATTTATTTGACTGTTCTCAGATTAAAAAGTCTCTAATTCTCTATCATATATTTGTGGATCCAGTATCATGATTCAGCGAATCCAACAAACATTGTGCATATAATTAGAAAAAAATTCATAAAACCCCCTGGAGTTTCAAAAATTTACAGAAAATTCCATTTGATTTGATAATTGTCTAGCATCTCTTATGATTTCATAAAATCTACATAAAAATTCTCTAACTTGCACAAAACTCCATTGTAGTTTCATAAAATACTGCAAAAAATCCTCTTGTAGTTTTGTGAAAATGAGGTTTTGTGCAGAGTTTATGACAAGGGGGTTTTAGACAATGAAAAAATCACAAAGGAGTTTCATGCATGGTTTCGGAGCATGGACCAATGATCATGAACAAATTTCGTAGTTCCCATTGTTTAGGAACATATTTATCTTTCCATATAGCTAAAAATTTGTTTCTAAGTTAACAATAAATTAATCTCTTCCTATATATAAAAATTAGAAACTGGGGCACGCGGATCCCCATGCACATTAATTTTTTATGTTGAAGAAAAAAGATCTAGAACAAAAAAAAAGACAAGAAAAAAGATATTTACCTCGATGGAAATAGTTTGAACTAGTGGGAAAGTGAATCATCATAATTGGAGTAAAATGGAAAGAAAATAATTTTTATTGAAAGAATATGAATTATATAGGGAAACTAAATTAATCATCCTGCTTAGTAAGTGGTATAATTAATTTTATCTAACTTAAATTATATGTGATGTACCATATTTCGGTACCGCCACGTCATAATATCCGATACAGTACACGAACGTATTTCGGGACATATTATGCCACGTCAGCACCATTATTTTTTAATGCAAAATTGCAATTCAAGGCAAAACGCGGAAATCGGCCCAAGTAGGCCCAAATAGAGCCCAAGCGAGACCTATTTGGGCCCGAAAAGGCCCGATTTGAGCTATATCAAGCCCAATCCGAGCTATATGGGCTCAAATTCGATCTATTTGAGGCCCAAAAGCCAAATTCGAGCTATATGGGCCCAAATTCGATCTATTTGAGGCCCAGGAGTCAAGTAAGAGCTATATGGGCCCAAATTCGATCTATTTGAGGCCCAGGAGTCAAGTAAGAGCTATATGGGCCCAAATTCGACCTATTTGAGGCCCAATTCGACCTATTTGAAGGCCCAATTCGAGCTATTTCAAAATAGTTCTAATTCGACCTATTTTGAGTCATAGTTCCACTTGGATTGCACTTTTAGACGAATAAGGACTCTTATTACTATATAAGGGGGTCCCATGCCTCATTCTAAGGGACGTTTTTATTTTTCTAGCATTTAATTTCGAGCTATATACATCGAATTCGAGCTATAGAGCAATAATTCGAGCTATTTTGCAATAGCTCTTGTTCGATCTATATAGAGTGTATTTCGAGCTATTTGAGAGTAATTCGATCTATTCGGGTTTTCTCATCACGGTTCTCAATACCATTTCGAGGTGTGCTAATTCGACCTATAGGGCCTAAATTCGACCTATTTGGGCTTATTTCGACCTATATATTCGACCTATTTTCGAGCTATAATTTCGAGCTATTGTCTCAGACGACAATACCTCAAATTCCGACCTATCTGACTTGAGCGTCGGAGTGCCTTCGCCGGAGGAGGCACCGGCTTAGTTTACGTGTGGTGTTGAGTGCAGGTTCCGAACTCAAAAGCTGCTTAAGCATCCAGTAGGAACTGAAGCAGTCTGACGTGGAGTGTTGGAGAGCGGACACGTATCCAGACGAAAATACCCCACATCAGTGGCGCCGTCTGTGGGAAACGATATACGCACTTAGTAACAAACACTAACACTCAATGGCTCAACGGAGGGCAACGGAGAAGAATGGAATGGCAGGAAGGACTAGATCACAGAGGGAGGATGATAATCGAGCACATGATGCTTCTGAGCGAACATCAGTGGCAGCACCTAGCACTCCCCTTGATCCTCCAACTCAAACAGCGAATCAACCTGAAGTTCCTCCCACGGAAAAACAGCTATTGAATTCCGCTCAGTTGGATCAAATAATGGCGGCATTCCAAAGGACTATGGTCCCAATGATTGTGCAGCAATTGGCTAACACTTCTGTTCTACAGAATGTTCAAGTTCCAATAGCACAACAACCAGCAACACAGCCTGCGCTACCGCAGCAAGGAAGGACTCATCCGACCCAGCGTCGTGATTCGAGGCAGTATACGCAAACTAGGATGACAAGGCCAAGGGATCCATCTCCCTCGCCTGAAAGGAGGAATCCTCGTTCAGTGAGGACCAATGCTAACCGAGCTCCCAGTCGGGCAACTGGTCGAGATAGAGAAGGAAGGGATGCAGAGGTGAATTCTAGGCAAAGGGTTCCTGATCATCGACCTGCAGCAAGTCGAACTGCCGGAAGAGATAGGGACTTGCCTGAGAGAGTCGCACCAAGATTGGAACCTGTTGTAGCAGAACACATTCCACTAAGGGAGAGGTCAAACCCCTTTTGTGAGGCGATCAGTAACTTGACGTTGAAGGAAGGAACTAATCTTCCTGTTCTGAAGAAGTATGATGGAAATACTGATCCAGTTGCACACTATGATGAATTAGATGGAGATTTGCAGGTTTTGGGGTATGGAGAGAATATGAGGGCGAAACTTATTTCGCTCAGTCTGAGAGGTCCAGCAAAGGAATGGTTCAAAAACTTGCGTTCGGGATCAATCGAATCATCTGAACAGTTTAGGACCATGTTCGTAAAAAAGTTTGCTACTTATCGCGTAAAGAAGAAATCTCCGAGCACGCTGTTTAATATCTATAGAGGACCTGATGAACCTTTGGGGAGGTATATTGAGCGTTTGAATCTGGAGATCGGTAGAGTGAATGCTCCCACTGTCGACCTGGTCATATCTGTATTGGAGCATCGTTGCCGGAGTAAAAAGCTTATAGAAGTGATAACATGGAACACTCCTGATTCCATTGAGCAAGTAATGGACCTAGCTAGTAAGGTCATTGAAGTAGAGGAGGCAACCATGAATCAAGGATTAATGGACTCGCCAAGAATTCATGGAGGCAAAGAGAATAAAGATAGAGATTGGAGGAAGGAGCAAAGGGGAAAAGATCGAGATCGCAATCGACAACCTTTCAAGAAGTTTGAGAACTATACTCCTCTGAGGAAACAAATTGGTGAAATCTACGCCATAGAGAAAGATAGCGGATTGCTGAGAACTCCAAAACCGTTTCGAGAGACTGAAGAGACTAAAGGATCGAAGAAATATTGTAAGTTCCACAGGCAGAATGGGCATTTTACCAACGAATGCAAGGCTCTAAGGAACGAGATCGAACGACTCATTCAAGGGGGGAAACTCATCGAGTACATCCTTGAGAATAGAGAGTCACGAGAAGAAAAGGCGTCAGCTGGACGCAAGCGGGATAGATCCCCAAATGAAAAGAAGGATGAACCAAAGCGTAAACGGGGAAATGGGAATGATGAAATCGAGAATGGAATCAACGTGATTGCTGGCGGACCTACTGGTGCAGACTCGGTCAAAAGTAGAAAACGCATTTCACGAGACATATACAATGAACGACTGAAACGTCCTGAGATAGATCTTGTCTTTGCGGTGGATAAGTTGGATACAAGAATCACATTCGATGATAGCGATTTCGACAGCTTGTCTCCACAAGCTAAGGAAGCGCAATACTTGAATTGCCCTATGGTGGTATCCGCGGTGATTGCAAATCACGGGGTAAAGAGGATAATGATTGATAATGGATGTTCGTCCAACATAATCTTCATGGATGCTTTGCAACAAATGAAACTTGGGCAATATGAGATCACGGATGTTAATTCACCACTAGTGGGATTTGGTGGAAGTGAAGTAAAACCCATAGGAAGGATCTTGTTGCCCACATCCTTTGGCGTAAATCCGAAAAGGAGAACACTGAACGTGGAATATCTCATCGTTGATATACCGTTCGCATATAACGTACTGATTGGAAGGCCCGGAATAACGGCGTTTGCTATGATCATTTCAACGATTCATCAGAAGGTCAAATTTCCAACGCCTGGTGGAATTGCAGAACTCACTACAAACTATCGTGATTCGTGGAGTTGTTACGTTACATCGACTAAACCTATCAAGGCAAAAACGGATCTAAATGTCGCGATAGTTGACATACATCCAAAGGAGACGTCTGAAATAGGGAAACAAGTTGATACTGAGATGGTGCTTGCTGCGCAAGTGGACCAAGAGATGATGCAGGAGGATCATACTCCCTCCAATATAGAGGACTCTTCGAAGAAACTGGATGAAGAAAAAGAAGACAAGACGACATTGCGCTACAAAAAGAAGATGGAAATGGAGCGTCTGAAACCTTCGGGAGAGTTTAAGGAGGTGATTTTGTCAAAAGATGAGCCTGACAAGATAATTAAAATTGGTAGCGAGTTGACTTCGGAGGTTGAGAAGGCATTATTGGAATGCTTGCGAAGAAACTTTGATGTATTCGCATGGACGGACTCGGACTTGAAGGGAATAGATCCTCGAGTTGCGGTACATCACCTGAATGTTAACCCAAATGCTAAACCCATCCGACAAAAGAAAAGACACTTTAGCGATGAAAAGAACAAGGCTGCGGAGTTGGAAGTACAAACAAAGCTTGCTGCAGGCCATATATTTGAAGTTCGATACTCTGAATGGCTAAGCAACGTTGTGCTTGTCCCAAAGAAGCCGACCGTGTGGAGGATGTGCGTGGACTACACCGATCTGAACAAACATTGCCCGCGAGATCCTTTCCCGTTACCCAGGATTGATCTCGTAGTTGACTCTACAGCAGGCTGTGCCTTGCTAAGTCTTTGTGATGCACAGAGCGGTTTCCACCAAATACTAATGGCAGTAAAGGATCAACATAAAACGGCCTTCATCACTGACAGGGGGATATACTGTTACAAAGTGATGCCGTTTGGTCTAAAGAATGCAGGAGCGACCTTTCAGAGGTTAGTTGCCAAGATGTTTTATCATCAAATCGGCAAGACAATGGAAGTTTATATTGACGACATGCTCATCAAGAGCCTGAAGGCAGAAGATCACGTGAAACATTTGGAAGAGGCTTTTGGTATCGTGAAACAATATGGGATGAAACTAAATCCTAAGAAGTGCACATTTGGTGTTAAGGCCGGAAAATTTCTGGGGTTCATGGTCAATGAGAGAGGAATCGAAGCTAACCCGGACAAAATTAAGGCTATAATGGATTTACCATCCCCCAAATCCGTTCGAGAGGTGCAACGATTGGTGGGGAGGATTACGGCACTTAGTCGATTCATATCGCATTCTGCTGAAAAAAGTTTACCTTTTTTCAAGAAGTTACGCAAGACACCTAAGTTCGTATGGACTGATGATTGTGAAGAGGCTTTTCGCCAATTGAAGGTGTACCTTACGACACCACCATTACTATCTAAGCCCAAGGACAATGAGATGCTGTATCTCTACTTGGCCATAACGAAGAATTCATTAAGCACAGTATTGGTGCGCGAGGAAGACAAGAAACATTTGCCTATCTGCTATGTTAGCAAAGTGCTGAATGGAGCAGAGGTGAATTACCTGGAGATCGAGAAGTTAGCATACGCACTTGTGATAACCGCACGAAAGTTAAGACCATATTTTCAATCACATCCGGTTACTGTCTTAACTAGTCAACCACTGAAACAAGTTATGGCAAAACCGGAGACATCTGGGAGATTAGTGAAATGGGCGATCGAGTTAGGAGAATATGGCTTGGAGTATATGCCAAAAACAGCGATCAAAGCACAAAGACTAGCGGACTTCGTGGCTGAAACTATCTCAGAGGCGGAACAAGCGCTTGATGTAGCAATGGTGACTGAAGAGGTCAAAAGTGACAAACCTATAGTTACAAAGGGAACTTGGACTCTGCATGTGGATGGGTCGTCCACAAATGACGCTGGAGGTGCAGGAATTTACTTAAAATCGGCGGATGGTAGAGAATTCGACTATGCAATAAGGCTAAATTTTCAAGTGACCAACGATCAAGCGGAGTATGAGGCTATGCTTGCTGGCATACAAATGGCAAAATCGTTGGGTATAACGAACCTTGTGGCATTCACGGATTCACAGCTGATCGCTAATCAATTTGAAGGAAGATATGAGGCGAAAGATGCTGCAATAGTAAAGTATCTCGAAAAACTGAAGGAAGTGACATCAAATTTCGATACTTTCTCTATTTCGCAGATCTCTCGATCAGAGAATGAACGCGCTGACTCCTTGTCTCGATTTGCTAGTACCGCCGAAGTGTTTGTGGAAAGGCGGGTAACTCTTTTGGCTTCAGAACAGCCCTCTATCGGCAAGGTATTCGAGTCAACACCAACGCAAGCATTGGATTACGTTCTGCCAGTAGACATAGAGGCGTGTTGGAAAGATGAGATTATCGATTATCTTCAGAACGGGAACTTACCTAATGATCCTCAAGCGATCAGAAGGCTCAAGTATAAATCTGCAAGATTTACTATGTTCAATGGTGAACTGTACAAACGGTCATTCGAGGGACCACTCCTGAGATGCCTATCTCCCACTCAGGCAAAACAAGTCTTGCGCGAAATTCATGAAGGGAGTTGCGGAAATCATTCAGGAGGACGGTCTTTGGCCCAGAAAATACTCCGACAAGGATATTTCTGGCCAACTGTTATGAGAGACGCTATGGATTACTCAAGGAAGTGTAGAAGTTGTCAACTGCATGCGAAGATCATTCATACACCTGCACAACCTATGACAACAGTGAGTTATGGATGTCCGTTTGATCAATGGGGAATAGATATAGTCGGACCAATGCCTAAGGCTACATGGGGTAGAAAATGGTTATTGGTGGCTGTCGAGTACTATACGAAGTGGGTTGAAGCTGAAGCACTTGTAAACATTACAGAGGCTAATGTGAAACAATTCATTTGGAAGAACATCGTTTGTCGATTTGGAATACCAAGAGTCTTAATTTCCGACAACGGAAGGCAATTCCAAGGTTTTAAGATTCAAGACTGGTGTAGAGACATGAAGATTGAGCAACGTTTTACATCTGTTACGCATCCAGAAGCAAATGGACAAGTGGAGGCCACTAACAATACATTAGTGAAGAGTTTGGAGAAAAGGCTGGAGGGAGAAGGAGGAAACTGGGCGGATGAGTTACCAGGGATATTATGGGCATATCGCACAACTCCTCGTACCTCTACAGGAGAAACTCCATACTTATTAACATATGGATCTGAAGCAGTGATACCCGCTGAGATTGGAATGCCAACTTATCGAATCGTTACTTATGATGAAGAGCAAGCATTAAGGGCAAGACAAATGGATTTGGAATTGATCGGAGCAACTAGGGAAGCAGCATACCAACGTACTCAAGCGTACAAATCCATGATGGTGAAAGCATATGATAACAAAGTCCGTTTCAGGAACTTTCAAGTGGGGGACTTGGTACTCAGGAAAGTGGAAGCTACTAAGCATGTTGGTAAATTGAAGCCGAACTGGGAAGGACCTTACAGAGTGGAGAAAGCAAGCTCAAAAGGATATTATTACTTACAAGAATTGGGTGGAAGGACTTTGTCACGCCCCTGGAACGTCAAGAACTTACGAAGGTTTTATAGTTAGAACACTAGTTTTCTAAATGGCCTTGTGGCACAATAGGATCGTAGTTTCAGTACTTCATTCGCTTATTCTTTTACGAATTACGAGTCCCTCTACGTGGATTCTCATTGTAATAGTTAGCAGCGAACTACGAGGACTTGATTCCTAGCCAACCTATATACGGCGGGATACGTAGGCAACTCGGAAGTTACTCGAGCTCAGTCCCAAAACTAATAAAATTCTTATTTTATTCTAGTTCAGATGTTGCCTACTATTTATCCGTATGATTACAATCCATCAAGAAACATGAAGATGAACTCAAACTGTCTACTAATTTTAAGTTTAAAAACGTAATCAAAACGAACATTAGCTTCGTATAACGAGCACTAGCCTCGTGGAGTCAAGCACAAGTCCTTGCACTCCCGCGAATAAAGCTTCGCAAGCGCAAACACAGCTTTGCACAACGAGCACAAGCCTCGTGGAGTTGAGCTCAAGTCACTCGTACTCCCGCGAACATAGTTTCGCAAGCGCAAACATAGCTTTGCACAACGAGCACAAGCCTCGTGGAATTGAGCACAAGTTCTCGTATTCCCGCGAACATAGCTTCGCCAGCGCGGACATTAGCTTCGCACAACGAGCACAAGCCTCGTGGAGTCGAGCACAAGTTCTCGTGCTCTCATAGACACTGGTTTATAAAACTTAAGTGTTTTAACAAATACAAAATGTAAACTTAAAAAGTAGACACATATGAGTGAAGATGTAACAAGACAAAACAAAGACATACTAAAGATGTTGCAAGTCAAAACTGTACTAAGCAAATTGTTAGAGCGCTAAAATCGCGCGAACGTTAGCAACAAATGCTGTACGGAAAGAATGTACTAGGACTAAAATGTATATACGAAAAGTAAAAATGTTCAAGAATAAGGCACAAATGCCAAAGATAAAGGCACGCAGGCCATTGTAGAGGATCAAGGCAGCAGGTTCAACCCAAGAGCCTTCACCGCACCCTCACTCTGCTCCTGGATATCGGCAAAAGACTCGTTCAAGGGCCCTGTATCATCGAGAGGAGAGATCTGGCGAGGAGCAGCAGCGGCAGCAGGGGCGTCAGGCATAGGCTGATCACCATCAGCAGGCTGATCCAAGATCTGTGGATCGAACCCCATCTCACCCTCCTCCGGAAGTTCATCTGGAGCAGCGTCAGTAGCAGCAGCGGCAGTGGACGTAGAGGGAAGCTCGTCCGCAAAGTCGGAGAGCCACACCTGCCGAAGAGGATAGAAGGAGGTGAAGGGGTCATGCTTCGGCTCTTCGTTGACCATAGTCGCTGCAGGTTCGCCAGAAGGAGGATCGGCCGGAGTAGGATCCGCAGCAGCAGCACTAGAGGACTCGCCGACTTCAGTGTCATCCTCGTTCAGGCAATTGAGGACATTGAAGTCATCCCTCTTGAACCCAGGGGCGAGAGCACCGCGGGCAATGATGTCATCAAGGGCCATGTTGTAGCCCTTGGTCGTATCAAAACCACCCCGCTCCATGGAAATCTGCTCCCAGGTGGCTGAGCGGAAGAATTCGATGGCCACCATCACTTTGTCCTCATCAGGGAGCTCCTACGAAACAAGTAGAGGAAATGTAAGAGCGTAATATGCAAATTTCAAGAAAAAAGAAATAAAATCAAGTTTCAAATGAATACCTCAGTCAGGGCCCTGTTGTAGCCATCCTCCTCAGCAGTCGCTATGCGAGCTTGTGCATCAGCCAGCTCAGCCTCAAGTCTCAGACGTTCGGCCTCAGCAGCAGCAGCATCCTTCATCGTCCGGATGGTGTCGACATGATCGTCGACAAGGGCAGTGGCATGCTGGCAGTCGGTAGTGAGCTGGCTGGATAGGCGCCTTTCCTCGGCAAGCTCCCGATCAACGGCGGCTTTCGCCGTCTTCAGGGCTTCAAGCTCCGCCTGTACTGCCTTCAGCTCATCAACGGCAGCGACCAGATGTTTCTCCACTTCAACCTTCGCCTCCTTGGCCTGTTTCTCCAGCCGTTGGGCCTGCAAGGCCGAAGAATGATGCCTATCCATCAAGGCCCTTTGCTGGTCCTGAGTCGTCATGACCATGTTGAAGTTCTCAGCCATGGTCTGGACATTGACGAAGAACTACAAGAAAGAAAAAACATTAGTGATAGTCAAGCATGTACATAAAACGAAGACAAGTGAAAGCCCCAAATCCACAAACCTCGCACAGAGACAGAGCAGTGCGACTGACGAGTTTCTCGTGGCCCATCGCCTCATAATAGGCATGACGATCGAAGTCCGGCATGAATCCCTTGACGAGTCGAAGGGCGGTAGTGTCTTTCAAAGTGAACTGCCCCGACTCGACTGAAGCTCGGACGATCTCCTCCACGTCAATATCGACGTCATCAGCATCATATGCTCGCTCCTGCGCGACGCGTTTACCCCGTCGGATCTCCTCAGCAGTAGCAGCAGACCTCTTCCTCGTTGCTGCTTCAGGGTTGGCTTCATTGAAGCGACGTGCCGCTTCAGCAACTGAGGGAAGATGCACTCTTCCAGATGAAGGTGCAGATGAAGGAGAAAGATCCGGGAGGATCGGCTCAGAACCGCCAGGGGGTGAAGCGGGAGCAGTATCAGCAGCCGACTGAGAAGGAACAGTCTCAGGCACTGGAGCTGGAGCAGGAACAGGGACAGGAGCGGCACCTCTACCACGCCCCGCTCCTCGTGTCGAGGCAGTAGAAGCATTACCGCTTCTTGAACTGGTACCAGCCGTCTTCGCACCTCGACGACTGGTCTTCTCAGGTATGGGCACTGAGGATTGAGGAGCGTTGGCGCCACGCTTCATCGCGGCCAGCCTTTTCTTTGTCTTGTCCATTACAATTCGTTCTGAAAATCATGAACAACGAAGAGGTTAGAAGACAACAAAGAACGATAAAATAAATGCGTAAAAAGAATGAAAACATGCATAATATTATACCAAAGACAGAAGGCTCAACGCCTGCATGATAAGTATAACCGCCGGCCCGCAACACTGGGGTAGTGGTCAACTCAAAGGCATCAAATTCGTGCTCTTTCAAGTTTTTTACGACCGCCAAGGTGTAGACTGGAGGATCGGGGCGTCTCGGTGAAGGACGGGCATCAGTCCAAAGCCGCTTGAATCGAAATTCCTGCGGCTTGGATTCTTTTATATAAAACCACTGCTTCTTCCAGTGGGCCCCGAAACTCGTTTGCAAATCAGATAAGAAGCATTGCTTCTTTCGTGAGCTCAGATAATAGAACCCGGCGTCTACACCTCTGTTGCGGAACTTCACTATAAACAGTTGCCAGAAACCGGCAACAGAGCAAGGCAAGTCAAAGATGCGGGTTAGCATTGCATAAGCATACATTTGAGTGTATGCATTAGGGGTAAAATGTGAAGGACAAGAGTTGAGAGAGGACATGATTTCTGAGACAATTGGGAAAATAGGAAAACGTAAAGCACACTGCAGATAACCACTAAAGATAGTAAGACACCCCTCTGGTGGGTTGTTCATCCTATCGTCTGGCCCAGGAACGATAATTTCATAAGTGTCGGGAATGTCAAACATATCGCGGTAATAATCTATGTCATGAGGTAACGAGGAAGGGAACTGATCAAAATTGATCAAATTAGGCGGAGCAAGTTGTTCGGGAGAGTTAGAGGAAGGAATGGGAACGTTCTCAGACGATGGTAAATAAGGCACTATGGGGAGAGGGTTCGATTCAGCCTCGTCATCTCCTAAGATGTCTACGTCTACTTCCATATCAGACACCCTATCCTTGCTGTTTCTCTCATTACTAGATGAGCTATCGTCACTCGAGTCGTTACTACTATCGCTAGTCGACGCATTCTCTCTAGCTTTAGTTACCTTAGATGACTCACTACTATCTTCCCTACTACTACTACTGGAAGATTCAAGGTCAATAACTCGCGTCATAAAGAAGGTTAGGTGGAGAGTTTACCGGCACGAGGATCTAGATCTACTGAAACTTCTTCGTTTGGGTGAATTTGCTCGTAGGACCTCTGTGCAGGGGCAAAGAGTTTCGGAGCGCCCGGTAATCGGATTCGTGCAGGTTCTGGTTGACGAGGACGATTTGGAGATGATGGACGTCGTGTGTTTGATTCACGAGGAGCTCGATATGATGACTCTCGTGACGGATTGCGAGCGTTATAATAGGCTCGTTGGTGTGATCGTGGTGGTGATGGACGACGTGGAGAACGGTTACGTCGGAGTCGCGCCGTTGTGAATGAATCTGCAAAAATGATTTATTAGCATTTTTCAAATATTTTCAGAATTTTTCAAAAAATTCTGAAATTTCTCTAAGTACTATAGCTCGAATTTCACCACGAAATTCGAGTTATATTTTCGAGCTATTCAACACTCACCCAAGGAGATAAGTAGCAGAAGAGTTTTTCGAGTTATTCACGAAAATTTCGATCTATTAAGGGTAAATTTCGAGCTATATTGAGGTTTTCGAGCTATTTTCTCACACTTACTAAACTTGAAGGTCTTTTCGAGCTATTTTCAGTCAACTTTCTATTTTTGGTAATTTCGAGCTATTATTTCGAGCTATTTTTTGAGAGCTCTGAAATGATTCTCAGGCGCGAAATGAGGAAATGAAGCTGGGAGTGGGGTATTTATAGGAGAAATGATGCGGGAATTACCAAAATGCCCTTAAATTCGAGCTATTTCTAATTTCGAGCTATTTTCAGAAAATTTTTCTGAAAATTTCGATGTATATTTTTGGAGGCTCAATTCGACCAATATGGATTTCGAGCTATTTTCAGGCAAATTCGAGCTATTTTCAGGCAAATTCGAGCTATTTTACGGAAATTTTTTTATGGACTTCGAGTTATCTTTTCCCAAGATAAATTCGACCTATACCAATTCGAGTTACCAAAAATAGTAAATTCGATCTATTTTCGAATTTTGATATTTTTGGTCATATTTTTGGTTTTTTATTACGACGCCGATCTCGTTGCACGATTCTCGGTTATGTGACTTCTTTATAGTTCGTATGACCAATGTTAGTACACATTACTCTTACGAACTGGGGGACTCCATGATGTACCATATTTCGGTACCGCCACGTCATAATATCCGATACAGTACACGAACGTATTTCGGGACATATTATGCCACGTCAGCACCATTATTTTTTAATGCAAAATTGCAATTCAAGGCAAAACGCGGAAATCGGCCCAAGTAGGCCCAAATAGAGCCCAAGCGAGACCTATTTGGGCCCGAAAAGGCCCGATTTGAGCTATATCAAGCCCAATCCGAGCTATATGGGCTCAAATTCGATCTATTTGAGGCCCAAAAGCCAAATTCGAGCTATATGGGCCCAAATTCGATCTATTTGAGGCCCAGGAGTCAAGTAAGAGCTATATGGGCCCAAATTCGATCTATTTGAGGCCCAGGAGTCAAGTAAGAGCTATATGGGCCCAAATTCGACCTATTTGAGGCCCAATTCGACCTATTTGAAGGCCCAATTCGAGCTATTTCAAAATAGTTCTAATTCGACCTATTTTGAGTCATAGTTCCACTTGGATTGCACTTTTAGACGAATAAGGACTCTTATTACTATATAAGGGGGTCCCATGCCTCATTCTAAGGGACGTTTTTATTTTTCTAGCATTTAATTTCGAGCTATATACATCGAATTCGAGCTATAGAGCAATAATTCGAGCTATTTTGCAATAGCTCTTGTTCGATCTATATAGAGTGTATTTCGAGCTATTTGAGAGTAATTCGATCTATTCGGGTTTTCTCATCACGGTTCTCAATACCATTTCGAGGTGTGCTAATTCGACCTATAGGGCCTAAATTCGACCTATTTGGGCTTATTTCGACCTATATATTCGACCTATTTTCGAGCTATAATTTCGAGCTATTGTCTCAGACGACAATACCTCAAATTCCGACCTATCTGACTTGAGCGTCGGAGTGCCTTCGCCGGAGGAGGCACCGGCTTAGTTTACGTGTGGTGTTGAGTGCAGGTTCCGAACTCAAAAGCTGCTTAAGCATCCAGTAGGAACTGAAGCAGTCTGACGTGGAGTGTTGGAGAGCGGACACGTATCCAGACGAAAATACCCCACATCAATATGGTTAAATTGGAAAAAGATATCATATTGAAACATAAATTATAAGGTTGAACTTAGAAATCAAAAGTTTAGTGTCTCAAAAACTTCTTACTTTATATATAGTATAGATTCTCTTTATGTATACCAATACATTGATTTTAATCGCTCTCCATCTTTAAGTTCCTATTGAAATGATTTGTTGTAGGGATTATTAAAGTTTTCTCTAGTACTTTCATACTTGCGATATTGTTTTACTATTTGTATACAACATTCTTTAGTAAATTATAATATCCAACTATTATTTCTTTAGTTTCATATATATATATACACACACACACACACACACACACATATATATATATATATATATATATATATATATATATATATGTATTATATATATATATGTGTGTGTGTGTGCGCGCGCGTGCGGGTAAATTATAAATCATTTATTTAATCATGCAAAAATTTTATTTAATAAATTCAAATTAACATTTATTCTTTATTTTAGCAGTGTTTATACATACGTAATACTACTAATCAGTTTTTGGTGGATAAAATTAATTAATAAATTTTAGTCACTTTTAAAATGTTATTGAATATACCGTAATGATGTATTATTCTTTTTTTTAGTGTCTGAATATATGACATTAAAAATGAGTGTTTAATTAGATTCAAAATATTATTCAGCACATTATAATAATTGTTTATCCCTTCTTTGGTAGTACATACATATATAACTTAATTTTATTAACACTTTTGCGATCATGCCCAAGAACTGATATGTAAATTTTAATAACTATTTTAGTTTGTTTGCTAATAAACATTAATTTTGTAATATTTTTCAAATCAAGTCAATTAAAAATATTGAACTACTATAAAAAACAATTAAAATTGTCGAACTGAGCGCTAGAATTATTTAAAATTACATTTGAGTTTACAATGATAGTTACAGACAGTTTACTAGTTGCGGAAATTAGAATATCGGACCATTGTGTTGTTGCATGCCGGTGTATAACTAGCTGCAACTAGCTAGTTGTCATTACAGATTTGAACTTTCAAAGTAAACTCAGCAATTCCTGAAATTTATATGGTAACAAAATAACTTAGATGCTGACAATTTGATTGATATTTTATATGGTGTAGAAAAAATAAATTAACTACTGTCAACAAAAAACTTCTTAATTTTTGCGTTAAAGTACTAATAATAATGACGAAGACGATATCGCCGAAAGTTGAATATTAAGCCGCAATTAATGAACTCGAATACGTCGTCACTAAAATCATTAATTTTGAGTGTGCTTTCTATACAATTTTAGGACATGTGCAGAGTGAGCGAGTTAATGATCAATTAAGGGTCTTAGCAACATATCATGTTTTTTTCAAACATTTTAGTCCAAATATATGATTAGATTAAAAAAATTATACTGTCGCAACTATTAGAGATTACGAGGAACGTGGGGGTATGAAGGCACGAGTATCTACCGATATTATTATTAGACTGAAGAGTTTAATAGGATAAAACTACAGCGCAATAAAAAAAATCTGGATGTGTTTGGTATAAGACTTTCCATGCTAGCTTCTCTACACAACGAATTTGATCATTGCCAAACTAACATAACAAATGCCACATTATGTGTTTTGGGGTGTAGCATGATATGTACAATCATTGAAGTCAGATGAATCAAAGAAGAGTACAATCACTTCTACCACGAGATGTGCTTATTTTTAGCGCTTACTTTTTTAGCTGTGCTCATACCTACTTTTTTTTTTTTTTTTTTTGAAACCGGGAGATATATATATTAGCACGCCAAAAGTTAATTACAAAGGGTACTGGGAGTGGTGAGATGGATTCGCCGGAAGTATGTACAAGCTAGATCCGACAGAATCAACGGCCTAAGCCAGTCAGGACACGACTGCCAATATTTACAACAAACCTCCGGTTGTACACCGGTATCAAAAACATCTGTCTAGCACCCATTTTCGCAAGCACATCCGCAACCTGATTAGTCTCCCGGTAAGCCAAAAAGCACTGCACCTCCACGAACTCTGTCCAAATCGTCAAGATATCCACCAGAAGTGCTCATACCTACTTCATTGCATTAAGGAAATGTAATATGAATACTAATTTTAATATCACATGGTAAATCGTTGAAACACACATCAAAAAGTTTTGTATATAAGTCCTGATCTTTTCATCATATCGTATAAAATATTCAAAAATCTATGTCGATCTTCAAGACGAGGCCCTTGGTGTACATTCTTCATACACTTGATGCATCCAACCCAATAATTTTATGAAGCATCTTGTTTGCAAGACATTACGATACCCACTGCAAAATTGTGGATCTACTCCAATGTGTATGGTCACCTCTCATGCCCATAGTAGTTCAAAATGCTCTTGTTTATCACTATTCAGCTCCTAATCTCTTGGCTTATTGTAATTTCTATTTCTAGCTAATTGACCATGAGATGCATTACGAACCATGTTTTTGTGTCGCTGTATTATGACCAGATAACTGTCCTACTTAGATGTTCTGCAGATATTATATGTTTCATCAAGGACTACCGTACATAGTATTGTGGAATAAACTCCTATGTACAAAGATGAACATATACTTAGTCACCGTCGAATATTTACTATTGGAACATTTTTTTCGAGGAAATTTAGCCTTTTCACTATTTAATAATAAGTTTTGATAAAATACAAACTTAGATAACCTCTTTCACTCAACCTATCATACATCCACTTCAATATTCTATGGACCCATATTTTGTATGGATTAGAATATAAAAATTACATAAAACAATCTACCCGAACTTCTAGTACTCTTCCTTTTTAAGAAAAACATACGAAGCGTGATAACAACTGCGTAAAAATTAGACATACCTTCCAGTTGAGTTCATTTTTGCTACATCTTTATCTTGTTCTGCATTACTAGAAGTTTATTCGCTAAATTATTGAGAATTGCTTAAAAACATGAAATCAAATTACACAATTTTAATATGAAGTTGAGAATAACACATACATTTTGTGCACGGGTTTTACTGAGATTAAATGACTTGTTTAGGATTTTTTGCGTTTAATATGGCTTAGAAATGCGTGCCTCACTTAGCTTATTTTTGCATGTGAAGAATTTATGTACGTACATTATTTCTTAGATAAAGCTAGAGACTTAGTTATTTAAGCAACAGGGTATTGTGTCTTACATCGATATATAAAATAATAATAATAATAATAATAGATTAGGCTAAATAATTATAGCCTCCCTAAACTCATGCATACGTATGCATCTAATACCATATATTTTTCGAATTAGGGACGTTTGAATAAGTATTGGCGTATGCAATGCATTAATACGTCAAGTTGAAAGGTTCATCGTAGGCAAGAGACAAAGACAATTAACATATCATGTGCAAACAATAATAACCTTTTTGTCCTTGACTTCCAAGGCTACTATTTTGTCGTTCCATTTGGCATTGATATTTTGCACTTTTCTAGATTGTCCGCACCCTCTCACACACCCAACCCGTTCTCGAGGACCGGCATTCTTCCATTTTGTTTGGATCCTTAAAGCTCAGTCGAAGAGCAATAAACATGAAAATGTTCTGCAAATGTTTATTTTGTTTCTCCGAGAAAAAACCTAAGATGGGGTAAGTTCACTTTTTCTGCTAAAATTTTAATTAATATACTTCTCATCAATTCTTCACATGACCTAGTTTCCTTTTTTCTTTTGATAAACTTTGGTTAGATCGAGCAAGAACAAAGATTATCCTTGGGAGATCTACACTCTCAAAGAGCTCGTCCATACAACAAAAAACTTTCACGAAGACAACAAGATCGGAGAAGGAGGATTTGGAAGTGTTTATTGGGGTCAAACAAGTAAAGGAGTCGAGGCAATATTATTCAACTATTATTGTTTTTCTTTTATCATCCCTATATAGAAATAAGTCATGAACAAAAAGAAAAAGAAATATTCATCTAATATCATATTTTCTTGATCTTTCAGATAGCGGTGAAAAGGCTGAAGGCGATGACTGCGAAAGCGGAGATGGAATTCGCCGTTGAAGTTGAGATACTTGGTAGGGTTAGGCATAAGAACTTGCTAGGGTTAAGAGGGTTTTATGCTGGAGGAGATGAGAGGCTAATAGTGTACGATTACATGCCTAATCATAGCTTAGTCACTCACTTACATGGACATCTTGCTTCTAAATGCTTATTGGATTGGTCGCGAAGAATAAAGATAGCAATTGGATCCGCGGAGGGATTAGCGTAAGTATAAAAATGCTTGGTTCTCTCTACTATAATTTGATTATTTCCTTCTTTGTTTGTAAATGTCCATTATATATATATATATATATATATATATATATATATATATATATATATATATATATATATATATATATATATATATATATATATGTGATTCTTAATTTTTCTTGGACGATGAAACAAATGATTAGCCAAACCATAGGCGGAGCGGAGCCTTGTCAAAGGCTCAATGCCGGCTGGCTTTAACCCTAACAATTGCTCCCCTCCAACCCAAAACTAACCTATCCCTTCTCTCAAGAGAAAATTGGACTAATTAACTAACGAAGATTTATCTTCAATCATAATATAAGAATAGCTCATAATTTTTGTACTGTATTTATTTTGGCCCTCTCGGATATTAATCATAATCTTCAATACCTTTTCTCCGGCTCTCCCCAAATTCATCTAAGCCCGGCCTTAAGAGATGTACGTGGAATTGCATTACGTTTAGGGATTTAATTGCAAATATGTATTTATTTAACTTACTAGTTCTTCACTGGGTGTATTATCAACGCATAATTAATTGGACATGTCATGAATCAAACAGTGGTCTACAGAGTACTTAACCCAATATTTGACGAAAAATAGTTTGACAGATCTTCTCTAATTTACTTGGGTCCTGGCATTTTCCTTATTCTAGTAAACTTTGCCGTAAAATAATGTGAGACGTACATTACAATGTTTTCTAAAACTGATTCATTCATATGTCATGATCGGTACAAATTTACAAGGAAGAAAATGTTAGTTCTTATAATTGGCCATATTACACAAAACTAGACTATGTGGATTTCACAGATACAAATAGAGATATACTAATTTAAAATACTTATTTAAACAATGTACGATAAATTTCAATATGCTTATGCGAGGCCAAAATGAGTATCGAATGTAGGATAAATTTTAAGACGCTTATGTGAATGAGCATTGGATCCTAACACGTGGATTTTTATGCAACTCAATATTGACTTGGACAGACGCCCATAAACTTATTAATGTATAGAAGCCCATAAAACCTCCCAAACAATGTGAGACAAATTTCAAGAGTTTACGTTTAGCATTGATTTCTGCTTTTTATCCTAGTAATTGATTTATTTTCACTTTATTTGTCTTGTGAAGCTACTTGCACCACGAAGCAAATCCCCACATTATACATAGAGACATCAAGGCCAGCAACGTGCTGCTAGACTCAGAATTCCAAGCCAAAGTAGCCGATTTCGGTTTTGCGAAACTCATACCCGAAGGAGTCACTCACATGACAACTAGAGTGAAAGGAACCCTTGGTTACTTAGCCCCCGAATATGCCATGTGGGGGAAAGTATCCGAAAGTTGCGATGTCTATAGCTTTGGTATATTGCTTCTCGAAATAATTAGTGGCCGAAAGCCCTTGGAAAAGCTTCCGGGGGGAGTTAAACGCGACATTGTCCAATGGGCCACGCCGTATTTGCAAAGGGGTGCATTTGATCACATTGCCGATCCTAGGTTGAAAGGGAACTTTGACGGCCGAGAGTTGAAGAAAGTGATCATGATTGCTATGAAATGTACGGATAGTAACCCGGAGAATAGGCCGAGCATGTTGGAGGTAGTGGGGTGGCTCAAGGGCGTCGGGAGTAGGAAGAAAGAGATCACGGGGTTAGAGAAAAATAATACGGTGGATGAATTATATGATGATGAGAAAGTGGAAAATTATGGTAATGATGAGACAGATTATGAGGTTTTTGGGATGCAGAAATATATGAAAACAGGAAAAAACAAGATGCAAGTTTTTTAGTTCTAGGGATATTTAGATTGTTGGTTGTATGTTGTGTGGTTTGATTTGTATGAGTTGTATATTTGGCCAATTCAATTTAAATAATCATATACTTAATTTGCTTACTCATCATATAAAATAATGTAAAAACTGTTATTATTTCTTAAAACTTAATTTTTTTCCAATAAAACTCATATTAAGTTTATATTTTTCTTAAAATTAATTTATGTTTAATTTTTTTATTTTAAAAAATCCTTAATAACTTTTTGAAGAGTAATGTTAGTTTATTTTAATATAATTAAAATTTGCAAGTACTATTAATATATTTGAAACGAAACAACACTAGAAATTAAACAAGATTATAGATTAAACCTTCAAAACATTAAACAAGATTATAGATTAAATTAAGGGATAAAGGCGTCAAACCCCCTATACTATACCCCTTGTTGCACTTTGCCCCCTGAACTTTTTTTTTTGGCAATAAGCCCCCTGTACTATGCATAAATAAGCACTTTGCCCCCTGAGTCCAAATCCAACGGCAAAAAGTATTGACACGTACTCAAATCCAATGGTGAAAAAGCAACTCAAGGGGCAAAGTGCTTATTTTTCCAAAGTACAGGGGGCTTATTGCCAAAAAAAAAAGTTCAGGGGGCAAATCGCTACACCCCCTATAGTATAGGGGGTTTGACGCTTTTATCCCTTAAATTAAAGTAATAATAATTTATTAAAGATGATAAATAACTAGAATAAAAAATAAAAAATAAATAAAGAAGTATTACCTGAGAGTTGAAGAAGATGTGTTGATGGAAAACTTTGATCTTACAAGTGCTTATATAGATTCTAAATTTGTGGGATATGAAATTTTGACAACAAGAAATTATTTCAAAGAGGATGGAATTTTCCCACCTTTTGAATTGGAGGGAAATCTAATAATTTTGAGGATGATATTCTTTAAATACATAAGTTTTAGATAATTTTTGGAGGGAAATCAAAGTTTGTGAATTATAAAAATTTTAGATAAAGATTCAAAGAAGATTTTCCTATCTTTTGATCTTTTCCCATCTTTTCCTATCTTTTCCAAAATTTCCCTTGGTACCAATCACTTGGAAAATAAAATTTTCCAATATTTTTTTTCCTTTTCCCTCATTTTCCTTGGAAACAATCGGAGCCTAAAAGTTAAATATAGAAAATGAATTCCTTTCCAGGACTTGAAAAAAGTAAATCACTTCCCGTAACAATAAATTAGAATATATAGATAAATCTGTACCCATCGGGACCGGTCAAAGCGTAGAACAAAATATTGTTCTCGCTCATGAGTCAATATTGTGGGGACAATTTAATCTGGCCCCACAATCCAACAATTAAAACATGGAGACATATTAATCTCTCCCCACGCTTTGAGGGGAGAAAAGAGGCGCATACCCCTCTGTCTCTCCTCATCTTCTTCCCCTAGACCTTCATTTTCGGCCACACAGATTTTCTTGCCTTTTGTATTAAGGATAATTAAAAGCATCAAACCCTTTATACTATACCCCTGTTGCACTTTGGTCCCTATCATTTTTTTTTGTAACTTGCCCCTTGTACAATGGATAAATAAGAAATTCACCCCCACATCTATTGACTAGTAGAAAAGAATTTGCCCCAAAAGTTTATTTTCGCGAGAGTTTGAAACATGAACATGGGGGTTTATAATGATTTAACCCAAATTCAATAAAATGCCATATTTTACTTCAATTTGGTTATATTTTCTTAATTTTTCAAACCCTAAATTTTGATAATTAAACTAAGGTTTGAAAATTAAGAAAATGTACAAACAATTGACGAAAAAAGAGGGCATTTTATTGAACTTGAAGCTAAATCGTGATTAATCCCCGTATCCACATTACGAATTGTGGCAAAAATTTGTTGGAAATTCGATCAAGGCCAAAGTGCTTATTTATCCATAGTATAGAGGGCAAGTGGCAGAATAAGAGGATTGGGGACAAAGTACAACATGAAGTATAACAAAGGAGGTTTGATGCTTTAACCCCTATTTTTTATTCTTTAAATCTTAGCCTTTTTAAAATTTGACTTAAGGTAAGTGTTCTGCAACTTTTGAAGAATACTTGCAATTATTCTTGAATTTTTGCGGTTAAATTGTGTGTTTCGTGAATTTCTAATTTTCGGGGTTTGCATATAATGTTAATTGGTTTTTTAAATTATTTGTTAGCATTTCTAGTATGCTATATTGAATTTCATAGTACTTTTGGGTGTGGTATATTTTTTATTTGAATACTTAGCATACCGATTAAAAATTTGTATATTTTATAGATGTTTATTTTTTTCTGTAATAATATGTAGTTTAAATATTTTTGTTGGATATTCAACGTATTCGATATTTATTATGGAATATTAGTTATAATTTAGCATGTAGCTTTTACATTTAACTCTTAATTAAAACATGACGTTAACGCTATAAAGTACCAAAATGCAAAAGGCCAAACGAAAGACCAAAAATGATATAAAGCTGTGGCGCTCGGAGAAAATTAATCAAATAATCATTCAAAACGGGTTGACGACTTGTCAGTAATGGAACTTACATCATATGATTTGAGTATTATGTACCTAAGTAGATAATTAATTATGCTTGTACTTGATATCAAGCAACATTGTTTGAATTGTAGCAAATGCCTTTTTGTTTCACAGATCTTGCGGAAGTCTCTAGTCACGTATCTTTCTATCAACGACATTAAATATTAGAATCATTAAGAAATATATCGAGCTTTACACGGCTTTGTTTGATTCTTTATCAGACTTTTAATGAATCTTTGCGGTGTAGTCTATGCCCTCTCTAATTTGCGATTTGTTATGTTGTTCTTTTAATATCCTTGAATTTACATGAAATGTATAACTTTACGTAACTGAATAAATAAATATAAAAATCTCAAAAGACAATAACTTAATTGGAAAATCTAATTGAAAACGAACCTGACCTTTCCCTATGCTCCATGCCGACAAACCTTTTTACTACTTTTTGCGAGATGAAAAATACTATTCTTAAATAGAATTGTAAACTACAGGTTAAGTAGGTACTTAATTAGACTGCGAGCCAATTCCATATGAGTTTAGCGCGCATATTCTAAACTTACTAATCCAAATGGTCGTTTAACTACTGATTGTTATGATTGGATGAATGTGATGAATGGATTATATAGAGTAGAGACTAGAGTTAAATAATGCAAGTTGTGATTTTTAGTTTACCATAAAGTTGCTCGCACTAATTAAGAAATATATTGATTATTTCCTCTTTGATTGAGAATCTTTTTTTCTTTCTGAATATTTAAAATGTTTTATTTTAATCCTTAGAAATAGTGAAAACCCATTTCAAGCATTCAAATACCATTGATTTGATTATTTGTTACAAGAAATAAAAGTGTTGTACTAGTAACTAATTATGAAGAAAAACAACTAGAAGAGCGAATGAGTTACTAGTAAACTAAAGTTGTTTACACAACCTTTAAACTCTTGGAACTTTTGTGTAATTAGTCAACCCAGAAAGAGTATAAAGAGGACGTGCTTAGTAAACGAAGATTCAGAACGACAGTGTTTTAGCACCGGATTAGACAAGACATAACATTGAACACCTAATTTTTGTACCCAGACTCTATAATTAAGAAGGATGAGGCAGTAGACACACAATAATGTCAACAATTTCATTCAAGTTGGCTTGACGAAATAAAAGATTTCAATAGAAATTTTGTATAATCTGAAATTTCCATCAGAACATTAATTAATTTTTATAGGACAGTTATTCAACCTGAAGGAAAGGGTGCAATTTCTGTGGAAACTAAAAGAGGTAATAAGAAGAATATTAATGATGTATATGTATGTGCCAAACTTAAAGAGCCATCTTCTTAGTGTTGCAAAATTAATTCAAAAATAATACTGACCTGTCCTGAATGAGCAATGTATTATCGTAAGTGCACGAGTCTCAAGTAATGTAGGGATAGCAAAGATTAATGTCCCAAAATATTGATCCCTCAAAGAAGTTAATTTAAAGATGCAATTCTTAATTCAATCCCATTTTAAGTACTCAAACCCTGCTAATTATAAAAGCAACTAGGTGGTTTTGAGATATATGTCACTGCGGAATACAAAATGTAAAATAAAGTATCTTTAGAGATAGTTCAGCTATTGTTCAGAATTCAAGTTTCATTGATGATCATATCAGTATTAATAGACAAATACATTTAGTATTTTCCTAGTAATTAAACAAGCATCACTAAGTTATTGTTTCTAACGATAATTTCTTATGTTTTTTCAGGTTAAATTTCATATCACGAAAATGCTTATTACTAAGTAAAATCTATAAAATAAGACAGTCAACTAGAAATCTCCCTAGGTAATCATGTCGGCTTGCAAGAACAAGTCACACGGTTATCTTTTGTTTAGAGGATCAATCGTCAACGTTAGAAAAAAAAGGATTTTATTAAGCAATAAGTCTAGACAAATATATGAACTATCATGTAACTAACCATTTCCAGTCATGCAATTATACATTTAGCAACAAAAAACCATTAATTAAATTGGGCATCATTGCAACTTGTAATTTTTGGAATGACTACCTTAGTTCATATAACAATATCATTAATAATAGTTAATTGCTCCACATGCAAGCATAGAGCATATGACAATCATCATAAACAAATAAATTTAAATAAACATAAATAAATACTAAAAACTCATAGGACAAAGATCCATCAACAATTACTTCCACTACAAAAAAAGTATTTTTTTGTGACGATTTTATACGCCGTAGTACAATTTTCACCGCATAAATGTTAGTAAATATGACGATATAAGATATTGCCACATAAGTGTAACTTTTTATGTGACAATCCCGAATTTCGCCATATAAGTTAAACTTTCGTCACAGTTTGTATAATTTGAGTGACAAAACACCATTTCGCCATAAACTTTGTCACTTGAACTGCTTCACTAAGAAAGCGGCAAAACTCCCGCTAATTTGCAAAAATCTCCCTCCGTGATTTTTTCGTTATCCCTCAATTTCCTTTTGCCACAAAAATAATTAATTTATCAAAAAAACTTAAACTACGTCGTTTTGGTCAATTTTACATTTAGTTTCAGATTATACACCCTTAGTAAGAAAAACACCCCAAACTCAAAGGTAGAAGATTCTACCTCTCTCGACCAAAAACACCTCCCCCACGAAAACCCTTTTCGAGCAGATCTAAAAAATTTGATCCTTCTCTCTCGTTTTTGCACTCACTCTTCATATGAAATGGTAAGAAAACCCTTCTTCTCTCTCATATTTGAAGATTAAGTTATAAATTCATCCTATACTACCCTAATTTCTCGATTTTGTGATGTTTAACAGGTGGGTTTGTTCGACTACAATGACATAATTGTGATCTTGTGTAAGTTGTATCTAATTTTAGTTTTGTTTAGCTTATATGAGTAAATAGTTGGGTATTTGTTGTTTTTTCTCAAAAAAATTTAACAAGTATGGATTATGATTTGGGGATTAGGGTTTTTGAAGTTCTACATGTACATTTCTGCCACTTTTTTGTGCAATGGTGATGTTATATTTTGTTGACATTCATCTTACTTCCAAAAAATTATTAAAACTTATGTTCACAACTTTATAATCTGCTGATTTTCGTGTTTGTTTTGTTGTTTCTAAGTAAAAGCTCTTCAAAAAAGTGTGAATTTGTAAAATCTCTTCATAACTTTATAAGCTACTGCTCTTGCTGTGATTTTTTGGGTTAAAAGTTGTTACAAGAATGTCTGTATTTGAATATTCTGTTTATTACTTTGTAAATTGATGGTTTTCGTGTAATTTGTGGGTTTTATTATCTAAACTATGGTTTCTTGTGGTTTGAGTTGTTAAGAAAAATTACATTATTTTGTGAAGGATCATCAAATGGAGTTTGGGAGTAACTTTCATGGCAAAGGATTGAGATTCTGCAGAAAAGGAGAAAAGGTAGGTTTAATTTCTGATTGTGTTATAGTTGAATGATTGTTGGTCTATTTATAAGTAGTAACAGAGAAATTGGTTTTTGGTTATGAAGGTTTTGTTGTCCTAGCCTTTACTAAATTTTTCATATGTATATATTTTGGATTTAACTTGTTCTAGTTTAGGTTGTAGAAAGTGTTGGTATTGTGTATTACTCTTAGTTTTGAAGGTTGTAGCGTCTTAGCTTCATCAACTTTTTTTATGCCTATAAGATTGGTTGATATGTTGCACGAAAAATTACGTGTTGGTCTCGATTTTGTTGATGTTTAACAGGTGGGTTTGTTCGACCTCGTTGGATAGCTAACGTTTCCCCATAACTTGTGTGAGTTCCATCTTACTTTAGCTTTAAAATATGCTGTCTTTGTGTGGTTTTTGTTATTCTTAAGTAGAAGCTCTTCAAAAAATGAGTGGTTTTGTAAAATATCTTCGTAGATTTATAAACTGCTATTATTGTTATATTTTTTTTGTTAAAAGTTGTTGGTCTTGTGTATTACTTTCAAATTATGTTGAAATTTTTGTTCATAACTGTAGAAATTGTTGGTTTCATGTCATTTTTGTTGTTAAGTGAAACCCTGCAAAATTGTGTGGAGTATTTGTGATTTCTTTTTAGAACTTGGTTGGCTGGTCATTTTTTGGTGATTAGTTTTGTTAAAAGTTGTTTAGGAAATGTTTGGAATTGCAACTTTACTTCATTATTATATAAACTGTTGTTTTTCAACATCATGTGTGTTGTTGAGTAAAAGTTGTTTAATAAATGTGTGTATTTGTCATTCTACTTATGACTTTGGAAACTGATGATTTTCATGTGGGTTGAATTGTTATTTTTGGATGTTTTTACTGTAGTTTTTAAGTAAATTTACATTACTTTATGCAGGTTTAGCAAGTGGAGTTGTTTACCTGTTTAATTTCTCGGGGATTAGATTGAGATTCTGTTGAAAAGGTTCGTAGAGTTTCTGGTTATTTTATAATTTAGTGATTTTTGGTAAAAGTTCTTTATAACTTTGTTAGTCTCGTGTTTTGCTTTGCTAAAAGGGCTTCAAATATTGTGTGTATTTGCAATGTATCTGCATCACTTTATAAATTGTTGTGTTTTTGTCACTATTTATTTTGTTATGCAAAAGTCCTTCTCAAATTAATAGGATTGGTAATTTCAGTTTTTGTTTCTTGGTAAATTGATGATTTTTCATGTGATTACGTTGTTCATTTCTAAACTGATGGTTTCCATGTGATATAAGTTTTTAAGTTAAATTACATTGTTTTGTGAAGAATTATATACTACAGCTGGAGTAGTTTGGTTGGGAAGGATTGAGAGTCGGCGTATAATCTGAAAAGGTTTGTTCCTGCATCTCCAAAGCTTTCTGTTTAATTCTCTTATCCATTATATTTTTTCATCATGTACAATATAGAGATTAGATAAAACAGTTTTGACATCTTTTTTTTGCATATTTATACATAATGCATTTAACAAGGGAATGTTGGAGTAAAGGGAGCAGTTGGAAGATGAGTTCGAAGCATAAAATGCTAAAAATCGGAGGTATGAACACCAACTTGAGGCTATGCAAGTGCAGATTCATAAGATGCACAACATTTGGCGAAGACTTAAATAGGTAATGATGCCATAACCCTGTTGTTTAGTTTTCTAAGATATACCTATTACTATGATGATAACTAGGGGAAATGAGCATCGTGTGCCATGAGTTTATGTGAAATACGTTTCATTTGGATTTTGAACAGCCTATAGAAATGAAAAGTATAATGAAGACTACGGAATTGTTGGCTGATTTTGTTAAATGTGTGAAAATGTATAAGTTTATAATGAAGTTTATGTAGAAGTGCGATTATAGGATTTAATAAGTGTGTGAAAATGTTGTGGATTGGTGAAATTGTTGGTTGACTTTGATAATTTCATTCAATATGTTTATATATGTTGTGGGCAAATGTTGGATTTTGGTAGCTTATGCCATCTAAGGAGTTATATGATTTGATATATTTACAAGTTTATGGTGTTTGCATATGGTTTGTGTAAGTGGGGCTACAATGAGTTTGAACATGTTGCTCTTTTCTTATGGTTTGTATTCTTGTAAGTAGCATCTTGTTTTGTGTGAACGTGCTGCTCTTTACTTGTAGTTTGTGTTCATGTCAGTAGCATCTTGTTTTCTGTGAATGTGGTAGAATTTGCCCAGTTAATTTCATGTTGAATCGTTTTGTGGTCAGTCATTTGTGATCAGTTTTGTAGGTGTGCAATCATCATCTTCACCAAACATAGAGATTATGGCAGATTTTTTTGAAGTCTCTGGATATTGAAGTAAATGAAGAAGGGTGAAAGTTCCTATTTTGATGACTTATGATTACTAGAACTATCTGCTCTCCAGTTGTAAAAGTTATTTTGACTTTTTTTCGGGAGAAACCATGTTATGTATATTATGAAAGATCTCCAGTAATATTATGTTATGTGAAAGCATGTACATTTTAGTGAGTTCTTAGTTCTACTATTTGTTATTATGTTGCTTTCTCATAATGGTTATTGCATAGCCAATCACATTCTATTGTATTATGTGTAATTGTGAATGAGTTAGGTGCATTTCTGATTAATAAGCGCGACAATAAAACTAAATCGTACAAAACTCTTGAGTGACAATAACTAATATCTCAATGACAACAATTTTGTCACAAGAAAAATCTAAATAACATGTTCTAATGACAATATTTATCGTCGTAATAAGTTTTTTTTTGTCAAGATTACCTAGTATGCAAAATATATTGTCACAACAAACATGTAATGTAAAGGCTTTATGTGACGATACGGTGCTACGATGACGAAATTCTACTACTCATATGACAACAAAATCGCCATTTAAATTATAATTTTTGTGGCAAACATATTTTCGTCACAACTATATGTGACGACAATAGAATTTTGTCACATAAACCTAATACGACGGGGCCAAAGCGGCGAATTTTGTGACGAAATATTTAGTCATATAACGTTCATACGACGATTTTTTGGGATTAAATGACGATGTTTTGCGTCGCCAAAAATCACCTTTTTTTGTAGTGTTCTAAATTATGAACATCGATGAACTTTGCCGAGCATCGATAAGACACATGCTTAACCCTATCCACTGCTGAAGAACTCTTACAAAAACTTAGGACAAGAAAAGACAGAAAGTAAAAGTGTTTAGCATATGACTAGAAGAACTTTTCTTGAATTATATTCCAATTCCTGTATTTAATTGTGAGACTTGTAGATCTTTTTGTCGATTTTAGGACGATTTCGTAAGATTTCAACACGTTTTGGCATTTCCATATGGATCATGACCATGTTAGCGCATAACACTACCAATGTTGTACATGCAATGGTTATGTTAACTTTTTGGCCTAGTACATTGGCAACGCTGGTCGACTTCCCGACAACGTTGTTAATGTTGGTCATGTAGTAGCTTTGCGTTACTTCATCATTTCGGCCATAACTTCTTCTTCATAATTACAATCGTTTTTTGCATTAGAAATTAGATATTCGTGAAATTACAATGATATATGAAAATTTGTTTAATTCGTCTAGCACAGTTCCCAGTAATTCTCAGAAGTTTGCTCTTTGTTGCTCATTTTACTTATTTTTGCTTCTTTTTGTCAAACTCTAACCCAAACCTATTAAACACAGAAACAAACATAAAAATACTCATAATGCTCAAGAGTATTTTTAGATGAATTACATCTTTAGACTCAAAATGTTAAAAGAGTACAATCATACCCGTATTAGATACTTAGTACATCAGAGTTGTGCCTAATAGTACCATTGCTATAGTCGAGATGAGTTCTAACAAGGTATTCCCATGGTAATACCTTTAGATGAGAAGATTGATTATAAAAGTGAAACCATTGACCAATCTCAACTTTGACATCAGAGATATGGGCTTTCTGAAGAAAAAGGGTTGCTACTTCTCATGCAAAATATTATGGTGATCAAGCTTCCAAATATTGAAGAAACAACTAAAGTTTATAAATGTTGCATATACGTCAAAATGCATCAACTACTTTTCTCAAAACACATTGGAGAGCTTAGGAGCCATTGTAACTTATTCATAATGATATCTCGGTCCGTCTACAACTCATTCTCTTGTAATTTTTTTTTTTTAATTCATCTTGTTTGTCGATGACCAAAATCGTATGATGTGAGCTTATTTTTTAAACGAGAGGTTAGAGGGTTATTCTATATTTCTCAAACTCAAGGCACTTGTTGACAAACTAAGCAATCATGAAATTAGAACTGTTATGACGGGTCGTGCATGCGAGTTTATTTACACTCCTTTCATGGAGTATTATAAGGAAATGGGATTCAAATGAAAGTTACTATTCAAAAGAAGCCCTCAACAAAATGGGGTTGTTCGGAGAAAAACTGCACAATTGTGAAAATGGCTAGAAGCATGATAATTGGTAAATTACTACCTAATATGTTTTGGGCAGAAGCAGCTCATATAACTATTTATATTTTGAATATATGTCCATCAAAAGCTGTGTAAAATAAAGTATCATTTGAAGCTGGTATAAGAAGAAACCAGTGGTATATCACTTGAAGATTTTTGGTAGCATTGCACACTCAAAAATCTCTATCACAAATAGACAAGTTCGATAAGAAACTCAAAAAACCCATCCTCATTGGGTGCAATGATGAATCTAAGGGCTATGGTATTTATATTCCTTTAAATTAAATGCTTGTAATATGAAATATGTGATATTCGACGAGATATCCACATATTTACAAATGCTTGTAATATGAAAGATGTGATATTCGACTAGATATTCACATAGTGATGGCACGAAAGTTTATCTCAATCATTTGTTCATGAAGAATCACCAACATTTGAAAATGAACAAGCACATGTCTCTCCACCCCATAGTCTATGTCCTGAAATTTCTTCTAACCAAATTTCAGAAAATTAGGATCAGATTCACGGGTAAAGAAGACTCGTTTCAATAGAAATTTATGAGGACGGTAAGTCTGCTCTCTTTACTTGTGATCAGAATTGTAAAACTGTTGCAAAGAATTTTTTTTTTGGAGAAAGGCCAACATTGATTGAAAAAAAGAAGACATGGAAATCGGCTGATCTGCCAAAAGCTATAGACGTGATCGGGCTGAGGTTGATTTTCAAAACCAAGTATAAGGCAAGGTTTGTGGCAAAAGGATATTCTCAACCACCAGACGTGGAATATTTGAACAGACGTGGAATATTTGAACAGGACCTTTGAACCTTTAGTTATCGTGGAAACTATTCGAGTTGTTCTTGCACTTGGAGAACATTTAATTTTTCACGTATTTTAGCTTGACGTCGAATCGACATTACTTAATGGAGCGCTTAAGAAAAAACTATATGCAGACTAACCTCGACGTTTTGAAGTAAAAAACGAGCAACATAAGTTTGTGGTCTTATAAACACACTTTATGGTTTGAAGCAAGCTCCTATAGTTTGGAATAACAAAATTGATGGTTATTTTCTCAAAAATATATTTCATCGAAGTCCGAATGAGCCATCACTCTATGCAAGAAAAGAAGGCGATGATTTTTTAATTGTATGACATTATGTTGATGACCTCATTTAATTTCGGTAGTAAATACAGAGTTGGTCGAAAATTAAGTAACAAATGATGAATGAATTTGAGACGACCGGAATGGGAGTTATGAGATACTCTCTTCCGTGGCTGTATATTCAGTCGAGCACATACATGCGGCTTAGTCGCCCATACCTGAGCTCGAGAAACTTTCCTTATACTGACAGAGAAAAACAAGTTCCAGAAGCAATAATTTCCATTCATATTGATTTGGGTTTTTCAGCACCATATTTTGATTTGCCTCTTCTTCGATCCGGAATTCCCAGCAAATCCGTGACTCCTTGGGATTCAAGTAAGGCAATCCAAAGGTAAAATTTCTCTCTCACAATAAAAGTACGCTTATGGAAGAGATTTCACATAGAGGTCCTTTTGTTCGCTACAAATGATAAATTGTTAAAGGATGATGACAATGAAAAGATTGATGCAAAATTATTCGGAATTTCGTTGGTTCTTTGATTTATTTGACAAAATACAAAGTCATGTATTGGTTATCAAGGGCTATGAAACAGCCAAGTAAACTTCATATTGGTGCTCCAAAAAGAATCTTGAGGTAGTTAAAAGGAATCAAAAGTTTTGAAAATCAAATATGTGAAGGAAAATGACTATCTTCTAATTGGTTTTACTGATGTCAGATTCAATTGGAAACATAAAGAGCACTTCAGATTATTTATTTAGTCTTGGAATCAAGATCATTTCTTGGAGTTTCAAGAAGCAAGACAGTGGCGACGACTTCTGCAAAAGCAAAGTATATTGGAGTAACTAATACAACTTGTAAAGATACTTAGTTGAGGAAGCTACTTTCAGATTTACAACATTTTCATAAGAAACCAATTATTGTGAGAATATGTCTAGTATAGCTATGATACGAGTAAGAATGAAGAACGAAACATATTGAGTTGAGACATCATTTTATGCAAAATATGGTAAGCAAACAAGAAGTAAACTTGAAAGTTATTAATACAAATGATCAACTTTTAGATTCTTACTAAAACCATAACCTCGGAGAAATTCAAGACGGCAAGAGACACAACTCGGACTGACAAAACAAGAGGGAATATAATTAGAAATAATAATTTGTAATCTTGAAGGCCATCTCTCCTATAATCTTTTAGGTGCAATAGCACTACAATGTGAATTTACATATTTTATTCCGATAGTTTTTGCATATAACTCACGTAGCTGTACAAATCAACTCATCATAACAGCTCCATAAATCAAATATCAACTCTACAGGGCGTTGATCCAAGAAGAGGCAGTTGCCCTACAAACCCTTGCCTCAACCCCACAAACAAATCGCATTCCACATAAAGCCTGTAATTACCCCTCCTGAACAAGGCCCCCTTGAACTTCACATCCCCCGTTAGCACGAGTCTAAGCCCGACTGCCCCGGACGCCTCTTCCGTCGTCAGCCCATTCACCACCTCGGCCGACACCGGCACCGCCAATCCTCGCAGCACCGGTGACATCGCCACCGCGCTTTTAGTCCCGTGAGAGAGAGGTGGCAGCATGGTTGGCGTCGTGATGACCTGATTTTTATAGGAAACAAACATGGAAAGGTGATCGTAGGCGATAGAGGCTCGCCTGTTCGGGTTTCTCGTGACCACGGTGAACTGCATGGTGGTGTACACGAGAGGCGGGGAGGTGATGTTCAGTTCGTAAACGGCTACACTGATCACTCTGAACTGTGGTTTGTTCGGGCGATAGACTAACCAGAGCGTGAGAGCGATGATGCCTGCCAGTAATAGGATGATTAGTACCAACATGCTGAGGGCTCTGCGTACGCCTCCGACCCCGCGGTAACCATAGCCGTAGGAGGCGTCGCCTTCTCGATGCAGCTTCTTCTTCTTGTCTTGTTCGGTCATTTTGACAGGCTGCTGCTTTGGTGATGGTTCTGCTTTGGGTTCTTTATCTGCCATAGATGAAGATTGAGTTTTTTATACGGTGCTAAGAGATGAAGAAAAAGTCGAGAACAGAAGGTTTGCTGATGTAAAAGATGTTGTTACGGTGAGAGGTTGGGCACGTATGTATGTGGATGGTGATCGTGGCAAGCGAACAAGAGAAGGAGATGAGGAAGAGGTATTTCGTGGCACAAGTGGAACATGCATGTATATTGGGAAAAATTGTTTTCTTACCAAAGATCAAATATGATTTATTACTTATTAGACAAAGAGAATTTTGCTTTTTCTTCTATTTTCAGTTTACTAGCAACCGAGTGCACGCCGCTTTTATTCTTGTAGATTTTAGAACAACACTAAAAATACTTGGGCTCAATAAAAAATAAAACTAGAAAGATATATAAAATATATATATATATATATATATATATATATATATATATAAAAGAGAAAAGTAACTTTTAATAAAACAAGTATTGCATATCGTCATAAAGGTGATTACATGACACAAATAGAATTACATATTAATGACATTTTGTTTAAAGTGTTACGTGTAAATATTGTGTAACTACTAAACAACAGAAGTGGTGGTTTATATAAATAGAATTTAATGCACTATTTGAGTACCTCTTTCCAACAACGTTCATAGAACTTCAAACAACCCGGTCCTTACTTTGATCCTTTTTGTGGCTAGTAGAGTAGCTATGATGCACCGACACTTCAAAAAATTTCTTTATGCCGTGTTCGACACACCGACACTCCGACACGATATCGACACTCCTCCAATACGTGTCGAACATGCCACATGGCGTGTCTTAATAAAAATAAAAGAAAAGGGACACCGTGTCGAACACGTTTTAAGGACGTGTCCGTCACGCCTGGACACTTTTTGAGCTGATTTTATAGTTTTTAATTTTTATTTATGGTTAAAATTTAAATTTCTTAAATATATAGATAAAGATATTAGAAGAATAAAGCATTAAACTTTAAAAGTTAAATCATTAAACAACAAAAATGCATAAATGATAACTTTTTTCCCAATCAAATCTCACGAATTGCATTTCTCTTTGCGCAAACAACAAGGACGGGGGAAAAAAATTCGTTCTTTCTTCGAGTCGTGGCACTAATATCCTATTTAAAAATTTTATTTGAGTCTTGTATAACACTTTGTTTTGTCATTTGATTTGTGTATATGCCTTTGTATTTAATGCTTGAAATTTATAACTTAAACTTTAATGACTATTTTATTTGAACTTGTAGTATTTGGTTACTTGGTTTTGAGTGTAAATATGTTTATTTTGATTCTATATTTGAACGTAATAATGTTATTTGTGAAGATTATTATGATGTCTTCTATATTTTAATATAAAAAAGATACAGCCGTGTGGCGCCCGTGTCGTGTCTTGTAATTTTAAAAAATCTATGTCGCCGTGTCCGTATCGTGTCCTATCCGTGTCCACGTGTCAGTGTCTGTGCATCATAGTGGAGTACTCATTGATTTTATTTATTTATTTATTTATACTTTTTAAGAGAATGAATTTCGTTGTTAGGTTTATTTTTGGGTGTTAAATAAAATAACACTTTGATCAATAGTTTTTACAGCCATGTTTCATTCACATTTTAATTTTATAAGCTTTACTATTTTTGATTGAGCTTTTTGTTATTTCGTATATATTTAATATTTTAATGTATAGTAACATTTGGGGAGGAAAACATTGAGAGGGTTGCAGCCCTCCCTAGCCCCAATGTAAATACGCCTTTTTGCAGCCAATCGGGTGGAATAAATGCATATATAGTTGGGATTATAGAGGTGAAAAGTTACTGCCCTGTAATTTAAGAAATATATATAATCTCAATCATTAGCTGAACTAAGTCATCATGTAACGACTGTATGTAAGTAATACTTTTTCAAGTTACACACTCAATTAAGAGGCCACCAAAACCTCTTGTTGCATTTGTTGATTAACTGCTCGAAGTTTTATTTTGCATTTTTTGTTTAAATTTTAAGTTGCTTTTGTTGCACATGGTGATCATCCGTTTGTGAATATGGTAGTATTTGGACTTTATTTGCTCTTTTGCTTCTAGGAATGCGATAAATCTAGGAGTTACCCACTAGGGTTCACATTTCGGATTCGGGGGTAAATTAATTTGAGGCTTTGTTTGGATTTCATTTTGAAATAAAGAAAACATTGAATGCATGTCGATTAATTATTGAGAGAACAAATATCGACTTGTCATATACTTGGGATTTTCTTGTAGAAGACTTTTATTTCGATTTAGGATTCTGTGTTTGAATTACTCGTAAGAATTAAAATAGTTATACCTTTAGCTTGCAGATTGTACCGCACATTATAACAAAAGGTACCGGTGTTGTAACAACAAATATTGTAGTTGCAACAATAACAAAGCAGTAAACAATAAGCACTATGATTTTACGTGTTTCAGACAACCGTCCTACTCTACGAGACTTGCGCCTATAATTCAAACTTCTTCAAATTCCTAAAGTGAATTACATTACAACACATTACTTTAACTCAATGAACCCCTTCTATGGTTAAATCGCTATAAATCACACATTATCACTTCTATTTCGTGTGAATGAAGAAGCCCCACCTCGTTCGAACTCCCTTCGACCTTGCTAGACTCCCCTTAACAAAGTATCACTCAAACTCAAGACTTAAACAAGAAACTCTTTAACTCAAATACTTAAAATAAATAACAATGAAACTTGACACAGAGACACCTACACTCCGACTCTTATTCTTCATAGCTTTAAGATGAGCACAATCTTCAAAGCAGAGATAATTTTTCCCCTACAAAACAAATGTTATCTAGAAATAGAATGATAAGATCAATAAAATAATATTTATCCATATATAGCTAAATCAGGTTAATTCACAGGACCACAATTCAACATTTAACAAACCCAATTTAATAAAATAAAATCACAATATCAATGGATAAACCAAAATATATTTTACTAAAAAAACAAAGTCTTATCTGAATCATAAAAGATAGTGTAGAATCTCGGACAAAGAAAATTCTTAATCCTCATAAAAAACCGTTGAAATGTTATTTATGCAATCTTCTAAATAATCTTAAACAATATCAAATACCGCAAATAATATTTCTAAGATATCTTTTCTACCATAAATTGGATTCTAAATAAACTCACCTAACACATAAGATCAACTAGAATAATTGGGAATGTTCCAAAACTAGTCTCATAAAGTGGTACCATTTCAAAACTAGTCGCACAAAGTGGCAGCTCGCTTGTAATGTCCTAAAATATGTCATAGTTTGAAAATTTAGTACTTTTTAGCTGGAGTCAATGATTTTGACCGAAAGTTAGAGTTTTGACACTCTAATTTTGGCTATTTTTTACGCACATACCATATCTTTCTCAATATTACATTTATACCCCCAAAAAGTTTCTCAATATTTTTATATATCGTTGCCCTCATCTTCTCCGCCGGTACCTTAAGTTTCATGTTAATCCCATTCTAGTGATCTTTGACAAATGAGAACTCGTACGTGGTGCAACAAACAAGAAGTGAAGAGCGATAATTGGTCACCACATGAAGATGAAAGAGTTATAAAGAGCTTATCCTTCCATGACCGTCGTAATGAACCTTCAGTTCCAACACTTGTTGATACAATCTTTCTATTTTTTCACCATCTTGTTTTCGATATTAACAAGCAAATACAACATAAATCAATCTTAATCTTGCTCTTTATAGTTCATAATGTAAGGCAGGAGTAGGAATTTGAGGTGGATAAATTACCTCAAACATGATCTGAAAATAATGGTTTTCAATTCTTAAGAAATTGCTCTATCATTGAACTGCAAAGAAGCGCGGGAAACAAGTAATTAATAATTGAACTGTGTACTCTCTAATAAATTCTTTATTCAACAAAGTTATTGAGTTACTGCCATTTTCTCATAATAATTACTTACATTTTTTTTTATAGCATAGTACTTCCATGGGCGAACTAACAATGAAATCAAGAATTTATAGAACACCCACATAAATAAGCTCCTTGTTTAAAATAGAATTCCCAAAGATACTAATACTATCTCACCAAATTCTAAAATCTATCACAAATGCTCCGATGCACCAAATCTGCATCCCAAACCTACCAATGACTCTTCAAGGGTTAGTTTCTATTGTTCAACCACATATGACAATTGATATAACCAGCACCAAGTTCTTTTGATACTAATTGGGTTCATGTGAACATGAACAACATTCATGGCCTGCTTTCTCACCTCAAACCATCAATCGATGTTTTCATGATACTATTAGAGAAGATGATATCTTGATCTTTAGCTTATGTTGTAATTACCTCGAACTTCTTAACGACGACCATTTACTCAAATATTGAAGTTGAAGCTTATAATAAAGAATTGTATATGCTTCTGAACCTTTTTTTGCCAAATTATTGTATTATTACTGTAAATACGAACAAAAATGCATTTGGAATATATTTATTCTCTCGAGCATACATTTTGTGTTTTTGTACATATATCTCATACATTCTGCTTGTAGTTGTGGTCAAATGAGAAAGCATTTCGAATGCAATATCTTGTTAAGAATCTTATTAAACTTTGAAGACATATCAAGTTATAGGGACACTATATAATACGTCGTTGACTCGCGGTAAATGATATTTAGGAATTTGTTACTACTAATATACATATAGTAATCGAAGAATAAATTATCTCTGTTAAATGGTAAGACCCTTAATACTGTATGGTTGACATGTGGAACACATATATTTATAAACCCTTGCGATTAAAAGTCGTCCTTCCTCCAAAGGGCTAGTGCATCTTTTTCCTCCAAATTACTTCAAGTACTCAAGTCCACGGTGATACAACTTCTTATAATATTTTTTCTCTCTTTTTTTTGTTTTTTAAACCATGGTAATCTAATGTCCAAGGACTAAAATAGAAGTAAATTAAGAGTTTTCCCTAAATTTGTCTGTGTTAACATATAATTCCAAATACCTCGACCTTTATTCCATTTATTTATCCATTTCATAGATTTATACCTCAATTCTTGTGTATTCTTGTTACTTTCATGTTATATTATTCCTTTCATTCTCATTTTGATTATGTTTTTATCTATATTTTGCACATAGACAAGTTTTATCTTAATCCTGTCCAAGTCATTCCTTAACAAATGAGAACTCTTATATGGTGCAACAAACAAGAGGTGAAGAGGGGCCATTGGTCACCACATGAAGATGAAGACTTGTAAAGAGCTTATCCTTCCCTGGTCATCGCAATCGAGCTTCAGTTCCAACACTCATTGATACAATCTTTAGATTTTTTCACTATCTTATTTTCAAAATTAACAAGCAATGATGAGTATATTTTATACTCATATTTCAGACACTTTTAAGTTGATTTTATTGTAAAGTCTTGAGTATTTCGAGTCATTTACTATTAGATATATATTCTTTGTATATGTTTCCTTGTAATTATCTTTAGTCTAGATAGTTTCCTTTTACTATTAGAAGACTCTCATTGTTATATACCTTTTCTCATTGTGAATAATATCATAGAGAATTATATTCCTACATGGTATCACGAGTCTAAACCCTAGTGTCACCCATAGCCGCCGCCCTCCTCCCCTCTCCTCCTCTCCTTCCATCGTTCTCTTCCGATGACGGATTCTAAATTTCATCCGGCCCTTGCTGTCTCCAATGTCCGCAACTTTATTTCAATCACCCTTGAGATGGAAAAAGGGCAATACTCCTCTTGGGCGGAGCTATTCAAGATTCATTGTCGCGCCTATCAAGTAATCCACCATATCCTTCCTCTACCACCACCGTCGGCCCCTCCGTCGACGGACAAGCTGATACGGCCCTTTGGTCCCGCTTGGATGTGATCGTTCTCCCGTGGATCTACGGCACTATCTCTAACGATCTTCTTCACACTATCCTGGAACCTGATTCTACTGCTCAATAGGCTTCGGAACGCCTTCAGAGTATTTTTCAGGATAACAAACACTCCTGGGCCGTCTATCTGGAAAATCAATTCACTCACGTTCACATGGATGATTTTCCGAACGTTTCTGCATACTGCTAGGAACTTAAGATGCTTGTTGATCAACTTTGAAACGTGGGTTCCCCTGTCTCCAATCAACGTCTGGTTCTTCAATTGATTGTCGGAGTCAATGAGACTTTTGATGGCGTTGCCACGTATATTCAGCAGAGCGATCCACTTCTGCCGTTTTATGAGGCCCGCTCTCGGCTCATTCTTGAGGAAACCCGCAAAGCCAAACAAGTGGCGTCGTCCGCCAACACCTCTAGCACGGCTCTCTTGACCGCCACCGACTCCGACGACGGCTCCGCTCACGCCCGCTCCTCTTCTCTCGGGCCTGGGTCGGACTCGTCTAGGGGCCAAAATCAACAAGGTCGGGGCCAAAACAAATGTGGTCGGGGCCGTGGCAGGGGCCGCGACGAATCACGCGGCGGCGGCAATGCTTCGGGTTCATCCACACCGCCCGCCAACCGCCCTTGGCCCCAGCAGCCGCAGTATCCACCGTGGGCTCCCTTCCCACCCTGGCAACCGTGGGCTGCCCCGCCATGCCCGTACCCCACATCCGCCTGGTCACGTCCGCCGCCACCATCTCAGGCCAAAATTCTCGGTTCCCGTCCCCAACAGGCGTACTATAACCAGGCCCCTCCTCCTCAGGCTTACACTGCTACCGACATCGATGGTGCTATGCAATCCATGTCGTTGAATCCTCTTGATGATCAATGGTACTTTGACACCGGGGCCACTTCTCACATGACCGGGAACTCATGTACTCTCTCTTCTTATTCTAATACGAGCATGTGTAAAAATATTATTGTTGGTAATTGTTCTGAAATCTCTATTCGTGGTCATGGCAAGGTTGTCCTCCCTCGTCCCTTTCCCCCATTTAAGCTAAATCACGTCCTGCATGCTTCTTTCCTCGTCAAGAATTTAATTTTTGTCCGCCGTTTAACTCTTGATAATAGTGTTTCCATAGAATTTGATCCGTTTGATTTTTCTGTGAAGGATCTTTGGACCCGAACCCCTTTCATGCGATGTGATAGTCCCGGGGATCTCTATCCATTACCCAGCGTCGGTTCTTTCCAACCCACCATCCCTTCTGCCCTTGTCGCCATCCCTCAGTCGCTCTGGCATCAACGTTTGGATCATCCCGACGTCCCTGTTTTTGATTTTCTTTGAAATAATAAATTATTATTTAGTGACAATAAATCAAACAGCTTGGTCTGTAACTCTTGTGTTTTGGGCATACATGTTATTCTGCCCTTTTCTTCGTCTATGTCTCGTTCTTTACTTCTATTTGACATTATTCATTGTGATTTATGGACATCCCCCGTGTTGAGCACGACCATTTTATAAATATTATGTTTTGTTTTTGGATGATTGCTCTAATTTCTTGTGGACTTATCCAATTGGTCGTAAATCTGATGTTTTTTCTGTGTTCAAGTCATTTACTACATTAATCCGGACACAGTTTGAACGTTCAATTAAGAGTTTTCAATGTGATAATGGCACAGAATTCGACAACCACCACTTTAAACAATTTTGTCACACAAATGGTCTCGTGTTTCGTCTCTCTTGCCCATACACATCATCCCAAAATGGTAAAGCCGAACGCAAAATTCGCTCCACCAATAATATAGTTCGCACTTTACTCACACACTCTTCTACTCCCCTCTCCTTCTGGCCTCACTCCCTTAAAACGACTACATACTTATTAAATATTCTTCCCTTGAAGCTTCTCAATAACCTCTCACCCACTCATCTCCTCTATAATCGGGTTCCCTCTTATGATCATCTCCGTGTCTTTGGCTGTTTATGTTTTCCTCTCTTCCCGGCGTCCACAATTCATAAACTCCAAGCTCGCTCCACACCTTGTGTCTTTTTGGGTTATCCGTCAAATCATCAGGGGTTTACATGTTATGACATTGCTTCGGGTAAAATATTTATTTCTCGCAATGTAGTTTTTGATGAGTCCCAGTTTCCGTTTGCTACTCCTTCCTTAGCCAAATCACAGCCGCGGTCTACTCTAGCCGACAGCCCCGCCCCGCCCGTGTTGTTTTGGCCCGGCCCCGGGCCCCTATCGCCTGCGCTGTCGCCCCGCCCGCGGGAAATTCCTCGCGCCCACGTGCGGGCTAGCCTTCTCGCCCGCCCTCAGCGCCCGCTACTCAACAACCCGCCGGCGCTGCTTCGGTCGTCCCGGCCCCTATAGCTGTTCCCCATACAGAACCGCCCCCCTGCACTACAACCCGAAAACTCTCTCCCATAGCCCCGTTCCATGACTACTCGTAGCATGCACGGGATTGTCAAGCCCAAACACTTTCTCAATCTTTCGGCTATTTCCTCACCTTCTCCTATTCCCAAAAATTCGAGGTTAGCTTTGTCTGACCAGAATTGGAAATCTGCCATGATTGATGAGTTTCATTCTCTTATCAAGAATAAGACGTGGGAGTTAGTTCCCCGACCCCCTGATGTCAATGTTATTAGATCTATGTGGATTTTTAGACATAAAGTTCAGTCTGACGGTTCTTTTGAGCGCTATAAGGCTCGTCTTGTTGGTGATGGTAGGTCTCAGCAGGTGGGCGTGGATTGTTTGGAGACTTTTAGCCCGGTGGTCAAACCTTCAACTATTCGGACTGTTCTCAGTATTGTTGTTTCCCGTTCTTGGTCTATCCATCAGCTAGATGTCAAGAATGACTTCCTGCACGGTCATCTTCATGAAACGGTTTACATGCATCAGCCTCTGGGTTTTCGTGACCCCACTAATCCGGATCACGTGTGTCTCCTGAAGAAGTCCTTGTATGGTCTGAAACAGGCTCCCCGGGCCTGGTATCAATGGTTTGGTGACTTTGCCGCCACTATTGGATTCTCTCATAGCAAATCTGATCACTCTCTTTTCATCATCGTCGAGGTACTCAGTTAGCTTACATTCTTCTCTATGTTGATGATATTATCATTACTGCCTCTTCCGATGATCTTCACCAGTCCATCATGCGTCTTTTTGCCTCGGAGTTTGCCATGAAAGATTTGGGACCCTTAAGTTATTTCTTGGGAGTTGCGGTTTCTCGGGTTTCCGGAGGTCTTTTCCTGAGCCAGCGCCAGTATGCCCTTGACATTATTGAGCGTGCTGGCATGACGTCCTGCAAGCCCGTCGCCACACCGGTTGATACGAATTCCAAGGTCAGCGCCACCGCCGGTTCTCCCGTGGATGATCCCACACATTTTCGTAGTCTTGCCGGTGCTCTTCAGTATCTCACTTTCACTCGTCCGGATATCTCTTATGCCGTGCAACAAATTTGTCTTCATATGCATGATCCCCGCTCTGATCATTTGGCTGCTCTTAAACGTATTATTCGGTACGTCCAGGGCACGGTGGATCACGGTCTCTCTCTCTCTCTAATTCCTTGGTTGATCGTCTAGTCTCTTACACGGATGCTGATTAGGCTGGGTGTTCGGATACCAGACATTCCACCTCCGGTTATTGCACTTTTTTGGGAGATAATCTTATTTCTTGGTCCTCTAAACGCCAACCTACTCTCTCTCTCGTTCTAGTGCTGAAGCTGAGTATCGTGGGGTTGCAAACGTCGTTTCGGAGCTTTGTTGGGTTCGCAACCTACTTCTTGAGTTACATTTACCATTGTCTAAGGCTTTTTTGGTTTATTGTGACAATGTCAGTGCTATCTACCTCTCTGATAACCCGGTTCAACACCAACGAACCAAACATATCGAGCTTGACATTCATTTTGTTCGTGAGAAAGTCGCTAAGGGTCAAGTTCGTGTGTTACATGTTCCTTCTCGTCATCAAATTGCCGACATCTTCACTAAAGGCTTACCTCGAGTACTGTTCGAGGATTTTTATTCCAGTCTCAATGTTCATTGCTCTCCCGTTTCGATTGCGGGGGTGTATTAGATATATATTCTTTGTATATATTTCCTTGTAATTATCTTTAGTCTAGATAGTTTCCTTTTACTATTAGAAGACTCTCATTGTATATATACCTTTTCTCATTGAGAATAATATCATAGAGAATTGTATTCCTACATTTACTTCTGTTTTTGTTATTTTTATTGTTTGGGAGTCTTTTGTCAAAAGCAAGCATTTTCAAGGCTTAAAAGCAAGATTTGAAGCAGATGATGGATGAAAGAATGGTATGGCTGCAAAGAGGATTGAGAAAGGAGCGTAAGACAAGAAAAGATAGCGAATTGGGTTCCAGAGCAAAATTTATGAATACATCAACGTAGAAAATATTATATCTTGATGTTTTACTTATATCGTAACTCCATCGAACTTGTTAACAGCAATTATTTGTACTCGTAAACTAAAGTTGAAGCTTACATTAAAGAATTGTATATACTTGTGTACCCTTTTTGGCCAAATCCATGTACTACTACTATAAATATGAACGAAAATGCAGTTGGAGTGCCTTCATCATATGCTAACCAAGCATAAATACCAAAACGCTTAACATGGTGGATCAAACATTTTTTTAGATTTTATTTTTAATTTTACAAAAATATTAAATAATCTTTAAGTGCATAATACTTTTTCGGCTTTGGTGCATGTTTCATAATTCGCTTGATATTTCCGCGATGATCTCGCGATAGATACTTAATGTATATATGCAAGAATTAGATCGAGCTCTTAGAAACATGTTAAGGTTAAGGAGGAGCATATATATATATATATATATATATATATATATATATATATGTGTGTGTGTGTGTGTGTGTGTTGTTGTTGTCTTGAGAGTGCATGTATATCTCATTCAATGCTATTTCTAGTTGTGGTCAAGAGAAAAGGCCTTTCAAATGCGATGTCTGGTTAAGAATATTATTAAACTTAGAAGACATGTCAAGAAATAAGGATGCAGATTAATACTTGGGTTAGTCGCGACAAATGATATTTGGCAATTGGAGTTTTTATTTATGTGTGTGAGCACTAATTCATAGGATGGTCTCAGCTCCAACTTGAATTCTTATCACAAGACCCTATTCTCATGCTCAAGCAAGAAATACCTTTTGAAAATGGGACCTCTGATGAAACATCAATTAAAAAAGTCACTGAATATAAGAACCAAAAAGTGTTTAAGTCATGTTGTTAAATGGACTTAAATCGGAATAAATCAGAATTGCAAAAGTAAAATAATCTGGATAAAGATAAATTTCATCACATGATAATAGATTAAAAAGAAATTAATAGATTTCTTACAGGAGTAAAGAAATTGGCTCATGTAATGACACTCACACATACATTGAGTAGGAAAGTTGAATACAAACTTTAATTAGTTGTGTCGCAAATATAGCTAAGATGTTTAGTCAAAGGGGTTTGACGTCGCTAATTTAGTGCACATGCAATCTTTCACTTTTGGAGAAATTTTGTGTTCTTTGTTATTAGAAAAACTTATAATTAGGTAATTTTTTGTTCTCCAATTTTATTCTTCATTACCAAGTTCATTAATTATATTTCCAATCAATTAGTTATATTATATTCTATTAGGACTATTATGATTCATATCAGTGTTTTCAAAATCGGACCGGTCATCAACTCGGTGGCCTCACTGGTTTACTGATTTTACTAGTCGAACCGGTTTAACCAGTGGTTGAATCGGTATAAACGGACCAGACAAGGGTCCAGACACAGGTCGAACCCGTTTGACCGGCCGGTCCGATCAAGTTTTAAAAACACAGATTCATATACTAATTCACAGAATGGTATCAGAATTTCACGATCACGGGAGGATTCCTAAGGGCACTAACGCGACTTTTATCACTTTAGTCCCTGATGTACCATATTTCGGTACCGACAGGTCATAATATCCGATACAATACATGAACGTATTTCGGGACATATTTTGCCACGTTAGCACCATTATTTTTTAATGCAAAATTACAATTCAAGGCAAAACTCGGAACTCGGCTCAAGTAGGCCCAAATTGAGCCCAAGCGAGATCAATTTGGGCCCGAAAAGGCCCAATTCGAGCTATACAAGCCCAATCCGAGCTATATGGGCTCAAATAAGATCTATTTGAAGGCCCAAAAGCCCAATTCGAGCTATATGGGCTAAAATATGATCTATTTGAGGCCCAGGAGTCCAGTTCGAGCTATATGGGCCCAAATTCGACCTATTTGAGACCTAATTCGACCTATTTGAAGGACCAATTCGAGCTATTTCAAAATAGCTCTAATTCGACCTATTTTGAGTCATAGTTCTACTTGGATTGCATTTTTAGACGAATAAGGACTCTTATTACTATATAAGGGGGTCCCATGCCTCATTCTAAGGTACGTTTTGATTTTCTAGCATCTAATTTCGAGCTATATACATCGAATTCGAGCTATAGAGCAATAATTCGAGCTATATTGCAATAGCTCTTGTTCGATCTTATATAGAGTGTATTTCGAGCTATCTGAGAGTAATTCGATCTATTCGGGTTTTCTCATCACGGTTCTCAATACCATTTCGAGGTGTGCTATTTCGACCTATTGAGCTTAAATTCGACCTATTTGGGCATAATTCGAGCTATAATTTTGAGCTATTGTCTCCGACGACAATACCTCACATTCCGACCTATCTGACTTGAGCGTCGGAGTGCCTTCGCCGGAGGAGGCACCGGCTTAGTTTACGTGTGGTGTTGAGTGCAGGTTCTGAACTCAAAAGCTGCTTAAGCATCCAGCAGGAACTAAAGCAGTCTGACGTGGAGTGTTGGAGAGCGGACACGTATCCAGACGAAAATACCCCACATCAGTGGCGCCGTCTGTGGGAACCTCTATACGCACTTAGTAACAAACACTGACACTCAATGGTTCAACGGAGAGCAACGGAGAAGAATGGAATGGCGGGATGGACTAGATCACAAAGGGAGGATGATAATCGGGCACCTGATGCTTCTGAGCGAACATCAGTGGCAGCGCCCAGCACTCCCCTTGATCCTCCAACTCACACAGCGAATCAACCTGAAGTTCCTCCCACGGAACAACAGCTATTGAATTCCGCTCAGTTAGATCAAATCATGGCGGCATTCCAAAGGACTATGGTCCAAATGATTGTGCAGCAATTGGCTAACACTTCTGTTCTACAGAATGTTCAGGCTCCAATAGCACAACAACCAGCGACACAGCCTGCGACACCGCAGCAAGGAAGGACTCATCCGACCCAGCGTCGTGATGACTCAAGGCATTATACGCAAACTAGGATGACAAGGCCAAGGGATCCATCTCTCTCGCTTGAAAGGAGGAATCCTTGTTCAGTGAGGACTAATGCCAACAGAGCTCCCAGTCGAGCAACTGGTCGAGATAGAGAAGTCAGGGATGGAGAGGTGAATTCTAGGCAGAGGGTTCCTGATCTTCGACCTACAGCAAGTCGAACTGCCGGAAGAGATAGGGACTTGCCTGAGAGAGTTGCACCAAGGTTGGAACCTGTTGTTGCAGAACATATTCCACTAAGGGAGAGGCCAAACCCCTTTTGTGAGGCGATCAGCAATTTGACGTTGAAGGAAGGAACTAATCTTCCTGTTTTGAAGAAGTATGATGGAAATACCGATCCAGTTGCACATTATGATGAGTTAGATGGAGATTTGCAGGTCTTGGGGTATGCAGAGAATATGAGGGCGAAACTTATTTCGCTCAGCCTGAGAGGTCCAGCAAAGGAATGGTTCAAAAACTTACGCTCAGGATCAATTGAATCATCTGAACAGTTTAGGACCATGTTCGTAAAGAAGTTTGCTACTTATCGCATAAAGAAGAAATCTCCAAGCACGTTGTTTAATATCTATAGAGGACCTGATGAACCTTTGGGGAGGTATATCGAGCGTTTGAATCTGGAGATTGGTAGAGTTAATGCTCCCAATGTTGACCTGGTCATCTTTGTATTGGAGCATCGTTGCCGGAGCAAGAAGCTTATAGAAGTGATAACATGGAACACACCTGATTCCATTGAGCAAGTGATGGACCTCGCTAGTAAGGTCATTGAAGTAGAGGAGGCAACCATGAATCAAGGGTTTATGGACTCGCCAAGAATTCATGGGGGCAAGGAGAATAAAGATAGATATTGGAGGAAGGAGTTAAGGGGCAAAGATCGTGATCGCAACCGACAACCCTTTAAGAAATTTGACAATTATACTCCGCTAAGGAAACAAATTGGCGAAATCTACGCCATAGAGAAAGATAGCGGGTTGCTGAGAACCCCTAAACCGTTCCAAGAGACGGAGGAGACTAAGGTATCGAAGAAATATTGTAAGTTCCACAGGCAGAATGGGCATTTTACTAACGAATGCAAGGCTCTAAAGAACGAGATCGAACGACTCATTCAAGGGGAGAAACTCATCGAGTACATCCTTGAGAATAGAGAGTCACGTGAAGAGAAGGCGTCATCTAGACGCAAGTGAGATAGATCCCCACACGAGAAGAAGGATAAACCAAAGCGTAAAAGGGGAAATGGGAATGATGATATCGAGAATGGAATCAATGTGATTGCTGGCGGACCTACTGGCGCAGACTCAGCCAAAAGTAGAAAACGCATCTCACGAGACATATACAATGAACGACTGAAGCGTCCTGAGATAGATCTTGTCTTTGCGGTGGACAAGTTGGATACAAGAATCACATTCGACGATAGCGATTTCGACAGCTTGTCTCCACAAGCTAAGGAAGCACAATACTTGAATTGCCCTATGGTGGTTTCTGTAGTGATTGCAAATCACGGGGTAAAGGGAATAATGGTTGATAATGGATGTTCGTCCAACATCATCTTCATGGATGCTTTACAACAAATGAAGCTTGGACAATACGAGATCACTGATGTTAACTCACCACTAGTGGGATTTGGTGGAAGTGAAGTAAAACCCATTGGAAGGATCATGTTGCCAACATCTTTTGGCGTGAATCCGAAGAGGAGAACACTGAATGTGGAGTATCTTATCGTTGACATGCCGTTTGCATACAACGTGCTGATTGGAAGGCCTGGAATAACAGCATTTGCTATGATCATCTCTACGGTGCATCAGAAGGTCAAATTTCCAACGCCTGGTGGAGTTGTTGAACTCACTACAAACTATCGTGATTCTTCGAGTTGTTATGTTACATCGACTAAACCTATCAAGGCAAAAACGGATCCAAATGTCGCGATGATTGACATACATCCAGTGGAGACGCTTGAAATAGGTAAACAAGTTGATACGGAGATGGTGCTTGCTACGCAAGTGGACTAAGAGATGATGCAGGAAGATCCTACTCCTCCCAGTATTGAGGACTCCTTGAAGAAGGTGGAGGAAGAAAAAGAAGACAAAACCACATTGCGCTATAAAAAGAAGATGGAGATGGAGCGTCTAAAACCTTCGGGAGAGTTTAAGGAGGTGATTTTGTCGAATGATAAGCCTGACAAGATCATTAAAATTGGAAGCGAGTTGACTCCGGAGGTTGAAAAGGCACTATTGGAATGCTTGCAAAGAAACTTTGATGTATTCGCATGGACGGACTCGGACTTGAAGGGGATAGATCCTCGAGTTGCGGTTCATCACCTGAATGTTAACCCAAATGCTAAACCCATCCGACAGAAGAAGAGACACTTTAGTGATGAAAAGAACAAGGCTGCGGAGTTGGAAGTACAAACAAAGCTTGCTGTAGGCCATATATTTGAAATACGATACTCTGAATGGCTAAGCAACGTTGTACTTGTCCCAAAGAAGCCGACCGTATGGAGGATGTGCGTGGACTACACCGACCTAAACAAACATTGCCCACGAGATCCTTTCCCTTTGCCCAGGATCGATCTCGTAGTAGACTCTACAGCAGGGTGTGCGCTGCTAAGTTTTTGTGATGCGCAGAGCGGTTTCCACCAAATACTAATGGCAGTAAAGGATCAACATAAAACGGCCTTTATCACTGACAGAGGAATATACTGTTACAAGGTGATGCCGTTTGGTCTGAAGAATGCAGGAGCAACCTTTCAGAGGTTAGTTGCCAAGATGTTTTATCATCAAATCGGCAAGACTATGGAGGTTTACATTGATGACATGCTTATCAAAAGCCTAAAGGCGGAAGATCACGTGAAACATTTGGAAGAGGCTTTTGGTATCATGAAACAATACGAGATGAAGCTAAATCCTAAGAAGTGCACTTTTGGTGTTAAGGCTCGAAAATTTCTGGGGTACATGGTCAATGAGAGAGGAATCGAAGCTAACCCTGACAAAATTAAAGCTATAATGGATTTACCATCCCCCAAGTCCGTTCGAGAGGTGCAACGATTGGTGGGGAGGATCACGGCACTTAGTCGATTCATATCGCATTCTGCAGAAAAGAATTTACCTTTTTTAAGAAGTTACGCAAGACACCTAAGTTCATCTGGACTGATGATTGTGAAGAGGCTTTTCGCCAATTGAAGGTGTACCTTACGACACCACCATTACTATCTAAGCCCAAGGACAATGAGATGCTATATCTTTACTTGGCCATAACGAAGAATTTACTAAGCACAGTATTGGTGCGCGAGGAAGACAAGAAACATTTGCCTATCTACTATGTTAGCAAAGTGTTGAATGGGGCAGAGGTGAATTACCTGGAGATCGAAAAGCTAGCATACGCACTTGTAATAACTGCACGAAAGTTAAGACCATACTTTCAATCACATCCGGTTACTGTCTTAACTAATCAACCACTGAAACAAGTTATGACAAAACCGGAGACATCAGGGAGATTGGTGAAGTGGGCGATCGAGTTAGGAGAATATGGCTTGGAATACATGCCGAAAACAGCGATCAAAGCACAAAGATTAGGAGACTTTGTGGCTGAAACTATCTCAGAGGCGGAGCAAGCGCTTGATGTAGCAATGGTAATGGAAGATGTCAAAAGTGACAAACCTATAGTTGCAAGGGGAACTTGGACTCTGCATGTAGATGGATCGTCCACAAATGACGCTGGAGGTGCAGGAATTTACCTAAAATCGGCAGATGGTAGAGAATTCGACTATGCAATAAGGCTAAATCTTCAAGTGACGAACAATCAAGCAGAGTATGAGGCTATGCTTGCTGGCATCCAAATGGCAAAATCGTTGGGTATAACGAACCTTGTAGCATTCACGGATTCACAATTGATTGCTAATCAATTTGAAGGAAGATATGAGGCGAAAGAGGCTGCAATAGTAAAGTATCTCGAAAAATTGAAGGAGGCGACATCAAACTTCGGTACTTTCTCTATTTCGCAGATCCCTCGAGCGGAGAATGAACGTGCTGACTCTTTGTCACGATTTGCAAGTACCGCCGAAGTATTTGTTGAAAGGCGAGTAACTCTATTGGCTTCGGAGCAGCCCTCTATCGGCAAAGGAGTTGAGTCAAAACCAACGCAAGCATTTGACTACGCATTGCCTGTGGAAATAGAGGCATGTTGGAAGGACGAGATTATTGATTATCTTCAGAACGGGAACTTACCTAATGATCCTCAAGCGATCAGAAGGCTCAAGTACAAATCTGCAAGATTTACTATGTTCAATGGCGAACTGTACAAACGGTCTTTCGAGGGACCACTCTTGAGATGCCTATCTCCCTCACAGGCAAAACAAGTTTTACGAGAAATTCATGAAGGAAGTTGCGGAAATCACTCAGGAGGACGATCTTTGGCCCAGAAAATACTCCGACAAGGATATTTCTGGCCAACTATTATGCGAGATGCTATGGATTACTCTAGGAAGTGTAGAAGCTGTCAATTGCATGCGAAGATCATTCATACACCTGCACAACCTATGACAACGGTGAGTTATGGATGTCCGTTTGATCAATGGGGAATAGATATCGTTGGACCAATGCCTAAGGCTACGGGAGGTAGAAAATGGTTATTGGTGGCAATCGAGTACTATACGAAGTGGGTTGAAGCTGAAGCACTTGTTAACATTACTAAGGCTAATGTGAAACAATTCATCTGGAAGAACATCGTTTGTCGATTTGGAATACCAAGGGTCTTAATTTCCGACAATGGAAGGCAGTTCCAAGGTTTTAAGATTCAAGACTGGTGCAAAGACATGAAAATTGAGCAACGTTTTACATCCGTTACGCATCCCGAAGCAAATGGGCAAGTGGAGGCCACTAACAACACATTAGTGAAGAGTTTGGAGAAAAGGCTGGAGGGAGAAGGAGGAAATTGGGCGGATGAGTTACCAGGGATATTATGGGCATATCGCACAACTCCTCGTACCTCTACAGGAGAAACTCCATACTTATTGACATATGGATCGGAAGCAGTGATACCCGCGGAGATTGGAATGCCAACTTATCGTATTGTTACATATGATGAGGAACAAGCATTAAGGGCAAGACAAATGGATTTGGAGTTGATCGGAGCAACAAGGGAAGCAGCATACCAACGTACTCAAGCGTACAAATCTATGATGGCGAAAGCATATGACAACAAAGTTCGTTTCAGGAACTTTCAAGTGGGGGACTTGGTACTTAGAAAAGTTGAAGCTACCAAGCATGTTGGAAAGTTGAAGCCGAACTAGGAAGGACCTTACAGAGTGGAGAAAGCAAGCTCAAAAGGATATTATTACTTACAAGAATTGGGTGGAAGGACTTTGTCACGCCCCTGGAACGTCAAGAACTTACGAAGGTTTTATAGTTAGAACACTAGTTTTCTAATGGCCTTGTGGCACCATAGGACCGTAGTATCAATACTTCATTCGCTTATTCTTTTACGAATTACGAGTCCCTCTACGTGGATTCTCATTGTAATAGTTAGCAGCGAACTGGGGACTTGATTCCTAGCCAACCTATATACGGCGGGAAACGTAGGCAACTCGGAAGTTACTCGAGCTCAGTCCCAAAACTAATAAAATCTCTTATTTTATTCAAGTTTAGCCGTTGCCTACTATTTATCCGCAAGATTACAATCTATCAAGAAACATGAAGATAAACTCATATTATCTACAAACTTTAAGTTTAAAAACTTAACCAAAACGAACGTTAGCTTCGTATAACGAGCACTAGCCTCGTGGAGTCAAGCACTAGTCCTTGAACTCCCGCGAACATAGCTTCGCAAGCGTAAACATAGCTTTGCACAATGAGCACAAGCCTCGGGGAGTCAAGCACAAGTCCTTGCACTCCCTCGAACATAGCTCCGCAAGCGCAAACATAGCTTTGCACAACGAGCACAAGCCTCGTGGAGTCGAGCACAAGTCCTCGTACTCCCGCGAACATAGCTTCGCAAGCGCAAACACAGCTTTGCACAACGAGCACATGCCTCGTGGAATCGAGCACAAGTTCTCGTATTCCTACGAACTTAGCTTCGCAAGCGCGACCATTAGCTTCGCACAACGAGCACAAGCCTCGTAGAGTCGAGCACAAGTTCTCGCACTCTCACACAAACTTGTTCATAAAACTTAAGTGTTTTAGCAAGTAACAAATTTAAACTTAAAGAGTAGACACATATGAGTGAAGATGTAAAGAGACAAAATAAAGACATTCAAAAGACTTTTCAAGTTAAAATTGTACTAGCAAGGGATAAGCGCTAAAATCGTGCAAATGTTAGCAGGAAATACTGTACGGAAAGAATGTGCTAACGCTAATACTCTGTACGGAAAGAAAAGATGTTCAGAAATGTTAAAAACAAGGCACAGACGCCAAAAATAAGGGCACACAGGCCACTCTAAGAGATCAAGGCAGCAGATTCAGCCCAAGAGACTTCACGGCACCCTCGCTCTGCTCTTGGATATCAGCAAAAGACTCGTTCAGGGGCCCAGTATCATCGATAGGGGAAATCTGACGAGGAGCAGGAGTGGCAACAGTAGCGTCAGGCATAGGCTGATCGCCGTCAGCAGGCTGATCCAAGACCTGAGGGTCGAAACCCATCTCACCCTCCTCCAAGGGCTCATCTGGAGCAGCATCGGCAGCAGCAGCAGCAGCAATGGACGTGGATGGCAGCTCGTCGGCAAAGTCAGAGAGCCATACCTGCCGGAGAGGATAAAAGGAGGTGAAGGGATCATGCTTCGGCTCACCACCGTCCACAGTCGCAGCAGGTTCAACAGAAGGCGGATCGGCAAGAGTAGGATCAGCAGCAGCAGCACTTGAGGATTCGCCGACCTCTGTGTCATCCTCATTCAAGCAGTTGAGGACATTGAAATCCTCCCTCTTGAACCCAGGAGCAAGGGCACCGCGGGCAACAATGTCATCAAGGGCCATGTTGTAGCCCTTGGTCGTATCAAAACCGCCCCTCTCCATAGCGATCTGCTCCCATGTGGCCGAGCGGAAGAACTCGATGGCCACCATCACATTGTCTTCATCAGGGAGCTCCTACGAACCAAGTAGAGGAAAAGTAAGTACACAAAAATCTCAAGGAAAAAGAAATAAAGTCAAGAACAATAGGAATACCTCAGTCATGGCCCTGTTGTAGCCATCCTCTTCAGCAGTCGCGAGGCGAGCTTGTGCATCAGCCAGCTCAGCCTCGAGCCTCAAACGTTCTGCCTCAGCAGCAGCAGCCGCATCCTTCATCGTCCGGATAGTGTCAACGTGATCGTCAACAAGAGCAGGGGCATGCTGGCAGTCGGTGGTGAGCTGGCTGGATAGTCGTTTCTCCTCAGCGAGCTCTTTGTCAAAGGCAGCTTTAGCTGCTTTCAAGGCTTCGAGCTCAGCCTGCACTGCTTTCAGTTCGTCAACAGCGGCGACGAGATGCTTCTCCACTTCAGCCTTCGCCTCATTGGCTTGTTTCTCCAGTCGTTGAGCTTGCAAGGCTGAAGAGTGGTGCCTATCCATCAGAGCCCTCTGCTGATCTTGGGTCGTCATCACCATGTTGAAATTCTCCGCCATGGTCTGAAAATTGACGAAGAACTACAAAAGAGGAAAAGAGTCAGAGATGTTCAAATACATGTATAAAACAGAGATCTAGGAAAGCTAATAAATACACATACCTCACACATAGACAAAGCAGTGCGGCTGACCAGCTTCTCATGGCCCATCGCTTGGTAATAGAGCTGGCGGTCGAAGTCAGGCATGAATCCTTTGATTAGTCGAAGGGCAGTAGTGTCCTTCAGTGTAAACTGCCCTGATTCGACCAAAGTTCGCACGATCTCCTCCACATCAATGTCGAGATCGTCACCATCATAGGCTCGGTCCTGCGCGACGCGCTTACCCCGTCGGATCTCCTCAGCAGTAGCAGACCTCTTCCTAGTTGCTGCCTTAGGGTTGGCCTCATTGAAGCTACGAGCCGCTTCAGCAACGGAGGGAAGGTGCACTCTTCCAGTCGAAGGTGCTGACGAAGGAGAAACATTCGGAAAGATCGGCTCAGAACCGCCAGGTGGTGATCCAGGAGCAGCCTCAGCAGTCGACTGAGAAGGAACAATCTCAGGCACTGGAGCTGGAGCAGGAACAGGGGCAGGAGCTGAACCCCTACCACGTCCCGACCCACGAGTCGAGACAGCAGCGGTGGAAGGAGTAGGAGCACTGGCGCCTCTCGAACTGGTACCAGCCGTCTTCGCACCACGACGACTGGTCTTCTCAGGAATGGGCACTGAGGACTGAGGAGCGTTTGCGCCACGCTTCATAGCGGCCAGCCTCTTCTTCGTCTTGTCCATAACGATTTGCTCTGAAAATCGCAAACAATGCAAAGGTTAGAAGACAACGAAGGAAGACTAGAAATCAACGAGTAAAAAGAACAAAAACATGCATAATATTATACCAAAGACAGAAGGCTCAACGCCTGCATGATAAGTATAACCGCCGGCCCGCAACACTGGGGTGGTGGTCAACTCAAAAGCATCAAATTGATGCTCTTTCAAGTTTTTAACCACCGTCAGGGTGTAGATAGGAGGATCGGGGCGTCTCGGCGATGGACGGGCGTCCGTCCAAAGCCGCTTGAATCGGAATTCCTGAGGTTTGGATTCCTTGATAAAAAACCACTGTTTCTTCCAGTGAGCCCCGAAGCTCGTCTACAGATCAGATAGGAAGCATTGCTTCTTTCGCGAGCTCAAATAGTAGAACCCGGCGTCTACACCTCTGTTGCGAAATTTCACTATGAATAATTGCCAAAAACCGGCTACAGAGCAAGGAAGGTCAAAGATGCGGGTTAGCATCGCATAAGCATACATCTGTGTGTATGCGTTGGGGGTAAAATGTGAAGGAGAAGAATTGAGAGAGGACATGATTTCTGAGACAATTGGGAAAATGGGAAAACGTAAACCACAGTGAAGGTAGCTACTAAATATAGTGAGACACCCTTCTGGCGGGTTGTTTATCCTATCATCTGGCTCAGGCACAATAATCTCATAAGTATCAGGGATGTCATAGGTATCACAATAATAAGCTATGTCGTGAGGCAAGGAAGAAGGAAACTGATCAAAATTGATCAAGTTGGGCGGAGCAAGTTGTTCGGGAGAGTTAGAGGCAGGTATGGGAACATGGTCAGCAGGAGATAAATAAGGCACGATGGGGAGAGGGTTCGATTCAGCCTCATCATCTCCTAGGATGTCTACGTCTACCTCCATATCAGACGCCCTATTACTGCTATTTCTCTCATTACTAGATGAGGTCTCGTCACTTGAGTTGTTACTACTACCGCTAGTCGACGCATTTTCTCTAGCCTTAGATGACTTAGACGACTCACTACTATTTTCCCTACTACTACTACTGGAAGAATCAAGATCAATAACTCGCGTCATAAAGAGGTTTAGGTTGAAAGATTACCGGCACGAGGGTCTAGATTTACAAAAACTTCTTCGTTTGGGTGAATTTGCTCGTAAGACCTCTGCGCAGGTGCAAATAGCTTTGGAGCGCCAGGTAATCGGACTCGGGCAGGTTCTGGTTGCCGAGGACGAATTGGGGATGATGGACGCCTTGTGTTTGATTCACGAGGATTCCGATATGACGAATCTCGTGATGGATTGCGTGCGTTATAGTAGGCCCGTTGGTGCGATCGTGATGGTGATGGACGACGTGGACACCGGTTAGGTCGAAGTCGCGTCGTCGTGAACAAATCTGCGCAAAAGATTTGAATATTAGCATTTTTCAAAAATTTTCAAAATTTTTCAAAAAATTGAAAAATTTTCTAAGTGTTATAGCTCGAATTTCCTCAGGAAATTCGAGCTATATTTTCGAGCTATCAGAAACTCACTGAAGGATATAATGAGCAGGAGATTTTTCGAGCTATTCAGTCAATTTTCGATCTATTTGGGGGTTTTTTCGAGCTATATGGAGTTTTTCGAGCTATTTTGCAAGACTTACTAATTTGGGATCAATTTCAAGCTATCACAGTACACTTACTATAATTAGTAATTTCGACCTAATAATTCGAGCTATTTTTCGAGAGCTCTGGAGGAATGCTTAGGCGCGAAATGAGGAAATGAAGCTGGGAGTGGGGTATTTATAGGCGAAATGATGCGGGAATTACCAAAATGCCCCTAAATTTGACCTATTTGTAAATTCGATCTATTTTCAGAAAAATATTTCCGGCAAATTCGAGGTATCTTTTTGGAGAGCAATTTCGACCAATATGAAATTCGAGCTATTTTATGTCAAATTCGAGCTATTTTACGGAAATTTTTTTCTGGCATTCTAGTTGTCTTTTTCAAAGATAAATTCGACCTATACCAATTCGAGTTACCAAAAATAGTAAATTCGACCTATTTTCGAATTTTGATATTTTTGGTCAAATTCTTGGTTTTTTACGTCGACGCCGATCTCGTTGCACGATTCTCGGTTATGTGACTTCTTTTTAGTTCGTATGACCAATGTTTGTACACATTACTCTTACGAACTGGGGGACTCCATGATGTACCATATTTCGGTACCGACACGTCATAATATCCGATACAATACATGAACGTATTTCGGGACATATTATGCCACGTTAGCACCATTATTTTTTAATGCAAAATTACAATTCAAGGCAAAACTCGGAATTCGGCTCAAGTAGGCCCAAATTGAGCCCAAGCGAGATCAATTTGGGCCCGAAAAGGCCCAATTCGAGCTATACAAGCCCAATCCGAGCTAAATGGGCTCAAATAAGATCTATTTGAAGGCCCAAAAGCCCAATTCGAGCTATATGGGCTAAAATCCGATCTATTTGAGGCCCAGGAGTCCAGTTCGAGCTATATGGGCCCAAATTCGACCTATTTGAGGCCTAATTCGACCTATTTGAAGGACCAATTCGAGCTATTTCAAAATAGCTCTAACTTGACCTATTTTGAGTCATAGTTCTACTTGGATTGCATTTTTAGACGAATAAGGACTCTTATTACTATATAAGGGGGTCCCATGCCTCATTCTAAGGTACGTTTTGATTTTCTAGCATCTAATTTCGAGCTATATACATCGAATTCGAGCTATAGAGCAATAATTCGAGCTATATTGCAATAGCTCTTGTTCGATCTATATAGAGTGTATTTCGAGCTATTTGAGAGTAATTCAATCTATTCGGGTTTTCTCATCACGGTTCTCAATACCATTTCGAGGTGTGCTATTTCGACCTATTGAGCTTAAATTCGACCTATTTGAGCATAATTCGAGCTATAATTTCGAGCTATTGTCTCCGACGACAATACCTCACATTCCGACCTATGTGACTTGAGCGTCGGAGTGCCTTCGCCGGAGGAGGCACCGGCTTAGTTTACGTGTGGTGTTGAGTGCAGGTTCTGAACTCAAAAGCTGCTTAAGCATCCAGCAGGTACTAAAGCAGTCTGACGTGGAGTGTTGGAGAGCGGACACGTATCCAGACGAAAATACCCCACATCAGTCCCAAAGAAGAATAACCCACAAAGCATCAGCGACTATCGTCCTATTTCCCTCGTTGGATGCATCTATAAAATTATCTCAAAGCTTCTTGCTAATAGAATTAGAAAGGTCATGGGAAATATTATATCTATTGAACAATCAGCCTTTATCGCGGGTAGACAAATTTCAGATTGCATATTAATTGCAAATGAGGTCATCAATGATTTGAAAAAGAAGGGGAAACCAAGCCTTATTCTAAAAGTTGACTTTGAAAAGGCCTTTGATTGTGTCAATTGGTCGTACCTCCACAATATGATGGAGAATCTGGGTTTTTGCAGAAAGTGGCGAATGTGGATAAGAGAATGTCTTAGTTCAGCAACCATCTCAGTTCTTATCAATGGTTGTCCCTCTGATCAGTTCCATGTTGAGCGCGGTCTTCGGCAAGGTGATTCTCTGTCACCATTCCTCTTTTTGATTGTTGCCGAAGGACTCAGTGGGCTTATCAAGAAATCAGTTGAAGAAGGTCTTCTCAAAGGAGTGGAAGTTGGTAGAAATGGGCTTCGTGTCACTCATATACAGTATGCGGATGACACTCTCCTCTTTTGTGAAAACTCTAATCGGAATATTTGGATTCTAAAGTGCATTCTTCGAAACTACGAGCTCATCTCGGGATTGAAGGTTAACTTCAACAAAAGTGATCTCATTGGGATGAATATGGACCATCATGCCTTGGCAGGTCATGCTCGTGTTATTAACTATAGAATCGGAACACTCCCATTGAAGTACCTCGGCATTTGTATTGGTTCAAGCCCAAGAAGAATGAGCACTTGGTTGCCAGTTGTTGAGTCTATGAAGAAGAAACTTGGGAGCTTAAAGAATAATTGCATCTCGTTCGGAGAAAGAGTTGTTCTACTCAATTCGGTTCTTACTGGACTACCTATTTATTAATTTTCATTTTTTAAAGCTCCAAAACAGATTATTTTGTCTCTCATCAGTTTACAACGATCTTTTCTTTGGGGAGGATCAATGGAGTCTAGAAAAATTGCTTGGGTCAGTTGGAATTCATTATGTGAAAAGAAAGAAAATGGAGGATTGGGCATTAAAAGGTTGGATCTTTTCAATATTGCACTTCTAAGTAAATGGAAATGGCATATGTTGAGCGATGAACAAAACCTCTGGAAAGATATCCTCTCTGCTAAATATGGGAATCTTAAGGAAGCATTTGACGAGCGGGGAAGTAATGTGCCTACTAGAATGCAATCTATTTGGTGGCGGGATATCTGGAATCTCTCACCATTAATTACTAATGCTGACTGGTTTTCGACAAATATCAAGAAGTCACTCGGAGATGGGAAAAGCACAAGTTTTTGGACTGACCATTGGATTGGTAACGAGAACCTCAAAGACAAATTTTCGCGGTTGTATATTATCTCAGAAGATAAAACTGCGAAGATAGCTGATGTTAGATCCTTCAAAAATGGGGAGTGGCAATGGAGGTGGCGGTGGAGACGTGAGATGTTTGATTGGGAAGTCCCGATTTTTAACCACTTTCAACAGCTATTGATTAATGTCTCTCTTGATGTTAATAAACCAGACTCTTGGTCCTGGAGTGCTGAACTAAGTGGGTTGCTTTCTGTTAAGTCAGCCTATGAGTGTATCGATCGCGCTTTGGGAGAGCAGAATGTTAACCCGGCTCAACAAACAATCCTTAAGTCATTCTGGGATACCTCGGCGCCATTTAATATGCAACGTTTTGCTTGGAAAGCTTTGTTAAATAAGATTCCTTTGAAAGATAACTTGATTCGAAGAGGAGTCCTTGATGCTAATTCGGACCAGCTGTGTATCTCTTGCTGACTCTCTAATGAAAGTGTCTCCCACATTTTCATCATTTGCCCAACAGCATGCCAGATCTGGATGGAAGTTATTAATTGGCTTGGCATTTCAACGACTTTTCACCATAATTTAGGCGTTCATCTTCAGCACTTTCAAGGGCTTGTTCATCCTGGTATTGACAAAAAGAAATGGGGTTGCCTCTGGTTTGTTATCATTTGGTGTAGTTGGCCCAGGCGAAACATGGTGATCTTCGGCAATGGTGATGGGGAAAACATCAATTGCCTCGAACTGATTAAAATTAAGTCTTGAATGTGGCTTAAAGGGAATTTTTAGGATTTTTGTTTTTCCTTTTGGGATTGGTGTTCTTCACCATCCTCATGTATTGATAGCTGAGTTTCCTTTTGTGGAATTGTACTTGTTGTACCTTTTCCCATGAATAAAACTTTTGCTTATCAAAAAAAAAAAAAAAAAAGCTCTAAGACCCTTAAATGTTGCATGGATGACACGTGGAACACATATATTTGTAAACCCCAGCTATAAAGCATCGTCCCTCCTGCAAAGTGCTAGTGTATTTTTTCGCTCCAAATTACTATATGTACTACGTTCATGGTGATACAACTTCTTTTAATATTTATTTCCCGTTTATGTAAACCATGGTAATCTTATATCCAAAGTTCGAGGTTGAAGAAAATTAAGAGGTTTTCCTGATTTTGTCTGTGTCAAAAAATATTTCAAAAAATAATTCGAAATATTGCGTGTTCTTGTTGATTTCATGTTATATTATTCCTTTCGTTCTCATTTTATTATGTTTTTGTCTCTATATTGTTCTTTTGATCAGCAAAGCAAAAGAGATTTTATTAAGAACCAGAAGATGAGGACCAGAAGTAGAGATAAACTCATTTTTCATATCATAACTTGACACGATTTTCATTTTTATTTTCATACCTTAATTTGGCACTCATCAAATTGCATACCATAAGTTGAACAATTTCCTCATATTGGGTACTTCGATGTCGGAAAAGTACGTCCAATTAACGTGGAAAATGCCGAGATGTTAGGTTGAGATTAGTCTAAGTTAATCTAAATCTCCCCGACATGCATGTGGGGCCCAAAATTTAGGATTGTCAGGAAAATAGCCGTGATTTTTTTTTTTTTTTTTTTTTTTGGGAACTCACCAAATGTATATATACTTTTATCTTCATTTGACTTGTTATTTAAGTATTTCTTTCTCATTCTAATCGACTCGCTTTTTGTTTTGATAAATTTATTTTCGTCCCCATACAGGTAATTAAGTGACCAGTACTACAATTTGCCCAATCAAATCAACATTAGGTCCACCACATTATAAGTAAGTGTTGGATAACCTCATCCAGCATTCCAATTCCAACTTTTCCACCATCTCATTTTTCTACACCCCAACTTGTGAATTTTCACTCCGCAGCCACCACCCAGTCAAACATGGCGAGCAACAAAATCCAGCGCCCTGTTTTCGACAACCCTTTCCTCAACATCGCCGTAAACCCCGACGGCACCGTTAACCGGAGCCCCGAGTCCCGTAACCCGCCGAATCCTGGTCCCAACACCACCTCTTCTGTGCTCAGCAAAGACGTGACGCTCGACCCGATCAAAAAAACCTGGATCCGACTCTACATCCCGAAGTTGGTTGCGCCACCGCCGTCGAATAACAAGCTGCCACTCATTTTGTACTATCACGGAGGAGGCTTCGTCTTCTGCAATGCAGACACTAGTGTCTACGATGTCTTTTGCAAAGGTTTGGTGGAGAAAGTTGGTGCAGTTGTTATTTCGTTGGATTATCGCCTGGCGCCGGAAAACCGCCTTCCTGCCGCCTACGACGACGCGGTGGACGGGTTTCGCTGGGTGCAAAACACGGACGATGAATGGGTGAACAAGTATGCAGACCTAAGTAACTGCTTTTTGTGTGGTACCAGTGCGGGCGGCAACTTAGCTTATCATGCGGGTATTAATAGTTGTTTTATTTAAAAGCTTAAGTTTATAGAGAGGTTATGTATTTTGTCATTTTAGATATATAATATGTTTTTAAAATAAGAATTTTGATCCTTTTTGTTTTGTTAAGCGCGTGACACCTTATATCTTTTAGATAAATTGGTGACTGCAAAATTCAAACACTAGACTTATCTGATCCAAGTATTATCATGGATCAAAGTTTCGTTTCGACTGTATCTTTCGGTATATCAAATATTAGAAATTTTTTGTAATGTTTTGAGACCTTTTCATTAAATTTTGAAAAATTCGTAAAAATTGTTATTGCAATAGATGTAGAAAATATTGTGTGTTTATTTTCAAAAATGAAAATATTTCGGTACTTTTCATGGAAAAGAAAAAAAAAAACTTTGATCCACGGGTATTATACTATATGTAATTGTCGGTAGATTTAAAAGTTTAAGTTTATACAAAAAATGGACATTTACTATTTTAAATATATTACAACAACGCAGGTCTCCGATTATCCGCCATGGCAATTGATTTGGAGCCGTTGAAAGTGGTAGGGATTATACTACACCACCCATATTTTAGCGGGTCGAGACGTACTGAATCAGAGAAGAAGTTAGCGGATGATCCGTTACTGCCGTTGTACGCGATTGATCAGATGTTCGATCTCAGTTTGCCGGAGGGAGTTGATCATGATCACGAGTTTTGCAACTCGGTGACGAATGGTGGATCAAAGAATGTCGATGCAATGACGAGGTTGGGGTGGCGGGTTTTGGTGACGGGTTGTTTTGATGACCCGTTAATGGATGCGGGTGTGGATTGTGCTGATATGTTGGAAGGAAAAGGAGTGAAGACTGTGAAGTTCTTTAGCGATGGCTATCATGGAATGGAGGTGTTTGATCCATCTATGGCCGGGCCACTTTATGATGCCATCAAAGGTTTCATCTTTTCTTTTGCTGCTTGAAGCCACAGTGTTATGACTAAGATGTAATTTTGTCATGTTATACAAATAATTGTGATAATAGTAATACATATTAGAATCATCTTTCATATGGTTTTACACTAAAGATTGATGCCCAAAATAAAAATGATGCTTTAAAATAGAGATAAGATATTTACATATGTAATAATAATTATGGGGTTTAAAAAAGTAAATGCAGTTTTAACAAAAGCATCCTAATTTTAATTTTACGTATATATTAATTCATAAGTTCCCAAGCTCGTGTGAGTCTGATTAATATCACATTACCCACCTTTGTCTAACTGCCGTCTAAATTGTGGAGTTTGCAATTGCAGCTCCCAATGTCGAAATCGCAAATAGCCCCTAGCGTATAATTGCGTATAGAGGCTTCTATGTGTGCAAAATTGGTGTTCACCCCAAATGTCATACGATAAATAGATGCTTCTATTGTAGTGTTTTCACACACCATAATGAGTGTTTAGCAACAGTTATAATTCCTTTGTAGTATTTATGGATACTTGTGAGATGTGTAATTTAGGAAGTGTTATTAATGTAAAGGCTCGGTGGGTGTCGTTAGGAATGAGGGTGAGTGACAAAGTAGTAGTTGTAACATTTTCTATATACTGCATTGTCGCTTTGCTTCCTATGGTTTTTCACCGAATTTGGAGTTTCCACGTTAAATCCATATGTCGTTACTTCTCTTCTTTTTATCCTCTCTTTGTTTCAATTTTTCCACATTGGACAAATCCTGAAGACGGGTTTTTGTATTTAAAATTCAAAATCAAAACTATAATATTTATTGTATTTAAATTAATAAACATCAAATAGAAGTAAAAAAGTTTTTAGATATATTTGCATGTTCCTTTCTTTCCTTCTTTGAGATAATTTGTAAAACTCATTGACGAATTAAAAACAAGCTTTGGTGTAGTGTGCTAATTAAAACATAACACGGAAAGTTTTTGCCAATTAACATAAGATAGGGGTTTTTTGCTAATTAGAGATAACGTAGGGGTAATTTTTGCTATTACCTCGTTGTAAAATCTCTTCTTTTTCCAAATTCATAAAATGTAACGATAGCTGGTGACGAAGACGGATTTTTTCTTTTTCGAAGGAAGACAACACATTGGTGTTGGCTGCTACTTTTTCGTCCTGATTCCACTATCTTTAAATATTAATGGACCACCAAAATTCGCTTTTGTGTCCGCAGTTGCTTAGAGGAGGGACCAAGGAATTGATCTTTTAAGGTTGATTTTGGCCATACTCTAGATCAACGATTGAAAATAAGCGGCAGGAGGGTAGGTCGATTTTGTCTTTCTCTTGCCTATCTTTATTAGTGTTACATTAGCGTGTATGAGCTTAATTATAATAAAAAATGTGAGGGGATTTTACAGCGGATTTTAGATTTATATGCTTCTCATCGAGTCCCTTTTGCACGCTTCTGAAGCCGCAAATGCTACCCATAGTTTAGGCTCAAACTCAGGCCATTTACTACGATCTTACTTGTTTTCTTCAGTTGTTGCCTTACAAAAACTCTCCAATAAACAATCTCAACCAAAAAGATTATTAGAATATGAATTTAAATCACATCAAAGTAATTATAATGCATAAGTTATATTATCTACATAAATATTTTTTTGACTCCTTATTGATCCACTCTCATATCTTGCTAATTGATACGATATGCATTACTCAAAACACGTCGGCATCGATCATATTTCCTCCAAGCTCCTCTTGCTATTAGTTACGAAATAAGACAATTAAGTTTAATGCGAGTAATTTCAAATTATTTACAAATATATATATACTCTATAATAAATATTGTCACAATACTTTCTTGTCCACTTGGGCACACTCGATTGTTCTAGACCCACCCGCGTAGGTCACATTTGATTTGATGCCTTTCCATGGTTATATTTTCCGATTTCTTCCAACTTTTAAGCCTCTTTGGACTCCCAATACACTATGGGGTGCCCAGCTTTCATTTAACCAATTAATATAATTTTTCTTAGCATTGAGCATAGTATTTTTGAAAGAGTAGGGACACATTTAAAAGAATCTCTTCTTGATATATGAGTGATCATCTTCATCCCAAATATAGATTTCCTACAAGAAATTAATCTATCAACTAAATAAAAACTTTATATTGTTTCTTTTGACGTGCTAGGGTTGAGGCCAATTATATTAATGTACTCAAACAAGTAGATTTCCAACATTAATTTGTGAACTCTCTACTACAGTAGATAAGTAGATCCATATAACCTCTTAGATCATTTTGTTTTCCACTTACTTCAATTGTTTGAAGTTGTAGTAGACCAGTACATGGTATAAATTAATTAATGAAAAGTAGTGATGTACCATATTTCGGTACCGTCACGTCACAATATATGATACAATACCGTGAGCATATTTCGAAATATATTATGCCCCGTCAGCACCATTATTTTTTAATGCAAAATTACAATTCAAGGCAAAACTCAAATTAGGCCCATGCAAACCCAATTTTGAGTTGTTTTAGGGTCCAATCCAACTTATATTTCAACCTATGGGCCCAAACCCATCAAACTGTCTATAAATACCCCAAAGCACAACATAAAAACGGGAGGATAAGTTCTGAAGAGTGAATCTCGAGTTGTTATTTCAAGTTGTTAGTTAGACCTATTAATTCAACTCTGAATCTTATGAATTTTATATGTTTGGGAAGCCTCTGAAGTCTAGTTTCCAATTAAAAAGCGGATCGAGATTCCGAGGTCTAGAGAAGGAGATATAACAAAAACAGTGAGACTGTGCAAAGCTGAAAACAAGTCGAAATTCGACCTGTTTGGCCCCAATTCGACCTGTTTGGCTCCAATTCGAGTTGCACAAGCCCATGTCGAGTTATTTCAGGCGCAGTTTGAGCTATTTTCAAGCCCAATTCGAGTTATTTCATAATTATATTCAAGTTATTCCAAATAGCTCTAATTCAACTTATTTCAACTCATAATCCTACTTGGACTACAATAGTTGAATAAGGACTCTTACTATTATATATATATATATATATATATATATATATATATATATATATATATATATATATATATATATATATATATATATATATATATATATATATATATATATATATATATATATATATATATATATATATATATATATATATATATATATATATATATATATATATATAAAGGGGTCTCATTCCTCATTCCAAGGTACGTTTTCATGATTAGCCCAAAGCTCGAGTTTTATAAGTCGACTTTGACCTATTCATAAGTCTCATTCGACTTGTCTCACAATAGATCGAATTCAACCTATTTTGCACGCAAATCGAGTTGTTTTGGTTGCTCAATTCGACTTGTTTTGGCCAACCTATTCGACTGATTCTCGTGTTCAATTCGACTTATTTGCTTACTTCAACTTGTTTCATTCGACTTGTTGCCTTGCACAACAAGATCTCATATTCCGACCCATCTGACTTGAGCGTCGGAGTGCCTTCGCCGGGAAGGCACTGGCTTAGTTTACGTGTAGTGTTGAGTGCAGGTTCCGAACTCAAAAGCTGCTTAAGGATCCAGCATGGACTAAAGCAGTCTGACACGGAGTGTTGACAAGTGGACACGTATCCAGACAAAAATACCCCACATCAGTGGCGCTGTCTGTGGGAACCACTAAACGCACTTAGAAACAAACACTGTCATTGATTCAATGGTTCAACGGAGAGTCACGGGGAAGAACGGAGTAGCCACAAGGGCTAGGTCCCAAAGGGAAAATGAAAACAGGACTGCAGAGCCTTCTGAGCACACTTCGAATGCTCCCTAGGACCAACCACACATTGCAATAGAACCTACTGCAATGCCTCCCCCGGAACAACAGCTGTTGAATCCTGCTCAGTTAGCTCAGATCATGACAACTTTTCAACAGACTATGGTACCGATGATTGTGCAACAACTGGCAAACACTGCCCTGCAGCAGAATGCCCCAGCACCAACTGCACAACAGACTTCGGCACTACGAACAAGGTCTCATCAGACGCAACGTCGTACTGAATCAAAACAGCAAACTCATTCGAGGGCTGCTAGGCCCAGAAGGGAACCATCTGCATCACCTAAGCGCAGGAACCCACGTTCAGTGAGGGCTGGAAGCATGGAGCCCCGAGTTGGACAACTGCTAAGATGGAGAGGTGAACTCACGGCAGAGGGGTCCAGAGGTCCAGCAAGCCGCAAGTCACACGGCTGGAAGGAACAGAGACCTACCAGAACGAGTTGTACCAAGGGCAGAACCAGTCATCGTTGAACACAATCCACCCATGGAGAAGCCAACTCCATCCAGTGATGTAATCAGCAGACTAATATTGAAGGAAGAAGCTAATCTTCCAGAGATGAAGAAATATGAGAAATCAATATGTTATAATGCGCTAAATTAACCAAAAAGAAAAAGGGGCCATGTTAATTTCTTCTTGAAAACTGAAACAGGTGAAAGCAACTTCTTATTTTTATCATAGATGATAGTTTCTGGACTCTTATTTATTTTGAGGGTTTTGAATTGTCGAAATTCTTTATATATATATATATATATATATATATATATATATATATATATATATATATATATATATATATATATATATATATATATATATATATATATATATATATATATATATATATATATATATATATATACTCCAATGAAGCCATGGTGTAGGAAGCGGAACCTATAGGAAAGATAAAAGATATACACGAGATTAAAGGCTCGTTGATTTATGTAGAATACAAAGAATTTGAGAGTCAAAACTCGTTGATGTTGTAGAATACCGAGATTTCAACAAAAATAGAGAAAACCCTGATAAGTTTTATTCAAGAAACAACCTCCAAAAAACTATCTAAAAGACGACTAATATATAAAGGCAAAAATTTGCTGCAAAATAATAAAAAATTACCAAAAACTCTTAAAAATAAATAAAACTTAAAAATCTCGCTGAAAATATTAAATTACAGTTTTGACCCCCGAAACATCCGAATTTTGCTAAAATCACGTTGGTGAAAAGGTGAACGTCTTGTTTAGGTGACCGCTTCCCCTTGGATAACTGGTATAGTTTGTTGAAACGAAATATGTTGACTTTTTGGTCAAACTTCAATTAATTTTAACTTCTAAATGGTTTTCGATAGTAAAATCTCCATCTTTCTACAAAGCATCATTCTTCCCTAGTTGGAAAAGATTCATCCTGAAATTTGAAACTTCTGTAAGAAAGATAAGATTTGTAACGTGTAAATCAGCAAAACCCGATTATGAACAATTTGAGTTGTTGAATAAACAACCCACTATCCTTATGTGCCTTTAGAGAATCATCCATTTTTATCTTCTTTTTTATCCTTGTAGTTTTTCAAGTCATCCATCATCTATGATAACTGCTCCATCGTAATCTCCTAGTCCAAACCCTCCATAAAAGCTCTTAAACAAGAAACTTGAGATTCATCCCCAAGATTGTCATCTTCATCGTCATAAACGACATACGAGGCTTCGCAGTCCTTCGCGAACACAATGATTTGTTGCGTCAACAAGTTCAACTGCTGACGTAAGCGTGTGATTTCTTCACAATGATCTTTTTTAACCAGAACATCAAGAATTTCATGGCGTCTCCATGAGAACATTGAGAAGGAACTTACCTGTCTCTGATGCCAACTGATGTAAGTTTCGGAAGCCATAAGAAAGATTAAAAATACACACGAGATCAAAGACTCGTTGATTCACGTAGAATACTGAGAAATTGAGAGTCAAAACTCGTTGATTTCAAAGAATACAAAGATTTCAACAAGAAACATAGAAAACCTTGATAAATTTTATTCAATAAACAACCTTGAAAAAATTGTCTAAAAGTCGACTAATATATAAAGACAAAACCCTAGCTGCAAAATTATAAAAAGATTACAAAAACTTCTTAAAAATAAATAAAACTTAAAAATTTTGCCAGAAATATAAGATTGTCATTTTGAACCCCGAAACATCCGAATTTTGCTAAAATCACATTGGTGTCTTTCTGTCTTGTTTAGATGACCGTTTTCACTTGAATAACTGGTATAGTTTGTTGATAACGTACTTAGTTGACTTTTTGATCAAATTTTGATTAATTTTAACTTTTAATTATTTTTCGTTAATAAAATCTTCATCTTTCTGCAGCGCATCAAGCCACCAAAACTGTAGCAAATGATTTCACTTTATTCCTCCCAAAATAACTACATGTACATTCCTAATTGATCCACCCTTCAGCTAGCTTTAGCATTGTTAATTTCGGAGATAAGTTGTTGTCAGTCATCACCGACAATGACAGGTTAGATAGTGCCCCATTTTGCTGCGACATGACACAAGACAAGGAAATGTACAATAATTTTTCTAGTATAACGACATTTCGACACAACCAACTATGAACATTTGTAGTTATTTGGCTTCGGACATATTTGTATTATTTGGTAGACTATTTTGGCAAACCCCCCAAAGAAATATTTTCAAATTTATTGGAATTCCAATCACCTTTATTGTAAAGTTACATACTTTAATCACCTTTTTTAATTGGTAGACTATATATATATATATATATATATATATATATTGGTAGACTATTCGCGTTATTCCTACTACATACACTACAGATTCCTACATGATGCAAATCTGGAAATGCTAACTTCAAAATAGAAAATTGGCTTTGTTGGAGATTATAAAGATTCAAACAATGAACCATGAACGACTTTTAATTGGCAAATCATTCCTATGGGACGTGCTACGAAGATAGGATTATCTTTTATTTGGGCTAATCAAAGAGGCATGGGTCCATATTGATAAAGGAAGCTCTCAGGATCAATCTAGATGGTCAAATATGATCCAAGTCATGTTCTAGAATCACTACAATAGTTAAAAACGAGTTTTAAGTCTTCTTTACCTTTCCTAGTTATAGTTTAATGCATTTCTCTTTCCAATGGTTGGCTATTAATGTATTTTAATTTCCTATGTATTTATTTGGCTCCAAAGCTGATTATGCCTATATATATTGGAGGCCATTTCATGTAAGACAATTGAACTCAAATTTTATAAACATTTTGTGAGATTTATTCTCTTTGGCTCTTTGAAGTACTTTTTCAGAACTTATCAAACGGGCTCATCACCCCCGTTTGTGGCGTTCAAACCCGACTTATCAAACGGCACCCTCCGCAACCGTTTGTGGCATCTTCATATACCAAGGTTCTTGTTTTTGCATCAAGTAGTGGGTCGCGGTCTTTATACCAAGGTTCCTATTTGTGCTAAGGCAACGGGTCGAGGTTCCATCCATTCACCTGAAGATAAACAATCCTACACTTCTAAAATACGAGTTCCCATCATTCCTTGGTGCATATCGATCGTATCACTACAAAAGTGATTGATATACATAATTTATAGTATAAAATATAAGCTATTAGTAAATTACCAAAAAAACAAAAGCCATTGGTTATTTTCATTTTTAATCAACTACTGAAGAGTTAACATGCTAACTTAATTAACAACTCAAGTTTAATTATTTATCTGAATATACATCATGTGTTTAGTTTTAACTTTTTCTACTAAATTCTTATAAAAAGAGATTTGCGGTCATGGACTTAAGCTAGATACAGAATTGAGTGCAACTCATACATTATCAAAATTATTATTTCACTGGTCAGGATTTCTATCCGCTAGCGGCTTCACTCTTTGTGCGTATATTGCAGTCATTGCAATAATACCTATTTTATGTGCTTTATAAACAAGGTTTCATAATATTTGACTGTTTTTAGAACAATACCAAAGACACTCAGGTTAATTAGTCAAATATCACTTACATTTCATGAAGTTTAAAATATATCAATTCTCTGAGATTTGCAGTAATATATAAAATAGATCTAAGATACCTCTTTTGCTTCACAACTTTATCTGTAACTTTGACAAACTTTTTAAGTCTAAAATACCATTTTTCTATTCAAACTATGAATTAAAGATTGTGTCATTTACATTATGTTGTTTATTAGGGGCTATCTTTGATATAATTAACAACTTTAACGATTGACAACATATAATTATGTTTTGCATAAATTTTGATAAATTGCGTAAAGCAATCGAAATAGTAATTAAGAAATTTTATTTGTATATCTAAATATTACATTTAAAAATAATAAATCAATTAAAAAAATAATCATTTTCACAAAAAAAATTAAAAATACAATTTTAAAAAGTAAAAACCTCATAATATATATTGAAATAATTAACCGTGGGATTTGTTCCAAAAATTAAGATATAAAATGTTAGATAAAATTTCGAGCGAAATCAAAATATTGAGAATCATAGAAATTTTGGAAAAAAATTTACCAAGATTTTTTTATCTTTTCCATCCTTATCCAAGATTTTTCTTCAACCAATCACTGGGAAAAAAAACATTTCCAATTTTTTTGTCATTTTCCCCCAACCAGAGCCTATAAGGAAAAAAAAAATGAGTATCAGTAATAATATACTTATTTTTTAAAAGTCTTAATTCTATCACTAAAGCTCTTCGAGTCAAAAGAGTTGTTTATAAAATGTAGACTATGATTTATTGAAACAAATACGTTTCCACAAAAATATAGCGGGATTGTTTTTTGTAAAATTATTAGAGTAAACATATTGAGAAGTGATGTCACCAAAAAATCGAACGTTCAGGACAAGTATTTTCTCATTGATAACTACTATTGAGCAATAAGAAAATCAACACTAATAACAAGATATATGGTCTCATTAATTACTAAAATAACTTTTTATCTTTTTATATAAAGTACATGCTTATAACATGGCATTGGCTTTTATAGCCGCAAAAGCATATTTTTAGTGTTTGAAATACTGACTTTTGCTTCTGCTTGTCTAAAAAAAGTCAGAAAAAAGCACAAGCCCCAAAAGCATGCACAAGGGTGCTTCTCCACCTGCTTTTAAAATTATGTAATTTTTAAAAAGTTTTTAAGCGATAGAGTCACTTCTCATCAATTTTTACAAACAACTAATTAATGCTTTAAGTAGTTTTTTTTTAAAAACAATTTCCCGACTTTTTCTTTGACAAAAGTCACATAAAGTGGCTTTAAGCAAAAGTAGTGAAGAAACTCCTGATAAAGCTATTGCAAACACCCCCTTAGCAGGTACAACTTATTTGTCGCTGATATTTAAACGTTATCGTAGTGAAATTTATCAAGAACTTCTAACTTGACTCCTGAAATAATTACGTAAATAAAATATTAATTATATATGCACTAAATCAAATGATAGAAATAATAAATTAATGACTAGAATATCATTAAAATTGAATAATTAATTGTTCAGTTGAATATGGATAAATGTGAATATTATATAAACCACAACCATATATTTGTTTAGTTTTATTTGATCAACTTAAATTAGCAAAAAACTATTCATTCTAAAATAATCACTCGTCAAAAACCACATTACAAAGAATGCTCCAAAATCAAATATATAACAATTAAAATACCACAAAGTCAAAACCATTCTTTAACTAGTTTAATAAATGAAAATTGAACTTGACTTTCCATTATAAAGTCATTGATCTTGCCAACACAATTACCACTTCTAAAGGTTTGTTCTTAAGTTCTTTCTTGAAGTCGCATTCGACAAGCACGCCTTCAAGATTCGATATCTCATAATGTTCGTTCATAACTATGTACTTGAGCTTATACTAATCTTACCTCGAGCTTTTACTAATCTTCTTTGAAGCTTTAATGAATCTGCACTTGAACTTCTTCAAATGTATGTATAGATGTTAAAATAATGGAGTTGGGAGAAAGGATACAAGGACATAAGAAGAAGAGTGGTTAAACAAGGGAGCTCGAACATGCGATACTTACATATATGGCTGGACGAAACTTTTCAAGGAAAAGTTGTTTGTTCTCTGAATGTAATTGGTAACTATAAAAAATTGAAATTGCTTAGTCTCAAATATGAGTATTAGGAAAAACTTGTTGTTTCTCACTACTAAGTTAACTGATCCTCAAACCTACCCCCTCTTGTTCATGAGATTGAGATAAAGAAAGAAATTTCTAAATTGTTCAGTTTGAAGAGGTGAATGCTCTTTGTTTGTATTTGGGAATCATAGCCCAGTCTGACTCATTGAAGAGAGATTCTTACTTGCTTAAAAGCGAGTTGATCAATTTCGATTCTTTTTTTCGTTCTTATGATTCTTTTCTAATCTAGATGTATAGATCACATTCACGCATTAAGGAAAATGTGAAAAAAAACTCTATTTGTTGTGAAGCAAGTAAAGGAGCGACCGGTTGCATTGTGGATATCCTACGACACCTTATACCATGAGGTGCATGTTATTCTTCCCCCTTAAAGCATCAAAGTCGAGAATGGTCTTTATTCCAAATTGTACAGAGCAAGTGAAACATGAGATGCATGCTATTCTTCCTTGTTAATGCAGAAGATAGACACGAAAGATCTTTAGGCTTGTCGGCTATAGTGAAAAGATTAAATAGAGAGTTTTTGCATTCTTAGAGATAGAATGCTGGCCAAATTAAAGGATTGAAAGAAAAATCCTTATCTTTGGCAGGGAAAGAAGTTTTCATTAATTTTGTTTATCAGGCTATCCCAACATACTCCATCAGATGTTTCAACTTCTCTGGCAATTTCCGACCTTGAATCCATTATCCATGATTCGAGTGGGATGACAGAGATAAGAGGAGAACCCATTGGCGAATTTGGGATTAGATGTGCGTGAGTAAGCGTGAAGGGGGATTGAATTTTTATAGCATCAAAGCTTTTAATCTTGCTTTATTGGGGAATTAGGCGTGGAGGTTGCTTATGTTTCTTGGAAGTTTGTTGGTTTGTCCTTTTGAAAGCAAAATACTTCGTTAATAACAAGTTGTTTGAGGCAAATGTGACAAATTTATATTATATACATGGTGATGTAATTGGAGTTTGACTGGGGTGTTGAAAGTGCACATTTGTTGACACATTGGTAATGGGATAAGAGTACGTATTTGGAGTGACAAATGGGTTTGCTAAACTGCGAGCGTTTAGATTATTACTCCACCATCAACTGGTTACTCTTTTCTAAGTTTACTGATGACTCAGAGTTCAGGCTCATGTGTTCTTGAGCAACTCTTGAGCATTTTCTGGCTTAAAGATGTTAATGAGATCTTTAAATTACTCTAACGAATATTTGTAATGAACATAAACAAGTTTGGCATGTTACAACCGAAATAAAACCCAAGAGATTTCGTGAATCATCAAGAATCATATATAATGTAAAAGCCGGAACAGCGGAACCGTACCTTACACCAAAGTCTAATTGTTTATGGATTGACACGTGATTGGTCTTCCAGATCAACACTAAACTCTTATTTCTTGAGAGTCCCTTTTGATTTCTCTCAAGAGCTAGACTACCAACTGGATATAGTGTAGAAAGTGTAACGTGTGATCAGGGCACAATGACCACCTATATATATATATGATACCACACTTGATATCTTATAATTCTATTTCATTCCATCATTAAAATAGAATTATTCCTGAGTCTCAACCTATTAAAGGCCCACACCCTATTAAGATAGCCGAAGCTTGTATAGCCAAAACCTTAACATCTCACTTTTATTGGGCTTATCCTTAATGACGGTCTGCATCACATAGTTATTGAACATATAAGCCCAACATTGGATCAATATTTCAGGATGGCATTATGAGAAGAAAGGTTTATATACCGTTGGAAGTGCTTACCATTTTTTTCTTCCAAGGAGCCTTCACGAAGTCTAAGGAGGGGGGGGGGGGAGGGGAGCATAATCTATGCATCATATGGAGCATTCAGTCTTAACAAACTGAAGTTACTGATTTTGGGGAGCACACCAAATATGCTATGGATAACGTCAAACCCGAAAGAAGGTGAATTTTGGAAGATGAGTGGTGTTCAGTTTGTTGTAGTGAAGTAGAATCAGTGGAGCATGTATTTATTTGGTGTCATTTTTCTTGGCAAATGTGTGTTGTTGTTCTTTTTCCTACCAGTATTCTACTTCATAGCACGAATACTTTGGTCAAAAGATATATGCATGTTTTCTCTTCACCGAGTGAAATTAAATCAGCTAGATTTGCCTTTCAGTGCTATAGAATTTAGGGCAATAGTAATGAAGTTCTCAATCAGGGAACTGCAAAATCACCACCAGATAAATGTGTTTTTTCTCACAAGTTCATTATGAGTTCTTGAATGTCATGCTTCGTAGTCGAATTCCTGGTACATCATCCGATTTACTGTGGTCTCCTCCTTTGAGGTGTGCTGTTAAAATTAGTTTTGATGGTGCAAATGAAGGATGTATAGCAGCGGTGGCTCGCAAGAATCAAAGGTAGTGGGTTGCATGGAAATGTAGAAGATTCAAGGGTAGACTTCTCCCATACTGTGTGGAGGCTTTTGCGGCAAGTTTGGCGGTCGACACTGTGGGATCTTAATTTAACTTTAGTAGTTGTTGAAGGCGGTTGTCTTAATGTAGTTTGGGATATCGAATAGGGCCTTTTGTGCATTGCCAAGTTTGATAGCATTATTGAAGATGATATTCTTTACAAAGTTTCCAAGATGAATGGTGCGTGTTTCAGTGCGATTAGAGGATAGGCGTTCAATGGTTTAAGGAGTAATTCTTTGTTGTCCTTTTTTTTTAAAAAAAAAAAATTCTTCTGATTGTGCGTCTTTTTAATTTCTTGTATCAATAGGCCCATAAATTTTGAACAAAATCTTTAATGTAAACTAGTTCTATTTGGTCTCCAATAGGCAAAATAACATAATGAGAGCTACTAGATAGAAGTAGAACCGATACCTTCCTCTGTTGGGATGGTGGCAGCTTGCTCCTCTTACAATACTTTTTTTCTTGTATAATTACTTTTACAATAATTGAGCAAGGCACTATCTATCAAAAATTATATTTTGCCAATTAAATCTCCACTCGATCCAAGCCTTTCCTTTTCCTATAAAATGTCAGTTTTTTTTACTTGAGCCGTTAAATTTGTATCAACAAATACAAATTCAATTATTTCGAGCTACGTCCAAAAAATTCAGTAAGAAACTTCAAACATATAAGTCATTATTATAACTTATGAGATTATTACACGTAAGCACCAATGCACAATTGATTATTGGTACATTTTAGATTTTAGTTATCTATCCTATACTATAAACAAGGGGGCGTAGCCATAATTTTTTTTTTTACTTTGAGCTATGCTAAGACACTAATAGGTGTTTGCAAATACTTATAAAAGGAGCTTGTTTATAACTTTTGCTTAAGCCACTTTAAGTGACTTTTAATAAAAAGTCGGAAGTGTTTGCAAATCTTTTTAAAAAGCTACTTAAATCATAATTAGGTGTTTGCAAAAATTAATGAGAATTAACTTTTTTATTTAAAGACCTTTCAAAAATAACATAATTCTAAAAGTAGTTGGGGAAGCACCCTCAGGCATGCTTTTGCCGCTTGTGCTTTCTCTGACTTTTTTTTAGACAAACAGAAGCAAAAGTCAGCATTCCAAACACTAAAAATGTACTTTTTCAGCTGCAAAAGCCATTGAATACAAAATGTCTAAAATATAATAAGAAAATACCTATTATTAGACAAAAAAACTGTAAAATTTATATGTTATCAAACAAATAAATGCAAATCTAAGGGAATATACATAACATTTCTTTCATAAATTACCATCCAACCCCTTTTTTAACAAACGAATTAACACATGTTAGTTAATTTGTATTATATATGTATCTTGTAAAAATTTTTGTACTCTTGTTATAATAAGAGGGAGTTTGGTGTAAGGTTTTTGATTAAAATAAGTGGGTTCAGGAAAAAAAGACTTTAGCTAGCAACTGGTTGTAGGTTTCTTAATAATATGAATTTGGCGCAAGTCTGAGAAATAGAGTTTTAAGCATTTCTTACTTTAAGATATTTTAGTGAATTTAGTAGGTATATAAAGGTTTAAATGATCTCAATAAACACAATTGTCATGTGTGCTCCATTATGTGTAGTAAATAGATAGAGAAATTGGTGGAAGATTATTGAAGTTACTGAGGCGTCTTTTTTTTTTTTTTTAAACAGAAGATGAGTTGATGCATGATTTCGAAAAAACATGGGTGTTTTATGCATTTTCTTCTGAAAACACTATTGAAGTTGAGTGCAACGGTTCTTTAGAGAATAAAATTCATCCACAAGTTCAATTGATATCTATACTTTCAACTCACTTTCAATGTATGTAATTTATCATAGTATTTGCTACAAAACACCTTCATGAAATTGTTAAAAGATCTTCATAGTTAAAAATATTTGTCCTCTTGTTTCGGTAGAAACAGATACCTATTAGTTAAATTGTAATTATGGGGAATGTGACTTTCAATTGATTGTCAATGAGGATATTATTTGGGTTAGAAAAATAATTTGTTAAGTTGGTCTTAAATACTTACCTTTTTTTTTCTGAATTAAATTACATTGAGTTGGGCTAATATATATCTAAATAAGCATGTATTTTAAAATTTTAACCCGGGCTGTGGCCCACCAGCCTTTGTGGTGGCTACGCCTCTCACTATAAAAGTCATGGATCTCTTCTGTTTTAACCAGTGATTTCAAAACCAGATCGGACACTGAACTGGTGAGTTACTGGTTACAGATTCAACCGGTTTAACTGGGTTGACAACTAGTTCAAACCTGTGAACAATATTTTTTTAAGAAAATACATATACATATATATATATATATATATATATATATATATATATATATATATATATATATATATATATATAATATATGTGTGCATATATAACTTTAACTAGTTATAAAACTTATGAGATTATTAACTAGTTATAAAACTTTAAGCAGCAATGCACAATTGATCATGTACATTTTAGGATTTAGATTTTAGTTATTCTTTCATGAGAATTTGCTTCATCGACGCTCACTTCGAATGTATGCAATGGTCAATAAATAATATAATCAAACTCAAAAATATAAGGTAGTGTTTGGTTGGATTGATGGATCAATCTATAGATTGATTAATATTCATATTAAAAACTGAACTAAAGTTATCTACGTTTTTGAACAAGTGTTTGCTTCGAATGTTCGTAACTAACATAAAATGTGCTTTGTAATAATAAACGAGTTTGGTTCGATAGTTGAGTACGAGATTAGGGGGAAATGACAACAATGCCCCTCAATTTTTTTTTGGTTTTTGGTCGCGTCATTTCAGACCTTTAAACACGAAACCCCCTTTCATTTTTTCTCCCCCAAATCGAATCACATACAAACCCTAGGTTAGTTATTTCATTTTGTCGAGTGAAATTAACTTGTTTTCTACAAATTCTTTTGCAATTTCCTATCGTCTAGCTAACTGTAACTTATTTCCCTTACGATTTTGTTGAAATGGTGATAGTCAGTCCGCTCGAACCCTAGAACGCGACGATTTACCGAGGTATGGCATTTTTTCCGTAGTCTCTACGTTTTTCCTTATGATTTTGCGTCCATTCTACCGATTTTTGATTACTGATGTTGGCCTTCACGTAAACATTACGATTTTCAGTTGAGAATTAGTTGAAAATAGGTTAGGGGGTTCTGTATGTGTGGTTTGTGTGAGAAATTTTACCTATTGGGAATAATAACTCTAGTTTGAGTGCCTAAGTATAGTTTGTGTGTGGTTTGTGTGAGAAAGTATAGTAATTGTGCATAATGTTTGTAGTTTAAGTTGAAAATAGGTTAGGGGGTACTGTTTGTGTGTGGTTTGTGTGTTAAAATTTACTAATCGTGCATAATGTTTCTAGTTTAAGTGCGTTATAGGTTAGGGTGTACTGATTTTGTTTGTTTTGTGTGAGAAAAATATACAAATGTTTCTAGTTTAACTTGAAAATAGGTTAGGGGGTACTGTTTGTGTGTGGTTTGTGTGAGAAAGTATACAAATGTTTCTACTTTAAGTTGCAAATAGGTTAGGGTGTACAGTTTGTGTGTGATTTGTGTGAGAAAATTTACCAATTGTGAATAATAACTCTAGTTTGAATGCCTAAGTACAGTTTGTGTGTGGTTTGTGTGAGAAAGTGTAGTAATTGTGCATAATGTTTGTAGTTTAAGTTGAAAATAGGTTAGGGGGTTCTGTTTGTGTGTGGTTTGTATGTCAAAATTTACTAATTGTGCATAATATTTCTAGTTTAAGTGCCTTATAGGTTAGGGTGTATTGATTTTGTTTGTTTTGTGTGAGAAAAATATACAAATGTTTCTAGTTTAACTTGAAAATAGGTTAGGGGGTACTGTTTGTGTGTGGTTTGTGTGAGAAAGTATACAAATGTTTCTACTTTAAGTTGCAAATAGGTTAGGGTGTACAGTTTGTGTGTGGTTTGTGTGAGAAAATTTACCAATTGTGAATAATACCTCTAGTTTGAATGCCTAAGTACAGTTTGTGTGTGGTTTGTGTGAGAAAGTGTAGTAATTGCGCATAATGTTTGTAGTTTAAGTTGAAAATAGGTCAGGGGGTACTGTTTCTGTGTGGTTTGTGTGTCAAAATTTACTAATTGTGCATAATGTTACTAGTTTAAATGTAGGTTAGAAAATATACAAATGTGAGAAAATTTCCTTGAAAATAGATTTTTAGTATATTTTTTTGGCATTTGGGGAGCTGTTTGGGTTAATGTGACTGGGATTGTGAATAAGACCCCTATTTTGATGAATGTGTTGTAGATGGAGGGCACTTTTACGATAAAATGTGCGTGTGGACAGGGGAATATGAGTTACCTTGAGGCAGGTCCTAAAGCTAAGTTTCCTGGTCGGTTTTATTACATTTGCCCAGTACACGATAAGCACGTGGATTGGTTTATTTGGGCAGATCAGTTACAACACCACATATATAACCATGTCCAAAAGACCCCAACTAACATGAACACGTATGCGTCAACCTCACGTGGGCACACAATGTCAAGCCCAAAAATGAATCATTCCACCGAAGATAATCACTCAGCAACTTCCGTTCCGCATACATCTTATCTCACTATTACTCATCGTGACCGTGTCTTCGTTAGTGCCCCATGCAATCCAAAAGCACAAGAACCACTGAAAAACCTTGACCGTACTCGACTTGTTGCGTCTGTAGACGATAGAATGCTAGCAAAGATGGATGTTGCTTGTTGTTTTATGTCTTGGTGTATGTTATTTGTGTGTATGATGGCCTTAATGGCAATAGCATTCATTATAGTATCAAAGTAGGGTTGTTAGACTATTATGTAAGTGCTGAATGTTATTTGGGGATATGGTATGTTGTATGATACGTTGCAATGTAGGTTATTTTGACTATTGTTAATCGACGTGTACTACGACGATAATGTCTATTTTTATTTCATGTTTTCGAAGTTGGTGTTTTATATAATGAAATACTTGAAATGGCTTTTGTTATTTGATTTCATTTACGACGAAACTGTTTTTTTTTTTTTTAATTTATCATTTGAGTACTTAAGTTGTGTTGGACAGCATGTAAAATAGTTGAATATTTGTATTTTCGGTATAACTTTTGTTTTCCTTTTGGTAGCAAGATGCCTCTAACTAGGAAACAGTGGCTTGAGAAGAATTTCTTTGAGCCGGATCTCGGGCGAAACGGTGACTTCTACGTGCTGCATATGATACTCAACTACGGCAATACCCATGACCTGACCAACTTGATTGAGTTGGAAAGAGCGATTGCAAGCCTGCATGGTCGTTTCCAAGATAGAGGGTACAACTTCTCGATACAGACGATCCGTGAGAAGGTCGCTGCATTGAGACGTCGATACCAGGTGTTCCAGAGGTTCATCACTCTCCCTGGCGTGCATTTCGACGAGTACCGTCGCATTATTCGTACTACTGGCGAGTACAGACCTCACCTTCGCCGGGTAAATGACCATTACCAACTTTACATTTGTATTTTACATTTTATAATGAATTAGTAACTTACATACTAAACTTATGTTATCTACCTCATAAAATTTCATAGGAGTCGCTGTTCGAGAGATAATTTCGTCTGTATGGTTTCCCCGACTACGATATGCACCGCATGTTGTTTGATGTTGGTAATATCGCATTGCTGCCGGAGGAGCTCATAGGGACTGAAGCACAGCCCCTGCATCTGGATTACAGTGATGATGATGAGGTTGTCGAGGTCGTGGGAGGCGGTCACGTTGTATGGGGTGATGGTCTTGGAGCGTCGAATGCAGCAGAGGGGTCGGACGATGACGGGACGGTGACGCAGGCATGAGTTTGGATGCCTATCCCTATTCCTGACGTTATTTTGTTGAGATTTAATCTAGTTTTATTAGTATTTGTTAATACAAACATCGTTTTGAAAACTTTAATTTTGTTCTCACATTTTGTCAGCTGTATTGCACATTAATACTAGAATTAGCATTAAATCTGTTACTAGGTGTAGTTGTAATGACTTTAGCTTTATTATTGTGTTAATATTAGTATTCAGTAGTAATTCCTCTTTTGTGAAAGAATATGTCATTGGATTGACATAAAGCTGATGCATTGAGTAGTCTTGTACATTTCCATAAAAGTTGATGTGTGGTTTGTAGTTTAGTGACTTTGAAAGAATATATTCTTTTGTGTGCAACAGAGAATATTGTAGTACATGCAATTAACCATTAAGGAATAAAATTCAATTAAATTGTAGGGAGTAAAATGCAAAAAAGTGATTGTTTCATACATTATAAGGGGCACGAGTTCATTCAACAATTGGTATCTTGCAATCAAATTCAAAAGCCAAATTTTAGCCAAACAATATGCCAACTGCCAATGAAACTCAAAAGCTCTTCTTCTACGGTGTAAAGTGGACGGAAGAATACGATGTTTCGCTAATCAACAACTTGAAGGAGCAATGCTACTCCGATTTTGGTTGTGTTCCCTTAAACAATTCAAGGTTCCTCGACATGATTGTCAATAACGCAACCGACTATGTAAATCTAACCCACAACACCACGTACACAAGCGATGAAATACTAAGTCGTTTTGAAAACTTGGCGGCCCGTCACCAATGTTTTAAGAATACGATGTTTCGCTAATCAACAACTTGAAGGAGCAATGCTACTCCGATTTTGGTTGTGTTCCCTTAAACAATTCAAGGTTCCTCGACATGATTGTCAATAACGCAACCGACTATGTAAATCTAACCCACAACACCACGTACACAAGCGATGAAATACTAAGTCGTTTTGAAAACTTGGCGGCCCGTCACCAATGTTTTAGGATGATTCTTGGCCACCCCGAAGTTGCTTGGGATTACACAAAAAATGTTGTACATGCTAGCAATGATTTGTGGGATGTATTTATCAAGGTGTGTGTCCCTCGTTTTCTCTTTTTAAGTAATTAACAATTTCGCAAGATTAGTGTTATCTCTAAGCATTCGTTCACTTAACAAAATTCGTACAAATTAATAGGAAGACCCCGAGGCCGAGGCGTATAGAGAGAACGGGGAGTTTGCGTGGAAGGATTTAGCGAAACTTTTTGTGTAACGCCCCTGAAATTTGGAAGAAAATAAAAGTATTTTCGAATTTTCATTTTAGTCCTTGAACTTTTTGAAAATATGATTTTGACCACAAAAGTTTTGAAAAAGTTACAATTTAGTCCTACTCCTTTTGAAAAAATTATGATTGACCACAAATATTTTCTTTAAGACCAAATGAGTCATAAAACTTTCAAAGTGGTCCCTTGTAGTTTCAAAATATCCAAGCATTCATTTACAATGGTAAATCTTCACATATTTACATTTACATTTGTAAAAAGGTAATTTTGCTTTGTCTTTTATGCTAGATATTTCTAATATTTTATTCTTATAAAATCCTATCAGATAAGGCCTGGAAACATCTTCATAATTAGGGTGGCCTAGCTTGGATTAAAATAAAAATGAGTAGGGTATGGTAATTAATCCTTGTCTCCCAATTTTCACCTATAAAAGGGAGGCTCTCTTCAACAATTTTTTCACACCTCTCTTCTCCGAATCTTCTCTTCTTTTCTTCTGCACAGTTCTTCCTCTTGATGTCTAGTTTCTTAGAACAATTGTTTCAGTCCTTTAAGCCTTCTTATTAGTCCTTGAAAATCCTCAAAAACCGAATTTGGTCAAAACTGCCAGTTTTGGTACAGAAACTTTAGAAGTCCAAAACCATATCAAAACTTCGAGTCTTTTTCTGAAATTTGTACCACATACTTGTTATTGTGTAAGCTAACTTTTATGTTCAGAAACCTTCTTCAACCAAAGTCGTTTGAGGGGTCTAAAAATTAAAAATACGTACCACTGTCCAGAAAATCCGAAAACAGCTCCCATCTTTCATGATTTATTTAAAATACCAAACCTTGTCTTATTGATCTGATTTTGAAACTACATACTCTCCAGGATGTTTAAGATTAAACCCCTCAATTAATTTCAGATTATCATATCGTTTAAAAGTCCGATTGAAGGTGAATCTAAGATTGCTACAGTTTTCTGCCTTATATTTTGCATAAACATTTTGATTAACCAATATATGTTGCAAAAGCTATACAAATCATGAAATTGATCATTAATATGGACGCACTCCATACTAATAATGATGTTAGATCAGTTTATTATAATTTAGAATCGTGTTTAATACTTTTCATGGATTTTGCAACATTAAGATGACATATAGTTTATTTTACGGTTGATCTTTCAATATCTTTAACTTTAAGTAAAGTATTGTGTTTATTTTGTGATCTAACCTTCTAATCTAGTATATTAGAATAATAAGTATTCTGGAAATATTAATTTTAATTAGATCTATATGTTTACAATTTATTTTAATTGTTATTATTGATATATGCAATATCGTGTAATTTTATACTAATAACTATAAGAAAAATAGTTTTTACCAAAGTTATATATGTGATGTAATTTTATTCAAGGGCTTACTGAGATATTTGTTCAATGTTAAGATCATGGCAAAACTTTTGATTTGAGATCATTATGTAATAAGTAATTTACAAGAATTTTGTTAAGAATAATTGTTTTAAAAAGGTTTAAATATGCATTGAAAATATATATGTTTGTTAATATGAAATATGTTATTAATAAATTAGAAATGGAGACTTTAATAATAATTTTGTAAATTGATTTAGTCTTCAACTTGTTACATTGAAATGGTAAATCCCATTAATTATATTTTTACGTCAGTGTTAATGTTAAAATAGGTAAATGTGGAATTTGTCCCAAATTAACAATAATTAGATATTTAATTAAACTTCTTTAAATATGATAAATATTGGAAGTATATGTTTATTGTTGTAAACTTGTGAGCAAACAATTGATTATATCTTTTTGATTTATTTAAGGTTATGCAATTATTGACGTTAATCAAGAATTTCACACACGGTAAAAGGTGAGGTTCGATTTCTGATTTGTTCAAAACCCCGTTTGGCATCCGGCCCTGAGAAACTTGGACATAACAATTGTGATTCTTTGTTTCGAATCACGAGCAACATTCTATCACCATTTTAATGCTTTTATTTAAAATTGTTAATTCTTTACATAATCAGTTTTCTTGCCTATTGTTAAATCAAATCTCATTTAAATCATAATCGGGAATTTTCTTCATAATCATAATTAACCTGATATCATGATCACCCAATCAATTCTTGAATTGTGCAACGAGCAACGAACTATGTTCGGCCTATGTAGCTCAAAAACGAGCAACGGATATTGTCCGGATTACTAGCTCATCTGATAATTCTGTTTCACCCATTGGGACGCCTTTGGGAAGTTGGGCCCAGGGATTGAGATGATTTACTGCTGGGCAGCAAAGGGCTGTCGGTTTAAGTAATTTTGATTAATACCCATTTTGTCTAAGCGCCGCTTGCAGCCAGGAGTTGGTTGTGACCCGCGTGTTAGATTGACATGTACTCGAGCATGTCTTGTGTTCTGTTGCGAGGTAGCTCCTCGTAGGGAGGTATACGGTTGAATTTTGGGAGTTAAGGTTGGATCTGTTATATGTAATTGCACAAGTTCATTTTCTCGTTCTTCTGAATACTCCAGTATTATCGTTAAAACCGATATTTCAGTTCAGTAATGCAGATGTAACTATTCTGGTCATTCTTGTTCGTTTTGTTCTGATCACTGTTTGATTATTGCCATGTTCTAAGAATCTCACTAAGTCATTAAAGACTTACTCCTCTTTTGTTCTATATGTCCCTTTCTCAGAGTAAGATTGGTAATAGCAGCACGGATGGAACGAATGATCGACAAGTCCGCTTTTGGAAACTTTGCAAAAACTGTTAAGTGTTTGATTTTGTATTGACATCATTTTAAAATTGTAAAAATCTATTTGTATTCCAAAGACTTCCGCTGTATTTAAAGTGAAAGTATTTTATAATGTTATGGTTTTGATCCTGGTCAGTGAGACCCCTTCCTATGAGCCACAGTTCGGTCTGAGTTGAGTTTGTTAGGTGACCAACACCGGACCAACTCGGATCGGATTGTGACTCGTGGGGCGCGGTCCTCACATTTTGGAAAGCCTCCAATCCGGGCTAGGGTGTTTAGAGAGGAAATCCATCGTACTAGCGCGAAAATACTCGAAAAATCTTATAGCTCTATTATTTTTTTGTTATCTAATTTACGTGCCTACTTGTACTAGGGAGATTGAGTGAGGTGCCGTATAACCCGAGAAATTGAGGGGGCAGTGTTTGTGACCGCATGTCCAACACGGATGGTGTGAGGCGTGTTGTGGATTTGGAAGCAGATTTAGAAGAAAGGAACCGTAATGCTAACGCCGCCGCACACAGCTATCAAGGGTCTTGTTCCGCTAAGCCGTTCGAATTCTAACTAGTCACGAAGGAATGTTTCCGTTCAATTATCTACTTGAAATAATCTGTCACTCTTTGATTTGCTTTAATTTCCAGTTTTTTAAGTTCCGCTTGTTATCTGCACGACCAAATGCGTATGTTAGGAGTTGTGGAATTGTAATAAATTTGCTTTAACTTTTTGTGCGTTTACATCGTTGTTAGTTTTTATTATGCATACCCTACAAGATGGTAGAGATTATATAATGAATGATCATAGTTGCACGTAAATGTAACCGTAAAAGTAAGTCGGACGGATAAATAATAACGGTTTGCAACATTTGTGATTTTTACATTCCTACAGTTTTAGTAAAAAAACAAATGCACCAACAGAGTGCACACCAAAACATGTACCAGTTTGGCAAAATCATAACAGTTCGAGTATGCCAAAATAGATTGTGCACGTAACACAATCTTGCACCAACAGGATGCACACGTAAAGCTGTTCAAAACTCGACTGATTGCTAAGCCTAACACAAGCTTACTAAAACACAAGAAAACGTAGCAAATTGTTCCTAAATAAATAGTACCTAACGAATAATTACACTAAAAAGTGTGCATATCCAACCAAAATGGGCCCTAAATCCTTACCCTGCCCAATGGAACCTTACTTCACCTGTTTCTTGCGCAACAACATCCTCAAGTACTTCGGGCAAGAATCTTCTGGCATCGTGAAGAAGATGTCCAGATCCTCAGGTGAATGCGCCAACTTATGCGCCAATAACATCTTCTGGTCATCATCAAACCCCTCGATTTCTTCTAGCGCACCGTAAACGGACTTCCTTTGAACTGACGCCTGATCCTGGACTGGCGGTGGGGCGACAACAAGGTCAGAAATGCGGTCCAGTGTGTCTTGGCATTTCTTCATGAACTCATCAACGTACGGTGGCACCTCGGGAGCAGCGTTTTCTGAAGTAGATGGCGTCTTTCTCTTCCTCGAACCCTTCTCTTTCTTTATCTTTTTGTAAACAAATTTTGCATCAAACTTTGTAGGGTCCGGTATTGGCAAATTGTTGTCCCCGACGTATTTGTACGCATCTAGATCAATCGGATGCTCCTCAGATTGTGAACCGTAATTCGGGACGGAAGACGGACCAGCAGCATATCTTCCAGTCAAGTTTCCATTCAACACCTTCTGAACCGCGACAGAAATATCTTCGGCGCCAGCGCCGGTTGCCCTATCTTTCCCAAAGACCTCGCACCAATCGTTGAAGAATGGAAACCTCTTCAAGCGGTATCCCGAAACATAAGGATGCACCTACGAAGAAAAAAATAAATAAAGGATTACATACAGAAGCTTGAGGAATTCAAATATCCTTAAAATAGATCCATATTTCATGGTAACCGTCCATTTCAAATATGATATAATCTATATTTAATAGTACAGAATTGACAAAATAGGGATCGATCCTTACCCGAATGTATTCTGTCCACTAATCCTCAGTCACAATATCGATCATCTGCGTATCTTCATTGTACTTTGCCCCGTCACCGCTGTTGTCAAACATGGAGTACAAATGCGAGTAAGTCTTCTTCCACACGGTTATTTCGGACTTAATCTGTGGTTCGGCATGAATGTCTGTCTCAGGTAATGCCTTCCTAATCAATGCCTCAAGCTGTATCAAATACCCGGCCTTGAATGCATTGTCGGCTTTGAATCCCTTTGCCTTGAGCTCCTTCAAGGCAGATAGTAGAGCCATCTCCTCCACCCGCGTCCATACGCGTCGGCACTTCCCACTCTTGTTTTGCTTTTCTTTGCCCTTAGCCGGGTTCGAGCTGCAGCTAGACGCTTCCATACCTATAAAGAACAATAGAAAACCAAGTATCAGCATATGTTTACAAACATCAGTGTCGAACACAAATAAAGCAAACTGCCGCATCAAATACCACTCACCTCAGTCCATAAAACACCTACGAAACAATAAATTCAACAATAAACACACAGTTACACAACATAATCTACTCAAATATGACACACTATGATTTTATAAAGCATGAACTATCAATTCAATCACTAAAACAAGCAGCACCAGTTTAACTGACAATGGAAAAAATTGTCGCCGGTACATAAAACTAAATTATTGTTCAAATAGGTCAAAGGGTGGAGTTTATTAATATCTAAAGTCCTATTGATTCCTAAAATGCCGATTAGCACGCCACTCATTCCACATATCCATTGCGAGTGTGTCCCTAAAGTTGGTCCGAGCCGGTTTGTTCTCTAGGCCTTCCACGAAATTTTCTTCGGGAGCGTCGTAACCGGAGTCAGAGCTGTCAGAATCAGTGTCCAAAGGATCACTTGGCGTCTGGATCTTAATGGTTGTGCAAGAGGGCACACGCCATAATAATCCTATTCTGTATCTTTAGAGAGTACTCGGACGGGGATTTGAGAATCGTCCATCGCTTCTTCAGACGACCAAAGACTCTCTCAATGATACTCCTTGCGCGGCTGTGCTTCATATTGAAGAACTCCTCGTGATCTTGCGGAGCAGCCCTACCTTCCTCCCACTCTTTTAAGTGATATCTACGACCCCTATACAGTTGGTGTACCCGGCATCCACAAGGTAGTAGTTCCCTGCACAAACATGAATATCTAGTTACTAAACTCAGGTACATAGTACTACTCTAATTGAAGTAAATAAATTCACAATAAACCTATACCTTGGGGAACACGCAGTCCATGTGGAGGAGGTCTAAAAACAGCATCTCGTAAAACACGACCGTCGACGGCTGATCCCTCCCAGCCACACAACAAGTACATAAACTGCATGTTAATGTCGCACACACCAAGAACATTTACAGTTATACGCCCCTTGCGATTACCGTACCGTGGATGGTCGACAGTCGGTGCAATCACATCAACGTGTGTTCCATCAAGAGCCCCTAAACAACCCTGCAAATGTAACACACTTTAATGTGACAAATGGTTTAAAAGTTATGCAATCGGAATTAAAATGATTATGCGTAATGTTAGTACCTTAAAACACTTCCATGGCTCTTCATCGTTCTCGTTCTCTTCCGACACTGACTTGGGTGTCACCAACATCAGTTGGTTGCATTTTAGGACAGCATCCAAGGTCTTTCTAAAATAACGACTAACTGTCTGACCCGATCTACGCCAATAAAATCCTATGGTTCTATTGGTTGTGTGATGAGCCATAATCAAGAATAGGGAAACTTGTTCCCGTATACTAACATATTTTTCATCCCTCAACCCCCCACTGTTTGAAGCAACCAACAGAGCTTATTAAAACTGTATCTGTCCATTCTTAGCTGGCTCAAGCAGTGAATATCGTTCATTCCAGTCAATCTGTCCATGTGGGCGTTTATCGGCTGCATCTTAGAGATTAGACTATACCTAACTGCCTCCCAGCGACGATTATTCCTTAAGTTGGATTGATGTCTATGAAATAAGGTCAGAAAGAAAAATATTCTCGCTCGTAGCACTATTAGGTGCAATAGGACTAAAATAAGGGTTTTCTGCCGTTCATCCATCTGATACACAACAAATACCACGAATTAAAACCTTAGCCCTACAACCGTAACAACATCCATGTTTAAAAACAATAGAACTAAAAGATATACATACTATGCTCATATAAACAGAATAGGACACAAACATTAATCGGCAACAAGAAGTATACACACACTTTACAGTTTTAGACTAAAACAAGCATGAATATTCAACAAGCAATATAAGCAACAAAACAGTTTTACAAAGAGAAGCCAACTCCAAATATAAGCTTTGTTTTTCATATGAACAATGACACAAACAAGCTACACACCAGTTTGTTCATAAAATAAATATCTTGAACAAGTAAAACTCCAATCTTTTACCTGAAATCGACGATAGTGTTGCAAACCCAATGTGGTGCAAACAAACTTGTCTACAAAATTAAAAGAAACAAACACAAAATCAGTTATATAGCATGAATATTGAGCATAATGTTCAAAAATCCCTGTTTTTAAAACAAGTTTACACTCACTTAACCACAGTAGATTAAAATAAGCAAGATACATTGTACAAGTTAACAACATATAATCATCAATCTTCAACAAACAGCCTAAATTCACTTAACCACAATAAACTAGAACAACACTTTACTACAATAACATACTTCAAACAGTAATCCAAAACTAAGCGTAATTTTAGCACGAACCACAACATAAATAAGCAAAAAATCAGTGTATTACCTCAAAAGTACGATTATGATGCAAACCCTAATTGCTGCAAAGTACTTTATCTACAAAATTATTGCAAATTAACACGAAATTAGTGAATGTATTACCAAAAAATTGAGAGCATTGAATTAATAACTCGTTAAATCCTCACCTCCACACAGGCCACGATTTTCAGCCACACAAATCGCCGACGAATCCAACTCCGAACACCGTACCCTGCAAATATAACGCGAGTGAGTCGCGACTCTACGCAAATTAAACAAAAAGTTCTTAAAAAACACAAGATTTTTAAACCCACGTGAAGAATTTTTCTACCTCGAAGAGAACCCTAAAAAGCTTCGTGAGAAATTTGGGGGGGAAATCGATTTGGGGGGGGGGGGGGGGGGTATAATTCAGATCTGTAAAAACGTTAATATGAAAAAACGTTTTTTTTTTTAAACGATTTAACCACGTGTCAAATTAAGGGTAAAAAGGTCTTTTAATGTATGGGGTCCACCGAGCCGAAACAATAGATAAAATAATCTTAGGGGGAGGGTGAGATTAAAACGAGGGATAAAACGTGCTACAGTACCGGACTATGCCACGTTTAACAAAAAGCCCGATTGCACTCATCTCCCCAAGTGTGCGCTAGATGAGGATAGATGACGGTTTTAATCTATCCTCATCTTAGTAACCAAACACTACCTAATTTTACATTCTCTAATATATAAAAAAACATTAGTGATCGATTTTGTCAAAGGGTAGGGTAATTTAATTACCATATATATGTATATATATATACTTCTCCAAAGAAAACAGAGAAATTCAATCATAATAAGTAATACTAATCTCTGCTCGCAGAAGGCGAATTCACTGGAGAAAGATGTCTCAGATTCCCAATTTAGAGAACGCGCCCATCAATCTTACCTCCTTACGGTAAATTTTTCGATTCAATGCAAAAACTCGTAGCAATATATGTTTATATATTTTGGGAGATTTAAAGATGACTTTCTTTTCGTAATTGAAATCCAGAGCACGAGCGCAGTCGGAGCTGGAAAATATCCTAAAAAATGTGAGTTCAATTTCAATTTTCAATTCAATTTCAATTAAATGTGGTTTGTGGTAATAATTTTAGTGTTTATTGTTCCAATGTTGTTATAGATTCGAGGAGATAAGTGTTTGGTAGTTGATCCGAAGCTCAGCGGATCGCTCTCACTAATTGTGCAAAGCTCAGAACTTAAGGTACTATTATTATTTGTTCGATTTATTATAAGTTTATTTATTTTTCTGTATATTTTGATGCATTGTTTTCATATTGTACATTAGTAAAGGTACTGTCTTGTTAGTATTTGATAGCGATTTTGTATTTCGATTATTGGGCAGTTCTTATTTAAGGTAAAGAGATTTATTCGTGAAATTCGCTTTCCTCGAAGTATAGTATTGATTTTTCACTTTGGATAGAAACCCGCGATTTTTTAATTAAGGGGCATCTCTAGTTTTAGTTAGTTGCTTATACCAAGTAGAAAAAAAGAGTATCTTGTAGGGGAAATGCTAGTGTTGCTTTCGTTTGTCTGAATAATGTCGTACTAACTAAGGCGACTGATTAGTGACTCTGCTAATTATGACCAGAAACATGGGGCTGAGTTGCGGTATCTCACGGCTGAGCCCATTCTGACTGAACGAACCAAAGTGGTTTACCTTGTTCGAGCTCAACTTGATTTGATGAAATTCATTAGCTCACACATACACAATGACACATCAAAGGGGCTTCACAGGGAATACTATCTTTACTTTGTTCCACGCCGTATGGTTGCATGTGAGAAGGTAAGATGCCTAGTTGGCTGGAACTTTGATGGATAAAAATGTATTGGTTGATGGTGACACCCAGATCATTTATATTGGTTGTCTGCAGATACTTGAGGAAGAAAAAGTGCATGAATTGATAAACATCGGGGAGTTTCCTCTATATATTATTCCACTGGATGAGGATGTGTTATCATTTGAACTTGATCTTGCTCAGAAAGTACGTGGATTTCCTTAGTTAGATGTAGACAATTGAGATTTACTGAAAAAACTATTTCGCATAGTTGATTTAATTGTTTCTAATGGTAGAAGGATTTGCCTGACAGGATTATCTGGTGGATGGAGATACAACCTCTCTCTGGCATATTGCAAAAGCTATTCACAATTTAGAGGTTTGTTGTGTTTTCCAAATTTATAAGAGCTTCTTCAATGAATCCTGTGATTAAGTTCTGATATGGTACCATGATAAGTGATAACAAAAATAATCTTTTTTGACTATCCTGTGTGGGTCGACATGCAGTTTTCTCATGGAGTAATACCGAATGTTAGGGCCAAAGGAAAAGCATCTACTCGTGTTGCTGATATCTTGAACCGTATGCAAGCGGAAGAACCCATTAATACCACGGATGTAATAATCTCACTGAAGGAGCACATTTTTTGTTATGAGTAGCGAGTTGAATCAACGTGAAATGATGACCACATTTTTTTTCTTTTGAACCACAGATGGGCATCCCGGAAATAAATACTCTTATCCTTCTTGATAGAGAGGTTTGCTTCCGTTTTTTGTTTCTTTTTATATTCTATTATCTCTCTTTACAGGTTTTCAAAAATTGTGTGTGATTTCATATCCATTGAGTGCATTGGTTTGGATATTCTGAACAAGTCTGTTGTCATATGAAAAAGTTTTCCCTGAGAGTCACATTTTGAGTGCTGTCAAGACAATAAGTTTTTATATTATAGACAATTTAGGCTCTCCTGGAACCTGGTCATTACGTTCTTTACTCGTCGTATTGTAGTCTTTGAGACTTAAGTTTCTTGTTTTCTTCTGGCAGGTGGACATGGTCACTCCAATGTGTACACAGTTGACATATGAGGGATTGTTAGATGAGGTAAAATTATTTGCCCATAGAAGTATAATTATACTGTTACATCCACCGAATCCAAATAGTTTACCAACTCTAGTCCGTCCCATGATAACCGTGTATTTTCTGGTGTGAAAATTTAGAATGGTTTGTGCCTGCATGTCGGTTAAGGATGTATAAGAACTCTATGTTTTCAATATCTTCTTGAAAGTCTATTATGAGGAGTGCAGGTGTATATGGGTTGTGAAAGTCCTATTAGCAAAGAACTGCCTGTTCTTAATCTTGTTAATGTTGTAGAACAAATTATTTATGAGGGAGTATTTGATTAGTGAATGAATCCACGAGCTTCTCCACTAACACATGGACTAATATGAGTATTTCTGTTTTTGTTTTTGGGTTGTTTAAAAGTTATCACTAATAAGTTTGATGCAGTTTCTTAGTATCAATAACGGTGCTGCGGAGCTAGATTCGTCTGTTATGGGAGCTCAGCAAGATGGTAAGAAGATCAAGGTTCCCCTTAATTCTAGGTAAACAACAAATCCTTAACAGTGGACGTTGTTTGAATGAAAAAGTTTAAGGGAGAATCTCTACCAGCAGGTCTTTTATATGCGTACTTCTCATGCCTTTTGGTTGTCATTGTTTCTTTAAGCATGATTTATACTGCTTCTTGAATTTGGTTAATGTTCTCTAGTTTTTGACCTACATCCTTTTTGACCCGTGTTACTTTAGGCTTTCCCTTTAGTATACCTGTCATTTTTTCATAGTTCGTAACTGCATTCAATTTTACTTCGTTAAAAGTAAATTAATTGTTCATTTTTTTTTTCTGAATTGTTTTCCTACCCGTTCCAGATCCGTGAAGTCAATAGATAATGTGCATTTTCTTTCTTTTCTCAAAATTTTATGGCTAATCATTTGTTGTTTTAAATGTAGTGACAAATTGTTCAAGGAGACACGGGACTTAAATTTTGAAGTAGTTGTCCAGGTTGATCCATGAAATCCACTTGCTTTTTATGGTGTACATGCTTTAAATCTAGCAGATTCCTAGATGTTACTTTTCAGGTCCGTTTCTTTAATTTCTATCTGCAGTATGTTTCAGGTTCTTCGTCAAAAAGCTACATCAATGAAGCAGGATTATTCCGAAATTTCATCGACTGTAAGTTGTCAGCAACAATAACTTTGAGCTTGCCTTTGTTTCTGATCTTGGTGCCATTTTGCTGCTTTACTAAATTGCTAAATTATCTTTGCCGTAGTTTTGCTGATTCTATACCTCACTTTTGGGATATGCTTATGTTGTTCTCGTGAATTTTGTGCAATCCGCATTTTGTGTATGTTCTGAATATCATATCACATACTTTAAGCAAGGGGCTTTCAGGATGGTGATAAATGATGCTTAAAAATGATCCAAGAATTTGTGAAAAAATCTTGTAATCAGATGGGAACATTCACCGTGCTAGTTCGTGAAATAGAAATGTCCAGAAATCTGCTACAATCATTCTTCAGGAAATTGAATCTTTCTTTTCTTGTAAGGAACATCTCATGCTTAAAATGAGTTTTAAATTTGTTCCTCTATACAGACTCAAACTGTTTCTGAGTTGAAAGACTTTGTGAAGAAGCTGAACTCGTTGCCAGAAATGACTGTAAGTTAACTTTTCAAATTAATGCTAATGTTGAAAACTATTATATTTCTAGTGCTGAGAAGCTGTCTTTGTCAATTCAGAGACACATAAATCTTGCTCAGCATTTGTCAACATTTACATCAAAGCCATCATTTCTTGGGCAACTTGATATGGAGCAGACACTGGTGGAGGCTCAGAGCTTTGATATGTATGCTATGAACTTGAATTGTGCTCTTTGTTTAAATTGAGATACTTACATATGAATGTTTTTAAGTCTTTGTTGTTACTAACTTCATTTTAAAATGGGGAACATGAGGTGACAAATTGGCCAAATATGTTTAGTTTTGGGGTGATCAGGGATCTCTTTCGATACGATACCTACAATGCTTATTTGTCTGAAGCTGCAGAATTAGTGAAGAAAGAGTCAGTACAAATTATATATATATATATATATTGTGTGCTTGTTATGTTGATAATCAGTTTCATGTTGCATTTCAAGAGCAAATATACATATCAGGTTATTAGAATCAAGTCATGTTATGTTATTTAATAAAGAACCATCTACTCCACTTCCCTTTAAGTAAAGACAGAACATTTGATTTGGTCTTAATAGGGCTACCCAAGTATGATTTCACTTCCTCTTTGAGCTTTCGGTTCTAGACTGCCGGCTCCATCCCGTTTCTCCTTAGATTTACTAAGTGAAAAACTATACCTACACAGAGAAGTCAATAGGGCCCCAGTACTAAGTACGCTATGGTTCAGGGCTTTAGCAGGTCTATTGATAGAGATTAATCGTTTTTTCGCGGATGCGTTTGTCCCCGTTGTCCTAACAGCTGATCGCGCACCGAAGAAAATCGATGAAACGGAATTTGATCCATGATGTATGTTTCATTGTTTGTTTGCTTTTCGTTTGTTTTGTGAAATCTATCGATCAAGGCATTTTTACAGTTCTTTCACACTCTGCTTGAGAGTTCTCGTTCTCCTTCTACTTGACCAAAATAAAATCTTCGTCTTTTTATTACCAGTACCCGCCTCTCCAAAAAACAAAGTGTTGGAGTGTAAAGAACAAACAATGTCGAGTCCGAAAAACCCTGCTACGAAACTAGCGAGAAAGGACAAAAATTCGATAAGTAGTTACATGTCTTCTTTTCGAAATTCATTTACTTCAAGACTGGTTCTGAACGGCCTGGTGTCTTGATAGAGCAGCATTGTTACCAGAGTTACTATAACGTAACAAATTTAGGAAATGCAAGGGGTGAGACGCTTTTTCAATAGTCTTTGTGAAAGGGACATTATCCCGATCTGTGCTTATTACAGGTAAACTGAGACAACTCTATTTTTGAGTTCTCAAATGGATAAAGTGTCACAGAACCTTTCTCTAGCCAAGAATCCCATTATTGATAGAATCGGGGCAGATCCAGTTTATTGGCAAATGCAGAATCAATCGTATTAACACTCAGAAAAAAACCTAGAAAAAGTACTTTAAAACCAAACACCCTTTGCATGTGGAACTATAAGATTACACTTGTCCTGGAATATTGTCGCAGCACCTAATTTGCGCCTGTATTGCACCATTCATTCTTCCGCAGTAACGTACATTGCCTACATCATATGCCTCTTGATACAAACTCAGGATGAATTACTGTAAGTAATTTAAACATTACCCCTTCCATCCTATTGAATTCACTAACCTAGTTCATGTTGACCTGTTAATAACTCTTCCTTTGAAATTCTCAAGATAACCTGTGAAGATAGTTGGATTTGGCTGATGTTAAGGGTTCCGAGACAACCCTCTTCTTCAACTTTACATGTCTAATGTGTTCGTAGGGTCCAGAGACACTTCAAATTGCCTTAAGTTATATGGGTGTGCATTGGCATTTTTCATTTAACAAGCCTTACACGTATTCATTACAGTCTTGGCTATTTTTCTCTCTATCTTTGTGGCATAAGTGGAAATCAATGTTGTGTATGGATGCAGATGCTTTGATTACGTTGAAGAATTGATTCATAAGCAGGAACCTCTCGCAAAAGTCCTGCGCCTTCTCATCTTATTTTCAGTAACAAACTCAGGGTTGCCGAAAAAGAATTTTGACTATTTGAGGCGAGTGGGATATAATACATATGAAAGTTTTGTTTTTTGAATTAATAGATTTATGAACTCTGGTTTTTTAACTTTCAATTATTCAATGGTTCAGAAGAGAGCTTCTTCACAGCTATGGTTTTGAGCACATTTCTACCCTGAGTAACTTGGAAAAAGCTGGTCTATTTAAGAAGCAGGTTAAATTAGCAATTGTTGTATGCATGTTCATCAAGTTTAATCTTACAGAATCCTTTTGAATTGGTTTTCTAATTTCTTTTGTATCTTGCAGGACTCAAAGAGTAACTGGTTGACCGTCAAACGTGCTTTGCAACTTGTAGTTGAGGACACAAACACCACCAAGTACTTTTCTGAGTTGACTCTGATTTCTTGTATTTTGATATGAATCATAGCTCTGTCTTTTTAATTATTAATAAATTTAGGTAAAGGGTAGTAGTTCTTAGTTATATTCCAGGTCCAGTCGCCTTAACTTGTGCTTCATTGTTTTCTTGTAGTCAACTCTGTATGGCTGGTCGCGTACTGAAATACAATTTTTGTAGCAGAAACCTTAAATTTTTCATGAAGAGTGAGATGAGTATTAAAATTTGAACATTATAACAAATTCAACACAGCTTTTTTTGATATTTGGCTGCTGCATCTTTTATCTGTCTACATACAGGACATTAAAAATCTGATGAAAATGGAATCTAGTAGAGTTTATTGAATTTTAAGGGCTCCTACTAGAAAATTTTCAACTCTTGGTACTAGAATATGAGGTTGTTTAAGTTGGGAGCACTAGTTTGGAACATACTTCTTTTATAAATAGTTTATGTGTGTCTTGTTAAAAGTTTCGACTGGTTCATTGACAAAAATGTCTCGTTGTCTATGTGTTAAATGCTTGTCAGTGTTGATTATTGTGTTGAAAAAAATAATGTAATGAAGCATTTTATTTTCTTCATTAAGTCCTAGGAAATCATATAGTTATTCTGCTTTTGTCTCCATAGCTTGAGTTCGCCTAATGCTTCACCAATAACTTAAATAAGAATCTGCTGAGAATCAAGCTTAAGTTGAGTATGATTTTCAGTACTATCAGGATATATATTTTTTATAAGGAAGTTCTTTCAATATTCTTGTCGAATTCTGTTTTTCATATTTATGAGCCTATGCTGAAAACTGATGGTTACCAGAAAGGCAAGCCTTTTAGCCCTGTGGATATTTAGCCTGATGCAGTAGATTGAACCATGAATGGGATTGGTGGCTTTGTCAACTGCAATCATTGAACCATAAATGGCAGCATTATGTTATTTTTTTCTTTAACTAGCTATTGTCTAACCATTAATCTTTGTTATCAGCCCCAATGATATTTCCTACGTCTTCTCTGGATATGCTCCTCTCAGTATTAGGCTTGTTCAGCAAGCCATACGATCTGGATGGTGAGCTTATTTTTCAAAACTTTCTATTGTATAACATTTTTCTGGTTCAAATTGTTGTTGTACCACAAACAGAAGAATGGTCAAGTTGTCATTCATTATGCTGTCTATGATCTTTTCACTTTCTTAAGTCTAATCTATTTTACTTTTGCACCCTTTATTGTTGTTGAGCCACAATAGACAGAGGAGCTATATGGAATTTATAATTGTGGCGTGAAGGTGTTATTGATCAATTAAATAGTTAAGAATATATTCACAGGATTGATTTCCTAGGCAAGAGTAATTTAATAGCTAAAAGCATATTCACATGATTGATGTGCTGGGCCTCTCTTGTCCACATGTATTTCTTTGGAAGCTTTTATAAGCCGGGGGGAGGGAATTAATTGCAGGAAACTCTTAACAGTAAGCTGGTAGTTTTATGAAGCTATTTTTGGGAATTAGTTGGGGGTTGGGTGGAGATAAATTAGTGAGATATGTGCGTTAGCATTAATGGCTGTTAGATCACTGAAGATATATTCTCTACTTTCTTCTTGTATATACCCATAATTGTGGTTAGACTACGGGTTTTCTTAATTCTGTATAATAAGAGACCCACCTATAATTGAAGGAAATTATGCACAGTGGATTTTGTGTGTTTTGACTTATAGTGGATCAACTACTTTCATGATCTATTCAGAATTGAAGTTGCATCATATGTCGGGAACTTATATTACATGGCTTATTTCTGTTACAAATCATTAGATATAATGGAGAAAAGATGATTTTTTCACCATATATAAATTTTTGCCTTGATGATTGTCTTTTTGTTATTCACTTGTTTTACAATATACTACAGGCGACCGATTGAAGAGATACTGAAGCTGCTACCTGGGCCACATTCAGAAGCCAAGAAAGTCTGTGATATATCTCACCCCCCCCCCCCCCCCCCCCCCCCCCCCGCCGCTTCAGCCTCCGAAGAAACGACTAATGCCATATATGTATGCTTCTACAGGGTGGATTTGCTAGCATCCCATCATATGACACGCTGCCAGGATCTTTGAACAGTTCAGAGAAGTAAGTTTCCTGAACATTTCTGCTTGATAAATCAATAATATTATGAATCCTGTAAAGCCCATTTTCAAGAGTTAGATATATGCATTAGTATTCACAATGTTACGTAGTTAGAAAACCTTGCCGTGTTTACAATTACTACACTTGTAAGTTAAGTTACAGAATGTCAGGAGAAAAATCCTCCGAGTTATTTCTAAATGGAGATTTATGCTCGTTCTAATGTGTCGACCGAGACATTCTGTAGGTTTATTTTGGAGCCAGGCATTCTGTGAATTAGATGAAGCTAGTGAGTCTTTCATATAATTTTATCGAATGAAGATTCTGAAAAGAAATTCATGCAACTGCGTCTTGAGAAATGCATCCTGGATATAAGATGTTTTAACAGTTACAGTGTCTGGTAGGCAAAGGCATCTAGTTTCATGCATACTGGAACTTTCTGGTTATAGTTGTCCGGTATGCGAAGGCATCTAATTTCACGCAACTAGAACTTTCTAGTGGCATAACCTATAGTAGAGTTGCCATCTCATTCTCCATTCTAATAATGTATTTTGCCATGTTTCAGAGTTGCAGATGGAAGGCGCTCTTTAGTCCTTGTGGTTTTCATTGGGGGAGTAACATTTGCTGAAATATCTGCTCTTCGCTTTCTAAGTTCCCAGGTTTGCTTTTAGTCTTCCATCTTCAGAATATGTGAAAACCTTGTGATTGTTTTTGTAGTTAATTTGAATGAAGAATTGTACTATGCCAAAGAGTTATTGACACAAGCCCGATACAGGTTACACCACATGTTCAAATAAGTTATACTGTCAATCGTGAATTCTGATGTCACTTGGAAGAATTAGTCAAGTCATAACCCTTCACGTTTTAGATTACAAAAGTATCCTCATAAACAACGGCACTAGTGAAAAGTATACTCGGTTCCTATCTCCTGGCAACTGTGACGAGGATAATGTTACAAAATGGGGAAAGAGATTAAAAGAATCGATATTGATGGAAATAAATGAAAATTTAGGTGTAGAAATTTTGGTTGAAATGTATGTTCATGACAATTATAATAGAATTGATATCTAGGATATGGTCTGCTTTCCCATTGTTGTTTTTTTAAGTGAGTAATTGGTGTATTTCTTATACTTGCTACGACTAAATATTGAAATTTATAATTATATTGATGGCTAGGACATTTGTTTTGATGCTTTTTCTTTTTCTCTCTCGATTTTGCAGGAAGGAATGGCATATGACTTGATCATAGCGACAACAAAAATTGTAAATGGCCGGACCCTGGTCGAGACCTTTGTGGACAAGTTGGGCTGAGTATGAAAAGTTCTTGATTCCGGCTTTTCTGGAAAAAAGTCGCTTTTCTTGCTCTTAAAAGGCGAGGCTTGATATTGTGGCAGCAGCAGCTTTTCTTATGATGATATGTGGAGACAACCTAGAATCCTTATGTCCGAAATTTATCTTTCTGTTTTCTTATTTTTCTGTTGGTTTGATGTGTGTGCAAAAGCAATTCAGGGCATTCTGGGTTTTTCCTTTCTCCCAGAATGCACCTATCAATTTCTATTTTCTTCGGTATTAGTACGCCTGTGGGGCTATCATATACATAACTGCTGTTGTACTTTGGGTTAAAGATTTGATTATTGTTGTTTATTAAATTATTTATAATATTATTTGAATGTTATTGACATGTGTTATGGCATATTTATAAAATCTGTTGACTTTTTGCCTGGAGATAATCCGGGCCGGTTTCTAAATAATTTCTAGATCTGTCACGGGCTATTAGTCACATAAGTTGGGTATGTGTGTACGCTAGTATGGTAAATCCAGAAAATGCCAATTTCAAGCGTCTTAAAGCATCTAATACAATAAACAAAAATATATATCAAACCTATAATTATCTCAATATATTGAAAACCTAAGGTATATCATGTTATTAGAATATGTGAAATTATTATCAAACTATTATAATTATGATTATTATTGCTATTGCTATTTTTTTAGTGTAATTATTATTTATAATTATTAATTTATCTGTAAGTATCTAAATTGTTCAATCTGAGATTTAACTAAAACAGAACTCAAACTCAGTTTTTCACTAAACTCACTCGACTATTTATCGGAATGAAAATTTTGCAGACCAGAACCTATAAGCGTTTAGATCATTTTTTCACTTTGATCCGACCTACATCTCAGATCAAGACAAAACGAGGAAGAAATGTTCGTAACATAACCCGCTTTCTCCCTCATTCTGTACTCAGGTCTTTCCTTTTCTTCTCTTCTAACTTGGAACTTCTTGTACATACATCCTCAATCCTCCTCCCTTGGTTGTGTCTGTCATTCGGAACTCAATTATCCCCACTAACTACATTCACTGAAGCAAGTTATGTGACTAGTCACGGGTTAACTCATTTCATAATTAGCGAAAGTATCCTTCGCCTCTGGTGCAGGGGCGTATCCAGAAATTTAACTTGCGGGGCTAGTTTCAAAATGATTTATGTTTGAACAAGATTATAGTTAAATTCAAACTAAATGATTATGAAAAAACAGTTCATGATTAAAAAGAAATAAAATTAAAGTACATATCATCGAATATGTAATTAATGAAAATATTTTCTTTTAGATCTAAAAATTAATACTAATATTTAATATAAAAATTACCAAGTACGACCAAAAACAAAATTTAAATAGTATCATAAAGTTAAAACACTATATGATAATTGTATGAAATTTTGTAAAATTGACAAAAAGGTATGAAAGGGTGGGTGTACATAAATAAAAATTAAACTAGACAAAAAGGTAAATGCAAGGGTGGGTGTACATAAATAAAAAGCTTATACACCACTATTTTTTTCTACCGCTTTCCCGTAGCTACATTAGTAGAACTCTCTAAAACTTTGAATAAGTCTTTTTCTTTCTTTAAGGTAGGTGAAGTACTTACGATATTATCATTTAATTTATCATAGAGAAGGATTTTGTTATTATATTTGAAGAAAACACAATTTTTTCATATCTTTAGATTTATTGATAGGTTGTAAGTGTAAGTTTGCGATTTTAGTAAGAATTTTTTTTATGTATTTTCTATTTTTAATATTTTGTGATAGTTATATACTGAATATACTCTATATATCTGCACTTCATGATTAATACTATTTTATACATATATAAAAATATAGATTGGGCAAAAAATCTTTTTTTTTGGGGGGGGGAGAGCTACAGCCCCCAAGCCTCTACATGGATACGCCCCTGGTCTGGTGCATAAGTTTTCGCCAATTAAATGCTAGTTTTACCACCTCGAGGTCATAAGATCAACCATTGTGCATTATAGCCCATAGTGCTTGTTCACTCTGACGTTGGAGCACATCCATGCATTGGTACTCCCGTACGTTATTGTCACTATTAAAACTTTAGATGACATCACTAATTTTCATACAATTTCTTTTTTAGTGATGGGATCTTTCAAAGTTAAGGAAATATTTGTGGCATTTCGCACCATTGCGACGACTTCATATATTTCGCAAAAATTCATACAGCAAACAATGCAGCATAATTGTAAAACCATCTTAATTAGTTCAATATCAAAACAACTCTCATTTAGTACTAATAACTCTGTTACCAGAAGCATCAAAACCTACTATTTGAGTAGTATTTACGCATATTGTGGACCGTGAGAAGAAATCACTCTATGTTATATACTCGTGGAACATATTCGGTGGCGGTCCGAATAGTGTCCCGTAATCAAATAAATATCAGCAGATATTGATCAAGATGGTACTAAGTTTAGGATACAACAGATATGCATTGACAAAAATAAGTACACTCGATCAATAGTGGAGTTGTTCTTAACAAGTCCGAAGACCAACATGTTTCAAATGATTTATGAATTTAAGCTCTGCTAATACAAAGTGTATAATATTTGCAGATTCTCTAGACTTACTTATATAAGAATTCTAAGTGATCAGTAGTGATTGATGAAATCTCATCACATTATTGTAACTTTTTCACGATATATAAACTTCTGATCCTTACTTTTTAATCATGTAATATCAGGGGCGTAGCCAGGATTTTTTCGTAATCTGGGCTATGTTAAAAACTAAGTAAATTTTAAAAAAATTGAAAAACTTTACTGTAAAATATCTAAAGCATAGTGAAAAAAAATCTATTGTTCGACTAAGAATAATAATAGTAGAAAACTATATGCTACCAAACAAACAATTGACAATGTTGGTTAAAGTGCATAAAAACATTTTTTTTTTAAAAAAAAAAACTTAATCTCTTTTAAGATTTAGGTGCACGTATTTGGTTATAGGCAGTGGTTTGGTTCAAGACTTTTCATGATGGAAGGCGGCGGTTTGGTCTAAATTTTTAGTAACATCAGTGAGTTCGGTGCAATGTTTTTGATGATAGGAGGTGATTTTGTGCAAGTTTGAGAAAATGCAAGGGCGTTTTATGCATTTTTTTATCAGGATATTATAATCAATTTAATAATTATACAAGTTTAAAAGACGAAAACTAGTCTAATTTAACACAATTATAATAAACCGAGAGGGGGTTCCGTGTGGAGTTCTTGATATCATGATGTAGTTTTGAAAATTTATACCACGAGGGGGTTCAGTGCTAATTTTTTAAAATATGGGGCAATTTATGTATTTTTTTCTGAACATTTCATTGAAGTTGAGTCATGCGGTTTCTTAGAAAATAAAATCAATTAACTGAAATGATGTCTATAACATTGTTAGAAAAATCTTACTACATCCTATTACTAAACATAGTTTTAATAATGTTCATAGCTGCAAATGCTATTTCTTTTGCTGTAGAGACACGAATAGTTTATACAAATGGAAATAATATATCACTTAAATTGTGTATTTTATGATGTAAATTAGTTATAGCCTTGTGGTTGAGTTCATACACAATTGATGGTGAAATAAGTTTTTAGTTTGGTTAAAATTGATTTGTTAAAAGCATATTAAGATATTTATGTTCCTTTAATATTTTTTAATTAAATTGTGTTGGGCTAAACTAATATATATGTGTATATAAATGAAAACTAAAAAAATTTACCCCGGGTCGTTGCCCACCCCAGCCTTTGGGGTGGCTACGCCCCTGTGTAATATAGTAAATCTAACTTAAATTTATAACGCTAATTATCTTCCATGCAAGCCCTTCTAAAAACGCAAATCAATCACTGTCGGGGTCGAGACCTTCAAACGCCCACGGGTACTCATCCATGAGCGCCTTCTCCTCCTCCGGTTCGAGATCGTTCTCGATTCCAAACGTTTTTCTCACCCACTTCACGCTTTTGTTCTCCATTATATCCGCGATCTTCTGAGCAACAACTTCAATCATATCTTTAATATTCAAGTAGTTCGCAGTCACCGCAAGGTCGAAGAGGATCCCCATTTCCACGCCGGTCACGTACTCCTCGTCGAATTTCTTCATGTCGTCGCTTGAAACGGTGCTGTCTCCGTGTTTGTCGAGGAAGACGATAACTTTGGCTAAGGTCTTACTATCAACGACAGGGATAGGGATCGCGGTGGTGACACAATCGTCCTCCACCATGTTCTTGATCATCTCCGATAGGCAGCCGCCGGATTCGGAGACGGTGAAATCCTGACCGTCGGAGCTCGTTAACGTTAGGGTTTTCTTTTCGGCTACTTCACTTGCACTCGCCATTTATTAGGGGAACTTGAGTATATAGGTTGATGGATGTGATAGAGCAAGTAGAAATGAGAATTTATTCAGAAGGTGATTTGAGTGAATTAGTTATATATATACGTTGTCCACATGCAATTAATTACTTGCGCCACGTGTATTATGTTGAGATTAAATCTTATGGATTAGCAGAACTTGTAGGAGTAAGACTAGGCGAGCTGGAGGGAAGTTAATTAGTTAGAGCTAATCATAAACACAGTATAAAAAGTTAGCCAATTAAATTACATGGTCACAAGTATGCGAGGGCGAATCCAATTGCCCTGGGTTAAATAAATTAAAGAATTAATGCATGCAATAAGAAATAAATTAAGATAAGAAACAACAACAGAAAACAATTTTATACAAAGTGTAATACCTTGAATTTTTTTAAATAATCTTATTATATTTGGATAAAATCATTTTTCATACCATAACTTCCCACGACATTCATTTTCATACCTTAATTTGACACTTATCAATTTGTACACCATAAGTTGAACACTTTCTTCATATTAGGTACTCCTTTGCCGAAAATGTATGTGTAGTTCATGTGAAATATGTTGAGGTGTAAGGTTGAAATCGGTTTAAATTGGTCTACATCCCTAAATTTGGGTTTACCAGATGCCACCTTGTACTTTTTCGGCGACGGAGTACCCAAGGTGAAGAAATTGTCCAACTTATAATATGCAAATTGATGAGTGCCAAATTAAGGTATGAAAATGAAAATCGTGCCAAGTTATGGTATGAAAATAATTTTTTTCTTATTATATTTCAATCTTTTTTTATTAAATTAGATTACTAAAAGTTTCGTATATATAATGGGTTTTACCCCTAAAAAGATAAAATAAATAAATTAATTAAGTTTTGAAAGCCCATCAGTAACCGTCGTAAGCCTTTTAACATCAGATTAAGTAATCTAGGTTATATATTAAGAGAAAAGAAACGCAAGCACACGACACATCAAAATTATTTCTTTCCTTTGCTCCTGATGCCGGCATAGAGATAAGTCAATCTCCTTAAGTTTTCTTTTGTGTTGTTTGAAGATCATGCAATCTTTATTATATATGGGGATATCAACATAAAAACCCCACGTGGTTTCAAAAACCTGCACAAAACCTCCTTTTGGTTTGTTAACTGTCTAGAACCCCTTATGGTTTCATAAATTCTGCATAAAATTCCCTCTATTAGGTTTTATGTAACTCCGTTAGTTTTTTTTTATTGAGTGACCATATTGCCCTTACTTCATTATTTATAAACATATATTATATAAATTTCAAAAAATATTTTTATTTTAAAAAAAAAATTCAAATATAATTTTTTTTTCCGGATCTATAATAGAAAAAAAAAATATATATATATATCTATATATATATATATTTTATTTTTAATATAAATAATTTAAAATAAGGATTTCGTGTAGGGTTTTTCAAACCACGGGGGGTTTTATGCTAAAGTGATCTAAAGGGTAAATTTGACTTTTTAAAGAGAAAAAGTACACAAAAATCAAGCCTACTCTCGCATAGAGCGAGTGTACACCACGCTCTAACGGAGTTGGACGGAAAGGGGATTCCGTGCAAGGTTCTAAAACCACAAGGGGATTTTGTGCAAAAATTTTAAAACTACAAGGGCGTTCTAGATAATTATCAAACCACAAGAGGGCTTCGTGTAGGTTTTTGAAACCACAAGGTGCTTTTATGCATTTTCCCCATTATATATGTACATGTATATGTTCCTTTTAAGCATGCGACAGGTTGAATTCCCGTCGTGTTGACATCCATTGCTTATAAAACTACTCTTTTTATATTAAGTTTCGGGAAAACTGTGCACAGTTACCTTTTAAAGAAAAACTAAGACTATACATATAACATAGGGGAAATTGCGGCAAACCCCCCAATCTATGGGTGTAATTGTGGCAAACCCCTCAACCTTTAGGATCGGAGATAGAGTTTATCTTATGAAGTAATTCTATCTCATTTAAGATAAGAAAAGATTTACTTAATTTATCTCATCTTTGAAAAGCCTATCTTTTTATTCCTAGATATATCCATGTGATCTTTTTACTTGGGGAATAAGTTTGAATATGTGGTCTCATTTCATGAATCGTACATCAAGAAGATAAAGATTCTGAAAGTTGCCAAAACGCGGGAGCTGTTGAAACAACTGGCACGGATATTACCAAATGCTGAACCTATAAATAGAAGAGTTGATTCATTTGTATCATTTTACATTTAGTGAATTCTGATATACCTTATACAAGAGGTTCATAGTATAGCTTTCGTTATTGAGTTTTAAGAGAACACAGGTTTAATCCTTATCCATTCATAGTCTCATATTTAGTTAGCAAGTTTCTCAGCTCTACATGGCAAGTCGAAACCTATAAACAAGAATCCCGCAAGGTCGATGGGAGCTCAAACGAGGCAGGATATCTTCCACCAGACGGATTAGAAGAACTAAAGGCATGGCTGCAAGGGTTTAACAATAGAAAGGAATTTCGATGGGTTAGAGTACCATCTTGTATGTGTGATTCACTTTACTATATCTAAGAAAGTTTGAAATATTAGGCGGGAAGTCTCGTGAATCAGGACAGTTGTCCGAACCACGTAAAAACCTAGTGTTTGTTTATTTACTGCTTTACTTATCTATTACAACACACATATGTTATTCTTGTTCAAAAGATATTTTTCAAAGTACATAAAACAAATCTATCTTACAAAGTAATTAAAATAAAAAATTTGAACTCAGTTTTAAAATGAGAAAGTTTTAATTGCTTTATTTTGTTCAATATTCTGGTTGTTGTTCAATCAAACCAATTGAAGTTATAACTACATTGTTAAGATCATATAACTTCAAGGTTTCTGCGAAATAAAATCTAACACCTAATACTTAATTATAGAATTTTGTCAATTTAAATATAACTTTTGCAATTAATGGTCTTAAATGTGGTATCTTGGTTAGAGTCTAACTCATCTATATTGTTCTATGCCTTCAAGTTACCTAAATAATTTATTTATCTTTGATTATTTTACCATTATTTTGAGTGAAGTGTTAATATTTGTTCCTACACTACAAGAAATAAGGCCATTTGCAACGCAGATACCTCAACGGATTTAAATCCATTGTAGTATTTTGATGTAGCAACATTCATAAACATTACTATATCAAAAGCATTAAAAAAAAAAAAAAATACAAGCAGCAACGCCTATGGGCGTACTACAGCAACGCCCTTGGGCGTTGCTGTATGGCTTTTCAAGCTTTGTGTCAGCCACAATGCTGACACAAAGGATTCCTAACATGGTTGCAACGCCCTTGGGCATTGCAACCATGTGCATGCCAGACACAAAGTTGTAATTAGTTACAGCAACACCCAAGGGCGATGTTGTAACTAATTTTATTTTTTTAAAATTTTATATGGCATATATTTGTGAATTCGCAGCAACCTTCTGCTGCAAATTTCTTCCTTTCAAACACCTTCGAACTTTTTTTTCCTCACCACAAACACATTAAATCATACCATTTCGTCTCCAAATCTCGTTTTTATTGAAGGTATGTCTTATATGTCTATTATATTACGCTTCTACGTGTTTTTGTTTTTTTTTATTTAATCGGTTATATTTTTGTTATATAGCATTAATTTGATGTTTTTGTTGTTTTTATAGTGTATTTGTGTTAATTATGTATGCTTAATTAAGGTATTAGAAGTAATTTTGAAGATCTATGTATATTATCTTTAAAAAAAAAATAAAAATTAATCGGTTAGATTTATGTAATGTTATAGCATAAATGTGATGTATTTGTTGATTTGAGTTTAGTTTTAATTTTATGTATATATATATATATATATATATATTGTGATTTTGACAATCTAGCTACGTACTTTATTTTTTTAGAATTTAATATTCGATTAGATTTGTATGATATAGCATAGATGTGTTTATGTTAGAACGTATTCATGGTAATTGGATATGCTTAAAATGTTATATAGCCTAAATGTGTGTTTTTGTTGATTTAATAGTGTATATGTGTTAATTATGTATGCTTTATTAAGATATTAGAAGTAATTTTGACGATCTATGTATATTATCTTTTTTTAAAAAACTTAATCGGTTATATTTGTTATATTATAGCATAAACGTGATGTATTTGTTGATTTGAGTGTATTTGTGTTAAGTATATATATATATATATATATATATATATATATATATATATATATATATATATATATATATATATATATATATATATATATATATATATATATATATTTCTATGTATGCTTAATTAATTTTAGATTTGTGATTTTGATCTAGCTACGTATTTTTATTTTTTTAGAATTTAATCGATTAGATTCGTATTATATAGCATAGATGTATTTATGTTAGAACATATTTATGGTAATTAGTTATGCTTAAAATGTTATATAGCATAAATGTTATGTTTTTGTTGAATTGATAGTGTATTTGGGTTAATTATGTATGCTTAATTAAGTTATTAGAAGTAATTTGACGATCTACGTATATTATCTTTTTTTTTTAAAATTAATCGGTTAGATTTGTTATATTATAGCATAAACGTGGTGTATTTGTTGATTCGAGTGTATTTGTGTTAATTATATACATGTATGCTTAATTAATATTAGAATTGTAATTTTGACAATCTAACTACGTATTTTTATTTTTTTAGGAATTTAATCGATTAGATTTGTATTATATAGCATAGATGTTTATATACTTAATTAGTAAATGAATAGATAGTATATATTGTCGTTTATGCCTTTAATATTAATTTGACCATACTAAATATTTATTTATCAGATGGCTGAGTCGCCAGGTCAGGGAAAGGGTAAGGGTAAGGGGAAAGGGAAGGGAAGAAGCAGGTGCCACACCCGGAAGGGGTACCTCGAGGAGATTTCTCATTGCCGCATGATTCTGGTTCAATGGGATCACATCCAACGCCGATGTCGTCGTATCCCACAGGATCATTTCTGCAGTACCACACTGGAGTCCGTCCGAGTGGGACATTTACCTCTCAGATTATGGGATCATTTCCAGCGCCGACGCCGTCGTTTTCCATTAGATCATTCTCAAAGTACGACGTAGGAGCCCGACAGAGTTAGCCGTTCACCTCTCAGTTGATGGGTGCAGGGTCTCAGTTTGGGGAAATTGTGATGCAGACTTCATCTTGGCCACAATTTGGGAGTTCTGCTCTGTTATTTCCTGGGAGTGGGGCTGGATTTACTGCATTTGTTACGCCGACAACACAGATGTCTAGGTATTTTATGGGATGGACTGCGGATGACATGATGCGACCGAGTTTATCACCATCTGGGACTGGGACTGGTGTGGCCATGACGACGCCACAGGTTCATATGAGGGGTAGTACTGATGTGCCATAATCAAAGGGCTCACAGGGTTCAAGCTCTAGGGGTTCAAGCACACGAGGTTTAGGCTCACGTTCTCATGTAGCCGAGGAGTTAGATGAGAATAACGGGGATAGCAGTGAATCCGATGAGGATGGTGGTTTTGCAAGGGTTGTAGTACGAGGACAATCTAAAGCTCATGAACCCCCGGCAAATCCGGCTGATAGAGAGGTACTTCGCATGTTCTATGATGGTACAATAGAAAACCCTACGATTGTGTCCACGAAGGCTACCAATTTGAGTAATATGATGCAAGGGGCGTACTTCACGTACGACATGTGGCCAAAGTCAGAGAAGGAAATGTGTTGGAAAAGATTTAAGGTACGCACTGAGCTTGACTTCTGTTAATATTAAATATGTATAAATATTCGTTATTCATTCTTCAGTTATGTGTTAAACTTATTCTTATATCTTTATTAAATGCAGCGCACCTTTCAGTGGGATCCGGCAATACAAGAGCTAGTCTATCGCTGGTAAGATAAGGTCGCTATAGCGAGATTCGCGGGTTCAGTGAGCGACGCCAAGAAGTGGTGGAAGAAATGCGAGGGAAACCCCGCCTACAGCGAAAGTCAGGGTTGTTGGATTCACGAAGGATTCCTACCGGCCTTCATTGATTATTGGAATCTTGAAGCCACAAAGAACTGGTCATTGTAGAACAGAGCAAATCGAGATAAGGGGAAAACGGTTAACTACCTAGGTGGCTCTGTTAGCACGAACAAGTGCAGGATATAGCTGGTAAGTAGAACAATATAACTAATAATTTTTCCAAATATCAGCATTAATTTAATAATGTAATCTATATTTGTTTTAATGAACTGAAATTTTTGACAGGCTGTTGATCTTAATAGCCCCCAAGGACGTTCCGTTTCAGAATGTCATTCTAATGACTCGTGCAAAGACCCATGATGGTGACACAGTTGAGCGGAGAAACCCTGTGGATCTAGAGGCCTACGTGAGTATAATTTTAAGTTTATGTGCAGTTGTGTAATCTTCAGATTATTGTTGCTAGTTATAATACTACTATTTCTTACCTAATTATAATATGTTATTTGTAGAATGCTTATTTGGTATACTGCTATAGAGAATTTGGCTTAGATACGAGTAGATGGCCGCCTTGGGATACAAAGCAGTGGGTGCATATTTTCGGGAAGTCTAAAAAGACTAGGGTGTCGGGTTTACCGTTTTATGCTGAGCCTGCGTGTATAGGATACAAGGCCCGAAAGCATCCTCAGTTCATTGATATTGACTCCAGTAGCTTGGACCCTCATCGCCTAGAGTATTAAAGAAGCATGGCCGAATCAAGGGCAATGTACGAGCTCAAGCGAACAAACTCTCAATTGTTAAGAAGTATCTGGCGTTTGCGTTAGAAAAGCTTAGTATGCCGCTGCAGCAACAGCAACAACAACAATCACAATTCAACAACATGCCTGCAGCTATTTGTCCAACAACACAACCGACATACACGTATCTCGGCACCGGGCCTGTATCAAGAGATCAGTATTTTCCATCAGGGCCACAATCTACGCATCAAGAGGACGAAGAGACCGGGGGAATAAGTGCGGGCCGCTGTGCTAATGATATGGATTTTGACCCTGAATGTTTAAAGTAAACCGTTATTTGCTACTTTTATTTATATTTGTATAATTATGAACAAACGAGCATTGTTTTAATTTGTTTTTATTTATGGTTGCACTTTAACTGTCAAATTATGATTTTTGAATTAGTAGCTACTTGCAAATAGACCCATATTTATTTGAGTTAGTTTTTAATATATATTAGGTTAGAAGGTAATTGCAAATAAACCAATGTTTATTTGAATTAGTTAGTAACTGCCCTAAATCGTACATCCAACTCCGATCTTAGTTGTTATGTTTTTTATTAAATTAAAATCAAATTAACAATGCACCAGCAAGAAAACTAACTATTTAATTACAAAAGTAAGGCTAACTATAGTTAAGGATAATTAAAGCTACATCCCCTCAGGTTTCATGTAATTACAGATACCTCCCCTGTGGTTTGAGAAGTTACAATGACCTCCCTTAAGGTTTGAAACCTTACAGAAACCTCCCTCTAGAATTAAGGTATGTTTGGATATCATTTATAATACATATTATGCTTATTATACTTACACCCTTGAAGTTTGTTATTATTATAAAAAAATATTTAATTTTGGGAAAACAAAAATATACTGCAAATAGTTTTAGAAAATACTCTATTATTGACTAAAAATATAAAAAGTATTTAAAAATATTTAATTTGAAATTAAATTTATGTTTTTTTTTAATCTTTATTGAGAAGGAGAATTTTTGCAATTGAGTTTTCTATTTCTTATCTTATTTCTCACGTGGAGATGTTATTTTTTTTTACCAATTTTGTGTGTGTGTGTGTGTGTGTGAGATAACCTACATGCTTAAAAGCTGACCGAACGTTCAAGTTTGCTTGATCGGTTAATGAACCATTCTTAAAGAATTCAGGTGAAATATACAAAAGGTATACAATATCTTAAAAATAATTTTGTATTCATTATATTTGCATGGTATTTACCACAATATATTAAACATTTAATAATCAAAAATAGTAAATGTACTCTAACAAACAAATTCCATGTTCAGAAAGAGTATTTAAATTTATTATTAATACAACCATCAAATAAAGAATTATTATAAATTATGAATTTAATAAATATTTAAAGTCGTACCCTGATATACTATAAATTATAGTTCAGTTTCTTGACTAGTATATAAGTAGTTTCTAAAAATATAAATATTTTTATTTTCCAAAAAATTAAGTATAATAGGCACAACAATATCATAAATGATATCCAAACATGCCTTAAGTCTAGAGGGGAGGTTTCTGTAAAGTTTCAAATCTCAGTGGAGGTCATTATAATTTCTCAAACCACAGGGGAGGTACATGTAATTACACCAAACCTCAGGGGGTGTAGCTGTAATTATCCCTATAATTAATCATCAAATACTAACAAGATGAACAACTAATTGCACACATATACAACATATTACTAATTAAACCACGCTTAGGTCTCAGTTATTCTAAATATGATGAATAAATTAAGTATTAGTTATACTATTAAAATTACAAAAATCACTAAATTAAGCTACAATGCATCAACAAGAAAACTGACTATTAAATTACAAAAGTAATTAAGGTTAATTAAAATTAATCATCAATTAAATTTAACAAGACGAACAACTAATTACACACATATACACCATATTACTAATTAAACGACGTTTAGATCTCAGTTATTCTAATTATGATGTTTAAGTTAAGAATTACTTATAAATCTCCTAAAATTACAAAAATCATTAAATTAAGCAACAAATTAGAGTATTAATACTGAAAAAGATAACCCTCGTGAAGTGGGATTTGTTTAGAATTACACTTTGCAACTTTGCAAAAAAACACAGGGAAGAAATGAGAATGTTGCTCAGAAATTGAGGAGAGGGGGGGAAGAAATGCAGGAGATGTTGGAGAAGAAATGCAGGTACTGGATCTGAAATGTGTAGAGGAGGTGATATAAAACGTGCTGCATTATTAATAAAACAATAGCAAGGCCCATTTTCCTTGCAAGCCAACTTTTCTGACACAATTCCAAGGGAAAAAGACTTTCAGCAACGCCCCATTCCCTTGGAAATTAAGGTACAATTTTCTAACACATCCATGGTTGCAAGGCCCAATTCCCTTGCTGCAAATACAGAATCGAATTTTTGGAGGAAATTTCAAAATTTTCCAAATTTTTCCAACCTTTCCTATAAATACCACACTAAAATTCACTCATCCCTCCCACTACAATTATCCCTCTCATATCATCTTCTTCTCGTCTACTCCTTCACTTTTTTGTTTTCTTTCTTAAGTTATTTTGCATCATCAACTAATATTATACATCCATCTTATATATATATATATATATATATATATATATATATATATATATATATATATATATATGTATATATATATGTCTATATATGTATACATATATACATATATATATATATATATATGTATATATATATGTCTATATATGTATACATATATACATATATATATATATACATATATAGATATATATTATACATATATATATATAAATGTATATATGTATATATATATGTATATATATATATATATGTATATATATATATATATTATCTATTAATAATAATATAAAGAATCAAGTTTTTTGAGAGAAAATGGAAGTTATATTAGTGTATTTACTTAAATTGTCCCCAATAATTCGTATAGATTAACTAAATCCGAGGGTTAAATATGGAAAAAAGATACGAATTTTTGGTAGTTGTTATACCAATAAAGTGTTTTCCAAATTTGCCCCTCCTCCATCATACAAATTTAACAACTTGAAGTCTAATATTGTAATTTGATTCAACACAACGATACAATTCTTTTAATTACCGAAATATTCTGGTATAATTCAAAACTACCTCCTAAAATTTAGGCTAAAATTTCAAAATATGGTGGTTATCATGTTCTCCACCTCTTTCCTTATTTTAACTTAAACTTACTCAAATTTGAAACTTCCTTACCTTCTTATTATTCTTTTTTTTTTTTTTTTTTTTTTTTTTTTTTTTTTTTCTTTTTACAACTTTTACCACCAATTCTTTGGCAATAACTATATCAACCATATCAAATCTATTTGAAGGTAATCTAAGATTTCATTTCACTTCTTCATTCTATGAAGTTATATTTTAAAAATCCTATGCGTATGATGCTCCTATAATCAGGTCATGTTTATCTTATATATTTCTTTTGCATATTTTATGTTAATCGAGTACATTTTTGTACATTTTTTTTTCTCTTTCTTATTCTCAATCTTCATTTCGCATGGAGATTTACACTGGGTTTGGGTGAGGACCAAAGGTTTCAACTTTCAGCTGTTGATGCCAAATTAAATGATCGTGTGATGGTGTATTGATTAAATTGTGTTGTTCCAACACTATGAACTTTATATTATCTAATCAAATGCAATGGATAACGATAACTACCATTGCTCTCTCTCTCTCTTTAGTTTTTTTTTATTTGTTTTATATATGAGTTGTACGACTAATGCCTGATGAGTGCTTGTTAATGTGGGAAAACCACAATACTTTGTGGTGAATTTTATTTATGTATATATATATAACCAGAATTACAAAGAGTATATCGTATCTACAGAGAAACTATATCTAAACAAATATACAAAAAGATATGATACAATTAACTAGAATCTTTATCCATAATACCCCACGTCAAGCGAAGCGTGGGATTTGGTTCAACGCGAAGCTTGGAGCGAAAAAATGTAAACAGCGGTTTAGATAAACTCTTGGTGAAAACATCAGCAACTTGAAGATGTGTAGGAACATATTGAGTGACAATTTTTTCGGGCACCAATAAGCTCACGAACAAAATGATAATCAAGGTCAATATGCTTGGCGCGCTTGTGAGCAACCGGATTGTTGCTGAGGAAGATGGCACTCTTGTTGTCACAAAGAAGAACCGGAGGAGAAAAGGAGACAACGCCAAGATCACGAAGCAGATGAGTGAGCCAAATAACGTCTGACGCGGTGTTTGCAAGTGCACGATATTCCAATTCACAGCTAGATCGAGAGACCGTCGGCTGCTTCTTAGCACTCCATGAAACAAGATTGGGACCGAGAAAAATGGAGTAACCAGAGGTAGAACGACGATTATCCGTGCAGCTAGCCCAGTCGGCGTTCGAAAAAGCAAGAATGTTCGGCTCCGACTGTCCAGAAAAGCAAAGACCAGACGAGATTGTGCCCTTAACATACCTAAGTATCTGTTTGACAGCTTGAAAATGTTCATCAGTAGGTGACTGAAGAAATTGACTCGCAGAATTAACCGCGAATGTGAGATTGGGACGAGTGATTGTGAGATATTGTAAAGGACCAACAAGTGAACGATAAGTAGTGGGATCAGAAAATGGCTCACCGGCCGTGCTTAAATGTTGATTCGCGATCATAGGAATCGACATTGGCTTGCTATCAACAAGATTGGCACGAGATAAAATATCATGCGCATATTTCGATTGGCTTAAAAATAATCCGTTGGAAGTGTAACGAACCTCCAAGCCCAAAAAATAGCTCAACTTGCCAAGATCTTGAATTGCAAATTCAGAATTAATATGCAAGATAAGTCGCTGAAGCATAGACGAATCATTTCCCGTCACAATGATGTCGTCAACATATAAAAGAAGATAAATTATAGTAGAACCCGTGCGAAGAATAAATAAAGAAGTGTCAGCACAACTGCAAGTAAAACCAAGCTGTAGTAAAAAATACTAAAGCGTTGAAACCAAGCACGAGGGGCTTATTTCAAACCATAAAGCGCCTTTTTGAGATGACAAACATGATCGGGTTTACAAGGATTAGAATAGCCCGGTGGTGGTTCCATAAAAACGTTCTCAGATAAATGGCCATTCAAGAAAGCATTCTTGACATCAAGTTGGCGAAGCGGCCATTTGTACAAAACGGCAAGAGAAAGAACGACCCGAACAATAGAGGCTTTGACGACGGGACTAAAGGTCATATGATAATCAAGTCCAAGAACTTGAGTGAAACCCTGAGCCACCAAGCGTGCTTTGTGACGCTCAATGGAACCATCCGACCGAAATTTAGTGCGAAAGACCCACTTTGAACCGACCACATTTGCATCAGCGGGACGCGGAACAAGATCCCAAGTCGCATTCGATTTTAGTGCCGCAATTTCAGCATCCATAGCAGCTAACCAGTGAGATTGTTTTGCAGCGGACTTAAAACCCTTTGGCTCAGAATTGCTGAACAAGGCCGAGAAAAAACTAGGGGTGGAAAGTTCAGCAACATAAGCGGGATGGCGAGGCTTGAAAATTCCAGCCCGAGCGCGAGTAATTATTGGATGTGAAGGAGCAGCCGGAGTAGGAAGAACAACAGGTTGTGGCGATGATAACGGATCAACAGCCTCTGGCGTTTGTTCATCGGGACAAATAGAGCAAGGCTGCGACGGTAAGGAAGGAGCAGCCGAAGTGACAGGAGGTGGATTGATGGGCAGAGCATAGGCGCGGTCATTAAAAGTGCTGAAATCCAAGTGAGATGGCGAGGCAGAATTGGAAGAGGCCGAGAAACGAAACGAAACCTCATCAAATTTTGCATGACGGGTAATGTAAACCCGAGAACTTGATGGATCTAACCAGCGAAATCCCTTATGATTAGAGCTGAAACCGAGGAAGATGCAAGCACGACTCTGAGGCTCAAATTTATGCGAAGTAATCGTACGAAGGCAAGGATAAACCCGACACCCAAAGGGATGAAAATTGGCATAATCTGGAGCAACGCCAAAGAGAGTTTCAAAGGGCGACACACCACAAAGAACAGCAGTAGGAAGGCGATTGATAGTGTAAGTCGCTGTGCTAAAGGCCTCGACCCAAAAAAAATTCGGAGCATGCGAGTGAAAAAGCATGGCTAAACCGGTTTCAGTGATGTGCCGATGCTTTCTTTCGGCTCTACCATTTTGCGCCGGAGTATATGGGCAAGAAAGACGATGATGAATACCACAAGCCTGTAAGTGTGATTTGAAACGATTGTTTGTGAATTCAGTACCGTCATCACTTTGAAAGATTTTTATGCGACAATTAAATTGATTCTCCACAAGCTTTTGAAAAAGCATGAAAATATCATAAAAATCCGACTTTAAGCGCATAGGATAGAGCCAAGAAAAGCGAGAGTAATCATCCACAAATACAACATAATAGCGAAAACCATCATTTGAAGTAATAGGCGCAGGCCCCCAAAGATCACAATGTATTAAATCCAAAACATGCGAAGATCGCTGTTCATTAACAAAAAATGGTAAACGACTACTCTTAGCTAATTGACAAGTGGAACATAACGAGGGATTGGGGAGCAAGGACGTAACAGACAAGTGTCCTTTTTTATTTAATAAGGAAATAACATTATGAGCAACATGACCAAGCCGAGCATGCCACAACTCAAAAGAACCAGTCAGGCGACCACGACGAACAGCAGAAACCAAAGCCGAGTGTCCCTGATCCAAAACGTAAAGACCCCCATCACGTCACCTTGTCGCTAGTGAAGTTCCGGTCAACTTGTTCTGAACGCGAAAAGAGTCATTAGTAAAAATAACCTCAACAGGATAATCACGCGTCAATTTGCTAATAGATAAGAGATTTTTGGTGAGATGCGGAACAACGAGCACATCAGAGAGATTAAAATCATGAGAAATATGATGAGAGCCAACATGTGAAATAGGGAGTGAAGCACCATTACCAACCACGACATGATTCTTACCCTTATACGGCAAAACCGAGTCAAGATGAGAAGATGAGGATGTCATGTGCGTAGAAGCTCCTGAATCAACAAACCAATCAGAAGTGTTGTTGTTGGACACGGAACAAGAGGCATTGAAAGCCTCGGCAAGATGAGCAGCATCGGCAGGAGGTGCACGATCAAACCGTTTCCGACAACGATCAGCGGTATGTCCCTCAATTTTGCATATTTGACAGCGCGAAACATAGGTTCGACCATTGTTCCGTCCACGACCACCACCACGGCCTCCTCCGCAGCCACCACCACGACCACGAGAGGAATTTGACGAAGAAGGGGACCGAGAGGAATTGACATTAGTTTGGGCGACAAAAGCAGCCGATGAAGGAGTAACGCCTTCAATGGATTGCTGGAAAATTTCAAAACTTTCAGCTTTCGGCACCAAATCTGAAAAAGACGGCAAGGGAGAGAGCGCCATCTGAGCCACCGAAAAGCTGGAGAAAGACGGGCCCAAACCTCGCAGAAACCAATGTGATTTGTCGGTATCATCAAAAGGACGACCAATGGCCGCAAGTTGATCACATAGGGATTTAAAATCTCGGGGAAACTCGGTCACACAACGGCTGCCCTTCTTCATTAATTGAAGATCATCCTTGAGTCGAATCTCCCGTTGCTTCGAATTATGGCTGAACGCTGCCTCAAGCGCCAACCACACTTGTCGAGAGGTGAAGCAGTCAATAACCTCAGACATAGCCTCCTCTGTGAGAGAGGAAAGAAGGAGGCAAAGAAGGCGTTGATCCTGAGCGATCCATTCAGAATGTGCCGAATTTGGAGGAGTGGATGAACCTTCAGTAACAATGGTAGGAGACGGCATCGGCTTTGTTCCATCAAGGAAACAAAAGAGGTTTTGGCAAGAGAGAAGCGGGACGATTTGGCTCTTCCAAAGAAGATAATTTTTGGAAGAAAGTTTGATTGTGATCATGTGTATCATGGTGGAAAAGGGGAGGGAGCCGTCGGCCATTAGGATCGAAAGAAGGGAGAAGAACCCTAATTGTAGGCTGATACCATGTTAATGTGGGAAAACCACAATACTTTGTGGTGAATTTTATTCACGTATATATAACCAGAATTACAAAGAGTATAATGCTTATATATATATATATATATATACTCAATTTACATTGTTCTATAAGTTTATGACAACAATCGTTTAGTTATTTCATGATTTTTTTGCTTATGCTTAACTTTTTGTTTCCATTATATGCAGAAGATAGTTGTCATACACCATGTTGTTTGGAACTTACAGGAAAAATCTGAGGAACATAAGAGATAATGAAGAAGTCACAACAATTAAAAGACGGAGTAGTCTTTTGTTATTCTGAAAAGGGGAAGTGTATTCCCTTACACAGAGCTTCAAATATTTTTGTATTCAATAACTAATGCTGAACCTGATTTCCTTTGCTCTCAATTGCTTCTGGTTGTTGTAAACTTCCACTACAAAAAAACAGGGCTTTAGAAACGGCCAAGCCGTTTCTAAAGCCCTAAAGCCCATTTCTATTGATCAATAGAAACGGGCCTGCCGTTTGTAATGGTCGTTTGTAAAACGACCGTAGAAAATGACTACTAGAGACGGGTAAACGTTCCCGTCTCTAGTATTACAAACGGCAGGTCCGTTTATAAAAAGAAAAAACCATTACAAACGGGCCTGCCGTTTGTAAAAATCGACAATTTTTAAAAACGGGCGGGCCCGTTTGTAAAGATTGTCGATTTTTACAAACGACAGGCCCGTTTGTACAAATCAAAATACCTTAACTACCCCTGAACTATTTTTAAAAAAAAAAACGGGCAGCCCAGCCCGTGAAAAATGAAAAAAAAATATTAAGGAGAATTAAAAACGGGAGGCTCGTTTCTAATACTCTCGAAGTATTAGAAACGACCCGCCCGTTTCTAGTACTCTCGAAATGTAATAGAAACGGGAGGCCTGTTTTTATTACTTTTCGAATATTTTTGTTTACACTATTACAAACGGGGTTTCCGTTTGTAATACTATTTAAAAAAAAACATTATTGGCAGAAAATCTGCCAATAATGATTTATTATTTAATGTCAAATTGTCAATAAATTGTGTACATGTTATAATAGTCAATTACTTAATTACCTACATCATTTGTTCAATAACAATTATAATTAGTATAAGTTAGATATGAGTGTTAATTATGATATATTAGAATAACGTAAATATTTTTAACAAATTAAAAACTTATTTAGAATAAAGGAAGAGGAGATAATTTGTAAATATTTAAAAAGAATGTAAAGGAAAAGAGAGAATTTGATAGAGAATTGTGTATATGAATGAGTTGAATGTTTGAGAAAATGACGAGGGGAGGAGTATTTATAGGGGGGAGTGAAAGTATTAGAAACGGGAGAGCCGTTAGTAAAAGATTTTCAAAATTTTCAAAACTCCGCCAAAACTTTTAGAAACGGCAAGCCCGTTTCTAAAAGTTTTTTAAAATTCTTAAAATCGCGCCGAAACCTTTAGAAACGGCTCTAAAGGTTTTTTTAAAATTTTTTGAGAGCCTTTAGAAACCGGCCAGCCGTTTCTAATGGTTCCAAGACCTTTAGAAACGGCTCGCCCGTTTCCAAAGGCTCTCAAAAAATTAAAAATACCTTTAGAAATGGGGAATCTGTTTCTAAAGGTTTTTTAACCGGTTTGCCCGTTTGTAAAATCCCGCGGGCCGTTTCTGAAACTCCGAAATCTTATAGAAACGGGGAAGTCGTTTCTAAAAATCCCATTTCCTATCTATAAATACCATATCCAACCTCTCACTCACTCAATCCATCTCATTTGTTCAGGTGCGTTTCAAAAATGCTATATAGTTCATAATTTTTATTATCCGTTTTAATTATGATTTTTTTTATGTAATCATGTCCTAATTATTTAATTTAATCTTTTTTCGCTTAGATCAAAATCGCATTGTCACTGCCTTAAAGACTTGCTGAATCGTTTTACCTACATCAACTCTAAATTGCCAGGTGAAGGTATGTTGTATTTTTTACCGCAAATTAGAGTAGTTTATTCAGTTTTGGAGCATCTATATATAAGTGCAATGTATTCGCATGAAGATAGAAGTTGGATGTATGATATAAAATGTGATAATGGTGACTTGAAACTGCAGTTCACATACGGTGTTCAAAAATTTCTGGAGTTTGCTTTATGTCAAGTAGATTATCTTGATCTGCGCAATTGTCCTAAGTATCCTTGTAGCAAATGCGACAATAGAAAGTTTTTACACCCCGATCAAATTTTAGTTCACTTATGTAAATGGGATTTGTCCCTCAATACTTTACGTGGGTAGCCCATGGTGAAACTAGTCCTGTTTTTTATCCGTCAACATCCGGGGTAGGACAGACCTCAGCCGAACCCATGTTAAAGGATAATGAGTGTGAAGAACAAAATCCCTTTAGTGAATTGGTATATGATGCATATCAAGATGATAGAGATTCAATTGAAGAGGAACCGAATGATGAGGATAAGGAGTTCTATGAATTGTTAAGGCAATCAGAGGTGCGATTGCAAAGTGATAAAAATAAACCTGTGTTACAGTGGGTGACATAATTTCTTTCGATCCATAATGTTTATAATATTCCGAAAAAGGCGTGCACTAGATTTTTAGAACTGTCCAAAGATGGCCTTAGTCGGGAAGATGAGAGTCAGTTGCCCAATAACATATACGGGTTGAAAAAGATGATGGCTGGTCTGGGTCTAGGGTACAAGACTTATGATGTTTGTATAAACAATTGTTTTTTGTACTATGGAGATTTTGAAAACAGCGAATATACTGAATGTCCTGAATGCGGCGAGGCGAGGTATGCTATCGGTAAAAAGAAACCAATCGGGCGTAAGAAGTTGTGGTACTTTCCTATAATACCTCGCCTACAACGACTGTACATGTCTGCGACCACTGCGGAGCATATGACTTGGCATTTGAAATGAAGTGGTTCGGGTGATGAAATGATTCATCCAGCATGAGGAGAAGCCTGGAAACACTTTGACAGGGTACATCCAGAGTTTGCGGCTGAACCTCGAAACATTTGACTTGGACTATGTAGCGATGGATTTTCTCCATTTGGTAGTTCATCGGTTCCGTATTCTTGCTGGCCCGTGTTCCTTATGCCTTATAATCTACCTCCAGATCTTTGCATGTGTCAAGAGTATATCTTTTTGAGTTTCATTATATCAGGACCAAAAAGCCCAAGGAAGAACATTAACGTGTTGCTTCGCCCATTAGTTGATGACTTGAGGAAGTTATGGGAAACTGGTGTGGTAACATATGATAGGTATATGAAGCATAATTTTATATTAAGGGCCATACTAATGTGGACAATCAGTGATTATCCAGCATACGCCATGTTGTCGCAATGGAGCACTGCAGGCCGATTGTCTTGTCTATATTGCATGGAAAATGCACAAGTCTTCCAGTTGAAGCATGGGAGAAAGACGTGTTTTTTGACTGTCATCGCCGATTTCTACCGCCAGATCATGTTTGGAGAAGAAACAGGAAAGATTTCCTAAATGGAAAACAAGAATTTAGTGAACCCGCTCCTAAAGGGGCAGGCCCGTTTCTAAAGCCCTGGGCGCCAAAATATTTTCATTTTGGCACCGATAATTTCCTGATCGGGCTTTAGAAACGGGCCGCCCGTTTCTAAAGCCCAATCTTCCTATTACTAGAAACGGGCGGCCCGTTTCTAGTAATAGGAAAATACTACAAACGGGCACGGGCAACCCGTTTGTAATACGTTACAAACGGGGCGCCCGTTTGTAATAATCTGCGGTTATTACAAACGGGCGCTCCGATTGTAATAACCTTTTGCCCATTTGTAAAAAGCCCGACTCTAAAGGGCTTTTTTCTTGTAGTGTTCATCCCATGTACCAACTGTATCTTATGTTACACGGAGTAGTTTTTTTATTTTTTATGATTAGATAAGGCATGTGATGGCAACAGAGGGATGAAGTGGTGGCTTTGGTTCTTAACTGTGCTCAAAAGATTTAATTACGATAATTCAATGTTCCAATAATCTTGTAATTTAATTTTGTCTCCAATGCTCCAAAAAGTATATACCATTTTTGAAATCTTAATTAATGTTTTCACAAACCAACTACTCCTGATACTATATCCTAAGAAGAATAGGTAAATGTACTTTTTTTTTTTATCAATACTTAACAGAAAACATTTAAAGAAAAAATCCGAGTTAATTATATACACATTATACTTTAAGTACAAAAGTATATAAAAAAATACGTTAAACAAAAAGAATGCGTTAATTATATACACATTATACTTTATGTATAAAAGTATATAAAAAATATGTTAAACGCCAATTATTCTTTAGATCAAAGAAAACTTTGCACGCAATCCCCGCGGGCGCTTGGTGGCTAGTATATATATACTAGACATTAATTCAATTAGTAAGATAACAAGTATAAAAATTCCACCAAAACTCTTGAATTTACCCCTCTAATATTTTATATGGATAATTGCGGCAAACCCATTAACCTATTGTGTCTTTTGTACTTTACCCCATAACCTATGAAAATATTGTGTGATATATTCCCCAAGCTATTGATTTTTGTTCGATTTCCCTCCCGAGTCATTGATCATTAACCATTCATTTGGGCTTTTTTGTCCGTTCGATTTGGCATCAGGGGCAAACCACACAAAAATCAATAGGTTAGGGGGCATATCGCATTTTTTTCTATTTTATATAATGCAAAAGCACCCATAGATTGAGGAGTTTTCCGCAAATCCCGTATTTTATATAATCGAATTGAGTTTGGAATAGGTTTCCAATATCAGGAGGGGTGTTTAGTGTAGTATTTTTGGGAACACCAAGGGTTTTAGTGCAAGCTTTAATCACATTGATACATTTGAAGGGTATTTCAATCAATTTAGTACCTATAAAGGTTTGAAAGATGAAAACGTCTCATATAGTGCTACTGTAGTTACGCTGTTAAGATAAGCGAATTAGGTGCAAGACCTTTGAAAACACTAGAAATTGATGCAGAAAAAAGATAACATGAATAAATTTGGTACAAACTTTTAAAACCAACGACAAGAGAAGACTCAAAAATTATTGTTAGTGCATATAGTTTGGAGTAGACTAAGAGATTGTTGAATAAATGTATAAGAAAACATCGAACTTTAGTAGAGTAAAGAAAAGAAATATCTCATTTTCTTTAATACGTGTATATAACTCTCTCTCTCTCTCTCTCTCTATATATATATATATATATATATATATATATATTAATTTGAGTATTTAACATGTGTATCTCATGGCGCATAAAATCTTGAATACGCTAACTGATGATGAGTGATGACTACATAAAAAAAACTTCCATTTACACATAGTGCGTTTATTAGTGTGTGATGTAAAAATATTTTTCTAATTGCAACATGATAAACAGTAATTACAAAATGTTCAGACTTTGCCTTTTTCTGATACGAGCCTAATAATGGAACAATTTATAAATTAGCTCTTGCCAAAATGCATTAACCTCTCTTCCCCCAAAAAAAAAAATGTATTAACCGAAGCTTTGCTAGTCTACAAGCCATATATACAGGGATCCCATATATACATGAATCTTTTTGTGAATAGAAAAAAACTGAGACACGTTTGATTTTTTTATTCCGTTTAGCATTAAATGAGGTAATTTGCAAAAGCTACCCCTATGCTATTTTCAATTAATTGACAAAGAACTTCATATAATTTTTGTTTATTAGCAAAAAACCTCTAATACATTTATTTAATTTGCGCGTATTGAAATTGGTATCAAAACTTGATTTTTCCTGTTCCTATTGATGCATAAAGAACTAATGTTGTTTGTATGCTTTCATATATTCATTCTATCAAAATCTTCAAAAATAATATTACTTTCTAGATTTGTAGAAACAAAAATACAGTATCAATTATTTTTCATGTTTTCTGGACAAATCTTAAAATCAAAGGAAAACTTACGATATTTGTTTGAATACATATTTGTAATAAAATTTTAATAGGTAAAGATCGTTTGTTATGGCCGTTGGAAGTTATGAGATCAATTAATATGAGCCGCCAACCGTTTGCGCGCCAAAATCAAATTTTGTTTTTCCGTTATAAGTTAGTTAGGTACTTCGAGTGCGCTAAAATTTCCCGCCCCAACTTCTGTCGGCTCGTGGTTAATCATTCAGTCGAGTTGACTCTTGTATATAAAACAAGTTTATAAAACAACATACGATTTCAATCTCACTTTCGATTGCGATGAACATTTCGATCTGGTTCGATCTCAGCGCAACAGTCAACTTAAAGTATAATAGCGGGTTTTGTTTTTGCTAATAAAAATAACACGGGAGTTTATTATAGCAGGTTTTGTTTCTGCTAATAAAAATAACATGGGAGTTATCCGCCAATTAGGAATAAAACAGGATAGCTTCCGCAATTACCTAGGTATTGAATTGCAATTACTTACCTGTATTCCACCTACTATCATTTTATGCTGTATTCAACCTATTCAACTGCACTACGTATTCAACCTCTTCAACCGATTCAACTGCACGTGTTACCTCTTCACTCTCATCTGCATGCACATTTAATTCACAAACATAAAACAGCTGAAAAGAAGAATATACAACTGGAATGTTTATAAATTTTGGAGTCATATTATATACAATTGAAAGAATTAAACAGAACAATAAAATCGAAATGGCTGAAGTGCAAGAAAATTTGGGGCAAAGATATAATTATTTTGAGGGATGCCCGGGATGCAAAGTTGATCGGCAGAAGGAGAAGCATAAAGGAATACCGGTTAAGCAAGTTCTTACAATATGGATCATTATTCTCTCCAATGGTAAAATGAATCTGAATTCTTGTTCTTTGGTTTTAATTTGTTTTTTTGAATGTATTCCTGGATGATTTAATTTGGTATTTATTAGTTTGATTTTGACTGTGGTTATTGTAAATTATGACTTCTTCGTTTTTGCATGTTTAGTTTTTAGTGACAGCTTTGAACAAAATACAAAAAATTTTGCTGATGTGTTTTTTTGAAACCTATATTAGATTTACTAATATTTTTTATTTTTATTTTTTTTTGTTTTTTGTTTTTGTTTTTCAAACAGAACCCCTCGTGTAATCAAATACCTGTAGCTAACCCTCTTTCATTTTTTTTTAGTGTCTGTATTTTTTGATATTTGTATATAATTCTCAGTTGTTACGAAAATCGCTCTACTTATTTTGATGGAAAAAAGAAAGAAAAAAAAGAACCTGTGTTTTCTTTATTAATATTAGAAAAGAGTAAAAAGAATCCTCTCTCTCTCTCTCTCTCTCTCTCTCTCTCATCAATTTTTGGCCTATGTTTCTTATTTTACAATGGGGTTTTTCCGTTTTTGGTCAATACGCAAAATATATGGTTTTTTCTCTTTTATTCCTTCTTCACATAGAGTTATTTAAATGTTGTTTGTTAATTCATGTTTCTTTAATGGTGAAAACGTGTTTCTAAATTTTAATAGTGCCGGAAAATGAGTGATCATATATATCGTTAAATAATGTGGGGAATTATACGAGAAAACATTATTTGTGCTTTCAAAAATCTACAACAAACTCTCTCGTCTTATTTTTTGCGCAGAATCTTTACATGTTTTCAAAAATCATGCATCAATGTCCATTTAGCGAAAACACTTCACGTATTAATCAAATATACATTTTCGATTTTACGCGTTTTGACAACACGGGAGAGTTTGGTGCACAACTTTTTTATAACAAGAAAGAGTTTCATTTAAGTTTCTAATTTAAAAGGATGGAATTTTGGACTAGGTTTCGAAAACACATGGGTTTCAGTTTATTTCTTCATAAGAGTATTTTAGTTAATTTAGTAGTTATAAAAGTTTAAAAGACGTATAGACATTTCTCATATAATACGATTGTAATGCACACGGCATCATAATAAAGGGAAAAAGGGTTCGGTGTTGGCATTTTGAAATCCAAAGGAATGTTATGTAAGAAAAAATATATAAAGGGATTTAGTGCAGATTTTTCATAACACAAACCGCGCGCTTGTATAATTTTTCTCCGAATAATGTACATTCGTATTTTCTTGAGTTTAAAAGGAATCTTGCATTCCGCATTATGCCATAGCATTTATATGTCATCTCTAGTTCTTTCTTTATCCATTTCAAACTTTTTATAAACATATAAGTAGTTAGACATCATCATATTCTACATTTTTTTCTGCACTGATATACTACCTCTTCGAACTACTGTTTACTGTGACCATTTGCTGCTTTAATATTCCGACCTTGACTTCTATTACTAAAGTCTTCTTCTCTTTTCCTTTTTAATTCATATTTTATATCTACAGCTCTTACGGCATCATCTCTCTTTCCATTCCTATATTTCATGGTAAGTATTCCGCTCTTTGAATGCCAATTTGTGATATTAAGTCCGCACTTTCTGAATCAACTTTCTCTATAAAACTTTGCCAACATATATTGGTGTTCATAAATTATGCTTCTTCATTTATTTCCTATAATTATACTGACATTTCCTTTTAGATAAGGGACTTCCACATTGCAAAAAAAGAACAAGATATTGGTTTCTATGCCGGTTTTATTGGTAGGCAGTGTACTCTAGCTCATTTCTGCAACGACATTGAATTCCACTTATATCTAAGACGTCGTACTTCATTTCAATGTATAAAGGTGCGGCGTTTATGCTTGGTAGAGCTTTGACGTCTGTTCTTTGGGGCATCATTGCTGATAGATACGGGCGAAAACCTGTCATAATTATAGGATGTGTCTCAGTGTTAGTGATCATTTCTTTTCATCTTCTGCCTTTCTAAGTATTTACTTTGAATACCTTAATAATGGATGTTTCTTATGTACAGGGTCATTTTCAACACTCTGTTTGGTCTTAGTAAAAACTTTACGATGGCTGTGATAACAAGATTTCTTCTTGGAAGTTTAAATGGTTTGTTCGGGCCAACTAAGGTATTCCTCTTCAGATGTCAACTAAATTCATGATGCACTTCCTTTACATTGTAAGGATCCACATGTTATGATTAAGCTTGACTCCATTCCCAGGCGTATGCATGCGAAATTGTCCGTGAGGAGTATCAATCTTTAGGGTTGTCTGCGGTAAGCAGTCATTACTTGTACGCTATAACTAATATGTTATGCACTATTCTTAAAACATGTTTTATGGGAGATTTGCTAAAGTATATTAAACTATGTAACAAAATCTATTCAAGTCACACGTCAACTTGTTGAAAGATACTCCCCCATTCGAAGACAACATTGCAATAATCACCTTATTCGTCATTCACAGACAGAATTGCATAATCACCTTATTCGTCATTGGAGTTATGTAGAAATGTAGAAAGTTTTCTAAGTTTCACTATCTGAGAATTTGTAAACTTGTTTCAGGTTAGTACTGCATGGGGTATAGGATTAATTGTTGGACCTGCTTTAGGAGGATTCCTTGCTCAGGTACATTGTTTGTTACTGTCTATATATAAATGCACACAGTTATATCTTGAACCTTATACTTGACATAAGCTTATCCACATCTACTTGTCTAGTTTTTTATTGCGTTTAAATTTTTAGTTGCGCTTAATGAGATTTATCCTAAAGCATGAAACTTATGTATCGGTTCTTCACTTTCTTAATTTTAATGTTTCAATAAAGCCTGCAGAGAAGTTTCCCAACACATTTGCATCGGATTCTTTGTTTGGGAGGTGAACTTTTACTCTTTTTTTACCTTTGTTTGTAATTATTGTCTTCAAATTATGTCACTTAACTGTTTAATACATAAACTACATGTAGATTCCCGTACTTCTTGCCGTGCCTGATAATTTCACTCTTCGTGGCGGTTGTGGCTGTTGCTTGTTTCTGGATCCCGGTTTGTTTAGTAAACTTTCAGTTCTTGTACTCTTTTGAACACACCTTGAACTTTGCAATAAAAGAGCCTATAATTTTACTTCTTTATTTTCCTTTAGTGAATGTTTGAGTTAGAGCTAGACATTGCAAGAATGTGCAGAGATATCTCGCCAGTATCTTATGTAATATCTAATGACTCTATCCATATCATTTAGCAAGACAATAAGCATTTGGTTTTCTGTTTTACCCAATGGTGTGGGATACTTGGTGATGAATCTGAGTACCATATCAGGTGGAAAGTACGTCTGTTGCATAATAAAACTTAACAGTAATCTCTTTTTCTGGATATCTGACCTAGTTAGTATCACATTAGAACCATCTTATTCACGGAAAACATTGAATAACCCCTTCTTTTTAGTGTTTAAATTGTTAGCAATGAGAGATGCAAATATTCTCTAACGCCTATAGTTGTATCATATTACAGCAATCTTGTTCATAAAAACTGTTCAAAAATATTCTATAGTAATTTGTCCTAAAGTTTAAGAAATACAGGAAACCTTACACACACACCCCAAAGAGAAGACATCATCACTAATCTCATATGATACTCTGGAGTCTGCAACTCGGGGAAAAGAGGAGACGAAGTCTAAACCAAGCCTCTATAAGAACTGGCCCTTGATGTCGTCCATCATTGTATATTGTGTTTTCTCACTTCACGATATGGCTTACACTGAGGTAAAGATACTATCACATCCTAGTATTTTACATTGAATTAAATAAATACTGTCTATTTTTGTCCAACTTTTACTCCTAACTCTGTTGTTGTCAGAGCTCATTCGTGGTTCAATTATCCTTATGTGGAGCCTAATTCGTAACATACTAAACTTTACTATCGTCGGCATGATTTATGGTTGAAAGTCCATTTCATTTTTCATTTCCTTTTCATAAATGCGGTTTTGCAAAGGTAGAGCACATCTTGATTCCTATTAGAGTTCGATGAGGAGAGAGAACCATAAAATTTCAAAATGACTCTTAAGATATCAACAGGAAGTATGTATTAAACTGAAAGTCATAATAAATGTGTAGTTTCATGGTAAATTGGCATGTAAAACTCTAAATACAATGTATCCCGTGATCCATACTAAATTTAGAACATGTGTTTACATAAATGCTAAAGGAGTACATCACAAATCTAACAAGATATCTAATTTCCTCAATGGCACTGTTTGTTTCTTAATCCTCTCATTGTTAACATTTTTTGGTCTAATAGATATTCTCATTATGGGCTGAGAGCCCCAGGGGACTCGGAGGGTTAAGTTATAAAACTAAGGATGTCGGGATAGTTCTTGCAATTTCAGGTATGGCATCTATAGTTTTACACTTTGCCTCTTTGCTCTATTATGTTACGAATAGACTCTTAATATCTGAACGAATAACCATGGACTGAACGTTTAATCTAAATGTGCTGGCTCCAGGCCATTTCTAAGTTTTGCGCTTAATTTTTTCTCAAACTCTATTAGGAGCTTAAATTAACGTTGATATACATAGAACAATCTCTAATTGCTGATTCTATTGCTTAATTATTCAGGGGTTGGCCTTTTAATATTTCAATCTTTGTTATATCCCCTTATGGAGAGAATCATGGGCCCGATCATGCTTTGTCGAATTTTAGGCGTAAGCTCGTGAAACTTGTAAGAATACTACATGGAAACGGTCTTGACGATGCACAGTTTGTTGAGAAGTTTTATGATGAATGCAGGTTTCGTCGATTCCTCTATTGACAAGTTATCACTATCTAACCAAGCTATCTGGGACCACTCTGTTCATAGTGTTAAACTGTGCATCTCTGATGAAGAATGTACTATCTGTAAGTGAAATTTTTTCAATCATGATCAATTATCTAGTTAAATTTGTTCATGTGGAATAGAACATCTATCTGCACGCATGACGTGAACTTTCTCTGGTACAATCGTTTATCTACTCGATTTTAATGGAAGCAAAAACTTAAGGATGAATTATGGTGCGCTATTTCAATTACTCATTACTAACTGAATTTGATTTTCACTAGATCTCCATCATAACGGGACTGAACATCTTGCAAAATAGAGCTGTGGTAAACAAATGTCTTGTATTGTTTTTTGTGTATGACTTTCTATTGTCGTATTGCTGCTTAACATTCTCTTGCTAAACCGCAGGATCAAGACCAAAGAGGAGCTGCTAACGGTATCGGCTTGACATTTATATCACTTTTCAGGGCTGCTGGTCCAGCCGGAGGAGGCGCACTGTGAGTTTCTTATTATTTTAACGACAAATTTTGATTAATTTTTATGCTACATATATAAAAGACCATCACCACTATGACATTATTTTGTCCTGCTAATAAAGCTGCCTTTGTTTCTATGAATCATGCAGGTTTTCGTGGGCGCAAAAGCGTCATGCTCACTTTTTTTCAGGTATATGTTTACTTCACTTTATGTAGTCCCCTCTTAATTCTATATTTTTTCCTTAACCAACAGTGAGCATAATCAAATATACTGCAAAAGACTTACAACACAACATGATAATACAACTCTTTGATTTTTTTTTTTTATCAGCAAAATTTAGAGTAATGGTGGAGTACACGGGATACTCCAAAAACAATATAGAGTGTACAATAGGCAGGAGAATTTGACCATTGACAAAAGAATAAGCAAATGATGGTAGACTTGATTTACACCAACTCCAGACCCAAAATGAGTCGTTAGACTTCATAAATGTTCTAGTGAGGGATAAAAATAGATGAAAAGAAATAATTGGTGTCCTTAAAGTCCTTCAATGTTTCCTTTTTAAGTAAACATAGTTTTTAATTTTGAATTGTTGTCTCATCTAAATGCTTAAGCTTGTAGAGAAAATGAGCCATTCCTTACACCTTATAATATTTCTTTCTTAAGCCTGTTTTTTAATAAGTGGGGGCCGGTGCAATCGAACCCATCATTCCTTTTTACCTTTAGTTTGATACTATATAATTATTGTCTTATCTAAAAGTTTAAACTCGTAGAAATCATGAATATCTATCCAATGAGCCTCTTCAACACTCTTTCCCATTTTTGATGCAAGAGCTGACTGATATTCATACAAATGCAGGGGACCAAATGGTTTTCTTCATCCTGAATGTGATCGAAGCAATCGGCATTTTGATGACAATCAAACCGTTTTTAGTTGAACGACGCAGTAACTGAGAAAAAAAGGAAGAAGAACAAAATACTCTTCATTTGTCATTGAAGAGTTGCACAATCGGATGCCAGATATGTGGGGTATAATATTTATAAACCAGCCCCATTTTTGAATGGTTGAAATGTTTAGGGAATATGTAACTGACACGTAAAATCTCCTATTTGTTTGTTTTATTTATTGTATGTTATTCAAGATGTTTAAATTGTTCAACCTATTGAATTTAAGTACACAATTCTTTTTTTTTTTTTTCCTTATAAAGGTTTAATATATAATTCAAATTCAAAGTGAGCTCAATTCCAGCTGGCCAAGTTAGTTAGAGAGTTGTTTTCATAATTCGGTTAGAAGTTAGTTAATTCCCACCAAATCATTTTAGCTCACTTACTCGTGTATAGTTGTGTGTTTTCACATCCATTGTAATAGTTAGTTCATTTTAGATTGGTTAATAGTATAGAATAACAGAACAATGTACACAAATTTGATTCAACATTTCATCAATACCATAAGATTTATTTTGATCTCAACAATGACACATGTTCTTGTCTTGTGAATTACCACCATTTTCAACATAATACAATTTCCGTAAAATAAAATATAAAAAAACAGAAGAAGGGCTTGGTACAGGGTTTTGTATAATAAGTGTTAGGTTTGATCCCACAAATACGCGCCCCAGGATTTGCCCATTATGGAATATGAAGCAAAACGAATAAATACTGATAATAGTAACAACACAAGGATTTACGTGGAAACTCCGAAACCGGAGAAAAAATCACGGGACAAGAGCGGAAATTCACTTTATAGAAAATTATTACAATTATATATTTTTCCATCACTCTCAACGACACCCTCACAAAGTCCTCACTGACAACACTCTCTAACTACACTTTATATCCGTATATTAATACACAACAAAATGACCAGAGAGTATAAGTAACTTGCTTTGTTTTGGTGTGATTTACAACATCACATTTGCCTTCTATTTATACGCAAAATTGGGGAAGCTTGTGAAGCTTCCCCGTCATTCCTCAACTATCAACCACCTCTTAAAGAGGTGCTTGATCTGTCAATCACCCACCTCAATTATGAGGTGGGTATGCCGACACTTTCTCCTTTTTTTCAGTTACTGCGTCTTTCAACTAAAAATGGTTTGAATGTCATAAAAAATCCGATTACTTCGATCACATCCAGGATGAAGAAAACCATTTGGTCCCTTGCATTTGTATGAATATCGGTCAACTTTTGCATCAACAATGGGAAAGAGTGTTGAGGAGGCTCATTGAATAGATATTGATCATTTCTAGGAGTTTAAACTTTTAGAGGAGAGAATAATTATATAGCATCAATGTATAGGTAAAAAGGAATGATAGTTCGATTGTATCGTCTTCCACTTATAAAAAAGAAACGTGGATCGTCAGGCTGAAGAAAGAAATATTACAACTTGTGCGAAATGACCTATTATCTCTACAAATGTATGCATTAGATGGGACAACAATTCAAAATAAAACTACGTCTATTTAATATGAAACATTGAAGGAGTTTAAGGACAAAAATTATTTCTTTTCCTATATTTTTATCCCTCACTAGAACATTTCTGAAGTCTAACGACTCATTTCGGGTCTGGGTTGGTGTAAATCAAGTATACCATCATTTAGTTATTCGTTTGGCAATTGGTCAAATTCTCCTGCTTATTGGACATCTAAATACTTCTTGGAGTATCTCTTGTACTCCACCATTATCAATAAAAAGAAATGCTGATAATTTTTCTTTTCTTTTGTTTTATCAAGCAGAAAATTGAAGTCTTGTGAGCATATTTCATTATGTTTACTATTGGTTAGGGCAAAAATATAGAATTAAGAGGGGCAAATTCCATCCACCTGCCCTGAGGTATGTTCTCTTTCCATCCACCTCCCCTCTAGTTTCATTTTTTCCATTCACGTCCCTTTAGTAGTTGACCAACCAAATTTGAAGCTAAATGGACTTATTTGTAATACAACTAAAGGACTTTATAAACTGAAATCTACTGATATAAGCAATTAAACGCTGAAAATTAGATAAAAGAATATATTTAAATGATTGACATTTAGCAACATATATATATATATATATATATATATATATATATATATATATATATATATATATATATATATATATATATATATATTATTTATTGATTGCCAATAAAATATAAATAATTGACTACTTAACTTTGTCTGCATGGTTTGTAACATATTGATTGAAAATTAAAAATAAATGAATTTTGTTTATTAAAATAACTCAACTTTTGAATTTAATGATGATTTGAAAAATTATTTATTAATATATATTTATATATATATATATATATATATATATATATATATATATATATATATATATAAATTGGATACTTTTCTTTGAAATTTAATAAACTAAAATATATTTAAAAAAGTTTAAAAATTAGTTGTCTCACTATTTTTATTCCATTATTTATTTTATTATTTCAAAGTTTTAAGTTAAGTCAATATTATTTTATTTTCTAATAGTATGGACAATTCCTTGTACTGCACTCTTTTATCTTAAATTAAAATGTACCTTAAAGGTTCTACTATGGAAGTAGAGCTAATTAATTAGTTCGGTAAAAGAGATTTAAATGAATTCATTTCACTTAACTTATTTAACAATTATGTTTATGTCTTGTCACCATGAAAATGTATATCTTTCTTAAACTTCATCTATTTAAATACAGTATTTTTATTTAATATTTGCATATAAATATTGTATACTAGCTAGTAACCGTTAATTTATTAAGTTAATTTGTAGGTTGTTTTTTAATATGTACATTTAATTTAATAATTGAATAGTTTACTTTGGTTTTCATCAATGACACTTTCACCCCTAAAAATTAACTTTTGGCTACCAAATAGTTGACCAAGAGAGGTTGATGAGAAATTTTCAAACTAGAGGGGAGGTGGTTGGAGAGAGACAAAACGTCATGGGAGGTGAATGGAATTAACCCGAATTAAGAGGGTAATACATAAAGTGAAGTAAACATATACCTGGAAGAAAGTGAGCATGACGCTTTTGCCCCCACAAAAATCTGCATGATTCATAGAGACAATGGCAGCTTAATTAGCAGGACAAAATAATGTCAGGGTGGTGATGGTCTTTCTATATGTAGCATATTTTATCCCTAAAAGTCAATCAAAAATTGTTGTTGAAATAATGAGAAACTCACATTGTGCCTCCTCCTGCAGCTCTAAAAAGCGACATAAGGGTCAAGCCGATACCGTTCGCAGCTCCCCTTTGGTCTTGATCCTGCATTCATTTAACAAGAGAATGTTAAGCTGCAATACGATGACAGAAAATCATATACGAAAAACAAAATAAGACATTTGTTTAACACAACTCTATTTTGCAAGATGCTCAATCCCGTTATGATGGAGACCTGTTGAAAATCAAATTCAGTTAGTGATGAGAAATTGAAATAGCAAAACATAGTTCATCCTAAAGTTTTTGTTTTCCATTAAAATTGAGTAGATAAACGGTTGCAGTAGAGAAAGTTTGTAATTAACAGATAGATGCTTTATTCCTCATGAACAAATTTAACTGAAAAATTAATCATGGTTGAAAAAATGTCACTTACAGATAGTACATTCTTCATCATATTTACCTTGAGATGCATAGTGTAACTCTATGAACAGAGTGGTCCCAGATAGCATGGCTATATAGTGATAACTTGTCAATAGAGAAATTGACAAAACTCGCATTCATCATAAAACCTCTCAATAAAACATTGCCTCGTCGAGACCATTTCCAAGTAATGTTCTTACAGGTTTAATGAGCTTACTCCTAAAATTCAACAAAGTATGACCGGACCCATGATTCTCTCCAGAAGGGGATACAACAAAGACTAAAATATTAAAAGGCCAAACCCTGGAAATTTAAGCAAGGCATCAGCAACTAGCTAGAGACTGTTCTATGTAAATCAACTAATGGATTGTAAAGAAAACATAGATATAGATGGTCTTTCATTCTATTTAAGCTCCTAATAGCCATTCGAAAACCTTAGAAATAGCTTAGAGCCAGCATATTTAGACTAAAGGTTGAGTTACATGCTCATCGATCTATTATTTTACGCTCATTTAAACGTGGCAGCTTGCGATAAGTTCGTTTTAGCTAATGCATTTTTCTGAATTTTATTCGTTCAGATATTAAAAATCTTTTTGTAACACGATAGAGCGAAGATGCAAAGTGTAAAGTTATAGATGCCATACCAGAAATCGCAAGAACTATTCCGACATCCTTAGTTTTATAACTTAACCCTCCGAGTTCTCTTGTGCTCTCAGCCCATAATGAGAGGACTACAAAGCAAACAGTGTCATTGAGGAAGTTAAAGATTTTGTTAGACGTGTGATGTATACTTCTTTCGCATACTATGTAAACACCAGTTCTAACTTTAGCATCGCTCATGGCATACATTGTAAAAGAATTTTTCATGCCAAAAATATATTCTTAGATTTACCATGAAACCATATGTTTATTATGATTTCCCGTTTGATACATACTTCCGGTGATATATTAAAGAGTAATTTTGAAACTTTTATGGTTCTCTCTCCACATCTAAACTCTAATAGGAATATACAAGATATGCAAAACCTTTGCGAAACCGCATTTATGAAAAGATTAGGTTCCACATAAGGATCATAGAACACTACAAAAAAACAAGGCATTCATGACTGACTTTTTATGAGCGCAATATAACTGGTCAAAAAAACTTAGTATTTGTGACCGCAAAGTTGTCAAGAAAAATATTGGTAAGGAAAAAAGTATTTGTTACTGCATTATAGTCGTTAAAGTCAATTTGATTTTTCATGACCGCTGTTACAGTCACAAAAGATATGGTAAGAAATAATTTTAGTAAAAAATAGAATTAAATTTTTTAAGTAGTAATATAATATTAAATAGCAAATAAATAATAAAAAGAGAGCATAGACGGTTACGGACCATAAATAAAAACTGCTAGAACTATTTTGTAAATGCTTTGTGGTGACAAAACAAATTTATTTACGACCGCTTAACGGTGAGGAATACTTTGACATTCGTAACTGCTTGAGACGTGACCATACATGCAGGGCGGAGTCAGGGGGCTTGGGGGGGCCCTGCACCCCTCCCCCCCCCCCCCCCAACCCAAACTCCAACCTCACCCCTTACTACATATAGTATCCCAATTATACATTTATATTATATTATAGTATACTATATATATCATATTGTATATTATATATTCTAGTATTATATATATATATATATATATATATATATATATATATATATATATATATATATATAATATATGACACATGATTCTAAATATTTCGAAAGTTTAATTTAATTTATATCCAAAATTTTCTCGTTTTAACTTGTCAATTCCTTAACTTTGTAATAGTCTATGGATAACTTGGTTACTACTTTCTAAAAAAATCTTATTTTTTCATATAATAAATAAAATAATGTTGGATATCTAATATAACAGTGGAGTATATAATTAATTTTAGGAAAATTTAACTTTTTTCATAAATATTTTCACAATAACGTGTATTTTTCGGTAAAAACAATTTGTGTCCACAAAATTATGGATTTTAAAGATCGTTATTTAAAATTGCATCAATGATATACATTATGAAAGAAAATACTCAGTACTTTGATTAATTTAGTTATAGTCTAACTCTCATAATCCATACAACAAAACTATATATGTCTAAGTGAATATATAAGTGATAGAATAATTTTAGGAGCATCCAAAGTGTCTATTTATATGACATAATTTTTTGCATATTTATGTAGTTTTACTTTCATCCGTTTGCAAATTTTAACTATATTGTATTATATTTTTATAATATTTTATGTTAAATGTCTACTTCTTGAGTTACTTGTACTTGTACTTGTAAGGTAGTTTATGATATTGAGATAAAATTTCAAAAAGAAAACAATAATATCATATATATTTACATAAAAGTTCTCAGAAATTTCGCCCCCTAAATCAAATTATTGGCTTGCATACATGGTTACAAATGCTTTTGGGGGGGGGGGGGACTTTAAATTTTCAAATCATTTCCTAACCGTTTAGCGGTCAACAATAGTTTGGGCGGGATTTTTCAAATTCTAAAAAAAAAATTGTGACCATTTAGCGGTCACAAATAGTTTTGGCGGAATGTTTCAAATTTTCAAAACTTTTTATGACCATTTAGCGGTCACAAATAGTTTTGGCGGGATGTTCAAAATTTTCAAAAGTTTTTATGACCGTTAAGCGGTCACGAATAGTTTGGGCGGTCTTTTCAATATTTTAAAACTTATCGTGACCGCTTTGCGGTCACAAATGTCAAAATCCGATTCTATATAAGGACTCACATTTTTCATCATTTTTCACCTTCATTCCTTTCTCCTTTCTCCTTTCTCCTTTCTCCTTTCTCAATTCTCCCATCTCTCCCACTCCTCTCTTTTACACTACTTTCGTGATAGTCTCATGTTTAGTATTTCTTTTATTAACTTGGTTTTATCATATACTTCATACATGTTAATTATTGCAATGTTCTAAATTTCTTATATCCTCAATTTTTGTATTATATTTAATAAATTTCTTAAAATGTGTTAGTAGCATAATCGGTTTTCATTTACATTAAAATGTATATTTCATACATAATTATAATTAAAGGTTTGAATAATATTGTAACTATATTAGTAAGATCTTCTCTATATCTAAAATTATTCTAATTCTTTTTTCTAGAAAAAATGATTTATTCTTGATTTTTTTTATATAAATGATACAAAATTATTTATGACCGCATTGCGGTCCTAGATAGTGATGACAGATTTTTGAAATTCAAATTATTTGTAACCGGGATGCAGTAACAAGTACACCATACTATTTGTGACCGCTTTGCGGTCATAAATTGTTATTTTATTTTTAATTTTAAGTTTTAATTTAAGTTATTTGTGACCGTTTACATGATCTTTTATGACTGTTTTGCGGTCAAGAATTGTTTAGATTATTAATGACCGCTGTTTAGCGGTAATAAAAAACTATTTGTTATCGGGTATCTATGACCGATTTTTATGACTGTTTAGCCGTCATGAAAGACCTTTCATGACCGATTTTCAATTTTTCATGACCATTTTCTCAGTCACAAAAGCCCGATTTTTTTGTAGTGGAACCACGATTGAACTTTGACAACAACAGAGTTAGAGTAAAAGTTGAACGAAAACCGACAGTATTTATTTAACTCTATGTTAAATACTAGGATGTGATATCTTTACCTCAGTGTAAGCCATATCATGGAGTGAGAAAACACAATATACAATGATGGACGACATGAGGGGCCAGTTCTTATAGAGGCTTGGTTTAGACTTCGTCTCCTCTGTACCTTGAGTTGCAGACTCCAGAGTACCATGTGTGATTTGCGATGATGTCTTCTCTTTGGGGTGTATGTGTAAGGTTTCCTGCATTTCTTGAAGCCTTTAGGAAAAATTACAATAGAGTATCTTTGGACATTGATGAACAAGATAGCTGTAAATTGACACAACAAGGAAGATGTACCACAAAAATGACACTTATTTCAAACCCATAACATTCATGGAGAAATACATTAAGTGAAATTATCTGTTCTAATATAATATCAGGTGGAGAACAAGTAAATAAGATTCAAGAACATACTGGGATCCAAAAACAAGCGACAGTCACAGCAAACGCGAAGAGTGAGGTTATAAGGCAGGGCAAGAAGTATGGGAATCTGCATGAATTGTCATGTATTATAATCCCATAATTTGAAATTAACTATGCAACAGAGATAGGATAAGAAAGTTTAGTTACCTCCCAAAGAGAGAATCTGGTGCAAATATGCCGGGAAATTTCTCCGCAGGCTTTGTTCAAACAATCAAATCAACAAAGTAGAAAAATGAAGATGATAGATAAATATAACTCCAAGATGGATTAAGAACATATAATTTTTTGTTTATCTCATACAGCTATTTCTCCAAGAACAGAAAATAAATGAAATGCATATAGATTAAGTACCTGAGCAAGAAAGCCTCCTAAAGCTGGTCCAATAATTAAGCCTGAGCCCCAAGCAGTACTGACCTAAAACAAGACTAAAAATTGTCAGAAGTAGCTATACAATAAGTATTCATGTATATGTATATTAAGATAACACTACGATGAATATAAGGAATTTGACCATGGGAGCATCTTAACATGCTTTTACATTGCTTTTTTTTTCATATATATATATATATATATATATATATATAAAAACATCTAATCTAGTTTGAAACTTGAGTCGTTTTATTATTTGAATAGTACTTTCTGGACTTCCAAACCCCTCTAAGCCCAGTGTTGGTTTAGGGTGTTGGGATTTATCCTACATTGCTTGGTAATGAATTTGGGCTTCTGTTTATAAAGAATTTTCATCTCTCCCTCTACATAGTATCATAGCCTACCCAAGACAATGTTGGGCCGGCGACCAAACCCACGTGATAGGAAACGATGTCTAGTCCGGCCTGCACGTGACAGGGCGTGTTGATGCCCAATCTAACGAACAAAATGCAGAAACATGTCACTGAATGCGCGAGTAATTAAGGACTCAGGGAGTAAATTGCACAAAAATTAATAAGTTAAGGGATAAAGTGCAATAGACAGCATAGGTTAGGGAATTTGCTGGAATTATCCTTATAAAAAATTAGAGGGGTAAAATTGCCGACTTAAATTTAATACTTGTGGTGGAATTTAATACAGCTTCAGTAAATTCAACTAATGCTTTTTGTTAAAGAACATTTTGTATCTGCTATCCATACAATTAAAGGTCAGAGCTAAAGACTTATTGTATTTATATCTAACACACCAAATCTGTAAAAAGGACTAAAGTAAGGACTTAGCACCTGAAAGATAGAAAAATGTCTCAATCGTTTTCAAGACTTAAAAGATTTGTACCAAATTTTCAGTTTCAACTTAGACTTAAATGGCAACACCTTTTCTACATGATATTTTTTTCACACAGTACATATCAAAACCTCGAACAATCAACATATTGACAACTTTACAAGAGCAGTACCACAATATTAGGTAGTTTAGCCTCAAGATAACCATAATCAAGTATGCAAATTCATACAAGCAGTGGGTTGAAGTTTCATATTTAGGGAGACTGTGGTTTGATTAAATAGAACTAGAATTTGACTTTTATCAGATGGAAAACCACCACTAGAGCAGTATCAACAAACTAGTTTATAGAATACTTAATTCTGATGCAATGCAAGCTATGAGATGAGATTATCAACACGTTAACCCTTTCTTCTATCATCGATCTTTTCACTAGCACAGACTATTTATGCTCAAGGGCGGATGTATTAAGGGGCTTGGGGGGCTATAGCCCCCCCAAGATTTTTGGACCATTGTTATTACTACCTATATATATATATATATATATATATATATATATATATATATATATATATATATATATATATATATATATATATATATATATAGAATAATAAAAGAAACCTAATATTATTTTTATGTTGTACATATAGAAAGAATAAAAAAACCTTGTAAAATTGTTAAAGTTTCTAAACTCGTATAATTAAATAAAAACTGGACAGAAAACCTCGAAAAGTCCCTATTAATTTTGAAAACTCTCAACAAAAAAACACATTCTATTCAGGTAATAAACTTTAGATTCAGATTCGGCGAATATTTCATTTACTACGGAATAAAAGGTACTCTATTTATGTATGGAAAAGTGTCATTATATAAATTTATTTCCCTTTTTTTTTCATTAAGTATTTAGTTATTATTGTTAAACTTAACATAACTTTCTATATTAGTGCTATTATTTACTTTTGTGTTTTGCTAGATCACTTTTATATTTAAAAATGTGTTTTACTTGCTTTATTAGAACTTTTTTGTTACTTATATTGCTTGTATGTATTGTAACAATAGTTTAATTTAGGCATGAATCATTTTTTATATACTTTTCTATTAAAATTTGACATTAAATATTTTATTTAACTTTTTTTTATTAAGTTAGCCTCCCCAGATTAAATTCCTAGATACGCTCCTGTTTATGCTAGCTCTTTATCAGCCTCTTTTCGTCAAGCTAAATTAATCTAATGCCTACTATTGGTTCAGACCTCCGAATCACCAACATGACTCAATTTTCCCGTTCACTTAATCGTCCAATTGTTGTTTTCGGTTTGCTTCTTCACATAGCTAAGCAAGAACAAAAGGTAAACCAGAACCAAGATCTTGTTACTATACAGAAATATGTTTCATATACCAGAAAACAAATTCGAAAATGGATAACTTCCCACAACATCCTCCACAAGTAATACAAGACGGATTTTAAAGGATTACAACTCATGACCAATCAGCAGAAGCAAAGACTAGTGAAGTTACTGAACAGCACAATTCAAAGATCATTATAACTAATTCATCATCATCAACAACAACAGCAAAAAATAACAGCAATTCAAATAGACACATCCAGTTCAATCCACGAGATATGCCGGCAAGTCTTTGAACATTTGGATTGATTGCAGTACCCCGTTTCCGGAGCTCTTTACAGAACACAGAGTTATACCTCAACAGATAAGAGGTAGTATTCCGGGGTCAAATTATAACAAGCTTATTCACAATAGTCGTGAGCTAAAGAACATTTTGTATCTGTTGTCCATACAACTAAAGGTTAGAGCTAAAGATTTCTTGTATCTATATCTAACACGGAAAATTTGTAAAAAGGACTTAGCACCTGAAATATACAAAAAGATCTCAATCGGTTTCAAGACTTAAAGATTTGTTGCAAATTTTCGGTTTTAACTAAGACTCAAATGGCAACACCTTTTGTACAATAGCATAATGAGACGTCCTGCGCGTCTCAAGCCCAATCTGCCGCACATGAGGGCCCACCGAGTGACAAACGGCGCGCACAAGAGCAAGGCACGCGGGCTGCCAAGCCTCGCGCACGCAAGAAGCAGCAGGAAGGCACGTTGGACGCACAACTTGCGCACATGGAGCGCAACGTTGCGCACGGCATGCACGACCCGCGCGCCCTGTGGCCGCACGAGCTGCACATGAAGGCTGGCTGGGGCAGTTTTGGTATTTTTGTACTTTTCAGGGGCTTTCTTGTAAATATCATTTCTAGAAGAGTCTAGGACGGTCTAGGACAGTTTAGAACAGCCTAGATAAGCCTTGACATGCTAAGGCAGTTTGGACTAGTGTAGAGTTGTGTGGAACCTTGTAGAAGTCGAATAATGGCCGTTCGATCAAAACAATCACCGCAGTCCATTATGGAGGTGGACTTGTATATAAAGGGGTGCTTGGCCTCATTGTAAACAACACGTTTGATCTTTTGTGCAATCAAACAAACTTAGCCCACATCCTCTTTGTCTTCTTTCACTTTCACAACCTTAGTTTGAGTAAATCGAGAGGCTAACTTGCTAGGCACCCGAGGTGCTAGTAAGGTTGCACGTTTTAAATTTTGAGGGTAAAATTCTAGCACGTGACAATAAGCTCCTCTTGCGAAAATCAGTTTGAAGGGGCTCTTCCTTCGTCCACATCTCAATGAGTTCAACAAATTCTTTCACCTCAAACGAGTTCTTTGCCGCGTAAGATCTATCGGTGTCGATATTCATCAACACAAAGACTGCAGCGTCTTTCACAATTTGACCCAATGGCAATGTAACGACGGGCATGTCCCACAGCTAAAGGGAAATTCCGTCGTCTTCCTCCATGAACGACTTCCCTTTTCTTTATGCTACTGATTCCCTCGTCGTCCAAAAGAATTCTCCCTATTGAAGAGTCTTCAAGGATAACGGACTCGAGGGATGGAAAGATTTCTAGTACCTCATGCAAGAAGTTGACGGGGCAAAATGCGTTTTTGAAATGGTATAGTATCTTCGCCCACCATAGCTCGATTTCATCGTCATCCATCTCAAATTGGTTTGGAGCACCGATACTACTAGACTCTTTCATGGACGAAATTTTCTCCCCCGAGACAAAAATAAAACCATGCTTGTGGTATTTCCACCTCAAACCAATTAAACGCATCACTTTCCTCGGTGATCATGCGATAGGGCGAGGCGCAGATCTTGAGGGATGCAAGGCGGAGAACATTTTCATGGAATCAAGAATCGCGAAGACCCAAAGGTTTGGTAGGTCTTGCTGACCAAGATGAAAGAAGATGGTTTCCAGAAACGACGCAATAAAGGTGCCTTCGGGGTCGACAAACTGAATGGAAAACAGACGATATTGCAACAGAAACTTGTTTCATCTGTGATATTGAATCAACGAACTTTTTGCAAACTGCAGTACACTTTTCAACAAGCATTTTGCATCTTTAATTTTTTCAAAAATCGTGAGAATTGCATCATTTGGGAGTCGATCTATATCACTGGCTTCGATTTCTCCTTCTCCTGTAATCATCTTTATTCGAATTTCTTAAATTTCTTCCTTAAAATCGAGTCTTTAATCACCCCACTAATGGTTTCTTGAATATATCTCTTCCCAATGATTGTACACCTTTTGAATTTCTTGAACTTCTTAGACTGATAGGGGTTTCCTGAATTGGATGTTTATGATTCCGCATATGTTAAAAGGTCGTTTTTTTCAAATATAAAACTGAGTTTTGTTTAAATTTTAATTCACGGGTAAAAGTAAAATTAGCCTAAATATGTTTATTCTGATTGTTTAAATAATGCCTACAATTTTTAAGAATTTGTATTATTTGTGATATTGTGTAAATTTTAAATCAAGCCTCGGTTGGTTCCCTAGTCTTTGAATGGGAGATTTTAAAGAAAAACAAATCTTTTATGAAAAATAAATATTTTCTTTCCTTTCCATGCATCAATATTAATCTTTTAGAAAAATAATCATATCTAAAGCTTTTGTGCAATTAGCATCATTTTAAATTTTTTAAATTTAATTTCATTTTAAAAACTTAAAGAATGTGTTGTAAAATACTTTGCAAGACATTCCACTAATACATTGCTAATCTGAGTTTAACTCTTATTAAACTTATAAGTCCTAATAATACATATAAAATAAAAAAATAAATAACATATGGTGGCGTAAGAGGGAGATATATTATATTTGTAAATTTTTTATTATCTAGTACAATGAAAATGCAGATAAATATTATATATTTTCTAAATCAAGAAGATTGATATGTGTATATTTTATTTTGTGTGTGTATTATTCTCTTAGAGACAATACTTAAGTTTGAACTAGAGTCTTCTATTTTATACTGGTGAAAAAATATATTTTAAGAACTCTGCCCTATTATATAGCAAAGACAAACTAAAATTCAAAACAAATATATCTTGAAGTTTCCCCTCTGAATTTTTAGGAGAGAATATGAAGATATGAGTAGCATATATTTCATGATCTTTTAAAACCTTTTTCTAATTAGAAAAATATTTTCCTAGTTTATTGATCAATTTTCTTTTTTTTTTTTTTTTGAGAAATTATTGTTCTGGAAAATAACCCTAATCAATATTTTCTCCTTTCTTTCCCTTTTCTCCATTTTTCGGGTACCAAATCAAAGAAGATGTCTTTGTGCTCCTATTCTTTGTAGTGATTGCGCAATTTGGCCATAATTTTCTTGCTTAATATGAAAAAGTCTTGAAAAAATCAATAAATCTAACTCTCAAGGAATATAATTTATGTTATAAACAATACACGTGACACAAGAATGGTGCTTGGTTTGATTCTTTACTGTATGGATAGTTTGGATCATGAGAAACAAGATTACCTTCTACCGAGAATGAATTGATATCAACAAAACAATTAACTTAATCAAGGTTAGGACGTGGACATGGACTGAATCAAAAATAGAGAGTTTTGTTATCCTTTCATCAACTGGAGTAGCCATGTGTCTGTAATTGTTTTGAGAAGCCCAGGTAACTGGTTATCTTTGGAGTATCACTTGTACTCCAAGGAAATAAAATTTCTCATAGTTGACAAAAGAAAAAAGAGAAAAACCCATGCTTTATAAAATTGTTGAATTTACCGCAAGCACTAGAACTTGTGAATCTAATCATAAAAATTAAATAAAATTTTAATCCATGGCACAAAATCAGTAATAAAACAGTTGGCCCATTACGCTAAAAAGAAAACCATTACATTTCATATTTTCTTTCTCATGTATAGTCCCATGAAAAGTGATAATATCACTATATCATCTGAGAATTGACCTAATATTACAATATTCTGTTAACTTTCAAAGAATTATCGACATTCTTTATTTCTTGAACTCGGATATTAGTTTGTTGATTTAGGAATGGTAAAGTTTGTTGATTTAGGAAGGGTAGAAATAGTAAATAATGAGAAATTGCTCTATAATCAGGAATTTTGCTTTACATATATCATCTCTCATTAAGTATAAGACATTTAATAACATAATTGGTAAATGCCTGAATACACAAACAATAGGAAAAAATCCAGTTCATGTTTATGTAAGACATTTTGTTTCCTTCGTGTTGCAGGTACCTTTTTAACTCCTCTCTAATCATAGACTGCAATGAAGGAAATTATTATAGGAATTTCCGTGTGTGTTTTATTTTGACGATAGGATTTTTCGTTTTCTTCCTTGTTTCAATTTTACTTGTATCTTTTTATTTATTTTTTTATAGAATACCAAGGACTAAATATTTCTTTCTCGGAACCTTTAGCAAGAAACTACAGTCATTAGCTACTTATTCATTTTAATATATTCGACAACTACTGCGCCATATATAATTCTTGAGCAACTAGAAAAAAAAAAAACCTGTGTTACGTAAAGCAGACACAAAACCCCCCTGTGAAAATAAAAGAGGCAAAAAACTCCCATATGTTTTAAAAACCTTAGCTCACTGCCCCCTTGATTCGTTTTTACATGTATTTTGTTCTAAAAAGACTGATTTGACCCTAGGTAGTTCAATTTTTTCTTCTGAATCTTCCTGCAAGACAATTTTTCTTCTTTTACCCTCCATTAATGACCAAAGCTTCTTCAAATTGATTGCAAGCATACATTGTAATAACTTTTAGGGATATTATAACTATCTATTGCAACGACTTCACAAAATTGAAGGTAGCCACTGGGTTAGAATAATTTTACGTTGCATTTTTTCTTATTTTTTGGTTGTTATATGTTTCCTAGTTTTCATTATCTCTAACCATATATTTTTTATTTCATCCAATCTCAGGTGAATTACCCATGTCCATGACATTGTGATGAAATTTTGTTTCATTTACTCTACTAACGCATTATGAAAGTTACCGATGTTTTGAGCTATTTCATGCCCATTCATCCTTTATTTGTCTTGGTCACTTCCACCTTTTCTCTTTCTTCCTCCCTTACAATAAGTTAATAGATTAACTTGAATTAAGATGTTTCTGGGAAAGAGTTCAAACATCATAAAATTTCAAGCTAAACACCACAATATGGGGAAATATTCAAGCCAAGCACCAAATTTTGAGAACTCTTGTCTTAGCTGCCTCCAGAGCAAATAAAAGTCTGAAAACAAGGTGTAGACATGCTTGTGCTTGATGTTGATAATTTTGTGATGTCGATATTGTTGTAACTGAATGTTTAATGCTTCCAACTTAAACACCTGGATATAAATCATTTGAACTTAGGTATACTTGCAATGTAACAATTTATAATAATACATAGGGGGCTTTCTTGCTTCTTTTCATTTCACAGGGGTTTCTTGCATGTTTTATAAAACACAGGGGGGTTTTCTGTCGAAAACCCTATAACTATTCTGCTATGTTTTACATGGAACTTAGAAGGGAACCTACAATTAAAAAAGTTCTGAACATGTGTCTGCTCATTCAAAATTTATGTAGAAATATCGAGATCTGCACGCAAGAATATTTCACAATAATTCATAAATCAGCTTGTTTATGTGTTTTTGTGTGTGTGTGTGTGTGTGTGTGAGAGAGAGAGAGAGAGAGAGAGAGAGAGAGAGAGAGTTTGTGTTTCATGGAATAGAATCACAAAAAAATATCATGAAACATTAGAAATTGGCCTTGTTTGGAACCACTTTGGCCCAACGGTTTCAAATTTCATGAACTTAAATTGATTTGGAACCCATTTGAAAATTTCAATTTTGAAAAGCATTTTGGCCCAATTAATGAAAAAGGTAAAATCTGACCTAAATTGATTTGATGCCTATACACATTTTCTTTGGATTGCGTAATTTGGCAATAATTTTCTTGCTTAATAGGAAATAGTCTTGAATAAATCAATAAATTTAATTGCCAAGGAATATAAGTATATTTTAAACAATACACGTGACAGAAGAATGGTTCTTGGTTTGGTTCTTTACTGTCTGGACAAGTTGGATCATAAGAAACAAGATTACCTTCTATGGAGAAAGAATTGATATCCGCAAAACAATGGACATAATCGATTAGGACGTGGATTTGGATCAAGGCGAAAAATAGAGAGTTTTGTTATCCTTTGATCAACTAGAGTAACCAACCTTTAATGTGTCTGTAATTGTTTCAAGATGCCCATGTAAGTGGTTATCTTTTGGAGTATCACTTACACTCCAAGGAAATAAAGTTTCTTTTTGCTGATAAAATAAAATAAAATTCATGCTTTACAAAATTGTTGAAGTTACCCTATGCACTAGAACTTGTGAATCTAATTGTAAAACAAATAAACCAAATGTTAATCTGTAGTACAAACTTGGCAATAACTAGAAAACGCTTGACAAATTACGCGAAAATTATATTTTCTCTCATATATAGTTCCATGAAAAGTGATAATATCACTATATCATTTGAGACTTGACCTAATATTACAATACTTTCTTAAATTTTAAAGAGTTCGTGACATTCTCTTTTCTTGAACTTAGAGATTAGATTCTCTATTAGGAACGGTAAAGCTTGTTGATTTAGGAAGGATAAAGTAGTAAACAATGAAAAAGTGCTCTAAAACTAGGAATTTTGCTTTACCTGTATCATCTCCCATTAAGTACAAGACTTATAACATAACTGGTAAGATGCTTGAATACACCACTAAAAAAAAGTATTTTATATGACAATTTTTTATGACGAAAACTCTAATCGCCACATGAACTACCCTGTAGCGGCGAAATTTAATTTCGCCACCACAATTTTTACTTTATTTGACGAGAAGTAGTTTCGCCACAATACCTTTATATATCTCATACGACGAAATTTATCAACTCGTCGCAATAGAAAACGCGGTAAGTTTTTACGCATGGCGCGAAGTTTTTTGTGACGAAGACAAAAGTAGTCGCAAAAACTGGGCTATAGTGTCGAAAATGATTTCGCCACATAAGTAACTCTTTATGTGACGATTGTAAATTAGTCTTAGCCAAAATTGGTGGCAAATTTCATGTGTGAATTTTTCCCTCTCAATTCCTTTTTAGCATTATGTGACAATCTAGAAATTTGTCACTAGAGCACCTAAACTACTCCCTTTTGTTTATTGCTACCATAATTAATACGAATTTTGATATATGAGACTCTTATAGTTTCTTTTAGTTCTACTTATCAATTTGATGTATAATTGTCATTTACAATTCAAAATATATGGTTAAATTTAAAGGTTGTCATCAGAAATACTCCATTTCAGAATGAAAGGAAATAATTTTTCAAATTATAAATTAATTATCATTTTCTAATAATTGTCAGTCGATGGTATGACGAGATGAATAGAACTTTTATTCAATAAAACGAAATTAGCAAACTATTAATCAAAAATAGTTATAAGTTAAGAGAGATTTCCAGAAATATTGTGTTGGTACAATATTGTATAACGAGATACCTTTCAAACTTATGAATACCAAACCAAAAACAAAAGACCAGTAAAAACATAGTCTAACAGATAAGACATTAGACATCAACATGAACTTTAGCTTCTATACATACAGTATGAGGAAAAGAAACGTTCTAGTCTCATATATGATAATTTGTGATGCAAATATCTAATATCAAGTTTTCATTTTGTTTTCTTTTCTAAATTTATAAATTTACTAAATGATGATTGATCAATCGGCAGTGGACATATGTGTATACACGATGCGCACCTTGATTAATACATAGTTAAGAAAGCATTTCATTAAACCAATCCATTTTTTTTTATTTTCTCAAATTTATGGATTTGAAAATGAAATATTAGTAATTTTGGCAAATGAGATTCTAAAACTTATTGATACTAATTGCACAAAATTTGTCCAATACACAATAATAGTTGAATTTTGGCCAAAAAAATATTGTGTGAGTCATCATACGTAGCGGAAGCTTATAATAAAAATTGAGAACAACATAAAGAGTATAACTATTGTTGATTTCACAGAATCTCGAGAATGGATAAGAAATTGAGAACTCTGAGAAAATTTATTCAATAACCATCGTACTGTATTTTAGGGTATACATGGATATAAATAATTAAAATCTCAAAAAAAAAAACTACTTAAAGAAACAAAATCACATTCAAAACTAAAGCTCTAAACGCATGGAACACAGTCCAACAAGCAGAATGCAATTTTGAGTTTTACGGAAAAGAAAATACTAAATCAATATTTATTATAAATAGCAATGTGTATTGCTCATTGGCCATTTTCAGATGGAATTATTCTACTAATTGGTCAAAAAATGAAACGGGCCATAATATGCCTTGAGTTTTGTCATGATCAAATTTCTGCCTGATGCCAATGATTCTCGACTCCTTCATCATCTTATTACATCTTTTCTATCTGGTTATCTGTCCCCCAGGCTTTGAAAGTGTCCGAAATAAAATCATAGTTTAATAATGTTTCAAGTTTATATAGACAACTTTAGATTGGTGTTTTAAATATGTGTTGAAACATTTTAGTACTAATAATTAAATATGTCAATATAATTACCTTTTTAGCTTAAACAACTAATAAACTTGTGGATTTTGAAAATTAATTAACAAATACTAATTTAGAATTAATGTGTGAAGGGCTACAGTGGAAACTGTTTAATTTTAAATGGACTAACTGTAAAGAATATGAAAGTGAGATGGTAAAGTGCAATTTCCCATCAAAGAAAATAAGAAGACTTGTCTCTTCCAACACTCTCGAAAGTTCAAGTCTAGCAACTAGTTTTATTTTGTTCAAGTTCTCTTGCCTTCGAAATGTTGTAATTTGGCCCCATTTGCTATTTTAAATTAGTTATCTGATCATGTATTTGTACTATTTGGACAAATAAGCAGTGTGACACGAGTTCTTATGTTCTGTATTAGTTAAGTTTCATGTAATTATTAAGTAATTAAAGTTTGCAGAATGCAAAATCGTGCGAAGTTTGGGCAGCAAATTAGCAAGGTTACTGCTTCAAATTTCATCATTTGTTTTTCTGTTTCTCATAAAACTTATTTTCAAGTCAGTGAGGTTATTGCTTCAAATTTCATTTTCTGTTCCTCATAAAACTTATTTTCAAGTCAGTGAGGGTATTTGCTTCAAATCTCATCACTTGTTTTTTGGTTTCTCATGAAACTTATTTCAAGTCAGTGAGGTTATTGCTTCAAATTCCATCATTTGTTTTTGTCTGTCACATAAAACTTATTTCAAGTCAGTGAGGTTATTTCTTCAAATTTCATCACTTGTTTTTTTGTTTCTCATAAAACTTATTTTCAAGTCAGTGAGGTTATTACTTCAAATTTCATCACTTGTTTTTCTGTTTCTCATAAAACTTATTTTCAAGCCAGTGAGGTTATTGCTTCAAATTTCATCACTTGTTTTTATGTTTCTCATAAAACTTATTTTCAAGTAAGTGAGGTTATTGTAGGATTCAGTTTTGCTTTGTAATTTTTAAGAATACTCAATGTTTCCACTCATTTTGCAGGTACGTATCAATGGACAAAAGTTGGATTAGAGATAAAAATACATTTTCTAGTTCATACATTAAGGGTGTCAGGTCATTCCTTAACTTTGCTATGGAAAATGCAAAGGGACCTAGTAACTTAATTCAATGTCCATGTGTTAAATGCAACAATGCATGTTATAAAACAATAGATGAAGTACAAAATCACTTGCATATTAAAGGATTTTCCCATACATATGTAGATTGGATATATCATGGGGAGTCGGTCTCTACAATTGACAATGTTGAGGATGATCTAGGAAATGATTTTATGGGAATGAGATGGACAATAGCAATTTTTTCGAGGAAGATGATTTAGATGGGTTGTCAGATGAAATCAGAGAATCTCAGAATTTAAACGGTGATTATGAAGAAGAAACGGTAGGATTTCATAAGCTATTGAAAGCGGCACAGTGTGAATTATATCCAGGCTGCAAGATGTCATTACTATATGTCATTGTTAAATTGCTACATCTTAATGTTTTATGCAAATGGAGTAATAAATCTTTCAATATGTTACTAGCTTTTGAAGGATATTTACCTGAAGGTGAGACACTACCAACATCACTTTATGGAACCAAAAAGTTACTTGTAGAAATAGGGTTGGGTTATGAAGAGATTGATGCTTGCAAGAATGATTGTGCTTTATACTGGAAAGAGAATGAGAATGAACAGTTGTCCAATTTGTAAAGTATCAAGATGGAACAATAGTGATGGAAAGAGCAAAAAGGTTCCTCATAAGAGATTACAATACTTCCCCTTGAAGCCAAGGCTGCAAAGACTGTTTATGTCTAACAAAACAAACTTAAAAAATGCGATGCATAAAGATAGACGTGCAGATAAAGAAGGTGTCTCGAGACATCCAGCTGATGCATTAGCATGGAAACATTTTGATAATCAATTTTCCCACTTTGCATCTAATCCATGCAAATTGGGATTTGGCATGTGATGGATTTACTATGTAATCAAACTTGGGCAATTCATATAGCATGTGGCCTCTCATACTTGCAGTCTACAATTTACCACCTTATGACTGCATGCGTGCTCCATTTCTTATGATGTCATTACTTATCCCAGAGCCAAGTTCTCTAGGAAAGAACGTCGATGTATATATGAGACCTCTATTAGAGGACTTGAAGGAGTTGTGGCACATAGGTGTTGAAACATATGATATATACAACAACAACAACAACAACAACAACAACAACAACAAATTCAAATGCATGATGCACTATGGACGATTAGTGACTTTCCAGGTAAAGTGCTCTGTCTGGTTGGGTGACGATGGGTCATAATGCTTGTCTATGTTGTTTTGATGAAACTGATTTGAGGTAGTTGAGAACAAAGACTTGTTCTATGGGTCATCGCTAATTTTTACCCAAGAAACATCTATTTCGTAAGACTTTGATGGGGAAGAAGAACATCGAGATCAACCTAAGAAACTATATAGTGATGATATACTACAGTGGCTTGATAGCTTGTATTCTATGTGTGGGAAACCGAGGAAGCATCAAACTTTGAGTAAAAAAAGGAAGCGTGGGCCTAATCAAGTAAATTGGGTTAAAAAGAGTGTTGTCTTTGAGTTTCCATGCTGGAGTAAATTGTTGATCAGACATAACCTAGATGTTATGCACATTGAAAAAAAATATATTATAACGTACTTGGAAACTTGATTTAAAAGGAAAAACGAAGGATCCCATTGTTGCACGACATGATTTATGTGATTGAGGAATTAGAGAGGAGTTACATATGCAAGCGAGACATCATGACAATAATCTAATAAAGCCACCAGCAAGTTTCACATTATCAACGAGTGAAAGAAAAGAATTTTATGAGTTTTCAAAGTCTGTCAAGTATCCTGATGGTTTTGCTGCGAACATCTCAAGATGTGTTAAGGAAAATAATATATCTGGCTTGAAATCACATGATTGTGATGTCTTGCTCCAAAGGTTGATTCGAGCTGGCATTTAGGTAATTTGATAAAGGAAGTGATTGAGGTTTTATACGAACTAGGTGATTTTTTTTAAGGAGTTATGTTCTAAAACTTTGAAAGCGTCTGATGTAGAAAAATTGGAACAGAATATTCCTATAATCTTGTGTAACTTGAAAAACATTTTCCCACCGTACTTCTTTTCAATCATGGTACACTTAACTATTCATTTGGCTCAAGAGGCTAAGGTGGGTGGACAGGTGCAATTCCGTTGGCCAGATGTATCCTATTGAAAGGTATGCCATTAATAATTATTTTTATTTTTATGTACAATGTATTTTTGTGCAAATAGTATAAATTTCTTATTAATAGTTCACATATTTATCTTAAACTTTTGGGAACTCTCAAAGGGTTTGTTACCAACAAGCTCAACCTGAAGCTTCAATTGCGGTAGGATACATCGTAAAGGAATGCTTAACCTTTTTTTCAATGTATCTTCCTAACATAGAAACTATATTTAGTCGTCCAAAAAGAAATTACGATGGTTCCCATGATCAGCACATCCCTGTATTTTTGATGAAAACTTGAACTTTGAGAAAATTAAGCCTAGGTGTTTGTTATCTGAAGAAGAATTAGAAAAAGCCCATTGGTACATTCTGAGCAATTGTGAAAAAGTCGAGCCATATTTGAAGTAAGAATTTTATGTAAATATTGCAAATAATTCTTTCTAGTTAATTATATTTGATTATTAATATTTTGTCTGTCCTTTTAGAATGCATATAGCTGAACAACTGGAATTTTGCAATAATGGTCCTCTAAGTTGGCACTTCTTCAATTTTAGTCCTCTATGTTTTTTATCTACAATTTTAGCCCTATAAGTTACAACATGTTTCAAAATTGGTCCTCTGACCAAATTTTTAGCACTTTTGGCCAAAAAAATTAGTTTTTTTCATTTAGTTTTATTCATAAAACACAAGCACAAAGTCACATTTTGTAGGGGGCAAAAAAAGAAACGGAAAAAATGATCAAATTTCGTGACATTGCTGGAATTTCCGGCCAAAATGGGCAAAAAATTGGTTAGAGGACCAATTTTGAAACATGTTGTAACTTGTAGGACTAAAATTGCAAATAAAAAATATAGAGGACTAAAATGGAAGAAGTGTCAACTTAGAGGACTATTATTGCAAAATCCCGCTGAACAACAAGGATCTAGTATCGGGAAAGCTTAGATACACAACTCGATATAAAGCAATGGGCAAGCTATTCGAGAACAATCTAAACACACTTAAGTCTAGCAAGATTCAACTATGGAAGATTAGTAACCACGTTGACGAGACTGGAAAATTTGTGAATCGTGCTGCAGAAGAAACATATGTAAAATGCATTTGGGTTACTTTACATAATTCTAGAGTTTTATAATAATACTATATAAAATTGTACTACATGCTAAAATGATAGAATTGGAGGAAGCAGCAATACAAGAAGATGGGACCCCAATGTCTGAAGATCAATTTTTGGAAACTGTCCTTGGTTATCGTTCTGGTTACCAAAAAGAGATGGGAACTGTGGTTGTGGTACCTCGTCGTAATGCATTTTCGTCAAGCTCACAACAGAATTCAGAAATTAAAGATAAACTATCTGAGACTCAACGTGAGCTTGAGGTTGCCAAGGACAAAATCCACTACCTAGCCACAAAACTGTCTGAGCAAAAAGAGAAAAACACAAGTTGTGAGAACAAGATAGAGGCTTTGCAAAAACAATTGGACGAGATGAGAGGCCTTATCCTTCGCAGGGGATACACTACAAAAAGAGTGTTTTTTTGTGACGACTTTTTATGACGCAATATCGTATTTGTCGCATAAATGTTAGCATATATGACGATGTTTGATATTATCACATAAAACCAGGTTTTTATGTGAGAATCCCCTATTTTGCCACCAAATCAATATATTCGCCACAATTTGTATAAATTGAGTGACGAAACACGCTTTCGCCATAATGTTTGTCACTTAAACTCCTTCCCTAAAAACGCGGCAAGACTCCCGCAATTTTGCCAAAAAGTCCCCCCCATATTTTATTTTTCCCTCCCATACCTTTTGCCACAATAAAAAATTAATTTGTCATAAAAATCCAAAAACTACGTCGTTTTGTGAAATATTTGTGTTGACTCTCAGATGATTAAAACATATGTGGAATTTAACACCTCAAGTTCAGCAAAAAACACTCATTCTCGCACACACACAACTCTCTAAGCAAAAAACCCTCATTCTCTAGCAAAAACACTTCTCCAGCTAAAAAACCCCAATTTCTCTCCCGTTTTTTGCACACACACCCTCAATTTTGCCCTCTCTTTTCACATGCAATGGTAAAAGTCCATTATTCTCTCTTATCTTTTTTGATTAAGCTATTAATTCATCATATTATAACCTAATTTCTTCATTTTTTGGGTATTTAACATGCGGGTTTGAAGACCACACTGGATTCTTGACGTATTGCTGTAATTTCGTGTAAGTTGCATCTAATTGTAGCTGTTTTTAGTATAAATGAGTAAATCGAAAGGTATTTCTTCTTGTTTTCTGAAAAAATTGAACAAGTAAGGATTATGATTTGGGGATTGGAGTTTTTGAGGTTATGCATGTACATTTTGGAGGCAATTTTGTGAAATGATAATGTTATGTTTCTTAGATCTGAAGAGATTTGTTGACATTCATCTTACTTCCAAAGATGTGTTGCAATTTCTGTTGAAAACTTTGAAATCTGATGGTTTTCATGTGGTTTGTGTTATTGTTAAGTAAAAGCTCTTAAAAAATGTGGATTTGTATAAGCTCTTCATAACTTTATAAGTTGCTGCTATTGTTGTGATTCTTTTTTTGTTTAAAGTCAGTAGAAGAAATGTAATTTTTGTTTATTACTTTGCAAATTGATGGTTTTCATGTGATTTGTGGTTTTTAATTTATGAAATGATGGATTCTTGTGGCTTAAGTTGTTAAAAAATTGACATTGTCTTATGAATGATCATTAAACGGAGGTTGGGAGTCACTGTCTTGGCAAAGGATTGAGAAATTGCAGAAAAACTTCTTCAGGTTGGTTTAAATTCTGATTGTGTTTGAATTGAATGGTTGTTGGTCTATTTGTATGTTTAGTAGTTATGTATCAGTTGGTTTTTAGTTAAGTAAGTTTTATGCATGTAAATATTTTGGTTTGTGAGAACTTTCATGTTTTGGTTGTAGAAAGTGTTGGTCTTGTACATTACCTTATGAATTGTGTTTAAATTTTAGTTTATAACATTATGAATTGTTGGTTTTCATGTGGATTCTGTTGTTCACTAAAAGCCCTTCAAAAATGTGTGAGTTTCTCATCTTTTTCCAACTTTGTAAAATGGTGGTTTTACTATTGTGATTTGTTTTGTTAGAAGTTCTTTATAGCTTTATAAACAAACATTAGTCTTCTGTTTTGCTTTTATAGAAGTGTTTAATATATTGTTTGGATTTGCAACTTATCTGAAGCACTTTATAAACAGTTGTGGTATTTATATTGTTATTCAATAGTCCATTGACAAATTTGGTTTTGTAGTTTCTGTTTACTACTTTGCAAATTGATTGGTTTATGTGAATTGGGGATTTTTATTCATTAACTGATGGATTCTTGTGGCTTGAGTTATTAAAAAAAAATTACATGGTTTTTGTGAAGGACTTTCGAACGGAGTTTGGGAGTGATTTTCTAGCTTGGCAAATGATTGAGAAACTGCAAAAAGCTTCTTCAGGTTGGTTTAACTTGCGATTGTGTTAGAATTGAATGATTTGTTGGTCTTATTTATATGTTTTAGTAGTTATAGATTAACTGGTTTGTTAGTTATGTAAAAAATGTTGTCCTATCCTTAAGCTTTTCAAGCATGTAAATATTTTGGTTTGTGATAATGTTCAAGTTTGAGTTGTAGAAATTGTTGGTCTTGTGCTTTACATGCAAAATTGTGTTGAAATCTCAGTTTTTTTTTTTGATAAAAGTGTTTGAAATATTGTATGGATTTGCAACTTACTAAAGCACTCTATAACCTGTTGTGTTCTTTTATAGGATTTATATTGTTATGCAAAAGTCCATTGACAAAAGATATTTGATTTTGTAATTTTTGTTTATTACTTTGCACATTGATGATTTTATGTGATTTCTGGTATTTAATTTTAGCTGATGGTTTCTTGTGGCTTGAGTTATTAAAAAAAATTACATTGCTTTGTGAAGGACCATTGAATGGAGTTTGGGGGTGATTTTTCTAGCTAAGCAAAGGATTGAGAAACAAAGGATTGAGAAATAGAGGAAAGCTTCTTCAGGTTGGTTTAACTTGTGACTGTGTTAGAATTGAATGATTTGTTAGTTATGTAAGTTCTGTTGTCTTATCCTAAGATTTTCGAGCATGTAATATATTTTTGTTTGTAAGAAAGTTCTTTACCCATGGTTATAGAAAGTGTTGGTCTTGTGCATTACATGCAAGGTTTTGTTGAAATCTCAATTTATGATTGTATGAATTGTTGGTTTTCATGTGATTTTATTGTTAGGTAAAATCCCTTCAAAAAACATATGGATGTGTCATTTCTTTTTCCATTTTGTAAAGTGGTGGTTTTCAGTGATTGTTTAGTTAGATGTTTGGGTTTTAATTTGGTATGATGTAATTGAGTAAATTGGTTAATATGTGTCCAGTATATCATATACAGTTAACATTGTATTCCTAGGTACACAAAGATGGACAAAAGTTGGATTAAATAAAGGAATAAATTTCCGCCACTTACATTAATGGTGTCAACTCATTTATAGTTTTTGTTAAGAAAAACATGAATGGGCTTGATAGCTTAGTTAAGTGTCCTTGTGCTAGTTGTAATAACGCATATTACAAAACTATAGATGAAATAAAATATGATTTGCAAACACTTGGGTTCTGTCACGCGTATGTAGACTGGATATTTCATGGGGAGACAGTACTACCTAGTTATGAGGATAATAATGATGTAGATACAATGAATGATAGTAGTGGATCTGATTCTAAAAATTCTGATGAGGGGGATGACCTTAGTGAGTTTTTAAATGAAACGAGAGAAGCCCAACAATTCGACAATGGTGATGGAGAAGAATCAGAATGTTTTCGTAAGCTATTACAGAATGCACAATGTGAACTGTACCCTGGATGCAAGACATCATTGTTATCAACTATTGTTAAACTGCTACATCTTAAGGTTTTAGGAAAATGGAGTAATAAATCATTTAATATGCTGCTGGAGTTTTTGAAAAGCATTTTACCACAAGGTGAGAGACTTCCATCATCACTTTATGGTGCTAGGAAAGTGTTAGTTGAAATTGGGTTGGGGTACGAAGAGATTGATGCGTGTAAGAATGACTGTGCCTTGTACTGGAGAGAAAATGAGAACAAAGAAGCATGTCCAGTTTGTAAAGAATCTAGGTGGAAGGTCAGTAATGATAAGACAAAGAAGATTTCTCATAAGAAATTAAGATACTTTCCCTTAAAGCCTAGATTGCAAAGACTTTATATGTCCAGTAACACGGCGTCGAAGATGTTGTGGCATAAAGATAGGCGTGTAAACGAGGAAGGAATAGCTAGGCATCCAGCTGATTCCTTAGCATGGAAACATCTTGACAATCAATTTCCACACTTCGCTCATGATCCACGCAATGTGAGATTGGGATTAGCTTGTGATGGTTTTACCCCATGGTCAAACTTAGGAAACTGCTACAGCATGTGGCCTGTCATATTTGCATATTATAATTTGCCTCCTTACGAGTGTATGCGTTCTTCATTCCTTATGATGTCGTTACTCATTCCGGGCCCAAGTTCACCTGGCAAGGATATTGATCTATACTTGCAACCGCCGATAGAGGAGCTGAAGGAGTTATGGAATGCAGGGGTCGAAAAGTATGACATATGCAAGAAGGAGAAGTTCCTGATGTATGCTGCTATACTGTGGACTATTAGTGACTTGCCTGGCTATAGTGTTTTATCTGGTTGGGTGACAATGGGTCATTTCGCTTGTCCGTCTTGTTTGGACGAAACTGATTCCAAGAAGTTAAGAACAAAAACTTGTTATATGGGGCATCATCGCTTTCTGCATAAAAGACACTTGTTTTGTAAAAATAAAAGAGATTTTAATGGTGAAGAAGAACACAAAGACAAACCTCGACAACTATCTGGGGGTGATATTTTGGGTTGGCTTAATAGGTTGCAGCAACTGTTTAGTGGACCGGGGAAGCATCAAACATTGAATCGAAAAAGAAAGAGGGGGGCTGATCAAATAATTTGGTAAAAAAGAGTATTTTCTTTGAATTGCCATATTGGGACAAACTTTTAATCCGGCATAGTCTCGATGTAATGCACATCGAGAAGAACATTTGCGATAATGTTCTTGGGACTCTACTTGATATTAAAGGAAAAACAAAAGATCCATTCATTGCTCGAGAGGACTTGCGCGACTGGGGGATTAGGGAGGAGTTACATGTGCAGATTCGAGCTAGGGACAACAAACCCTTAAAGCCACCAGCATGTTTTACATTGTCAACAACAGAAAGGACTGAATTCTGCCGATTCTTGAAATCAGTCAAGTTTCCTGATGGATATGCTGCAAATATATCGAAATGTGTAAAGGAGAACAAAATAACAGGCTTGAAAGCACATGATTGTCATATTCTACTTCAAAGGCTGATTCCAGCAGGCATTCGAGGTTATTTAACAAGAATCATATGGTATCATGCTTTTAACAATTGAATAGAATTCTTCGTTTTGATCCTTTGGTTGTTTATATGATATAGGCAAAGAAAAGTAAAGTTCGTCTATGGAAGAGTATGCACGTTGACAAGAATGGCTAGTTTGTGAATGCTGCTGCAGCCGCCGTATATGTGAGATACACTTAATCTTTCTTTTCCTTTCTAATATTAAAACTGTACATGGTTAACTTAATTGATATGCATTGATTTGTAGGAAAAAATGACTGAACTTGAGGAGGCAGAGGTTGAGGAGGGAGAAGATCCCATGTCTGAGGATGAAATTCTTGAAGAAGCATTAGGGCGTTGGTCTGGATATCAGAAAGGAATGGGTTATGGGGTAGAGGCACGTAATCATAAGAAGTTTCACGCAACCACAAGCACACAAGAAAATCCTGAACTTCAAGAGAAGTTAACTGAAACACAAGTTGAGCTCGACAATGCAAAGGAGAAGATTGAGCTTCTCAACAAAGAGATGGTGGAGCAAAAGGAGCAGTTGGAAGATGAGTTGGAGGCAAAGAAGGCTAAGAGCCTGAGGTACGAAGATCGAATCGAGGCTCTGCAAGCACAGCTTGATAAGATGCAGAGCTTTTGGCGAAAGCCGAAATAGGTAATGATTCCATAACCTTGTTGTTTAGTAAATGTACAAAATGCTTTGAATTCGATAAATTATTGGCTGAAAGTTTATGATTTCATTCAATATGTTTAAATATATGCATTGTGGGTAATGTTGAATGTTTCTAGTGTAAGCTATTTGAGATTTGCTCTCATTTAATATCTTTGCTGGTTTAGGGTGTTTGCTAATGGTTTGTGAGAATGTGAGTGCAATGAGTTTAGGTTGAACATGTTTCATTCTGATTTTCATGAAGATTATGTAGTTCTAGTAGTGATATTAGACAATTTACAATATGTGAAAATGCATTGAATTGCAAATTTGTTAGCTGAAAGTTGGCTGTTTCATTCGATATGTTCATATATATTGTGGTGATTGTTTAGTTTTGGTACTTTAGCCTATTTTGATATGTTTGCTTGTCTGAGATTCTACTAATGTGGGTAGATAGCTGGTTTAGGGTGTTTGCTAATGGTTTGTGAGAATGTGGGTGCAATGAGTTTAGGTTGAACATGTTTCGTTTTGATTTTCATGAAGATTATGTAGTTCTAGTAGTGATATTAGACAATTTACAATGTGTGAAAATGCATTGAATTACAAATTTGTTAGCTGAAGTTGGCGGTTTCATTCGATATGTTCGTATATATTGTGGTGATTGTTTAGTTTTGGTACTTTAGCGTATTTTGATATGTTTGTTTGTCTGGGATTCTACTAATGTGGGTAGATTGCTGGTTTAGGGTGTTTGCTAATGGTTTTTGAGAATGTGGGTGCAATGAGTTTAGGTTGAACATGTTTCATTCTGATTTTCATGAAGATTATGTAGTTCTAGTAGTGATATTAGACAATTTACAATGTGTGAAAATGCATTGAATTGCAAATTTGTTAGGTGAAAGTTGGTTGTTTCATTCGATATGTTCGTATATATTGTGGTGATTGTTTAGTTTTGGTACTTTAACCTATTTTGATATGTTTGCTTGTCTGGGATGTCTGCTTATATGGTTCATGGGAATGTGGGTAGATTCTGGTTTGTGTCAATTAGTATCATCTTCCAAATTAGTTTTATGATTAGTTTGAATTAGTAGAATCTATCAAATTAGTTTTATGATCACTGTGAATTAGTAGAATATGCCTTTATTGGTCAATGTCTGGTTATCAAGCCTGCAGGTGTTAAATGGCTAGCCTCACCAAAAAAAAGAGATCATGGAAGTCTCTGCATATTGGAATTGAATGAAGAAGGGTACTAGAACTGATTGCTTTCCAGTTGTGAAAGCTATTTTGGGTTTGATTGATCTGGAGAGACAGTATTTATGTTAAGTAAGTAGAACAACCACCCCCTTTTGATGGATGTATATTTTGATGAAATTTTCTCCGGTAATTAATTTAAGTCTAGTGCAATTTGTGATGGCAAAGTGCTAAATTGTTCTGTGTATGCAACTTTACCATGGGTTCTGAATTGAAACTTGATGTAGGATGATGTTCTATTTTATATGGAAGCATGTGATTATGTATTTTGTTGATTTATTATGATGGTTATTGATTTTCAATCACATTTCACTGCAATGTGTACGTAATTAACGGCATTATAGAACTAGAGCATGGATAATTTTAAGTGACAATAATTAATATGCAATTGACAACAAATTTGTCACGAAAAATTAAAATAACACTCTGTAATGACAATTTATATCGTAATAAAAGGTATTGCAAACACAATGACGAAATACATTGTCACAAAAAAACTTTAAATGCAAAACTTCATGTGGCGATTCGATGATATGATGACGAAATAATACAGCTCATGTGACAATATTTCGCCACATAAGTTATCATTTTCTTGTGGCAAAACCACATTTGTCACAACTATATGTGACGATAAAAATATTTCACCACATAAGGCCTTTAGTGACGGGGCTATCGTGGCGATTCTTGTGGCAAAATATTTTGTTGTATAACGTTCATGTGACGAATTTTTGATATTACATGATGATATTTGGCGTCGCAAAAAAGCAGTTTTTTTGTAGTGATAACATACACTGCGAATAACATGGTAAGAAAACACTTTATGTTGCTGCACAATTGAGGGGTCCAACTTATTTAATTTATGAAAGACTCTAATTTGAGATAATGCGTTAGGACTATCATTTAGTGAAATCTGGATGAATGGTTGTTTTGTAGAGGTAATCATCTTGTGAAAAGCACTACATTGTGATGATGCTCCTGAAACTATTTGTTTAAATTCTAGTCTAGTGCAAGAATGGACGAGTTTCTTTTTTCTTCGTCAAAGTTGACTTGGGAAGTTGTTTTTTGCTGATGCATTGTCTTAAATAGTGGGTTCCTTTGTCACTAGTCCATATTCATGTATATATTATTCTCTGTTTATTCTGTTGAGTAAAATGTATATGGCTCATGTATCATGTCAAAATCATGTTGAATTTTGTAATGTCTTGGTGATTATTTGGAGGATAATAATTTCTTTGGTTTTGGTTATGATGCATAACATCAATCGGACATTTAGATATAAGATTTTCTTTATTTCTGATTCTCAATCTTATAAGATCAGGATATATTTGTATCTTTTGTTCTAGCATATTCTGATCCTTTTAAAGTCATGTTGTACGCTTTGATTTTTCAGTACTAGATAATATAACATGACTTTACTCATCATTATAGTTTGTGAAGGTCCATCAAGATGTTTTAAACTACAAGTTATCAAGAAGGATGCTTTTGTAGGTTAATGGTGAAGTACAAAATTTATCCACGACTATGGATGTCGAATGATTTTGGTAAAAGAGTTGTTTTGACTACCTAGTTGCAACTCTTGTAATGTTAGTTTGATCTAGTTGCATTTTGGACAGTTTTAGTTCTATTTAATGAAGATACAATGATACTTCTTTTGTTAATTGAGATCGAAATCTACTAATTTTTTTATTCTTTTTTTGGAGTAGTTTCTCCATATTTATGTTTGATTGGTAAAATTTAATAAGTGTTGAATGATGGGTATCTTTGTATAAAATGGTAAAATGGACAAATTTATAGTGACGTAACAGGTTGTAATTCTACATAATATATGATTGATATTTTAAGTATTGTAACGAATTCATTTGTCACAACATGTCGCGTCATGATCCAAGGTATTGTGGCGATTTATTTTGTCGCAATACTGTTTATTGGCAATGGCTATTGTGACGAGTTTTCGTCGCCTTAGGATCTAAGTTTTTGTGACGAATTAGTTCGCCGCTATACTCTTTGAAATGCAAAGTTGTTGTGACGAAAATAAGTGAATGCGACAAAAATTAACCATTGAACTGACGAAATATTCGTCGCCAGAGATATGACGAGAATACATTTCGTCGCAATCTATCGTGACGACTGGTCATTTCATCGCAATACGTCTTTAGCGGCGGGCCCTATGTGGCGAATTATCTAAAACCCTTTTTCGTCACGTAAACGTTCTGTGACGAGGTTTAAGCTTTACGTGACAAATTATTCGTCACTTTAAATGGCTTTTTTTGTAGTGCACAAATAATAGGAAAAAGTTCCGGTCCTTTTTTATGTAGGACATTTTGTTACATTCGTGGTGCAGGTGCTCTTTTAACTCTTCTCTAACCATATACTACAATCAGGGAAATTATTATAGGCATTTCCGTGTGTGTTCTATTTTGAGATAGGTTCTTTGTTTCTTTTTCGTTTTAGTTTTACTTGTATCTTTCTTTTGTAGAATACCAAAGACTAAATATTTCCTTCTAGAAACCTTTAGCAACAACAACTATCATTAGCTACTTATTCATCTTTAATACATTCTACAAACTGTTGCATATATAATTATCCTGCTATCTTTTACATGGAACTTAGAAGTGAAACTATAATTAAAAAAAGTTGTGAACTCGAGAATATTTCACAATTAATTCATACATCACCTTGTTTATATGTTTGTGTGTGTGTGTGTGTGTGTGAGAGAGAGAGAGCGCATTTGTGTTTCATGGAATAGAATCGCATTATATTTTCATCAGACATAGAAATTACGCTTCTCCAAACTAGAAAGATAGAAATTGTAGATTATTTGTTTTAAATCGTAATCCTGGTATGCAATTTGTAGAACACTAACAGAATTTCAATAAAAGACTTCACAGACACTTGGAACAAAGCAAAAGTGCAAAGAAAAAAACAATTTTTCACATAAAGTCTCAACCTTATAAAAAAATAGCAATTCATGCAAATAGCACTAGAAACTCTCACTATTAATAATGCGAAACTGAGTAGCTAATTTCACAAAATATTGAGCAAGTAATCTTTCATAAATATTTGGGATCTCATCTCATAGTTTGTACTGACTAAACTATTTGCAAGTGATGCCAATGAAGACCTCTAAATAGTGCTAGCCTATACAAGAGGGCCATATATCAATATCATTATTTTGGCAGCTGCTAGAAACTTAAGATATGAACATAAAGTGTCATACCTTCTGCTGATATTGAGAGAGTGTAGGTCTCGAAACCTGGCCTATCCACTTCTTAACTCGGTCAAATGAACAAACATCACTTACATACTCGCTATATTAAGTCCAAAAATAAAACATGAAAGACCAGTATTATAGTTAACGAGGTAATTGAAGCAAGCATTTCTATTTCACACTTAATTAAGTTACGAAACATATGAACAACCCTTCCTTGCTTCTTCATAAACAACACTCTACATTAAATGCATTTACAAGCTTCAATACAGAAAGCGAACCGTTTAGGCAATCAACATTTCATGTCATGTCCTCATATTTGTTGAATATTTGTATGTGCCTCAATTAATATTCTCTTTTAAATCAACCTGGTGAAATTTTAGTTCCATACTCCTTTGTTAGCATATTAAAATATTGTATTTTATGTATATTATTTAGTTAAAGGTTCTTTTGTCTTTTTAGTCTTTTAGTTGTCTTCTTGTATATATTTTCTATCTCTTGTACAACCATTTTCTATCTCTTGTACAACCCTATTTTACTTTTGATATTCATTCTTGAGTTCTTCTCCTACCTTTGTTATTCCTTGAATGTCTTGTTTCACAAATCTTAACATGGCATCAGAGCCAGATCTCTGATTCGACTCGTAGGAGGCACATCTACGCAGATCGAAATTCTTGAGTTCTTCCCCTACTTTTTCAGAAATTTTTTGGATTCTCGTCTTGTATTGCTGCAATTTCTGGTAATCCGCTGCGTTTCATGACCTATTTTGGTGTATAGATTTCGATTTCGATTGGGTGCAAAATTTTTGATTTTCTGCCCTAGTTTTACTTTTGGATTTGTTTTATTGTTTGCTTTAGCATATCGTGTTGAATTGTGTGTCTTGATATCATGACGGGAGGGGATGATTCTTTGCAGTCCATTAGTGTTCGTTTTGATGGGAAAAATTATGGGTATTGGAGTTACGTTATGAAAAACTTCTTAAAGGGGAAGAAGATGTGGAATTATATTTCGGGTGTTAAGAAAGCTCCTAAGTCTTCTGATGAGAAATTTGATGAGTTATTAGATGTGTGGGATACTAATAATTCTAAAATCATAACTTGGATAAACAACTCTGTTGAGAATAGAATTGGTGTTCAGCTAGCCAAGTTTGATACTGCGAAAGAAGTTTGGGATTATCTGGAGAAGTTGTATGTGAGGTCCAGCTTTGCTGTTCAATATCAGTTAGAAGGGGAAATTCGTGCTCTTGTACATGGAGATCGGAGTATTCAAGAGTTTTATTCTGAGATGACAAATTTTTGGGATCAATTGGCTATGACTGAATGCGCTGAATTGAAGGCTTTTGCACCATATATTGCAAGGAGGGAACAACAACGCTTGGTACAATTACTGTACAACCTTCGTCCGGAGTATGAAGGTATTCGTGGATCAATTTTGCATCGGACTCCTCTTCCATCAGTTGATTCGGTTGTGCATGAGTTGTTGGCTGAAGAAACTCGTCTCAAAACTCAAACTGATAAGTCCACCCCCGTTGGTTCTGTTTTGGTTACCCAACCAAACAGTCAGTATCGATCATCTTCCAAGCCAAATAAATTTGAGAAGGATGAGTATCGCTACTGTCATCAGAAAGGCCATTGGAAGAATCAATGTCCTCTTTTGCTGCAGAGTGGAAAACAACAAGGGTATGGAAACAAGCAGGGAGGAAAACCTCCAAATTCACAGAACTTTCGCTTTGGAGGGCAGTCTAACACTGCTGCAGTCATGCCTAAATTGGAACAATCTGCTGTCGATTCTGCAGTGCAAGAGAAACCGTCTCTAGCTGATCTTCTACAGAACCTTCTTGAAACACATCAGAATCAGTCCCAACCATATGCCATGTCTGCTCCATCTGTTTCAGGTAGAAATTCGTCCTCATGGGTGTTAGATTCTGGAGCATCTCATCACATGTCTCCTGATCGGAACTCATTTGTATCTATGTCTCATGTTTTGCCATCTACATCTGTTATGACTGGTGATGGCACTCCTATGCCACTAGCAGGTGTTGGTACAATCAAAACACCAAATCTGTTTCTACCTGATGTGTGTTGTATTCCGAAATTGGCTATGAATCTTGTTTCTGTTGGTCAATTATGTGATAATGATCATACTGTTCACTTTTCTTCTACTTCTTGTCATGTGCAGGATCCGAAATCAAAGAGAATACTTGGGACTGGAAGTAGACAGGGGGGACTCTATGTTTTGGATGACGTAAAAGTTGATAGTTTGGTTGCAGCCACGGGTGTTGATCTATCTACCTTTCATTTGAACACTTCTTCTTCGAAGTTTTACTTATGGCATTCGAGACTTGGTCATGTATCTGGATCTTGTCTTAAGGATTTATGTAATAGTGGTGTTTTAGGAGACTTACAGTCTCAAGACATTTCTGATTGTAGTGGATGTAAACTTGGAAAATTTTCTGCTACACCTTTTAATCATAGTACATCCACTTCTTTTGCACCGTTTGATTTGATTCATTCTGATGTTTGGGACCTGCTCCTGTTCCAACAAAAGGGGGGTCTAGATATTATGTTTCTTTCATTGATGACTATACTCGTTATTGTTGGGTTTATTTGATGAAACATCATTCTGAATTTGTTGATATTTATGCTCAGTTTACAGCTTATGTCAAAACTCAACACTCTAAAGTTATTAAGTGCTTTCGTTCTGATTTGGGTGGGGAATATACTAGTAAAGCACTATCTGAACTTCTTTCAGCTGATGGTACTGTGCATCAATCTTCTTGTACTGATACACCTCAACAAAATGGTGTAGCTGAGAGAAAACATAGGCACATTGTTGAAACTGCACGGTCTATACTTTTATCTGCTAGTGTGCCTAGTGAGTATTGGGGAGAGGCAGTACTCACATCTGTTTATATCATAAATACGATCCCCACATTGAGAAACTCTGGTATATTCCCTTATGCTAAGTTATTTGGTCAAATTCCTGATTATTCTCATTTAAGGGTTTTTGGTTCCACTTGTTGTGTCCTTCGTCCACATGTAGAGCGCACAAAACTATCATCTCGTGTCGCTATATGTGTCTTTTTAGGATATGGGAATGGGCAAAAAGGTTATCGTTGTTATGATCATATTGCTAGAAAGTGTTATGTTTCTCCACATGTATACTTTATTGAGTATACTCCATACTTCTCTATACCAAAAAGATCCCAGACTCTATCAGATGTTGTCCATGTTGATCATTTTGTTGATGATAATATTGATACTAGTGGTGAACTTGATATTGGTGATACTATTGTTGATGAAAATATTGGTACCGGTGATGGAGATGGAGCTGATAATGGTGTTGATGAAGAGTTACCCCCTACTGTCCTTCCTCTTGTGATTTCGGATCCAGCCCAGGAGCGTTATCCCAGGCGAACACGTAAGTCTACTCAGTTGCCAGATTTCAGTTATTCTTGTTATTCTAAGCCTTTTGTTGCATTTTTAGCATCTGTTTGGCCTCTTTGTGATCCTACCTCTTATTGAGAGGCTGCACGTGATACTGAGTGGCAAAAAGCCATGGATGAGGAATTGTTGGCTTTGGATAGAAATCATAACTTGGGACTTGGTCTCTCTTCCTGAAGGGAAAAAGTCAATTGGTTCTCGATGGGTTTATAAAATTAAAACCAAATCTGATGGTTCACTTGAGCGGTACAAGGCTCGTTTAGTGGCAAAGGGATTCTCTCAGGAATATGGTATGAATTATAAGGAAACGTTTACTCCTGTTGCTAAGATGACTTCTGTTAGAGTTCTTATTGCGGTTGCTTCAATTCGACAGTGGTATATTTCACAAATGGATGTGAAGAATGCATTTTTGAATGGTGATCTACACGAGGAAGTGTACATGACACCCCCTCCTGGTGTTCTTCATAAAAAAGGGCAAGTGTGCAAGCTTAAGAAAGCGTTATATGGGCTCAAACAAGCTCCACGGGCTTGGTTTGAAAAGTTTTCCACGGCAGTTCTTTCTCTTGGCTTTTCCTCTAGTTCTTATGATTCGGCTTTATTTGTTAAATGTACTTCCGCTGGTCGTGTAATGCTTTTGTTATATGTTGATGATATGATTATTACTGGTGATGATATTCAGGGTATCAAGGTGTTGAAAGACACCTTATCCCGTTTGTTTAATATGAAGGACTTGGGTCCTCTTCGGTATTTTTTGGGTATTGAGGTTGCTTCATCTCCGAAGGTCTATCTTCTATCTCAGTCCAAGTATACTGCAGATATTCTTGAGCGAGCTCATCTGACAGACACATGTGTTGCTGTTACTCCCTTTGAGGTTAATGTGCGGTTGCTCCTACTGATGGCACACCTCTATCTGATCCCACCTTGTACAGGTCTATTGTTGGTAGTTTGGTATACTTGACTATTACTCGGCCTGATATTGCATATGCAGTTCATATTGTGAGTCAATTTGTTGCTGCACCGACTTCTGTTCATTGGGCTGCTGTACTCCGGATCCTTCGTTATCTTCGTGGTACTCTTTTTCAAAGTCTATTGTTGCCTTCTAGTTCTTCATTGGAGCTTCGGGCGTATACAGATGCTGATTGGGCTAGCGACCCTACTGATCGAAAATCTACCACATGGTATTGTATCTTTTTGGGTGATTCTCTGATATCCTGGAAAAGTAAGAAACAGGTTGTTGTGTCAAAATCTTCTACTGAGGCTGAGTACCGTGCTATGGCCTCTACTACGACTGAACTTGTTTGGTTACGCCGACTGTTAGATGACATGGGAGTGCTACAATCTTCAGCCACACCCATGTACTGCGATAATAAGAGTGTTATTCAGATTGCACATAATTCTGTCTTTCATGAGCATACCAAACATATTGAGATTGATTGTCATGTCACTCGTCATCATTTTTTGCATGGTACTATTAGTCTGCCATTCATCTCATCTTCTTTGCAGCTGGCTGATTTCTTCACGAAGGCGCATACGACTCAGCGTCATGGATTCTTTATTGGCAAACTCTCGCTTCTTCCTGCAGTGCCACCTCGAGTTTGAGGAGGGGTGTTAGCATATTAAAATATTGTATTTTATGTATATTATTTAGTTAATGGCTCTTTTGTCTTTTTAGTCTTTTAGTTGTCTTCTTGTATATATTTTCTATCTCTTGTACAACCCTATTTTACTTTTGATATTCATTCTTGAGTTCTTCTCCTACCTTTGTTATTCCTTGAATGTCTTGCTTCACAAATCTTAACACTCCTAAGATTTTATAGACCTCTTTGGTCAAACATAAACACAACAATGAATTAAAATACTCTATGACATTCACGTTTCATCATAAAAATGAAATATGTCATACTTCTTCCATGAAGTTACGTATATAACGGACTGATCATCGAATATAATAATCTGAGGCAGGATTCTCCGCCCATTAACTTAAAGAATTTTCCTCTTTGAATAACGTAATAATCTGGACAAATTCAAAAAGAGAACTTAAAGTGAAATTCCATACCTTACAAGTCTGAAACCGAAGAATTCAATGTTTGAGACCTTCTCGTCTTTCAACATGGCTGGATTGATGTCCATGCCCTTCCACTCATATCAAGAAGATTTACCAGCACTTATTTCATGAACACATACATATTGTCATGCTCAGGTTCATTGCATCAATCATCAACAAATATAGATTAGCCATTTATAACCAACTCACGGGAATATATATATAATACATGTGAAAAGATGCTAAGTTGTCTTTAAATTGTTGGTCTTTTGTTCACAAAAAATATAAAATATTAGAGAAACAAATAATTAATAATTTACTCTAATGAACATAGAGTAGATATTACCTTAATTCTCCATTAGATGCATGTTTACCTCGATACCAATAATTAGTTAATTATTGACAATAATAAAGTACACGATAGGGATGAAATGCGGACTAAGTCGCGCTCTTGTACAGACGATTTTGCGCCCCTACGCATTCTTTATCCGATGCAGCAGGTTACCGACATATCCTCCTCTGGGGTACAACAACCCAACCTTCCTGGTTGTAAATTTCGCTCTAAGTCTACACTACTTGACGAAGGCAAAGCCCACCCAACACTTTTCTTTGCCCACAGGTTTTTTTTTCCTTATATTACTCACACATTAATACTTACACATATAATAGGTGAAGAACACTTGTTGAAATGAGAGTTATATTCTTCTAGATTTTCCATTGTTGAAAATGACTTTCAAGACTTCTATTTATAGTGTGAAAAAATCAATTAGTCTTGTAACTCCTCAATGAATTAGAGGTTTAATATATAATATTATTACTATATAAATATGATAGTAAAGGAGGTGTTTTTAATTCACACAATTAAAGGGTGGTAAAGTGAAGATTATTGGTCTCAACCTTTTAATCTCATTAACATCAACACTTATAACAACCAACATATTAACCCCGCTAACCAAGACAATAATGTCTTACAAGACATTTTCAAAATATTTATTTTTATTAAAATATTCCAACATGATCACCACCTCATTCTAATTACCCGTGAATTAATGATGTCCGTTCTCGCGCTATTGAACAGATAAATTTTCAGCCATGAGAACAATTTAGCTAGCATTTGCTACTCACCGGTGCTCAACAGCAAATTATACTTTCAGTTTCATTCTCACTTCCAAAGCCATATATCAATTTTTTTTTCCTAATTACTTGAGCATTTCTTCCACCACCCAAACCTGTAATTGAATTGTTCCATGAATTACGATCCTTACATACTTTTTGATATTTCTCTTTATCTTTGCCACAGTTTATTTAAAATCTTTATTATAGCTTTTCAGAAGTTACCAAATGATTCATCAAGACTCAAGGGGAAAAATTTACGGTAAAGAGGAAACATGAGCTGCCCAACTATGGAGGAAATTGTGTTAGGTGTGGAAATTGGTTATTGGTTCAGTCGGTACTGATTTTTTGGCTCATCCTTAATAGTAGTTTTGTGTAGACGAATGATCAGTTTGTGAATGCGACGGCGCAACAAATTATAAAAAAGAAAAATAAAGAATGTCGTTGACGACATGCAAATTAACATAATAATAAATTATAAGCATCTCTTATAGAACATAGCTAAGCCATAGTGGTACAATTTCATGTATGTATACTTTCCTTTATGGTTTCCCATCTATATATATCAAACATTCACAAAAAGACAAAAAAAAAAAAAGCAACATAATAAAAAAATTTAAAAAGAAAAGCCTGAAATATCATTATATATGTGTTATGTATAAGCTGGTGTTTCTATTAAAAAACTTCCATCGCGGGGAATTTGTGTATATATATATGCTTAACCAATTCTACCAAGTGGTTTGGAGTTTATGTATCGACTTGGACCAGAAGAACGTTTTATCCCTTTTGGCATACTTCCCTCCAACTCTTTACCTCCAAAACCATGTTTCTCCTTCAATATTTTTGGCGCAAACATCGTGTAGTTTTCCGGTTCTGCCCCGAGCAGCCTCGATGCACCAGCAGCTGACAGAGATAAACTGAAGGCAATAATGAGAATGGCAATGAAATATAGGGGGCTAGACATTTTAGTTCGAGTTGTATTACTTTGCATGAATTGATGAATGCATATTTTTGTATGCGTGTATATATATATACGTGAATCGGTACTAGAACATTAAATGGGCTCGTGAGGGGCTCAGGAAAAGTGGATATTTTGCTAGTTTTCCAGCCCGATCGTAGTTGTGCACTAGTTGACTTAGTACCATTTGACTAGATTCTGGTGTATTAATTAATACAAGTGTTCATGAAAATCTATTTGCAATATATATATATATATATATATATATATATATATATATAAGCTTAACTAAATGAGAATAATGGAAGCAGACAAGAGGATTAATGATTCAGAGGTAGACTAGCTTCAATGAGAAACTATTTAGATTTTCTAAATATTCATCACAAATGTCAATGTTGGGACAATTAGTTCAATGAATTTCCTTGATTTTATTTGTCTTGAGCTAGGAGGAAAATTAAATTGATTGCATCCTTTTTTTTGTGAGCATACCAAGGGTGGATTTCGTTTTATACACTAAAATTTGAAAAACTTCAAAGTTATTATTAGACACAACATTACGTGAGGTTTGTACAAATTAATTTCTAGTGTATATATGTCTGCGTGCAACCCGAAGTTAGATTGATTAATTATATATATATTTGAAACATCATATTAATAAGAAAATTATGACTGCATATTTACCAACATTTTACAAGGATGTACATCTAATTACACCGTCGTAGGACTACTTGATTTTTCTTCGACTCGATTTAATGTGAATTTTTCCTAAATTTGAGAATTTGTTTTTTCACTAAATCTTTATTTGGTTCTCTACTAACAAATGCTCTTGGAACAGCTGGGGAAATACAACTCGTCCAGGTGGCCGTAGTAGTAGCTGAACCAGATTGGCCAACTTAATAATTAATATCAAAAAGCAGTCGCCCATCCACGTCATCTCTTCACATGCTGATATCCTGCCACGTGTACAAATGGAAGAATCACCTGCTATAACCTTTTGCATTGGAAGATCTTAACTTGCAATCTTTCCAGGATGAGATTTAGTAAATCTGGACAGGTGGTATCCAGTTTATTCCGACTTATGCCCGTGCAGATTAGTTCTCAGAAAAAACTTATCTACCCAATGTGTTTATACATGTAGCTAGCTTGAATATCACGTAATTTGGGAAAGGAATATAAGAACATACAATTATTTATGTAAGCATTTTAACTCATTTTGTATCATAATCACTTATTATACACAAGTCCTAAATAATTCAAAATAATTAAGTGTACAATGTTAAAGTTATTCTATTTTACAAAGTGTACTAATTTCACTTAATAAATTATGGTGTGATTCCCATAAAAGTATAAGTACCATGTATGGAAGTTACCTATGAATTTAGAAATTAACTAGTGCATGAAGCTAGTACAAATAGAGAATTAATATGTGATTTATTTTCAATTAACAAAGATATAAGACATTAAAAAGGAGATAAATACGAATTTCTATATTGTTAGAGTTCTCTTGTTCTGGTTCATACATAATCGATTTTTATATTTTATCTCCAACAAGTTTTATAAAGAAAAAGTTTGGTCTAGATCCGGCATCAACGTTAATTATTGTCATGGAAAATTCAAGAATTCAATGTCTCCACATGTTTGAGGGCGTGAATTACCTTTTTCTTATCGCAGGATCTATAGGATGTGACAGAATACGGGGTGAAAGTTTCCAAAAGAAGTAAGTTTTATCATCGCCGGTGAAAAAGGAACAAGAAAAAGATGTTAAAGCATTATTTTTCTTCAATTATCCATAAATAGGAGCCACCTCCTCCAAGCAGGCATGAGATTGTAACAAGAATTTTAAGGGAGTTCGAACATCAAAATTACTAAATCTCAATGTTTGAGAAAAGATATGAACAGTCTCAAAAAGTGATTATGGGAATGTTATGCAATATAACCCCGGAGTAAATGGATCTTGTTAATCATATAAGGTCATATGACAAAAAAAAATTGAAGAATCAAAAATTGTTCAAAAACTCTTGATAAACCTCACAGAAAAAGAAGATCGTGTAGTCACAACAATCAAAGAATCGAAGGATCTATCATCTCCTTCATTATTGGAATTATGGGATCTTTGCAAACACACAGGCAAATATTAAACAGAAAAAATAGAGATTTGAAGAATGTATTCAAAGTCATGGTTTAAACAAAGACAAACCTAAGAATAATGACTATCCTCCATGGCTTTTATGTAAAAGACTAATAATTTAGAAAATGATTGATATTTCAACTACAAGTCCTAGTGCTCAATGAAAAAATTGGGCATGAAGAAAAAGATTACAGGAAGCAAACAAAAGACACCTAGCTAACTTCTCCAAATAAACCAAGAATATTTATTCTTCGCATGCCAAACTATAGAAGAAGAGGCAAAAAAGGTAAGAGAACTCGATTTCAACTAACACACTTTTGCTGGAAAAGAGTGTAAAAGTATTTGGCACAAGAATGAAGAACGTGATTACCATTACGATGGATGAAGAATTTTTAAGTCACGGAGGTCCTTTTCTGAAAAAAACATTAAGGATGAGTTTTCAGTGAATATGTTTTCCAAAGTGTACTGATTTGGCTTAATAAATTATGGTGTAATTCCCGTAAAAAGTGTAATTTTAGAAATACGAACACTTGAATATAACCAAAACAGTGAGATACGAAATTCGATTCGCGGACCCAGGAGAAAAGTCTAAACATCAAACTAATCAAGAACAATCTAGATCAAAAACAGCTCTAAAACAATTCAATCACAACCCCGTCAAAGGTACCCGTTGTTGGAGTTTCATTCCATGCTGCGTCAAAGCCTTCGTGAAAGCACATCGTTGTAGCACCATCTGTTGTATTTGTGCAACAATAAACAGGCCTACTTTATCATGTTTAAAAAGAATCTCATTGTGCAACGTCCATATACTATAAAATTGTTTCTGCAAGAGCCAATTTGAGGAGAGCACCACGATATCCCTTTCCTCTAGCATGTCGACAAAACCATTGTATCTCTTGATTCCAGGCCATTGGCATTAGGTCTATATCCAGCCAACAAAGAATTTCCCTCCACTCGGTGCAAGTGAACGCACATTCAAAAAACATGTGTTGTTGTGTTTCTTGCCCAAAACAGATTACACAATATCTGTCATTCTCAATTCCCATTCTAGCCAATCTATCTTTAGCACTTAACCGTCTATGTAGACTCATCCACAACACAAAAACAGCCTTGGTCGTGCATTGTTTGTGAACAGTAGTTTGCGCCATTCAACCTCCGGTTTAACCCCCCTCAATTCGAAATACATGTCTCTCGTCTGAAATCGTTCGACCCTTTGGCAATCTTGCCCATACTTTGCTGCGCAGAATTTTCTCACGATATTTGAAAATTCGTCTCACAATCCATGAGGAACTAGCCGGTGGTTCAAATTAACTAACTGGAGTGTCTCGCACATAATAAGCATGTAACCACCGTACCCAAAGTTTGTCCATTTTTGCACTAATATTCCAAAGTAACTTAATGACGGTGGCATCATTCCAAGCCATTAAAGAGATAAAATTAAGCCCTCCTGCATTTTTCGGATCACAAACCTTGTCCCACGCAATAGGTGTTTTCCTACTAATTTCCTCAGATCCACTCCATACAAAAATCCTGCATAAAGACTCAATGTAATGGAGAACAGATTTAGTACCAAGAAATTGGTACCATGCATGAAAGTTACCTATGGATCGAGAAACTAGTGCATGAAATTTTCATAAATAGAGGCTATGTGATGTATTTTATATCCAAGATATAACACATTCGATAACCTCACTACATATAATAGTGAACATTGGTATACCTCATTGTACCCTTAACTTATTACATACATTATAACTGTTGCAAAATCACACATTACAGCATAATTATTTCACTCTTTTGAAACTATAATTTTTGACACTTTGTTCTTGACACTTAAAAAGTATACAAACCTTTTCGCCCCGAATCACAACAATTCTTTAATCAACGTTGTGCTTATTTCTATAAAAATTATATTCTAAATTATTACAAGCCATTCACTCAAAAAGTGGTCGTCAGGAAATAAAAACTTTGAACTACTAAAGTTTCACTATCCCTCCCAGTTTTTGGTTTTTTTTTAAGGTTTCATCTTGTGTTCTTTTGTAAATCTTTTCTTCCTGAATATTTACGCTACTATCAAAAGGATGTATAATGAACAGAAACGGGTTATTGATGAATACACTATTCATGTTAAATTTATTTCTCAAAAAAATCTAAGGTTACAACATATTTATGTTAAATTTATTTCTCAAAAAACATCTAAGGTTACAATATATTCATGTTGAACTAGTATATTTGTTTAACAAAAAAAGCTCATGTTTTGGCAATTATAATACCAATCACATCGACGGAAGACATTGAATATTGGTATAACTTCGAATTAATGAAACAAAATTTTCGACATTCAAATAAAAAGTAACTTATACAATTTTATTAAGGAAATTAAGAAAAAAGTGCCGATCATACCCAACCCTCACTCTTTTTTGGGCTCCTGGGTTAGGTGGGTTCGGGGGTTCAAGGCCGGGGCGGAGTCAAGAATTTGGTTTAGGGTATAGGCAAAATCATGTAATATACTTTTTTTATAAATATAAATAATTTAATTAGAAACAAAAGATACCATTATAAAGATGTCTAAATTTGTACACTGAAATGTTAAACTAAATAATCACTCTTTTATTGTTATTCACTACACAAAATGAGTAATAGGGATTTAAGACAAAAGTTAGGATGTAGTAAATAAATTATTACGAAATAAGAAATTGAATTAGTTAAAAGAAGAAAAAAAACTTGGGTACAAATTACATTAAAGTTCCAGAATATCTGGATTTGGTTTAACAAAATATATAGTACAATACAAATATGTAATAGTTATATATATATATATATGAATAGGGGTGAGGGGGCCATATGTCCTCCCCCCCCCCCCCCCCACCCCCGGCTCTACCCCTGTTCAATGCCCTTGTGTCATCGCTATTGCCCTCCAACTAAGAGCTCTATGTTGATGTACCCAATTCAACCACCACCATTCATCTGCACACCATGTTAGAACGAGAAGCTTCCTCTATCAATCAACAAGATTTCTCGAGATGTGCCGGTAGAAAACTTGGGGTGTTTATGAAGAGTGTAATTAATAACATTAGTTAGGTAGGTGTATGATTAGCTTATAAATTAAGAAGTGATCTTCAGTTTCCACTATCACTCATCTGAAAGAAAAGAGAGTGAATTCTGTGTAATCAAAATGTGTGTTTTCGATATTGTAATTTGTTGTTTGTGTTGAATAAAAAAGTGTTTTATCTTAAAAAGTGGTATCAAAAGCTTTGGTTTAATATCCTAATGAGTTTTTTGTTCTTAGAAATTTTGCATTCATGTATGTAAGAATTCTACCAAGTATTTTTGTTCTGGATTTGTGTTTTAGTTAGCTTCACTGTTAGAAAGTTTGTGGTCCAAAGATTCCGAATATATAGATTTTGCAGTTTTCAAGCCACTAAAAACCACTCAGTCATGTTGATGAGTCATTACCAAGTCAACGCAGCAATTCGGGTGAAGAAGGACGCGGATCCAACCCAGATTCGGCCCTAATTTGTGCTCAATTCTATTTATAACCAGCCATTCAATATCCTATAAACCTCGGTTCACCTCATGCCAATAAATTTGCTTATTTATCTTTCTTTGGGAGTAATATCCTTATTTTAAGATAATCTAATAGTTCATTTGTCCATTTAAATTTTATAAAATAATATGCATATTTCCTATGATGCACCGACACCTCGAGAAATCTCTCAATGCAATGTTTGACACGTGTCGGATACCGACACGACACCGACACGTTTTGAACGTGCCACGTGGCGTGTCTTAATAAAATTAAAAGAAAAAAAAGACATCGTGACAGACACGTCTTGGGTTGGTTTTGTAGGTTTCAACTTTTATTTATATTAAAATTAAATCTTTTAAAAAATATAAATAAGATAGTAGAAGAGTCAAACACTTAACTTTAAAAGTTAGATTAACTAAGTAGAAAAAAAACATAAAAGATCTCTTTTTTTCTTTTTCAATTAAATCCCATGAAGAAGCCCACTGCACTTGTCTTCATCTTTCTTCCTTGTAAACAACAAGGACGAACATAATTTCTTCAAATCGTGGCATAAAATCCATTTTAAAGATTTTATTTGATTATTCTATAACACTTCGTTTAGTCATTTGATTTGTGTATGTCACTTTGTATTTAATACTTGAAATTTATCATTTAAATTTTAATGAATGTATTACTTGAACTTTTAGTAGTTGGTTACTAAGTTTTGAGTTTAAATATGTTTGGTATGATCCTATATTTGAATTTAAAAATGTTACTTGTGCAGATTTTGATGATGTTTTATATATTATAATATAAAAATACAGCCGTATCGCGGCTGTGTCGTGGCTTATAATTATAAAGAATCTGTGTCGCCGTGTCCGTATCGTGTCGTGTCGTGTCCATGTTCACATATCCGTGTCCGTGCATTTTAGCATATTTCATATGACCCAGAGGTGTGGTGTTATGAAGAAGACCTTAAAATAATTTGAGGTTTTGACAATTTACCCCTTGTGTTATGCTAGGTTGTTTATTACCTCCCTGTAAAAAATAAATAGGCAAATTACCTCCCTGTGATTTCAAAAATAGCAAATTATCTCCTTGCTCAAATTTGAGAGTGGGATAGTTTTTAGGCAAAAAAAAAAGCATTTATCTCCTTTTTTTCTCAACAAATATGAATATCTTTACTTTAATACTTTAACTTGTTAAAAAAATGCAAAAACAAAAGCTAAAATTAAAAGGTAAGTTATGATTTCATAATATGTACGTTTTATAATACTTTTATATTTATATTTTTTAAAAAGAAAGGTTAGAATTATCTTGATCATTAAATATAAAAAAGTACAATAAAAAGTTACAGGAGGTGGTGTTCTAATTTTTAAAATTACAACCATGTAATTTACTTTTTTCTTTTACACATAAAAGTAATTTGTTAATTTAGCATAACATTGTGGAGGTAAATGGCCAACATAGAATTTGTTGAAACTAAAAAATTGGAAAAACTCAAGAATTCACCTTAATTTGTTACTTCTGGTGTTAGGTGAGTCAGTCTATTGGGTTTCCAGTCACAATCTTAACATTTATTTTCCTGATTCAGCCAAAAAAATAAAAAAATCCTGAAGCTTTCTACAAAAACGACAGATAGATTCCAAAACCCTAATTCACAATTTTTCCCCATTTTCTCCCAATTAACAATTCTTCAGAAATCACTCCCTGCAAAAAAAATATCAAAAAATCAAAAATCTCGAGCTTTATACAATGGAAAAAACAATTCTTTCACCGGCATGTTGTTCGAGAATCCCATCGTTATACAGCAACCCTAATTATTTCTCAACTCGTTTAATTACAAACCCTAAAATCATTTCTTGTAAGAAAAGTTTCCATAGAATCAAAGAGGGTCAGAGATTACTATTAGCATTACAAACACGGAGTTACAGTGAGAGCTCGATTGGTCAAGAGAATTTGCCGCTGTCGATGGAGCTTGAACCCATTTCGGATGAATCACAGTTCGATCGGGTCGTAGCTGGAGCACAACAATTAGAAGAATCTGTTGTAATTTTGTGGTATTTTTTTAATATTTGTGGAGTACATTTTTGTTTTTAATATGATGGATGACTAGTAATTTAGGGCACGGTTTGCAGTGAATAGGGGCTTGATTTTGGAATGGAGATATGAAGATATTAGGGCAAAACTGAGTTTCAAAGGGGAAAGAGAACTTTTGACCAAAATTGAGATTGAGGATAAACTTAAATTGACTATTTTACACTAATTATTTCAAGATGAGGTGGCACGAGTAGGATATTGGTGTGGATACGTGGTTGTCATGAGATTGCGGATAGGTTGGTGCTTACGATTTAGGAAACAATTGTCATCTTGGTTGTTGGTTGCACGACATCATCAATGCAACGTTGTATAAAACAATTTACATGCTTGAGAGGCCAACACTAAAGCATACTTGTGTACTCTAGAAATTGACCAAGGAGTTGGTTGAACTCTTTAAGAACGGCCAAGAAGTTAGATGTTCACTTTTAAAGGTCAGGGTAACTTAAAAAATGGGCCCTAGGTCATGGGTTTGAAGTTTACTATCATTTTTTGTGTGTTGACCTCGTGGGTTATATTTACAATTGATTCTTGGTTTCAGATGTTTTCATTCTTTGAAAAAAGTTAGATATTTGGTTACTCAGTAGGATCTTAGATACTTGGTATATAATCATTAGTCTCACTGGTTGATTTAATGTCTCTAAGTCAAGGTGCTTCTGATGAACAAATGATTATGGATCAGGCAACTTTGAAAGATGGAGTTATACCTCGAATGAGTTATTAGAACTTGGCTAGTAATGAATTTCGGGTTGGAAAAGGATGCTAAAATATAGGAGTTTTTGCAAATAATATCACTTTTGGTTGGAGGGGTTAGGTTGGGGGGTTTTGCGAATAATTCAACTAGTATTTTGAGTTAGTCCTTTTTCTGAATCCAATTTAAATCAAATTATCTAATTATTTTAGTAGCAAGTATTTCTAAGTAGTTGCTTATTTCTGTGTGGATATAGATATTATTCAGGCCTGACTCGTACTTGATCTCGACAATGCAGTTTGGATGATGATTTGTTAGATTATGAAACTAATGTGCAATCTTCGGATAGTCTTATGTAAATATTGAGTTTTATGGTTTCCTTTTTCATATGCATAAGTGATACGAACCATGATCCTACCACTCCAAGCAAATGGTTCCTTAGAGTATTCTGAATGTCTACTGAGAAGCTAGCAAATGCTTTTAACATTCAATTTTCATGTGTGCTATTGCTTATTTGTATTTCAATTTTAAGCTTATTCCTCTGTTCCTTGCATAATTGCTTGCTTATGCTTATGCTTATCTATGCATGCATGTTTAGGCTGAGCAAATGAATTGATTGGATTGTAGGATGGCAAGCTGGTGCCGGAAATGTATATATTTAAAACCAAAACTGGAAAAATTAGCAGCTGATTATTATCCAAGGTGAGTCGGCATACTAACTCATATTTTATTTGTTCTAGTGCTCAAAAAAATGTTCCAGGAGGGGGATTTTGTTATTGTTGCTTCAAACTATAGTCTAAACTCTAAACTTAGTGAGTTATCAAGATTTGTGATGATCTGATTCATATACCTCTGCTTATATAGCCACAAAAGCAATTTGGGATTTTTATAAAACTCGTGATACGAGACTTTCATCATGATACCTGTTTCTACGCTGGTTTCTCAGCCTTGTTATAATCTCGAAAGGCCACCTCCTTAGTTCAAATATGCTTGATAAATTATGCATGTAGGCATATGATTCTTTGTTGAACAGATATTTGTGAGCATGTAAATCTGAAAAGTGAATGCACGCAGATATAAGTCTTTTATCCCTCATTGTATACATGCATCAGTGTCTCCTGAGACATGGAATCATGAACTCTTTGATTTTCAATGTTAAGGATAGAGTCACATGTGGTGAATTCTTATCTTAAACATGATTGCTGCAGTATCCATCGCATTTAGTAGGGATTAAACACATCATCATGGAATGGTCAAGTCGAAGTTTTTGAACTTCTCGTACCACAGTACTAAGTTGGTTGCAAGTATATGTAAAAGATTTAGCACCAACTATCTTTTGTGCAAGAACCCATGGCTGACCTAGGCTTAATTTCTCTATTACAACTTCGAGTAAACTATTCATAATACCATGTCAGCATGCCATAGAATTCTTTATCTGTTTTTCGTTGTAAGAAATTTAACATTGATAAGACAGCAGGTGACTGCATATATGCTTATAAGCAAACATGTACTTTATCATGACTTTCAGATGTCAACTGTTCATATTTACTTATGTCTAAGAATTCAATTCATTTTATTTTATAATTTTTTTCATTTATTATCTCTTTGCTTATTGTTTAATATTTGTTGATGCAGGATAAGATTTTATTCAGTCGACGTCAATAGTGTCCCCCATAAGCTTGTGGTTCGTGCTGGGGTTACTGTAAGCTTCTTCTTAAAGTTAAAATCTTTCAGTTGCCTCTGAAATCTCGTTTGCTGCAAAATGATGATGTTGTGGTATTATTTGACGTATTTTTTTTACTATTGTCTTTCATTTATGATACTTGGTCAAAGTTAAAAAGTTTGTATTTCGTTCCTTCAGTCATTCTTGTATTAGAGTTTGCTCAGTAAATTCACAGGGGAGACATAACTTTTAGTTCTTCTTAGATTTGAAGTTATCCCCTCAGAGTCACCAGCTACTGATTAAAATTTGTTCACTCCTTTTCAATTATCATATTTCTGGATCGCATGGAACACGGAATCTGAACAGAAAATGCCCTCAATACAGGTAAACCTCCTTACATTCATGCCAGATAATATAATTTCACATTTACATCGATGAAAGTAATTTTCAGATATCAAAGATTTATATCAAAGCTGGTTTTTACTGTTTATTATGGTTACAGCTATGGAGAGATGGCGAGAAACAGGGAGAGGTGATTGGAGGCCACAAAGCCTATTTAGTTGTTAATGAGGTAAGGGAGATGATAGAAAATGAAGACAGTAATTTGTAGGCAGCAGTTTTCTTCTCTTCTTTTTAAATAGAATTCACAATTTTCTCTAAAAAATAACTCTATTATTTGTTGGAAAATTTGCCAATTTAAAGGAGAAAGAGAAATTAAAGTATTGATTTTGTTTTTGTTAGTCCTTGAAAGGAGATGAAGAGATTATCATAGATTCTCCATGTAATAGTATCTTATGTAATGAAACTGTGTGAAATCTTGAAGAATACAATGATACGTTAAAGGGGTTACGAGGTGTTTCCAAAATAGAAGTTTCTTTGAGATACATTAGATATATTAGATACGGGTTGACTCATTCTAAAGGTGTGTTGTCTTTAATTTTTGGGTACGGTTACGGTGGAAAATGGATCAACCGGACCCGGATCTGATCCAACTGGGTCCACATGGCTGGATCACTAATGGAAACAACCTGGAGAGGATCCAGGTCTGTATCCACTTGGATTCGCCGATCCACAAAACACTTTTTGGATCCAGGTCTGGATCCACACAACAATTTTTTGATCCAACTGCAGAACCAAACAGATCCAACCACGGATCCGAGTGGATTCAATGACGGATCCGTGACTGGATCCAAGCAGATCTGAGCGGATCCAAGCAGATTCGTCTTTCAATTTGCTCTAGATAATTCGCTGGGATCATTTTTGTTTTCTATGGACTATATTTGAACTAGAAACTTGATAAATCCTTATGTTATATGTTGTACAATCATGTGCCCTTGTTTTCACATTTTAGGACGTGAAGTATGTAGATTATATTTATTGATCCAACTCCAAAGTATACGGAATGGCTTTGTCCTTGTTACTTTGATGATGGCTTTGTCCTTGTTACTTTGTTGCAGTCTATCGAGCAACATAAATGTGAGTATTTAAACAAAACCTCTACAAAAGAATATTGAGTTAAATGCAAAATTACTTCGATGCAGTCTATCGAGCAACATAAATGTGAGTATTCAAACGAAACCTCTACAAAAGAATATTAGGCTAAATGCAAAAACTACCCGTGCAATTTCTAATTGGTAAAATTCTCTTGGTGTAATTTTATTGGCAAAAGCCCCAGTGTTATTAACTTATTATGTAATTAGCACACTTGTCCCATTTTGAATTTTGGGGTTGACCTGGTGTAAAATACCAATTTTGCCTTGTATAGGTTTTTATACACACCAAGTAGCTTATAAGTTTTAATGCTTCTCCCTTGTATAGGTTTTTATTTTATTTTTAAATAAATATGAAAAGAAAATCATATTTAAGAACTTTTATTAATGATCAAAAACTACAAATTTATTATAATTTGAATCAGATTGTAAAGTCAGGTTTTTAAATTTGTAACCAAATACAATGTCAAGTAATTAGGGGGGAAAACAAAAACTTAAACAACAAATGAATGAAAGAACACGAAAATGATAATAAGAAAATCCATCGTCTTCTTCCTCTCATTCCCCCCTCGCTACTGTTTCCGTCACCCATCCCAATCCCCATCCGACATCAAATTGAACTTGTCCTAGAACCCAGGAAATTCACACATAATATGTGAGCTTTTCTGGTCTTCTTTAATGGTCCTTTTTCGATGTACTTTTATCTCCTCTCCTCAGTGTTGTCCACGACTTTTCCTGCACAGGGGTAGTTTTCGCATTTAACTTAAAAGAATACTATAAAGAGAACACATGACAAAACCTTGTGATTCTATGCATCATTCTTGATTTCTAGTACTGGATTAATGATGTTTTTTGGATTATTAATTATTCTATTCTTTCAAAGAATTAAAATCAACGAATTAATTTCAATTGCACGACATTAGAAAAGCTAAAAAAGGAAGTAACAATAAACCTACTAATACTCAACTTGTTTCCAGGGATTGAAAGACAAAACTTAATTAGATTAGGGTTTCTCATTCATCAATAAACTATAACAATATAGTAAAAAAATAGTTTACGCCAACAACTCGGTTTTTTTTTTCAGTTTTTCTTGTTCCATCAAAATTGAATTTGCTGATCAAAGGAAGTAAAGTTTCATAGATGAACTGCAATAATAGGCACCGTAAAACTTAACATGTTTCTAGGCACCGTAAAACTTAACATGTTTCTAGGCTATAAGTTTGCCAGATATAAAACTTAACATGTTTCAGCAAATATTTTCTATTCCCTTCTCTATTCCCTTCTCTATTCCAACAATTAAATTAAGACACGTGGCGCCTGGTCCCATTAAGCATTAACCCAACCGTAACTATCACTTAACTATAGAGTTAATTAGTGGTTATCACTCCCGCAAAAATAAAAAAGAAAACAGCTAGCTCCTAAAAAAAAGAAATTTTTTTTGCTGAATAAAATCTCCCGCAAAAAGCAGGGAAAATTCTTTATATCATTTTTTATTCTATACTATTGAAAACAATATCAAACAAATAGAGATTAATTAAATCATCAAAATTCTGTAAACAAAATTTATTACACATACACTCTTTGGCAGAGAATTTGCTCACGCAATTGAAAACAAAACGAAAAAAACGTTAACAACTCACATTAATTACAAACAACAATAAGGCATAAAGAAATGAAAAGTTTCTTATTCCAACATCTCTCTCATATCCGGTCAAAGAAAAATTCTGAGAATTCATCTCCAATTGTTCTTGAAGTTTCAAATTCTTTTCAGATTTCATCTTAAAGCATGAGAAAGAAACAATGGATAGTGGGTTTGTTGCTGGGTCAACATTTTGAAGAAGAAAAAAGATGTGAGAACAAAAGAGTATATATTTAACAGATTTTGATTATGAAATCCTTATTGGAGGCGAATTCCGGTGCTGTGGGTTCAACAATTAGCACCACCATTTTGTTTCCACTCGAGCTCAACATCACTAAAAATACAGGTCCTTTCTTTGTTTGTTCCTTATTGTATTGTGTATGCTGCTTCTCTGCTGAAGTTTCAATTGCCTTTTCATTTGACGGTTGATTTGCTGCTCGTGAAGTCTGTGGTTAATCTTTTTTGCTTTTTGTGTATGAGTAGAACTAGTATTTATGGGTAATTGTAATCCTATGATTGTGCTGTATGTGCTGAATTTTTGTTGTAAAATATCAAATTGGGTTTTTCTTGTTTGACATTATAAGGTTGTGAAAAATAAAAGTTATAGCTTATCACATCAACAAGTTTTTTCTGCTTCTATTTACATCTTAGTTTTAGCTTATAAAAAATAAACAACTTCTCCAGGTTCACTTGATCCATGAACATGTTTTTTTTGCTTCTATTTACTCATTGTGTAATGAGGCAGAATGATATGACTATTGCAAAGAACAAAAGGCTAAGTAACAAGGAAAAATATAGATAAAATGTGTTCAATCCAATAAAAAGACTAAATCTACCATCTTAGTATTCAAAAGAAAGTTTAGAAAGAAGAAATTCCTCCCATATCTGTGGGTAATAATATAAGTCTCCATAAAATCTCAAGTTAATAAAATCTTCACTATTTGAATGCATTACCATCTTCATTCCTTGCATTTGATTGTTGGGCTTCAAGTGTACAGTCATTTAACGGAAAAGCACCAAAGTCTTGTTGTTGGAACATTTGTGTCTGTGCACCAAATATATCGTTGGTTATATTTATATATCATAGCACTTTTTTCATATTGCAATTGACCGCTATTCTATTAAAACATGTACCTGTAGTAACTTTGTCAAGCTCATATCGTCATTTAGATTGTACTCTGCCTGTTGAGTGCAGTAATTGAATTGTTGATGCACACTTGAACTGGTTGGCTGCAATGCAATATACATGTAACATGATAGCATATGGAAGATACATGCATAAAGTTCAGCAGTGTACTTGTTTAATGCGGTAAAGGAGCTCATCTCACTTTTTGAATAGAAAGTAGTGGGAGATTAGATGATTATACCTGTATCAACTGAGATTGTGGCATATAAGGAACAAAATGCTGAGATTGTGGCACATAAGGAACAACATGCTGTGTATTAGGATGATTCACGCTCAAGTGAGGATAACGTGGACTCCAATCAGAGAAGCCAACCTTAAAGTTCTATTTTATCCAACAAAAAAGAAATGGCCCAAAATCATAAGCTAAATATGACACTATAATACATAGTTGAGCTTTATTCTATAAATAAACACAATCTTGATGATTATTGAAAACAAGGTTTCATGAGAACCTTGGGAAGTTGTGGCAAAGAAGACATAGAGGGGCATGTTGTCATTTGAGATGGATCATTTGTGTTTGGCATCTGACTGGTAAATGAATTCTACATGGACATGACTTCTAATAAGAAATATGAAATAAATATGATAAAAACTAATGTACCTCTCAACATTTATAAGAAATTGGTAAATCATACAACTTACCTGTCCATCATTTTTCGAAACATAGACAGAGGATGACATATTTGGAGACAACTTGCTCTTTGGTTTTTGTTTCCACATAGGTTGCTCCAATGCACCTTTTGGTCTTTTACCAGATTTTATCTTGGAACCCCTCTTCAATTTCAATCCTTGTATCTTGATTTTTTGAGAGGCATTTTCAACTTTTTCCATATTTTGAGAAATTTCAAAAGTTGGTCCATCTGATCTTCTAGATATAGGAGCTTGCATTTCTGTTACTTTAGATACAAAAGTTTTTTTCTCCCCACAGTCAGGATTATGAGTTGGCTTTGAAGCTTTTGTTGCCGAAGTAATATCTAATTCTTCAATAGCTCTACAAAGTATAGTTCTCGTATTTGCATGTTTTTCCTCTGTCACTGATGCCTTTGTTGCAAGTTGCATCATTAGTCGACATATATCTCTGTAACGCTCCCCAATTTTTATCTTCTCATTCTCTTCTTTCATATTTTCAGGAGCTATCATTGAAGATGCAGAAGGTTGTGAAGAGACTTCATTCAGCCCCTTTTTTGCTGCTTTTGTCCACCTTTTTTTAATATATGACTCAGGTATTTTATCAATATTCCGTAAAATAAATATCTTCAGAGCGTGCGAGCACAAGATTCCTGCAAATTCAAACTTCTTGCAACTACATAAAATCTTTTCTTGTGAAGCATCATAGGTGACTGTATGTTGAAACCGCTTTCTTTTATTTGTCACCTTGTATGTGAATACATCACCTAACTCACTAACAATTTCGAACTTGGAGTCAATTCCATTGTTTACCTCTTCTTGAAATAATAAAAGTACCTCATGCGTATAGATGTTGCGCGCATGCTTTAGGATTTCAATCGACAAAGACAAAACTGGGGTACCTTGACTCGTTCTTATATGAGCCATCATCTCTTTATACCGACGATCCTCAACCAATTTTTCAAAGTTATGAAAAAATTGTAGTAAGTTATGCTTATAATTCACATATTTCTTCAGAACGCTATTCATACTTTCACTCCTCTGAGTTGTAGTCATATTTGCACAAAATGACTGTCTCCCATATACTAATGCCCATTTTTCCTTCTTTTTGAACAGTCTCTTCAGCCAATCATTATTTTGAAGATTATACTTTTCCAACATTTCATGCCATGCATTTAGAAAGTCTTCTTCCTCTTCGTGATCATAGATACATGAGCTAAACTCTGTTAAAAGATATGGATACCTTGCAAACACACTACTAAGATGTATTGCTGCATTTTGATATATGTACCAAATGCACAATCGATGGCATGTCTCAGGCCATTTTTCCTCTTGAGCTTTTGCCATTGCTGCATCTTGATCCGTAAGAATTGTTTCAGGCTTTTTACCGTTCATAGCTTTTACAAAAGTATCAAATAACCACATAAAAGTCTCAGATGTCTCATCATATAATAGTGCTGCCCCAAACACTGTTGTTTGTCTATCATGATTCACACCAACAAAAAGTGCAAATGGTCTCCCGTCTTTATTTTTTCTATATGTCGTATCAAAGGAAACTACATCCCCAAAATATATATAATCAGCCCTCATTTTTCCGTCAGTCCAAAATATATTAGATATCAAGTCATCAATGTCTACTTGAATTGCATATAAGAAATTTGGGTCTTTAGATTGCATGAGTTGTAAATAATTAAGTACTCCACCAGCATCACCATCTTTCATTTGCGCAGTTCTCCTTGAATGCAAGTAATTTCTCAAATCCTCAAGAATAAATCCAACATTTTCACGTCCACCTGCTTGTTGAGCCATATAGTCCAAGCCTGCTTTTGGCGCTATCCCAGCCTTATCAATATTATGTACTTGTGCTGCTTGTTGAGTAGTAATTTTCCGTTGAGACCTCAGTATATGAGCTTTAATAGGACTAACCAATATATGTCCAATATGTTCAGCAATGAACTCAACGACTACATATCTTTTTGAATAGCGATTGCTGATCTTCATTAGAGCACAACAACCTGTCCTTGTTTCAGGACGATGAGATTTAACATTCACATCTCGTTTGTCTTGTTTCCTTTCACCTTCACAAGAACAACAGAATGTTCTGGTTATTATATTACCATAACAATCTTTATGGACTGTACTTCTTCTAATACTGAATCCGCGTGCACGCGCATACTGGTTATAAAACTCATATGCTTCATTTTAGCTGTCGAACTCTTTACCAATTCTTGGAAGGTTGGCTTCTGAAATTAAATGATGATCATCCATGGTGTTTTCTCTATCTTCGAGATCAACAGATTCTTCTAACTTTTCTTCGTTTTCATTTTCGTGTTGAAGATGATTTGATGCAGTATTTCCTTGCCCAAAATTTAATCTACGGCATGAAGTTACACCATCTCTAAAATCAATATCCTCATCCATTGCCTGCAAATAATAAACGAAAATATTACATGTTGCATAATTTAGCTCTGAACTCCTTATAATTAATTACATTGACTTAGCTATTCAAAGAGCCACGTTGGTTATTTCTTTTCATCATCTTTGCCTTCTTTTGTGCAAAATCAGTTTGTTATTTGCACATGGATATTAACATAATGTAATTTTTCTTTTGAACGTTGAGTGCAGATCTAATGAATCATGGTCATGGTTTGTTCTTTGCACATGGATATTAACATAATGTATTTATAACAAGGAACAGGGAATTGGACTTTTGGTTTGAAGGCTGCAAACACCTACTGTAACATGTAAACTGTTGAGTAAAGTATGACTTCATGTATATTCTTTTGTTATTAATGAGGATAGAGATCCTTGCAATTGCAACTTTGTTTTGCAATCAACAATGACTGAATTGCAATGTTTAGAGTACATGTAATGGTCATAATAGAAATATTGGATTAAAACTGAATCCAAAAACTACTAACAAAACTTTGCGATGTTTGGAGTACATGTAACAATCATAAAATTAAATGATCATAGTTCAACCACATCATTCATACAATCAATTAACAGGAATGATAAATACCTTCAATTATATTTCTCAAAAGAAAGAATTTGCTTGAAATTGTAGCAAGTGGGTTTTGATGAGTAGGGCTGGGTTTTAAAGAATTGGGAGGCAGTAGGTTTTAATGAATACAGAGAATTTTCCCTGCTTTTTGCGGGAGATTTTATTCAGCAAAAAATTTTCCTTTTTTTTAGGAGCTAGTTGTTTCCTTTTTTATTTTTGCGGGAGTGATAACCACTAATTAACTCTATAGTTAAGTGATAGTTACTGCTGGGTTAATGCTTAATGGGACTAGGCGCCACGTGTCTTAATTTAATTGTTGGAATAGAGAAGGGAATAGAAATTTTTTGCTGTGTTTCTAGGCTATATGTAGGATCATCTACCACATAATATCCTACATCTTCTCCTACACTATCCGGATGATTGCCACGTGTCATTTTCAGCATACAAAAAACACACACACTTAAACGTCCACCTCTCTTCTTTCTCCAAAATTATGGCTCCCTTTCCATCCCCAATGTTATTTTTTCTTTTTACCAAATCTAATTCCTAAAATCACGTGGTTTTATCCTTTTATCATGTTAAGATTTTCTTTGTATCCTCTAATTTATAAAATATTTCTTTTTATAGTTATTAATACTAAAGATTTTCAATAACGCCTTCTTAACTAATTTTCTTTTTCCCTTTTATAATGTGAATATTTTTATTTACTTTTTCACTATATTTCTAACACAATAAAAATTATGAAAACATAAGTGCCATAGGAACCATATATATATAGAAACAAAAAATTAGCTCTATAGTAACACAACTATAGAAAAATTTAAATGAATATTTCAAAATTTAAAAAAATAAATATACACAAGAAAATATTTCATAAAAATAAAGATACTTCATACGCTCCTAAAAACTTTATATTACTTATATCCACTTAAGTCACTAGTCATTTAGACATTTTTAATTGTACTAAAGGATATTAAATTATATCTAAATAATTAGATACTTTTTTTTTAATTCTCTATGTCTATTACTAATGCTTTTAATAAATTACATTTATCTTTAATCAATAACTTTATTTTCAACATTTCTTTTATCCTAAAATACACATTTCATTTAAAATTAAATATTAGATGATTTTCAGTTATTCGATTTTACTACATGGAAAATATAAGAGAAGATTAAGTAAAATTTAAAACTAGTACAACAAATTATTATGAAATTAAATAACTGATAAATAAAAGGAAATGAAACAAATTTTTTGGGTGTTAACTTAATGAGAGAAAAACTGATTTAGTTGTGTGCGGTAATTTTGGTAAAAGGGAAAATAAATGGGATAGAAAGATAGCCCTAATTTTGGAGAGAGAAGAGATATGGAAGTTTAATTGTGTATTTTTTGTGTATGTTAAAAAAGACACGTGGCAATCATCCGAATAGTGTAGGAAAAGATGTAGGATATTATGTTGGAGAGGATCCTAACCGATGCCACAGAGCTAATTAATCAAACTTTGAATAATTGAATTTTTTCAATTCGAGGAAGCCATTACTTTGTGTGCATTTCTCTATAAGCAGAAAAAACGAGAAGTAGTCAACACTCCTCTTGCCCAAATCAAAAGAACCATAAATATCATTCGGTTTGTTTGGTTACATCATTTCCATTCGGTTTATTTCCTTCATTGTGTTTTTCAATTGAACATCCTTAAAATTTCAAAGAGTATGATCTAATAAAATTCAAGTTCAACATTTGAAAAACAATAGCAATGTTTTGCTTCATCCAGTTATCACGGTTACGTAGCCTCTTATTGCAATTATCCAAAAAACACGGATGTACAGGGTTTTCCGGAGGAAGAGAGAGAAAGTTGTCCTAATTTTTTTGTCTTTTTTCTATTAAAAAATTTGGGATCCATGTACGGATCCTACGGATCCGAAAGTGGGCGCTGATCCATGATTGGATCCACTTGGATCTAGACATGGATCCGCGTGGATCAACGTGGATCCGGACGGATCCGCAATGTATCCAACTCCACCTTGGATCCGCCGGATCAACTTGGTTCCGGATCTGTGGCGGATCTGAGGTGGATTGGATCCATGAATCCACAACGGATCTGATTGGATCCATGGACCTGGATCCATTTTGCCACCCCAAAATGCAGAACCCAATTGAATCCCCATTTATATCCAATCCACGGGGCTCTCATAAGATCTAACTCTTTGTTCTAGTGAATGGATCGAAGCTATGTATCCACTATCAAGTATCAAACTTGTATGTTGTATTGTCATTGTGGTATTTTTTGTAGCCAACCTTTTATATTGCAGAAAGCAACTAATCCTCCAATAAAAGGTATTAAATAATTTTTATGCTTATATATGATTAAAATACTATATTTTTACGCAGACGCATGTAGAGGTGTCAATTTCAACTCATCAACCCATCAACACCCTAAAATATATAGGTAATGGATTAATCTATTTAATAAATGAGTTACATGGGTCCATTCATTTATGACCCATAATTTAAATAGGTAATGCACGGGTTACCCCATGTACCCCATTTTGACCCGTTACGTATTTAGTAAAAAGAAGTAAGACTTAAAAGACACACATATTACACATTAAACACACAACGCACCAAAAATATATCCTCTCTCTCATCTTCCCCCCTCTCTCTCTCATCTTTACTCTCTCTCTCTCTCTCTCTCTCTCTCTCTATATATATATATATATATATGTATATATATATATATATATATATATATATATATATATATATATGTATATGTAGTTAGTGATATATAAATTACAAAAATATATTCAAATCATATTCTCTCTCTCTCTCTCTCTCTCTCTCTCTCTCTCTCTCTCATTCAAGATTTTTCATATTGTGTTGAACATTGTTGAGTTCCCGGGATAATTTGCAAAATTAAGGTTGTACAAAGTTTCAAAAAATATATATCAAGATGAAGTCTATTTTGTTAATTGATTATGTGGAGTCTTTTTGTTTTAGATGCCAGATATCTTGATGATGATCAATATAGAGCTGGTCAGATTGAATATTTTCCCCATTTTCGTGCTCTAGATAATTACATCAAATCTCTAATTATATTATATATATAATTATTATTCTCCCTCACAAATAAAAAATATTTGTATTTAGTAAAAAACATATCTATATAGTGTGAGAGACGAGAGAGAGAGAGAGAGAGAGAGAGAGAGAGAGAGAGAGAGAGAGAGAGAGAGAGAGAGAGAGAGTGGCAGAGAAGAGAGAAAGAGAGGAAATGAATAGGGAGGGATGAGATAGGGCGTATGATGTAATTTTAGAGTAGTTCTTTGTTTTGTGATTTAAAATTACATGGGTTGTTTGTGGGTTGATGGGTTTACCCAACCCATTTATGACAGGGTCGGTCATTAATGGGTTGTGTTTGTGACTGTTAAAAAGTGGGACAAGTGAGAGTAATACCAAAAAGGGAAAAGATTATGTGGAACAAGGTAGTTTTGAACTTATTATGTATTATGCATGTATCACCAATTCAAAGAAAAAATATTAAATAATCTAGTCGTTCAATAGAAAATTGAGAGCAATTTTTTCCATTACAATCAAAATATACACCCACATAAAAAAAGGAAAAAAAAAAGTAAATAACTGATATATTCTAGTATACGTTTCTCAAGAAAGCTAGTTTTCAAAGTAAAACACAACATAAGACAGAGTTTTTGGATAATTGATATTAACTCTTCCAATCTCCATAGAGAGAAGTTAGACTTGGGAGACGGTAATATTATTATTTTTTATTCCTTCGATGATACATTCTATTCAATACTATTTGACAATGAAAGCGTAACAACAAACTTTTTATCTCCAAACTTAAAAGACATAAAAAAAGATTACAATTAAGTTCGAATGTATTTAGTAAAATTTGTGGTACAATCACTAATGGATTATATGATTCAGCTCTATAACAACTGGAGTCTTCGATATTTTACAGCTTGGAGGTGGAGTCTTCGATTTGGTATGGGCTTGGAAAACGTTAATTAGGTGCTTATTAAAAATTATCTCGAATCAAAATTGAATCTTCATAGCAAATTGGATGATTTTTGTCCCTAAACTTTTAAGTATATTTGTATCAATCTTCTTTTCAGGAATCATGATCTTCAGAAAGAATTCTTCGTGTGCCTTGTGGTTTCATCTTGAATTAAAATATAATGGTCTTCAATCTTCGCGATGAAAAACTTGAATCTTGCTTTGAACGCCTTGAAGATAATGAACTTCTCTTACAAATTTTGCAGAACTTCTTTAATCCAAGAATACTTAATAACAAACTATGAATTTTCTCTTTTATCATTAAGGAAATTGCGGCAAATCCTTCAATTTGCGGGTGTTTTGCATTGTACCCCTTACCTATCAAAATGTGTGATATGCCCCCCCCCCCCCCCCCCAACCTATTGATATTTGTGCGGTTTGCCCCCTGAACTATTGATCCACCGTTCATTTTAGTACACTTGTCTTCATTTTGTTCGCCGGATGGGCATCAGGGGGCAAATATTTAAAGGTTGGGGGGAGGGGGCATATCACACATAATAAAGTGCAAAACATCCTACAAATTAGAGGGTTTGCCGTAATTTTCCCTTATCATTTTAGCAGATAGTTTCAGTTGCATCTTTCTCACTTAGTACGAATTTATTGATACCTTACTAGCACAAATATTCTTATTTTTTATTGCGATTTCACCATTTTTGATAGTCGAAATAGGATTCCTTCTTCTCCTTTTTTTTGTTCACCCACAAGATAACAAACTTATAGCATAGACCATCTTTTTATCCTTCGATATTTGAAAATTAACGGATGCAATATTAAAATGAAAGTTTCCTCGTGCAACAATTTCTTTCCCTCTAAATCTTCTTATTTACGCCTTCGACAATTCAATGAAATATTTGCTTGTCCTTCTTTTCAATCAAGGGGAACCTTCGAATATTGACAGAGGATTTATTATTATTATTATTATTATTATTATTATTATTATTATTATTATTATTATTATTATTATTATTATTATTATTATTATTATTATTATTATTATTATTATTATTTAAAAGATTGGGTTCCATTTAATCACTCCGCCTGAACACATTTCACTTTTCTTAAAAATATGGAACCAAAATCCATTCTGCTTTCTTATCATCATAATGTGTCGCAGTCAACATGTAATTAAATTGCATGTGGCTAAAATTGGTAGGGGCTTGATTTGTAGGGGACAAAAAATGAGAGAAATGGTTAGCCATAGCTAGTATAGGTGTAGAATTGTATATAGGGGATTAGTATGTATTTTAAATATGGACCCCTGTACTTATACTAAATAGGTTCCCTCTTATATGTCATACTAAAAATATATAACTACCTCTATTGTAGTGTTTTCTTATCCAAAGATAAGTGTTTCGTACTACTCTGATTGTTTTCTTGTAGAGTGAGGTACAAGTTAGTGGGAGTTGTTAGTGAAAAGGCTTTGTGAGGTTCGTAAGAGTGAGAAAACTATAGTTATAATAAATTTCTATATAGTGAATTCCCGCTCTTGTTCCATTGTATTTCTATGGATTCGGAGTTTCTACGTTAAATCCGTGCATTGTGACTATTGTCATGTTTATTTGTTTTACGTCATATTTCTATAATGGGAAAATCGTCAGAATGTGTATTTGTCAGTTCAAATAGCTAACATAATGTCGTGAGGATACAATGTTTCATTTCCAAGCTTGAAGACACATATCGCATTCAAAAATCTACACGATGAGATCATGGTGAGGTGGCAGTATTTTGATTATATAGACTGAAAATTTCATTATGTAACACTTAACTTTTACCTATATAAAAGAGCTGAATGGTGCTTATTTTCCTTCACATTCGAAAAAATTCTTTCGTATTCAAAAGGAAGCTTTTGCGTTTTTTTTTTACTTCCCACTTATTTAGCTAGACACCATAAAATAGGTGAGACTCTTTTATTTTTAAAGATATGATTTGGGTGAGAATTCAGCTCGGGTCTCAATTCGCATGTTTTTTTGATTTTATGCCGAATACTATCTTTTTAGTCTACCTTTTTCTTTACTTAAAACTCATTCCTTTAATTTTTTTCCATAGATGCTATAGATAGTAATTCATACTACACACGTTCAGAAAGATATTGATTCTAGTGAAGATATTATGTTTTGCTGAATGACAATTTTCATGTTCATGCACCATCATGGCTTGGTTTTAATGTATGTCTTGATCTATGTGGATGATCTTCTTAGAGGCTCATGTTCTTCCATTCTTTCCCAAGTCATTGATCATCTTCGTTAGTGTTTTGCAGTCAAAGACCTTGGTGAGTCATCTTATTTTCTGGGCATTGTGGTTGCTTCTTCCAAAGAATGCATTTTTTATCTCAACCTACGTAATACCGTTGACTTGATGCACCACCACCGTCTCAATGGTGTCAAGCGCTTATCCACGCTGTTAGCCTCCAAATTTTCCGCGTCCCTTTCTCATATTTGTAGGATCCCACCGATTTTTGGCAAGCCATTGGTGACCTTCAGTATCTTACTCTTTCTCGACCCGTTATTGACTAAACTATTAGCCGACTTGCTCAGTCTACTGATCAGTACTGGTGTTCCTTTAAGCGGTTGTTTCATTATCTACGAGTACTATTCATCATGTTCTCCTTCTTTATAAGACTCGTGATCTTTCTATCACTACTTACTCGATTTCAGGCTTTGGTGGCAATCTCTCTGATGATAAATTCACTTCTGTAAATGTTGTTTACTTGGATCAAAATCCGATTTCTTGGCGTTCCAAGAAATAAATGGGCATTGCTCGCCCGTCTTCTAAGGTTGAGTAAAGGCCCCTGTGACAGTCGCAGTTGAAGTTTGCTAGATCAAGCTATTGTTTCATGATTTCCGCCTTTGCTGCGTTATCATACCTCGTCTTTGTGTGATAATTAATATCACTGCTACTCTCACCTTGCTCTTCATCCAGTTCTTTATTCTCGCATGAAGCGCATTACCCTAGATATCCGTTTTGTGCGTGATCTCACTGAAAAATGTGTTTTGCACGTTTCCCATGTGAATACTCTTTTTGCATGTGTTTTGCAACAATTCTCCCAGGAAGACTGTGTGTTTTGCACGTTCTTCATTCTCCCAGTTTGAGTTTCTTCCTTCAAAAGTCTATGTTGCTGATGGAACGTCGATTTTGTGAAGGCGTATTAAGGGTCCCACATAGTCTAGGAGTGTTCTACTTATTTCTTTCCTTGTAATTCACATATATAAATACTAGGGATAATATCAGTGACACCCCCTGAGGTTTGCTGAAATATCAGCAACACCCCAACACCCCCTGAGGTTTCAATAATACCAGGGACACCCCCTGAGGTTTGCACTTACATATCAGATAAATCCATCAGTTGAAATATTTAATAGCAATTGGTGATATTAGCTTATATTTTTAATGATATTCCCAATTTGCCCTTGATAAATCATGACCTTTAACTTAGACTTACTTTTTAAATTTTGAAACTAATTTTACTTGGTAACCAAACTTCCATAACTTCACAAAAAAACTTTTACAGCTATCAAAAATGCACATGTGATGGAGTTATCCCCTCATTGCTATTCCCACGAGAGTTTTTTTTTACATTTCTTTTTTTTTTGGTAACAAACTGAAAACAAAGCAATTAAGCTACATCCGAGTCTAAAATCGACAAAAGGTGGAGGGGAAGTGATGTTAACAAACTGATTTCCCCATCTGAAGAACATGGAAGCTTAGCAACCGCGTCCGCCAAACAATTTCGTTTTCTTTCAATCCATCTAAACCTGATATTCCACGGATTTTGCATAAGGACTCGGCATTCAACAATTTTCTCCTGGAGTGGATGATTTTCAATCGCTCCTTTCTTGATAAGATCATAATCTTCGCTCGAATCCGTTTCAATCTCTATTTTCTCGATTCTTCTCTCCCACGCAATGGACAAACCAACACGAATAGCCTCTACCTCAGTTTCCAGAACCGTTGGTTGAGCAATCTTTCGCACAAAACCCCACATCCACTGTCCCTTCTCATCTCTAAGGGCACCACCTGCTGCCCCGTTATTTTGCTGCTCAAGAACGCGTCCATCAACATTAAGCTGCACCCAGCCCTCCATTGGTTTCCTCCATGAAACCTTCTTCGTGATATTTTTCCCCTTCTGCACAAACATCAGATCACTTGACAGCATTTTAATTTGAGCAAGAACAGCAAACATAGTTTCTTCAACTCCTTGAAACACACGTTTATTCCTAGCTTTCCATATACACCAAATGCTAGAGAGGAAAATAAGATTCCACGGCATCTGCTTTGTCGAATTGCAGATCAGATCAACACATTTCAAGTTCTTCTTCAGCCAGTCTTCTTCCCTCGTGTGAAAAAAAGTATCCCATCGTGCCTTCTGTAACAAACTCCTCCAGATTTTTTGTGCATGCTTGCAATCTCTAAGTATGTGCACCACTGATTCCTCACTTCTCGGACAAACATCACAGCTTGAATCATCAGTCATCTTGCGGATTTTTCGCAATTTATTTGAAGCTAAACGGTTTTGAGTCGCAAGCCAAACAAAAAACTTAATCTTGTTATTCCCCGGAATCTTCCAAACCCAATCAATCCTAGTGCCAACTGCTGGCGCAACATTGTATGTGCGATGCAAAGCTTTATATGCACTTTGACACGAGAACATTCCATTCGCTGTTTCGCTCCAAATTCTTCGGTCTTCCATCTCGCGCAAAATAACTTGAAACTCTAAAATTTTTCCTTTCCAACTAATAGGAATTCGAGTGCTGACTCTAGATAAATCCCATCTTCCCTCATCATCAATTAGATCGAACAGCTTAATCCCATACTCCGACGGCAGAATATCCGGAACAACCTCACACAACCGCGTCTCACCTAGCCAATTATCAAACCAAAAAGATATATCTTTTCCATCCCCGATTTTCCACCTAATAAAAGGTGAAATTAGCGCCATACAACGGACAATTCCTTTCCACGTGGGACTATCATTCGGTCGCATGATGTACTCACTAAGACGAACATTCTTGAGATATTTGGCATGTATCAAATCAGTCAAGACACACTTTTGTTGTATTAAAATTTTCCAACACAATTTTGAAAGAAGCGCTTCATTATTTGTCCGAGCCATTCTCAATCCTAAACCATTCTCCTTTTTCATGCGGGTCACCTTTTTCCATCCCACTAAGTGCACTTCGAATCTCTGGATTGCTAGACCATAAAAAATCACGATTCAACTTGTCCAAACGATTGCAAATCCTCTCTGGAATCCAAGTCGATTGCATTAGATGTATCGGAATTGCCGTTGAGACCGATTGAATAAGAGTCGTTCTCCCTGCCAAGGAAAGAGTATTACTTTTCCATCCCGTGAACCTAGCCGAAAGTTTGTCAAAAATTTCATTAAAGTGCACATCTTTAACTCGACCATGAATAAGCCTCGCTCCCAAATACTTGCCGAGGTTGCTTGTTTGATTAAAACCAAACTTCGCACAAATTCTTCGCTTCATTACCGCACCTCCTCTATTAGAAAAATAAATCTTGGATTTTTCAGCATTTAATTTCAGTCCAGATGACCGACAAAAACTATCCAAAACTCGTTTCATGCATTTAGCGGTTTTCAGAGTTGCTTTTCCCATAAGAATCAGATCGTCAGCGAAAAACAGGTGTGACAACCGTGGTCCTCCCCTACAAGGAATAATCGGTTCCCAAGCACCTTGTTCCATCTCCTCCTGAATTAAATATGACAATCTTTCAACACACAAAACAAACAAGTATGGAGATAAAGGATCACCTTGACGAAGTCCACACCCATGCTTGAACCCCTCAAGCGCTTCACCATTCCAAAGAATTTTAGTAGACGCATTGCGAACACAGAACATGATTAAATTAATCACATTTAGAGGGAAATTGAACGCTTCAAGAGTTTCTTCAAGGAATTTCCAACTAATCTTGTCATACGCCTTCTCAAGATCGAGTTTCAGAATCATGCATCCCACTTTATTTTTACGCTTTGAACGCAACGAATGCAATATCTCTTGCATCACAAATATATTATCTTGTGTGCTTCTACCTTTTATGAAACTCGATTGTGTTGGCGCAATAATTTTTGGCATCACATCTCGTAGTCGCAAAGTAATGCATTTAGTAATCAACTTATAAACCACATTACATAAAGAAATCGGCCTAAATTGGGAAATTCGCTCAGGATTTAACACCTTAGGTATTAAACATAAATGTGCAGCACATACCTTAGTATCAAAATATCCATCTCTAATCGCCTCATGCACGAATTTAAATAGCGACTCCCTTATCCAAGACCAAAATTTATGGTACAACATAGCTTGGATACCATCGGGCCCCGGAGCTTTATTCGGGTGAGTTTGCCAAAGCGCACTTTTCAACTCCTCCATTGTTAATTCTTTCCCCACCTCCATCGAATCCACAACCTCCATTACTTGCTGAAATTTTGAAATAGGGAGAAAAGGCGTCTGTTGTTCTTCGCCTGTGAACAGCCTTTGAAAAAAGTTCTTCGCATGCGCACGTAAGAGTTCCTGATCGTCCACCCAAATATCTTCAATTTTCAGCAGCAAGATACGATTTTTCTTCCTTCTAATAATGGTAGATTTGTGGAAGAAGGACGTATTGCTGTCTCCGGATTGAAGCCATTTGATTCTAGAGTTTTGATGCCAAAATACTTCCTCTTTTCTAATTATTGAGCTATATTCCGCAAGAAGTTCCCTCTCCAGATTTTCAAGAAAAACACTCGGCTTACATGCAAGAGCACGCTGAGCTCCATCAAGCCGTCTAAGAACAGTTCTTTTTTGGCGAAATATATTTCCAAAGCAATGTCTATTCCAAGGGATCATAACTTCCGGCACATGTTCAATCGCCTTTAGAAGCTCCTTCTTCTCCTCCCAAATACTTTTCATAATAGGTTCACAATCTGAATGTTTCATCCACATGGCCTCAAAACGGAACGGTTTCGGAACTATAGAAGGAAACCAACCATCCGTGTTAGTAAGGATAGGATGATGATCTCCATGAGTGCGTGGTAAATGAAATACGGCATTCTCCGGAAAGTACTCCACCCAATTTTCGTTCGCCAAAGCTCGACCAATCCTCTCCTTAATCCTAGCCTGACCCCCCCTTTTATTCGTCCAAGTAAATTTTGGTCCATTGAAGCCAAGATCCTGAAGACGCCACGCTCGGATCCATTGTTGGAAAGCAGAACACCTATTCTGAACATTGTCGCGACCACCTTGCTTTTCATGTGCATAACCAATCTCGTTAAAATCTCCCTGGACAAGCCACGGGAAATTCATAGAATCCGACATCAATTTTAATTTATTAAATATGCGCATCTTATCCTCTTTATACGGCTTTGCATAAATTCCCGAAATCATCCACTTAAATTGACGTTTCGGACCAATTAAAGCATGAATGCCTTGATCATCAATACTTTTAATATCAACATCAATGTTATCCGAGTCCCATAGCATCCACACACCGCCATCCATCCCCATCGTCGGAGCAATACAGAAGTCCGAGAACCCGAGTCTTGGAGCAATCTCATATGCAGCTTCTGGTGATACCCGAGTCTCAAGAAGAAAAACCACGTCTGGCCTATGACAACGAACTAATTCCCTAAAATTTGTTCGAAAATCCTCATCTTCCGCCCCTTGGCAGTTCCATGAAACAACTTTCATTGATAAATTAACAAGTTGGGTGTGGTGGATAGGATTATCAACAATCCTGTCCATCCATAACGACATCAGCTGTCGTAGCGCTTCGAGGATTATATACCTCATTCGAAGATTTTCCCAACTGCTCATTGACAACCTCTACCAGCATACCGAAAGATTCTCCACCCTTTCGATCGTCTCGGTGGTTATCTCTAGCTCCCAGATCAGCGGTGATATTGCTATCACGTTGACATCCCTTGGTTCTATTTGTAATATCTTTAAGGGTCCGTCGAAATTGTAATGGTTTGTGTGAAACTCCCAAAGTTGCGGCTGAAATTGCACATGAAGAACTCCGTTCTCCAAAAACAGCATCAGATTTTCCTCCTGCTCCATAACTTCGCTCCGAGCTTGATTCAACAAGATTTATCAATTCTGAAGTCTCGGTGATAGGTTCCAATTCTTCAGTCGCGGCTAAAGCTGAAAAGGAATTATTATTTGATGACTTTTTAGCTTTTGCTGGAGTTTTCTTCAAACCCTGTGCTGTCACTTTTTTTGACTTAATCTCCGTTTTCTTCAAGTTTGTGATAGACGCCGGGAGAATCCTCCTATTTGAGGAACTCTCTGGGATATCCACCTTCTTTCCTGGGTGGAATACACTTCGTGTATGGATAGGAATATCAACATTATTCTTTTGAGTTTGCGCAGGAATAGAGTTCCCTTTCGACTCAAATTGCTTTCCTTTTCCTTTAGTTAGATTATTCCCTGCCGACTTATTCATAGAAAAATTCCTTCTACGCGGCACTTCCATCCATTCTCCAAACTCTTGTTTTTGTGCCTTTTCCAAGAGCCACTGCTCCGGTGCCACTTCTACTTTTTCTTGTGAAATCGTGTTCGGAATACTCTCTTCTGTCTGAGCTGCATTGCTAACCGAACTCATACTTTTACATATGTTCGCCGAGTGACCTACTCTCCCACACGTGTAACAAAGGGACGGCAAATTCTCATACATGATTTGATATAAACGCCCTCTAATTCTAATCCCTCGTTCCAGCGGTTTACTAGTTGAAACTTGTACACAAAAACACGCAAATTTACCTCTTGAAGCCGTCAATGTGTTCCCATCAATTTTGATGGGATCCCCTATGCAACTTGCAATTGCCTGAATCATGGATTCCCGAAACAGTTCAACAGGAAGGTTCAAAATACGTACCCATGTGATAGCGTGATCAATTTTATCGTTATCCGCTCGGAAGTCCGGAGTCCATTTGCGAATGGACAAGAAGTTGCCTGCTATTTGCCATGGCCCTTGCGTTAGAATTAATTCCCTTTGAACCGTGTTCAGCCCTTTCAAACAATATGCTCCAAAACCAAGATCGACAAATTCACATCCTTCAGGTAATTTCCATAAAGCACTCAACTTATTAACTAAGTTTGGGTAAAACCATGTTCTTCCGAGGGTTTTGATGAGAACAGAATCTTTCCATTGATTGCACATGATTTCTTCAAGGTCTTCCAATATTTCAATGGATTGGAACGGATCTTCCGCGGATGCTGGACGAATTATAATTTTATCCCTTTCATCCGATGTCATAATTTCGTTAACCCTAATGTCCTTAGGTTTAACCTTATTCGCATAAGTTAATTTTTCCTCCCTCATGCTTGTCAATGGATTGCTTGCCTGTGCCAAATCACTATTTGCCTTGAATTCATATGAAAAACGAGATCGTTTTTGTGCGCCAATTTCAGACGTTGTTTCAAACCCTAGGTTCGATGCTCTTGCGCTGTCATTGGCAAGCTTGATAGGTATCCCATGCATGGAGTTCGAAAGGCTCCTGGAGAATTGAATCTCCGGTGCCCTTTGTGAATTTTCGCCTGAGTTCGCCACAATTTTTGTAGTAAGTCAAAAAAAGTCCTGTTTTTTTTTTTTTTTTTTTTTTAACATTTCAGTAGATAAAGAAAGAAAAAAAGCTCTGTTGAAGAATCCAAATACGTTCCTGGTTCTTGCATTATTCGAGACGAGTTAGGAGACAGCTTTGAGAGATTAATTTCCGAAATTACTTCCAATACCAAAAACTTGGGTTCTTTTTTCTAAATCCTCTCATTACTTCAAAAAGTGTATTTAAAGAACCAAACTAAAAGGCAATAAAAAATAATAATAGCATAATGGGTCTCTAATAGTTCATCTCTGTAAACTGCTCATAAATATATGTAATTCCATGATTTTTGGAGTTTACGTGCATCGGAATTTGGTGGAGAAAGGGGGTGAAATCTAAAGAGAAGGTTGAAGAGGAGAGAGAAAACAAATCGAAAGAGAAAGAGAAAGAGAAAGCTAAAAGAGGAGAGATGAAATCCGTATGTTCATGATCCATTTTTCCTTTTATTTTTCAGATTTCAAAGAGGATAAAATAGTCATTTCATATAATTCTTTAATTTATTTTTTAGTTATTTAACTACAGGGGGTGTCATTGATATTATTGAAACCTCAGGGGGTGTCACTGATATTATCCCTAAATACTACTCATGTAAAAGTAACATTTTGATAAATACAAAATTTATTCACACAATTATAATTCTCTACAGTTTAAACCCAAATAAAAGTCCTATTAGATTTCACTCCGATTATGAAGTATGTGCATAAGCGTAATATATCTTTTGATCACCGAGCATGTACAAAGTTTTCGTCGACTGGAAATTTAGTTTTTCACATATATTATATGATTGTCACGAGCGTCATATAAAATTTATAGATAATAGCATATATACACATAACTGTTATTTATAATTGTATGATTTTCTCCTCACATATCAAATATGTTGTTCCCCTGTTCAAAAATCACAACAATAACATAGAGAACAAAATAATAATTTACCACACTTTTACATAAAATAAATATTACCTCGATTCTCCAATGAATGAATGTGATGAATGTTACCTTTATGTCGATAATTATTTAATTACCAACAATCACATAATATATTCATTGGGATGAGGTGCGGACCAGGTCCCGCTCTCTTAAAGACGGTTTCGCGCCCCTACGGATTCTTTTATCCGATGCAGTAGGACACCGACACGTCCGTCTCCGGGATACAACAGTCCAACCTTCCCATTTGTAACTTTTCTCAAAGTCTGCACTACTTGAGGAAGTCGAAGCGTAGCCCAACACTTTTCTTTGCCCATATATTTTTCTCATATCACACACACGTATAATACTTGTACATATAGTAGGAAGAACACTTGTTGAAAGGAGAATTATATTTTTTTATTTTTTCTTATAGTTGAAAATGATATGCAAGACCACTATTTATAGTGTAAAAAGTCTTAGTCTTAGTCTTATAACTCCAAATTAATAGAGATTTAATATATAGTATTAATATATTATATATATATATATATATATGATAGTAATGGGGGTGTTTTAATTCACACAGTAAAAGGGTGGTAATTGTGAAGGTTATGGATATCAATCCTTTAATCTCATTAACACCAACATTTGTAACAACCAACACATTAACCCCCACTAGTCAAGACAATAATGTCTTGTAAATATTTCTCAAAAATATTGTTTTTATTAAAATATTCCAACAATCCCCCACTTATTTTAATAATATACCAAATGGGCAAAGATAGAACATCATGCATCATGAAAGTGGCAATGCCTTTAAACCTTCACTTAGTGTCACACAATCTCGTACTAGAGTCAGAGTGGAGAAAGCCTTTAAACAATGACCCTTGAGAGCACGTAGAATCGTGAAACACACATGACACTCCAAGTGTTCTAATTCGCTTCACAAGCCAGTACGTTAACGGCCTTGTGCTTTATCCCAGTTTTCTTGAGTGCTTTAGAGAATTAGCCCGTATTCTCATAGAAAGCGGCCCCATTTCCACACTCATATAGGTGATTCTATCAAGGATGCTCCCATGACTATTACATCCCACCCTTAAGGGCTATCGAACTCATTAAGAGATTCAATGATCTCAACCTTCTCATCGTCATAGGAAACATGCACATACACCATAGGGAGGGATATTTATCAAATGATTTTAAAGTGCATATATTACTCTCCAAACTACTCTATGATTCGTTTTTCCCTTTAACCTAGTTCTTGGGATCTCCAGTCCCGAGTTAGTGTATCCTCATAGGAAGTTTAATACATAATTGGGCAAGTCCCTTCCCCCTCGATATACCTCTAGACCTCCACTCAAGCTCGAGTTTTTAATTTCAAAAATATTAAAGGCCTAGGGTTTTAGCACCGATGCTAGTATTTTGAGCTCATCTTATTATTTTCCACCAATATATTTAGTTGGTGACAATGCATCTCACGCATTTATACTTTCGCCAATTTTGTCATCATTTAAGTGACAATGAGCCTCTCATGCTCAGCAAATTATTTTTTTAGGCCATATATTTCTCATTCATCAATCCATGGAACTTCACTTTAAAAATAGTGGCCAGTAGTCTCAAGACCTACTAGGAACCATTTGATTTCTCGCTTGTTGCACTTCATTCTCGTTCAACCATTTATTCTCAATAATTTATAAATCTCAAGTGCAACTATTTTTTTCATAATCACATAATTCAGTATCAAAATCACATAATATCATGCTTTGCATATTTTTGCACAAATACTCAATGTCATAAAAAATAACATCTCATATGCAAATAGGGCAACCATATTTCACTTCAAGCAAACACAATGCTTAACTATATGACCATGAAGCACCATAAAGTATCACCAAAATATTTTTGTCAAAATCAATGAGATTTTAACTTCACACATTTCATCAAGTAATTCATACATTATTCACAACCCATTTAAATCTCACTCAAAGACATGGTCATAACAATTCACAATTATAATGCGCATAAGTGCATGTGGTTTTTCAAACTAGTTTGAGTTTAAAATTTATATTTCATCTCTTTATAAAATGCAAAAGAATTAATCACCACATTTTTAGAAAAATCACTATAAATGCCAAACAATATTTTAGGCATTCATTCACTTATTTATAAGTAATTTTCTAATCATGAGTTGCACATACCGGCATGATTACGTGGAGGTAAACAACACAATTTCTCCAACAATTCAGTAACCCCCACTATTTAAGATAATTTATCTTATTAATTTTTTTTAAGTACTCATGATAATCAAAATATAAAACTCATAGCATTTTCAATGTATGCATATTTGGATTTTTAATTTCAGAAAATAGAGTGCAACTAATTTTCCAGAACATATGTTTTGTGAACCCCACTATGATCTATGAGCACTCATTTAAATATGGAGGTATTTCACAAACACAATATTTATCATCTATAATTTATTTTGTAAAATAAGGTTATGACCCCAACTAATCATGATAAATACTCATTGTTTACTTTTTCAAGAAGGCTCAAAGTACCTACAATAAGTATAATTTTAATGCATAGCACAAATTGGGTATTCTCAATATAACGAGCAAATAAGGTCTTACCTCATAATACATTTTGGCTCATAACAAATTAGATGTACCTCAAATAGATTGTCCTTTATACTAACCGAGAGTTTTATCTCCTGATAGCCATGTGTTGAATCTCATAAAACCAAGCAAGAATTAAATAGTTCATAAGTTGTCAAATACATCAGATTAAGATTTAAGCCGTTTTAGTGGCATTTTATAACGTAATGCTCTCCATCACATTTCACAAAATAATGTCTAATTGACTTATGAACCCAACTTTCAGAATAATAAATTTTCTACGACAAATATTAAATAAACAAGTTAGATAGCATACGGGTGCCATACAACTCAAATACATGAACCTCATCATGCATAATTTTAATTCTCGTGCACTCTCATTTATGCATTAAATTTCAAACGAGCATTATAACGGGCATTTTCTCCCTTTGCAAACTTTTCATTTTAAAAAGAGATAAAAGCGTTAAACCCCTATACTATAGGGGTGTAGCGATTTGCCCCCTAAACCTTTTTTTTTTTTTTTGGTAACAAGCCCCCTATACTATGGATAAAAAAGACTTTTTGCCCCCCGATCAAATTTCCGGCCAATTTTCGCCGGACTTTGAAATGTGAACATGAGCGTTCATTATTATTTAACACCAAATTCATTAAAATGCCCTTTTTCACTTCGATTTTTGTTATATTTCCTTAATTTTCAAACCATAGTTTAATTTATCAAAATTTGGGGCTTCAAATTCAGAAGAATACTAAAAAAACCAAAGTAAAAAAATGGCATTTTATGGAATCTGAGTTTAAATAGTGATGAACCCTCATGTTCACGTTTCAAATTCCGACAAAAATTGGCCGGAAATTCGATCAGTGGGCAAATTATTTTTTCCAGTCAATAGTTGAGGGGGCAAAGTGCTTATTTATCCATGGTACAGGGGGCTTGTTGCCAAAAAAAAAGTTCAAGGAGCAAATCGCTACACCCCTATAGTATAAGGGTTCAACGCTTTTATCCCTTTTAAAAAATATTTAAAACTACAGTTAGGAAGAAACTGCATTCATACCCGAGAGCGTGTTTTCTCCTTGCGGAAATATGAGTACCATATAGCACAGTCAGCAAATTGTAAAAATCTAGTCCATATTTTCACTAATTCGTGTTGGCTTGACCAGGCATTATGAGTACGTTAAAGCTCAATGATGTTCTCAACCAATCAATATATTGAAAATTTATTAAATTGCATACTAAAATACTGAATGAGATTCATCAACGAAGGACATCAAAACCAGTAGCATTCAGCCTTTTTCTATAATGTCATCAATAAAAAATATGAAACGACATTAAAGGTACTCGTAATAATAATTTGATCACCAGTAACCCCCACTAACCGTGCATATACTTTACACATAAAACTTTCTTTTATTTTAATTTATAGCAATGATATCTGTCTCTTCTTGACCGAATGCTTTTCTCATTGTTCTTAACAAAGAATTAGGCTTAGCCCTCAGTATTCGATAAGGTGAAGGCACACAAAAGACTTTTGTGTCACTTGCCAAAGTTCTCAATCATCAAGAGTGGTAAGTTTACTTGTGATAAACTTGTTATTTGCGGTGTAGAAAAACAGGCAGAATTTCGGCAGAGTTTCGACTAGACAGTATTGAAAACGGTGCAGAAAATCGGGCAGAGTGTCGAGGCAAGAGTTGGACTCTTTGTCCTTAAAACTATATTGCCCCGCAACGGTGCTAACGTAATACTACTTCGGCACTCGTTTCCCAAGATACAACGACACTAAAATCTTAATAAAGTAGCACTACTATTACTAAGAAACAACGAATCAAAAGAAATTTAGAACTCTCGACAGAATGCTAAAGACAAGAAAGAATGTACAGAATGAATGAATTTGACAGCAATCTGGAGGTCTATTTATAGATACTGGAAAGTTGCTTTGGGGTTGACTGGACGGACATGACTGTACGTCCGTACCCCTAATCACACCAATTCGGTGACATGGCGGGAAAAGGAGAAGGCTGTTCGCCGCTGACTGGGTGCCAAAACAAGCGGGAAGCCTTCTGCTGACTCAGGCAGCTATTCGCTGACTGGTCACACCAATTCGGTGACATGGCGGGAAAAGGAGAAGGCTGTTCGCCGCTGACTGGGTGCCAAAACAGGCGGGAAGCCTTCTGCTGACTCAGGCAGCTATTCGCTGACTGGTCACACCCATCAGTCGAAACTTTTCCATTTTTCGTATTTAATTAAATGCATTATAAAAGAAATAATTAATTGAACAAAATTAAATTAAATCACTAATTAAATTTTGTCCAAAAAGAATTATTCTTTAAGGAGAGCTAAGCTAAGCTCAACCCAACCCAACCCAACCCAAGTCCAAGCCCAAGCCCAGGCCCAGGCCCGAGCCCATGACCCGTGACCCACGACCCACGACCACGACCCAGACCCAGGCCCAGGCCAAGGCCGAGGCCGGGCCGGACGGACGGCGGTGGCGGCGCGCGCGTGTGGGCTTTTGGAGGAAAGACCTACCTAGGTCTTCCCCCTTTAAACACTTGGGTACCCCTAAGGGGCCCAAACCCTTTTCCAAGAAATGCATTAATAAACATGAAAATATAAGCACAAACTTTCCATGTGGGATGGTGACTTTTCACCTTCCCACCTAGCTTTGTTTTACCATTTTTTTGTTTTAAATAGCTAACTTTAGCATTTAATTTCTCATTCATCCCAACATAGATTTGAGCAATTAAATATTCCAAATTCATCTACACAACATGTAGATTCCAATGAGCTAAAGAAATCTCAATTTTATAATTTGGAGTCTAGCTAAATATTGGTCAAAACATGGGTTAACAAACCCATTTTACAACAATCCCCCACATGAATGAAAATTCAATGCGTACACTCGAGAGTTCAGGCGGAAAGCAACTGTATCGGGAAAGGTAGCTTTTGGCTTTGAACCTTCCTTAGTGGAATACATCGGATTTACTTGGCTAATCAGTGAACATGATGTCTTGAACTGCTCAGCCGTTGGTGTAAACCAAGACAACTGTATCCACACAGCAACTCCCCTAACTAATTTTGATTCTCATAGTTGTGTCCATTTTGGCCGTGGACAACTCTTGGATTCATAAGTGTTTTCTTATGAAGCGGCCCGCACTTCACACTTATATAGGTGATCTCCTATCAAAGTATCCTGCCATACTTCGCTTAATTAAGCATAGGAATCATTAAAAGTTAAAACTTATCCTTACCCACTCTGTAGATAGCATTTTATCGTACACGGGAATGAGCTGGAGTTAACTCCTTTATGCTACACTAAACCTTTATAATTTCGTTTTCCCATTGAACCAAGATCTTAGGATCTCCAGTCAACAAGGTTGGGTTCCATTACAATTGTTCTTCACTTTTGAGTTTTAGACCCATTCCCCTCGATAAGCAGTATGTTTGATCTCTTGGTAGGCCTTTAGTCAACGGATCCGATAAGTTTTTCTTTGATTTTACATAATCAATGGAAATGACACCATTAGAGATCAACTGCCTTATGGTATTATGTCTACGACGAATATGTCTAGACTTACCATTATACATGCCACTTTGTGCCCTTCCAATAGCTGACTGGCTATCGCAATGTATCATAATTGCAGGCACTGGCTTATTCCAACAAAGAATATCCTCTAAGAAGTGACGAAGCCAGTCAGCTTCTTCACCAGCTTTATCTAAAGCTAAAACTCTGATTCCATCGTGGATCGAGCTATACAAGTCTGTTTTGAGGACTTCCATGACACAGCTCCACCTCCAATGGTAAATACATAACCACTTGTGGATTTAGTGTCCTTAGTATCTGATATCCAATTAGCATCGCTGTATCCTTCTAATACAGCTGGATATCTCTCATAATGTAATCCATAAGCTAAGGTGTGTTTTAGGTATCTCAGTACCCTAATCAACGCCTTCCAATGATCTTTATTTGGATTACTTGTGAATCTGCTCAGTTTATTAACTGAGTAAGCAATATCCGGACGAGTGCAGTTCATGATGTACATCAAACTACCTATTATCCTGGCATATTCTATTTGAGAGACAGGTTCACCATGGTTTTTACCTAGGTGTAAACTCAAGTCTACTGGAGTTTTAGCTGGAGGACCGTCATATGCATTGTACTTCTTAAGCACTGTCTCTATGTAATGAGACTGAGATAACACGATTCCTTTTGATGTCTTAGTGATCTTAATCCCTAATATGACATCAGCGACACCTAAGTCTTTCATGTCAAAATGCTTGGTCAACATTTTCTTCGTAGTCATGATAACATCATTACTACTTCCAGTGATTAACATGTCGTCTACATATAGGCAAACTATCTCGTAATGATTAGGTGTGCCTTTTACGTATACGCATTTATCACATTCATTGATTTTGAAACCATTTGACAGCATAGTTCTATCAAATTTTTCGTGCCACTGTTTCGGAGCTTGTTTAAGTCCATATAATGACTTAATGAGTTTGCACACCTTTTTCTCCTTTCCAGGAGTAACAAACCCTTCGGGTTGTTCCATATATATTTCTTCATCTAATTCACCATTAAGAAATGTTGTCTTGACATCCATTTGATGTATTTCAAGACCTTTCAGTGCAGCAATAGCAATGAGCACTCTAATCGAAGTGATCCTAGTCACTGGTGAATAAGTGTCGAAAAAATCAAGGCCTTCTTTTTGTCGATACCCTTTATCTACCAATCTAGCCTTGTATTTGTCAATAAATCCATCTGTTTTATACTTTCTCTTCAGTATCCATTTGCAGCCTAAAGCTTTGCTACCAGGAGGGAGATCAACCAATTCCCACGTGTGGTTGTGCAAAATGGACTCTATTTCATTGTTGATAGCTTCCTTCCATAAAGGAGCTTCGGGTGAGGACAATGCTTCATTTAATGTCCTTGGTTCGTTTTCTAACATGTATGTCAGAAAATCAGGACCAAATGTTTTAGCTGTTTTGGCCCTTTTACTGCGTCGAGGTTCTTCATTCTCTTCATGATCACCTCTTACAGCTTCATTTGTTCTTTTAAGAGAACTAGATTCTTTCCTTTCTTTGCAAGGATAGACATTTTCAAAGAATACTGCATTCCTTGATTCAATAATCATATTCTCATTGATATCAGGAATTTGTGATTTATGTACTAAGAAGCGATAGGCACTACTGTTATGAGCATATCCAATGAATATGCAATCAACAGTCTTTGGCCCTATTTTTACTTGCTTAGGTTTAGGTACTTCTACCTTAGCTAAACACCCCCACACTTTCAAGTACTTATAGGAAGGTTTTCGACCTTTCCATAATTCAAAGGGGGTTTTATTTCTACTTTTATGAGGCAATTTATTTAATATATGATTTGCTGAGAGGATTGCATCCCCCCACAAATTCTGGGGTAAGCCAGAACTAATCAACATAGCATTCATCATCTCCTTAAGAGTTCGATTTTTGCGTTCAGCTATACCATTTGATTGCGGTGAATAAGGAGCAGTCGTTTGATGAATAATGCCTTTGGAAGCACAAAATTCATCAAATGGAGCTCCATATTCTCCACCTCTATCACTGCGGATAGTTTTTATACTTTTGTTAAGTTGATTTTCAACCTCAAGTTTGTAGACTTTAAAAGCTTCAAGAGCTTCGTCTTTGCTTCTAAGTAAATAAACAATGCAATATCTTGTGCAATCATCAATAAAAGTAATAAAGTACTTTTTGCCACCTCTAGTTTGCACAAATTTTAAGTCACAGATATCACTATGAATTAAGTCTAGAGGTTCAGTGTTCCTTTCCACAGAAGGAAACGGAGTTTTAGTTAACTTTGCCTCCACACAAATCTCACATTTATTTTGAGAATCAAAATTAAATGAAGGCAATAATTGTAAATTTACAAGCTTACGAAGAGTATTAAAATTAACATGTCCTAATCTAACATGCCATAAATTTGAACACTCAGCCAAGTAAATATAATCTTTATCTTTATTAGCAATGTCAACGATGTTGCGTTTCACAACCATTACATTTGTTTTGAACATTCTGTTCAGTACATAGCCCTTGCCTATAAACTGGCCATTCTTAGTTAGCACAAACTTGCCAGACTCAAACACTAGTCTAAAACCATTACTAACAAGTGCAGAACCGGATATCAAATTTTTTCGTATATCCGAGACATGCAGTACATCAACTAGGGTCAGCTCCTTGCCAGAAGTCATCTTCAGCACCACTCTGCCGCACCCCACAATGTCTGAGGTGTTTGAATTTCCCATATACAGCTTCCTTCCACTGATTGCTCTGTAGTATGAGAACATTTCCCTGTCGGCACAGACGTGGCGAGTTGCACCAGTATCAACGAACCAATCCATCGCATTATCCACCATGTTGGCTTCAAACACCACAGCAGTGAGCATGAGATCACCCATGTCAATTGGGACGTTCTTGTCTTCAGCTACACTGACTTGGTTCTTTGGCTGCTGTTGCTGCTGCTGATGATTATCCTTCTTTGGCAATCGGCAGTCTTTAGCCATGTGGTTTGGCTTCCCACAGTTGTGGCAGTTCCCCTTGAACTTCTTTTTCTTCTTGTTCTGGTTACCACCATTCTCCTGTTGCTTTCGCTTCTTGTTAGAGTTCGGTTTGGTCTCTACCACGTTGGCTCTAGCCTCCATTTGAGTTTTGTTTGCTTTGGCCTCAGACTTCCGATTATCTTCTTCAATCCGGAGTCTGACAATCAGGTCTTCAAGACCCATTTCCTTCCTTTTGTGCTTCAGGTAATTCTTAAAGTCTTTCCAGGAAGGTGGTAGCTTCTCTATCATGCAAGCTACTTGGAAAGACTCGTTGAGCTTCATGTCCTCAGCATCTAAGTCATGCAGGATCAGTTGCAGCTCTTGGACTTGACTCGTCACTGTCTTTGAGTCAATCATTTTGAAGTCCAGAAATTTGCCAACTATGAATTTCTTCAAGCCGGCATCCTCCGTTCTGTACTTCTTGTCCAGGGAGGTCCAGAGTTCTTTTGCAGTTTTTGTAGAACGATATACATTGTAAAGTGAATCATTCAAACCATTCAGTATATAGTTCTTACAGAGAAAGTCACTTTGGGACCATGCGGCGAAAGCTGCCCTCTTGTCCTTGTCTGGTTCATCGTCTGGCACAGTGGGGGCATCCTCGGACAGCATCCGGGCTAGTTGCAGGGTCGTGAGGTAGAACAGCATCTTCTGTTGCCACCTTTTGAAATCAGTACCGGTGAATTTCTCCGGTTTTTCATGACCGCCATGTGCTGGAGTTATAGTCACCATCTTCAGAAATTTTGACGGGATATCGTTTTAAAATTGTTATTTGCGGTGTAGAAAAACAGGCAGAATTTTGGCAGAGTTTCGACTAGACAGTATTGAAAACGGTGCAGAAAATTGGGCAGAGTGTCGAGGCAAGAGTTGGACTCTTTGTCTTTAAAACGATATTGCCCCGCAACGGTGCTAACGGAATACTACTTCGGCACTCGTTTCCCAAGATACAACGACACTAAAATCTTAATAAAGTAGCACTACTATTACTAAGAAACAACGAATCAAAAGAAATTTAGAACTCTCGACAGAATGCTAAAGACAAGAAAGAATGTACTGAATGAATGAATTTGACAGCAATCTGGGGGTCTATTTATAGATACTGGAAAGTTGCTTTGGGGTTGACTGGACGGACATGACTGTACGTCCGTACCCTAGTCACACCAATTCGGTGACATGGCGGGAAAAGGAGAAGGTTGTTCGCCGCTGACTGGGTGCCACAACAGGCGGGAAGCCTTCTGCTGACTCAGGCAGCTATTCACTGAAACTTTTCCATTTTTCGTATTTAATTAAATGCATTATAAAAGAAATAATTAATTGAACAAAATTAAATTAAATCACTAATTAAATTTTGTCCAAAAAGAATTATTCTTTAAGGAGAGCTAAGCTAAGCTCAACTCAACTCAACCCAACCCAAGTCCAAGCCCAGGCCCGAGCCCGTGACCCGTGACCCACGACCCCGACCCAGGCCGAGGTCGAGGTCGGGCCGGACGAACGGCGGGCGCGTGTGGGCTTTTGGAGGAAAGACCCATAGTACATAGTACCTAGGTCTTCCCCCCTTTAAACACTTGGGTACCCCCAAGGGGCCCAAACCCTTTTCCAAGAAATGCATTAATAAACATGAAAATATAAGCACAAACTTTCCATGTGAGATGGTGACTTTTCACCTTCCCACCTAGCTTTGTTTTGCCATTTTTTTGTTTTAAATAGCTAACTTTAGCATTTAATTTCTCATTCATCCCAACATAGATTTGAGCAATTAAATATTCCAAATTCATCTACACAACATGTAGATTCCAATGAGCTAAAAAAATCTCAATTTTATAATTTGGAGTCTAGCTAAATATTGGTCAAAACATGGGTTAACAAACCCATTTTACAACAAAACTTTCACTCAAATAAATTAATTTAACTCAAAGGCTACACCGTTTTTAAATTGTTGATTCCCTGTTCAAAAATCACAACAGTAACATAGAGAACAAAATAAGAATTTACCTACTTTTACATAAAATAAATATTACCTCGATTCTCCAATGGATGAATGTGATGAATGTTACCTTTATGTCGATAATTATTTAATTACCAACAATGACATAATATATTCGTTGGGATGGGGCGCGGATCAGGTCCCGCTTTCTTAAAGAAGGTTTCGCGCCCCTACGGAATATTCTTTTATCCGATGCAGTAGGACAACACCGACACGTCCGTCTCCGGGATACAACAGCCCAACTTTCTTTGTTGTAACTTCCCTCAAAGTCTGCACTACTTGAGGAAGTCGAAGCGTAGCCCAACACTTTTCTTTGCCCATATATTTTTCTCATATCACACATACATATAATACTTGTACATATAGTAGGAAGAACACTTGTTGAAAGGAGAATAATTTTTTTCTATTTTTTCTCATAGTTGAAAATGATATACAAGAGCACTATTTATAGTGTAAAAAGTCTTAGTCTTATACTCCAAATTAATAGAGGTATATATATATATATATATATATGATAGTAATGGGGGTGTTTTAATTCACACAATAAAAGGGTGGTAATTGTGAAGGTTATGGGTCTCAATTCTTTAATCTCGTTAACACCAACATTTGTAACAACCAACACACTAACCCCCACTAGTCAAGATAATAATGTCTTGTAAATATTTCTCAAAAATTTTGGTTTTATTAAAATATTCCAACAATTTTTAGTTCCTCCTCACAACAGCATTCGTCTGTATATATATAGATGAAGTAAAGTGAGAAAAAAAAAAAAGAAGTAAAATACAAATGATAAAATTATATTGAGCAAGAGCAAAGTGTCGAGCCAAAGCTTCATTTCTTTCTAAAGTGCAGTTAGAATAGAAACACAACATTGAGAGTTGGACTGTTGTATCCTGGAGGCAACGCGCAAATGATAAACCCTACTGCATATTCTTCATCGTGAACTAGGGCGCGAAATTGTCTTAAAGAGAGCATGACCTAGTCCGTGCCTCAGTCCTACAGTGTAATTTATAATTTATTGGTAATTAACTAATTACTGATGTTGAGGTAATATTCATTCAATTGGAGAATTGAGGTAATATATAATATTTGTTCATTTGAGTTAACAATTATTTGTTTCTCTAATATTTTGTGATGTTTGTGAACAGAGGAACACCAAAATATAAACAAACCATCGGATAATATTTTAAAGAATTGTACATTTTCGGACTATAAAGAATCACGTTCAAATAATAGAACTTGTACTTTACATGTATTGTTATATTTTTCTTGTTCCGAGTCACTACTCGTACGAACATATGTATGGGCGAGTTTCCCAATAGCTATTTATCAAATTATTCATAAGAAATCTTACGCGTCATGAGTTTTTCTTGTCATCATATCTTACTAAAGAATAGTCTTATTACAATCTTTAAATATTTTAACAGCGCCACAATTCTCGACCATGTTGTTTGACTAAGATTAATTGTTTATAGCAGAAACAAGTCATATTCAACAGAAGAAGCTACAATAAAATTAAACCTAACAGATAAGAGTTATTATATAACATTTTCAAGACCTTCTGATAAAAAATAAAAAAATAAAAAGAAGAAGAAGATCAATGACTTGATCACGTCAAGAAATAGAGGAAAGAAGTGGAGTCAGGTCTCATATCTAAATGCACAATTAAACTTTCTCTGTAACGGCTTGGATAAAATTATCATGAGAGAATCTCATTATTCTTGAAACTCAGTAAAATCATATCATGCACTCTTGTCGCACGAGTTTCTAGCTAGCTGGCAAGTGTAATACACTAATCAAAGTATACTACTTTTGAATTTATAGAACTTTAACTCTGTACGTACAGTTATTTCCAAAAAAAAATAAAAAAATCAAAACTTTACTCTACATCTACATGACTACATTACATTACATACTACACATACCTGATCAACTAAATATTACAGGACCTATTTATTTAAATTAATTAACCACCTCTTTATTATAAGATGCTACAGACGCAAAAAGAGGGAATCAAATGAAATCATGCATCGATCACAGTGTGATCTATCTCGGGGAGATGTGGTTTTGTTATTCAAATAGTTAATAGGTAATTGCGTGGAAAATAACATCATAGAAAAGTGCGGATTGTTGCAAGAGTAGATATATTGAGATTTCTCAATTATTAATAATTGTACATAACTAGTTAGCATGGATCAAAGTTTCTTTTCTTTTCCCGAAAACAAACGAAGCGTTTTCATTTTTGGCTATGTGGAAAAAAAAAACATATAATATTTTCTACATCTATTGTGCACACAATTTTTACGAAATTTTCAAAATATATCGAAAAGATCTCGAAACATTGCTAAAAGTTTCTAATTTTTCATGAACCGAAACTGTAGTAACTTGCATCGTACCACGTTTTTGTAGCTCGTGTCAATAGCTTGCACGATCATTTCGGCATCACTTTGTTATGATTAAACGATTTGAATAAGTAAACAATCACCAGAGATTCAATTAAATAATTTGAAGATTTCTCCTTTCTATGCCCTTTCTTGAAAACGTCAAAAATTATTTGTTACAAATAGTATATATACATTTCATAACCATTAATTAATGCTCTCCTATCAGCTGAACTAATTCGTTCTAGCTAAGCGATGAATAACACTATCTAGTGATTATTATATTTTTGTGAAATATAAACTTCTAATTGAAATAGTTAATAACTTTGAAAAACTTGATTTATTAATAACATTATAGATGAAGAAACGCAACATGGAAGCATGTGATATTGACTGGAGAATCAGTCAGAAGTCCAAATTTCTTTCTCCCTTCGACTAAAATAATGTTCCAAGAAAAACCCAAGAAAGAACCTAAATTAACCGCGGATGCCCGCAGTCAACTGTCAAAAAAACCTACATATATTTTCTCTCATCATTTTTATCCATTATTAATTGTACTTCAACTATATATATATATTCTTCGGTCACCTTTAAATTTCTTCACTAGAATAACACAAACACACTCAACAGAGAAAAATATATATATTCAGTGATAAAGGATTGTAATATTGATGATCTACCAATATTAAAAATGATTAGGGGTGTAAATATAGTTCGGAGTTTTGCATGTTTGTTTTTCATTCATATTTTGATCCTCAGCTCGCTGCAGTGTTTCTTGGTGCGGTTTGTGAAGTGCCAGCAAGTTTTCGAGGACGATTATTACAACGGCATCAACGCTACTCAGCTCAATGATCCGACGGTTCTGAACCGGTTTACGGAGTTTGTTTACGATCGTCTCTCCGGTTTGACGTCCGATCTTATACACAGTCAAATTGCTGAAAGGGCCAGTTTCTGTGTTACAGACCCGTACGTAAGAACAACTTCATTTTCTTTGTTTTGTTCTTTTTTTTTTTTTTTTTTTAATTAATGGTCTTGATGAAATAATTTCAGGGAGGATGATTGGAACAGATCTTTTAATTTTAGCAATAACTTGGATTTTTTGTCTAAGTGTATCGTCAATACACAAGGTATGTCATTTCAACATCTTAATTGTTTATATAGTTTTATTTATTGTTTTGGAATAGTTCAAGATAACGAATTTAATTGGACCATTTGAAAAGATCCCTAAAGGCGCTAATAGACTTGAAATGTATAACTTTGACTTGAAATGTGTCTGATGATGTCGCTATTTTTTTTTTTTTTTTTCTTCTTTTGAATGATTTGTCTGATCGATGTCGCTTTATTTAATTTGTCATCTTTCATGCTCCATTATCGAATTTTGAATTTGATGCATCGGTGATTAAAAAGTAGAGTCAACAAATTAATTTACCAGATAATTAAATTTTTACGGGACATGTGACAACTTTCATAGTAAACAAAATTAAATCGTTAAGTTGATCAGTGGGATAACAATTACTTAAATTTAGTATAAGTTTCATAGTGTCTAAACTTTAAAGTTATTTTCATGATTCCGCGAGACAAATTGAACACATATATAAATGATTTCATCATATTTTACTAATTACAAAATTTAATGGGATTATATTTATCTATAATTTTTGTTTAACTTGTATGAAACAGGAGACTTGCCACGTAGATTGTGCACAGCAGCAGAGCTGAGGTTCTACTTCTCAAACTTCATAGCAAACACCAGATCAAAAAACACATTTCTACAGCCCAATAGGAACTGTAATCTCACCACTTGGGTCTCGGGCTGCGAGCCTGGTTGGGCCTGCAGTTCGGGCCTGACCCAGCCCATCGACTACACGAACTCAAGGGAAATACCGGCCCGGACTTCCAGTTGCCAGCCTTGCTGTGAAGGCTTCTTTTGTCCTCAAGGTCTCACATGCATGATACGTAAGTAGTCTAATAATTACTTTTGATACCGTATTGAATTGTCGTCTCTCTGAAATGATACCATATGCAATTGTCGTCTCTCGGTGTATATATATATAAGATTAACACCCGAGAAACTTGATCTTGAAGATGGTTTTGAGAAAGAGTCGACTCGATAAATCCATTTATATTGTTTTTGTGATAACTGAGACTTATCTTGTTATTATGTTCATGTAGCATGTCCATTGGGTTCATACTGCCCACAAGCCACATTCAATGGGAGGACCGGCTTATGCGACCCGTAAGATAATATTGGTGATCTTATTTGTCATTACACTTTTTAAGCATTGTACTTATTGTGTAATCTCTGCAGTTATCTTTACCAATTGCCGCCCGGTAGGCCAAATCATACTTGTGGAGGGGCTAATATTTGGGCTGATGTTAGCAGAGGTGATTCGATGTTCTGTTCAGCTGGATCATATTGTCCAACAAACACACAAGAAACTCCTTGTGCCAGCGGGTATTCAGATTTAATCCTAGTCGTTTGTCGCTCTCAATGTTATAATTTGAAAATTCAACTATACTAGGAAAAGTAAAAAGTTATGAGAGTACAATGGTCATTCGAAATGCACAAGTTTATGCGATTTTATCTCTTTTTTCCCATATGGTTTCGCTGTATGCCGATGTTATAAATAATTGATTTGTAGTTTTTATATCATAATAATGAAATATATGAATTTTGACCAAGGGGAAGTTTCAGCATGTAAAAACGAAAGAGATAAAAAAGAGAGGAGTTTGTTTGGACTTTGGATGAAGCGGGTGGTTCAATTCTATGGATGATCGTTTTGAATTTAGCACTCTAGTTTTTATTCCATTTACATGTTGAATAGTTCTTGAGTTGTACTTTCTTTTGAGCCTCTTGCATTGTCATTTCACTGGTTAACTCTTTGAGGTCATTTATTGTGTTTGATTGCAGGAATTTCTGCCGAATGGGCTCTACAGAGGAGACACGTGAGTACCTAATAGAAGTGTGTTTAGTTCTGCACCATTTTGGTCTAGATTCAAATCGTTGTGTTTATGTAACCACGAACCATTCTCATCATTTTGATTGTTTTGGTGTATTTTGTTCATGTGGATATGTTTCACGTTTACTTCATGCTTTATAAATCGCTTGATCCTTGAAGACAAAACTTGCAGGTTGCTACAAGTTGACTTCATGTGATCCAAACACCACAAGGCAGAATATAACTCTGTATGGGTTAATGCTTATTGTAAGTTTTTTTACATAGTTTTATCCCCTAAAATACAACACTTTTCATGAACTTCAGTACACTGGTGTTTGGTATTGCGGCTTGTATAACTCAACTACTTACTAAATGTCTTTCTTACACTTCCTTGTTTTCTTTATCTATCTTTCAAGTCCTTGTTCTTTAACTGGTTCAATTACAGCTTATTGACGTGTCCCGTTGTTCCAGGTTGCTGTCAGTGTTCTTCTATTGATCTTCTACTATTGTTATGGACAAGTCATCAATATTAGGGAAAAGAGATATGCTAGATCAAGGAAAACTGCAGCTGAAAGCGTAAAGCAGACTGCCCAAGCGCAGGCAAGATGGGTAGCTGCAAAGGACGCAATTATAAAGAGAACGGTTGAAATGCAGCCTCAATTGTCACGCTCATTATCACGTAGAAATGCCGTTATAGCCACCGAGCAGGTTAGAATACTAAACCAAACAGAATTGACAAACAAAGACTATTTGCAACATTATCTGTACCCTTATAATTCTAAACCTCTCACCAACAGGAAATTCAAGAATGTGACGATAACCTTGAAGAGGTCCATACAGAAACTGTCAAAAACGATAACAAGAAAAATCTAAAGGTTAAACATATTCGTAGGAAAACCCAAATTTTCAAGTATGCATATTCTCAACTTGAGAAGGAGAAAGCTCAGCAACAGTGGAACAAAGACCTTACATTTTCTGGAGTGATTTCAATGGCAATGTATAATGAGACTGGAAAAAGACCTCAAATTGAGATTGCTTTCAGAGATCTTACTGTCACACTGAAACAAAAAAACAAACAACTTTTAAGGCACCTCACCGGGGAGATCAAGCCTGGTAGAATTACGGCTCTTATGGGTCCATCAGGAGCCGGAAAAACAACTCTTCTTTCAGCTCTAGCTGGAAAAACAATAGGGTGCTCGATAACCGGTTCAATTCTTATAAATGGAAAGCTGGAGTCAATCCACTCGTACAAAAAGATAGTGGGATTTGTTCCGCAGGATGATGTTGTGCATGGAAATTTGACTGTTGAAGAGAATATATGGTTTAGTGCCAATTGCAGGTATGGAATACTGCGACATTTCTTTATTCTTTACATGTATCTTAGTCATTAAAATATTCTTCCAAATTGGTAGAAGTGTACATTACTTCAGAACTAGCAGTACATGGAGTGTTCATGTATACGTTGCTAAATAATTAAACTTTCCAACCCATATTGCATCGTTTTACTGAAAAGGCATTTAGTATCTATGTGTGCATAAGCCTTGGGATCTGTTATGGACAGTTAGCGATTTGCTAGGACTATTACACGGTTGCAATCGTTAATTTTAAAAAGTTATAGATATCATGTTTCATTCCTTGCCAATAGCATTGTTTGTTTCAGTCAAGTTCTTCGTTGTATAAATTAACATTTTCCTCATTTACATGTGTGCTAACAAATAGTTTATGTTGAAAACAAAAATGTAGACTGTCGACAAGTTTATCAAAAGCAGAAAAGGTACTCGTTGTTGAAAGAGTCATTGAATCCCTGGGATTGCAGCCAGTACGAGACTCCTTGGTCGGCACTGTGGAGAAGCGAGGCATCTCTGGAGGACAGAGGAAACGTGTAAATGTGGGTCTGGAGCTGGTAATGGAACCTTCGCTTTTATTCTTGGATGAACCCACTTCTGGATTGGATAGCTCTTCCTCTCAGCTCCTTCTTAGAGCACTCAGACGTGAAGCTCTTGAAGGAGTAAACATTTGCATGGTCGTCCACCAACCGAGGTAATATTAGCCATCATATACCTGATTTCTCAAGAAATATGCTATGCTGAACTCACTTGTACCATCTAGTTTTAACCTCTCACTGCATTGTTCCTTTGACTATCTTTCTTTAAGCCTTCAGTAACTGATATTCAGTTTTTCTCTACAGCTATTCCTTGTTCAATATGTTTGATGATTTAATACTTCTCGCAAAGGGAGGCCGTACTGTCTACCATGGATCTGTTAGGCACGTTGAAGATTACTTTGCCCATCTTGGTATACACGTCCCGGAGCGTATCAATCCACCAGACTATTTCATAGATGTTTTGGAGGGAATGGTGAAAATGAGTACGAGCTCGGGTATGAATTGTGAAGAGCTTCCTCTCAGATGGATGCTTCATAAAGGCTATCCTTTACCTTCAGACATGCGGAATAATGTTTCTGAGCTTGGTCTGCCTGTCATACAAGTTGATTCAAGAGATCAAGAATATTATGCTGGGATTGGAACTGAGCAATTATCATTTTGTGGGGAATATTGGCAAAATATTCAATATAAATTAGAAGGGTCTTGTGATGTCATGCAGAATAACTTCTTGAAGTCGAAAGATTTGTCCAGAAGGAGAACTCCCACCATTCTCCTACAGTACAGATACTTTCTTGGAAGGTAAATTGATGAAATATACAGAGGTTTTTTTATCGATTAGTAGGATTCTTATCACATACATCCAAAGGACAAGATGATCTCCCTACAATAAATATAGTCTGATCTTATCTATATCGGTACTTGTCTCAGGATGGCTAAGCAGAGATTACGGGAAGCTAGAATCCAAGCTATAGACTACCTTATATTGTTGCTTGCCGGTGCTTGTTTGGGTTTGATAGCTAGAGCAAGTGATGAAAGCTTTGGCGCACCTGGTTATACGTACACTATAATCGCTACTTGTGAGTTGACTAAAATAATTAATTTTCGTGTTAGTTTATCTTAGTTATTGCATACACAGCATTATCTTACCTATACAGCATTATATTTTCAACAATGATATCACGCATTATTGACCAAAATCTACACTTATAGCCCAACCTAGATGAAATGCGATAGCTTCCTTATGGAAGATTCTTGCCAGTACATTGTCTTCATTTTGCTCCGAGTTGCCACCTCTAATGAAAATTATAGCTGCCTGAGCAAAAGCTCAATTCTAATGCACCTTGTGATATATCGATGATGAGTATGTTATGCAGCTTGAGTAGTCAAAGTCTCATGCTATGGATGCTACCACAAAAGTAGTAATTCCTAAAGAAGCTAGAGCTACGTTATTTGAAAACCGAGTGAATTATCAATTGTGTCTTTAAGACCCTTATGCTGCGTCCCCTTAACACATCCACTTATTAGAAAATCTTAGTCTCAACCCAAATATGAAAGCGTTTGTGATAATTCCACTTGAAGCAATCATCCTTCAATCATTTTTCTCATTCATAGTTTCTGTTTTTCTCATTTGTTCAGCTTTGCTATGCAAAATTGCGGCTCTCAGAACATTTTCTCTTGACAAGCTACAATACCGAAGGGAACGTGCTTCTGGCATTAGCAGTCTTGCTCATTTTGTTGCAAAAGATACAATCGACCATTTCAATACACTCATTAAGCCGCTGGTCTATCTCTCCATGTTTTATTTCTTCAATAACCCAAGATCGACATTCTTAGACAACTACGTTGTTTTACTTTGTCTTGTTTATTGTGTGACGGGTATAGCTTATGTGTTGGCTATCTTTCTTGAACCAGGTCCATCTCAACTGGTAATCATTTTCCCACCACCTATATCTAATATCTTATGTTTTCTAGATTTTATATTACTTATGTGGTTATATAGCTTACTAAACTTCTCAACGTTGTGCAGTGCTCCGTACTTCTACCGGTGGTTTTGACTCTTCTTTCAACTCAACCCAGAGATAGCAATTTTATAAAGATTCTAACAAACTTGTGTTATCCTAGCTGGGCTTTGGAAGCATTTATCGTTGCAAATGCTAGAAGGTATGTTGAGATGTCTTCGCCAAAAACCATTTAGAGCATTTTGTGCAGTCACTTCCTTCAAATATTTTACATGTACCACCAGTAAGAAAATATCATCAATATCGTTTATATCTGGAAGAAACATATTTTCGTATCTGCACGTGTGTCCTGACCCTCGTAGAACAGTTGCCAAAACTACCTCTGTCGTATTTCTAATTGGCAGATATCCTTTGTGTTACATAACTTTTATAAGTGTTTACTCAGTTCAAAATCTAAAGAATCGTAAATTGTTCCCTATCTATGAACCGCATCTATAGTTTACATTGTCGACTGATAAGAATTTCATAATTTTTGTGTATTTTGATCACTAGATATTTTAAACTATGAAACTTTTTAGGATCTATTGGATAATTCTTTAACAATCTGAAAATAGTTGGCAGTTTGTTCGTTTTCATTAAGCTAAAGCCTAAAACGAAATCATTTTCATTTTTTTTAATGAAAAGGTATAATTTAAAGTTGCAACTATACTAGCCACTTATGCATGTAAAAAGGGTTAAACAAAGAATCAAATCCTATTTTAGGTTTAGTGTATTCAAGGTGAATCTGTAGTACTATGGGGTAAATTACTGTATGACTAAATTTCAGTGTGGTCATATGCTAACTAGAATTACGTGCATTGAATTTTCTCAGTTAGAAATAACACTCTTCTATGGGTTTTCTCCCCATACATGCGCATCTGTTAGTTTGAGAGTAAACTCTATTAAGTAACGTTTGGTAAAGATATGCTCTTTTCGATTCTGTTTGCAGATACTATGGTGTATGGCTCATACAACGTTGCGGTGCACTTCTCAGAACCGGCTATAATCTACACCAATATTATTTTTGCATATCCCTACTCTTGGCCGCTGGTGCAGCTTGCCGTGCTCTTGCTTTCTTTGGTATGTTAGCTTTGCGGAAGAAGTGATATCTGAGTATACTGAGTATGTAACGGAGTTCTTGGAATCGGATGTTTCTCAGAGTTGATTAAGTTGCGGCGAACAAAATCGTAGTGAGGGTAGGGTAGTAACATCTTCATTGGAGAATGATGTTATGTTTAGGATCAGATAGATATATTGATTCTTTGTACATACAAACATTTCTTCATCCTGTTAGTTTCCTATGGTATAGTTCTGTAAATTATTTGTACAAGCATTTGATTCTTTTATATATTAATGAAATTGAACAATTTGTACTGTTATATATAATAATTGCACCAATTCTAAGTTCATTTATATAGATTGGTAGCGTATGCTAATTCAAGGTTTGGTATGTCATGGCTGAAGCTTGAGGCTTTAAGCTACTGAACGAAACGTAATTCATGTATGAAGTCCTTAAAATACCTTTGCTCGGTGATGTTGTTAAGTTAAATTAATCTAGAAAGGTTATTGGACTGGGGGCTGTGTGTTTTCCTTTGATATCTAAGCCAATAGAAGTGTAAGAGATAAGTTGCAAGACTTCCAAGTTTGGTTGGTTTAGTTACAGAAGAGGTTTGAGATTTGAATAACTACATATACTATCTGAAATTTGTTAAACATTTAGTCCCAGTTCGATACCAGAAAAAATAAAAGAAAAATAAGAATTTTGAAAAGAACTTCAACGAAAAAAAAAAAGGATTCATCAATTGCGTTTCGTTTGGCATGATTTTGATCTTATAAGAAATCGATTACCTAGTATGTTTAGAATATATACAAAAACAAAATCAATTTTGCGTTAGTCAAGATTTATCTTTTTCACACTATGCCCAAATTCATAGTGTCTTATTTTTCATAGTAATGTACTATAAAAGCGTTTACGATACTATTAGAAGTTGCATGTAATAACATAATAATTAGATCGAATTAAAAGTTATTTATGAATACTCTCTAAGAAGCCTAAATGTAATATATTTTTGTTTGTTTGAGCTGTTGAACTAAACATATGATTTTATATTATTTTTACTTTGAGAAACGCAGTAAATATTAAAAAAAATATTTACATGTTTTAATTGTAAGTAGGAATAGGATACTATCAATGACACTATGAGATTTGGTCCGATATCAACCACACTTTTTGAGGTTTCAATAATACCAATGACGCCCCATCTCATCTACCACACGATTAATAAAATGCTAATTTATCCTTTTAACTAATACTACAAATTTTAAAAGATCAAAATACAGAAAGCCAAATATGAACATCGTACCCACAGATGCCAAAGCCAAATATGCCTTCACAGAGTGAATGATAGAAAGACTTAAATAGCAGAATAAGTGATGTATACTTTCACACATGAACACACTACTAAAAGCCATTTTGCACACTTCAGTTAAGCCTGATACAGGTACACTTTCACTTGTCATTTGAATCACTCATAAGCTAGAGAACTGATGTTTGTCGTGAACTCCGTCGTTTGGCTACAAGAGGAAAGCCGAAGAGTACATGCGTGCACTAAGTCTCACCCATCTTATTCTAATGATGGCCACTTAAATCATGGATCTTAATTGTTTAGTGGACTAATAATTGTAGTACCGGCATAAAATTGGTCGATGAAAGAACATTACTTTCTTACAAGAGCCAAAAACTGGATTACGAATGCAACTAAAGAGAATTCGATTTTTTCCCGCAAGATTAGAGTTAAATTTCTAGAACTACCCCAAGAAAAGAGTAACTGTACAACCTTATCTAAAAGCAGGACATGCAGGCAGGTGCAGCTTATTCCTAATGTCCATCACAGTTGTCAACTGAATCAGTTCAGTAATGAAGCTTGGACGACGGATCCAAACTCCAACAAGTGTCACTATGGAACTTCTCAAAAGAGACGTTAATCTTGCTTCAATGGGTTTCATCGAGCTTGGGAATTTTCTTGTACTCATAATTATCTATGTCAACCTTTTTTTGCAAAGCCTGTAATGGAACATATTCTTTTAACAAAAAAATTCACTCAATATTCCATGTCAAATATAGTAAACATCATGTTACCTTTAGCTCTTCGTCGAGAGAAATCTTTTTGGGCTTATAAGCATCCACAGGTCCTGTTCTCGACAGTGCTTTTCTTGTCTCAATGATTTCCCACTCCTGGTCATCCTTCACTTTAGCAATATCCTTACTAAACGAGAAATTTCACTCCATTAGTACTTTCATATCCACAGAGTTTTCATCAGTAGAACTTGATTCAGAGAACTTACAGATGATGATAAGAAATAATGAAAATATTTACATAGTTGCCAAAACAGTCGCAAGTAATTCTTAAAACTCATCAAAATGCAACAAAAGATGTATGCTAATAATGGGAGAAGGAGACTAACTTACTCCCTAAGTAAGAAGGCCGACCTACGTTATAGTGAAAGTCGAAGCACATCTCTCAAACCAAGTTCCCCAGGATAATTCTTACCTATAGCTGTTACTTGAGATTGATGGCTACAATTCCACTTCATCATCTAAAAAAATTATAAATATCACTTAACATAATAGCATTATGGCCACATAATCTCCATAAACCTTGGCAAGTTCAATTTTTTTGCAATGACCCATGTAAACACCATTACTGCAAAAAACGCTCAGATACCAGGAAGAAGCAACCAATGGGCATAACTCCAACAACTTTTTGGCATAAAAACTTATTTGTTTCATCTTTTGTTTAAGAAGGAAACCAATCGATACCATTGTTATGAGACTGGCAAAGCATACGTTATCACAGAAAGTATAAAATTGAAACCCTGAAACTAATAACAGTCTGCGACCATACTTGTATATAAGTATAATGCAATACAGATAAACTATTGGCGATTTCTATATCACTTCCTACACGCCAAGAAATGCGCATCTATTGAGAAAAAATAGTACTACATCATTTCAACTTTATTCAAAGTCAAGATAGATTCAACATAAAGCCATTCCGATTATATCCAGTTCACATCTCGATCAACATTCCGATTCTCTCAAACTAACCTGCCCTGCAATAGATGGCCGAGTCCAATTGCCCCAAGCACGGTGAGGGAGATCATGGGTAGACCGTATCGAATAAACGGGGATTTCCTCCCCCAACGCCTGAACTTTGGAGCTGAATCCTGAAATGCAGCAGCTTTATTATTATCTATCTTCTTGTTTGGCTGATTTGTAGTCATTTGAACACTACTCATTTTTCCGCTGCAAAAACACAAAAAACAAAACCTTTTTATCATAAGTTTACATCATCAAATATACTAGGGTTAACTAACGCGAATTACATTACATGAGATGATTGAAAATCAAATTAAGACAGAAACGAAACACGTACAAGATTACAAAAATGGACTGTGAGGAACAGAGGTTAGCCGTACACAGTTCCGGCACGGCGGTAGATCTCTGCGCCTTGCAGAAGGGTTATGTGTGTGGGTACTTTATCAAAAAAGTCTCTTATCTTTTAAATAAAATACAAATTTAAAACACGCGTATGTTTTCTTTTTTTATTATTATATTATATATATTGCTTTAGTTCTAACGTTATTGCTTAGTTTTTTTAGTTCTAATTTTATGGCTTAGTTTAAAACAAATACAGATTCATAAATTTACAGAGAAAATTACAAGTTTTATGTATTTACTAGTGATATCCGGAATGAATAGATTTTCCTTTTGAATTTAACTGATGAATTATAAATGTAAGATTTCATTGAAGCTCAAATTAATATTTTTCTTTTCAAATTTATCTAATATTCCTAATAGCTTTTAGTTACAAATTTTGGTATTAGTTTCTAACTATTTGACACAAGAAAAAGGTTAGAAGAGATATATCTTGTTTAATAGTGTTATTCTGGAAATTACTTTTGCAAAAGTGATAGGTTAGAAATATTTTTTTATTAGAATGCTAATTTGGCAATTCATTCAATATGCTACATAAGTATACTTACGGGCTTTTGAAATGAAAAATAGGCCCATTCAAACAAGAAAATTGGGCCGGATACTTATTTATGGGGCATTATATCTATTATAAGAATAAATTTTATAAATGATAGAAGAAAAAAAAAAACTTAAGTCATAAATGAATATCCTAGATGACATGTCGTGAGTAGACTCCCAAAACCTCTCTCTGCAAGCCCTATGCCCCACAGAAACCCACCACACCCGCAACTAGAACCAACACTCTATTAGCAGGGTCAAAGCCAGGATTTTAATTTAGTAGAGGGCAAAATTACATGAATATTATAAAATTATGGCAATACTAAAATATTACAACAACAAAATATATGAGATTTAATACAGACAGAACCTCATTGATTTATCTATTTTCAAGTCTGTATTACAAATGAAAAATAAGTTCCTATTTATAGGAAAGAGCTGGGGGGATTTTGCAAATAGAGTAATTGCAGTATGAGGTTGCAATTAATTATTATGATAGATATTCACATTTCTTAGTATGAAGTAGATTCCTTTCTTCACAACTAAGTTTATAACACTCCGCCTTGAATGTCTATCATAACATGCCTCATTAAAACCTTACTAGGCAAAACTCAGTGGGATAAAAACCATAGTGACGGAACAAGAGCGCATGATCTTGTGAATGAATAAGCTGGAAGAAATTGTCTCGTTAAAAACTTTGCTAAGAAAAACCCAGTGGGAAAAACCTTGCTAAGAAAAACCCAATGGGAAAAACATCAGCAAAGGGAAAATGAGTGCAATGCATATTCACTTCCCCCCCCCCCCCCCCCCCCCCCATACTGATGTAATCTTGTGCACTAATTTCTCAAATACTGATGTAAGCAAAGCTTTTGTGAATAAATCTGCGAGATTATCACTTGAGCAGATTTGGACAACATCGATCTCTTCTTTCTTGTGAAGATCATGAGATACAATCATGTGAGATAGGAAACCGAGAACTAGGGAGATTTGGACGGAAAATTGTGGGATCATTTTTAGTGGCCAGGTGTCATAATATCATTAGTGGAACATGTTTTGGAACAGGGATTTGGAACAGAAGATTTGAGGTGCTTTGGGAGTATTTTTGTCGCTTAACATAAAATTATAAAGAGGTTTGTCTATTTGATTCTAGATAATTCATATATTTGTAACTGTAATCATCAAAAGTAGTAAAAATATTTTGGTTCAGCAGCGCACCCGAACAATAACTTAGCTAGGAGTAAACGATTTTTGTGTGTTGTCTATTAATTTTTGGGTAATTTGCATCCACCTCCCCTGAGGTTTCATACTTTGGCATAGAGCCCCTGAGGTTTCATATTTTGGCATATACCTCCCTGAAGTTTCATTCATTAGCATATACCCCCCTGAAGTTTCAGTTCTCTTGCATATACCCCCCTAAGATTTCAATTCTTTTGCATATACCTCCTTTCCATCCATTGGCCCTTAGTCAACTATCAAAAGTGAGGGTAAATATGTAATTTTTTATTATGAAAACTTATTTATGGTTATCAATATGTTAATTAACTTAAACATAATCCATTTATTCTTGTAGTCAGAATATCCGGATTATGATTTACTTTTAATCATATTTGTCCATTAATATGCATATTTTTCTCTACCAAACAATAATACAATTTGGAGACATATTTTTCTATTCTATATTTTATTTTACATGTGTATCATATTAATAAGATCGATATTTTAATAAAATGTCATTTAATCATATAATCATCAACAATAGCGTATAGGAATAAAATGTTCAGAATTTCTAGTAAAAATGTTGCAAAATTTTCTATACGTGTTAGAAATAAGAAAATGATCATAAGTTATAATTTTTCTAACCGTGTCAATGTTTAACTACTTAATAAACTTCTAAGAAAACTAAATTTGTAAATACACAATTGCTAATGAACTAATATAATTAAAAAATAAATCATGCTTAATTTAGATATTTAGATTATAAGAATAAATGAATTATATCTAAGTTAACTAACATTTTAATAATCATAAATAAGTTTTCATATTTTAAAGTGTAAGAAAATTACATATCTACCCTCACTTTTGATAGTTGATTAGTAGTAAAATGATGGAAGAGAGGTATATGCAAAAGAAACCTCAAGAGATATATGCAAAAGAATTGAAACCTCAGGGGGGTATATGCCCATGAATGAAACTTTAGGAGGGTATATGCCACAATAGGAAACCCTAGAGGGCTATATTCCAAAGTATGAAACCTCAGGGGAGGTAGATGAAAATTACCATTAATTTTCGTTTGAATGTTTGTCCATCGTCGTACTATTGCGTAATATTTTTTTTTTTTTGGGTTTTTGACAATTTACTTCCGTACGTTATGGAAAATCGGCTAAATTACCTCCTTGTGAAAAATAAATAGACAACTTACTTTCTCGTGATTTCAAAAGTTGGCATACCACCTCCTTGTAAACTTTTTAGTGTATTTTTTTATATGTAAAGACCAAAATAACCTTGTTGCTTTAATGATGATTTATTATATGTAATTTTAAATTTGATTCTAACATTTCTTTGGAAAATCATACTTAAAAATATTATAAAACATACATATTATGAAATCATAACTTATTTATAAATTTTAGTTTTTGATTTTACATTTTTTTTTTTGACAAGCTAAAGTATTAAACCAAAGATATACACATATTTGTTGAGAAAAAAAGATATTAGTATCTTTTTAGCCTAAAAAACTGTCCCCGCTCTCAAGTTTGAGCAAGTTAAATACAACTCCCAATACAAGGAGTTAATTGATTTTGGCAATTTACCCCCTGTGTTATGCTAAATTGTCAAATACCTCCCTATATAGAGAGGTGTAGTTCAATTGCTCATACTTGAGAGTGGAGATAATTTTTTTAGGCTAAAAAGACATTTATATCATTTTCTCTCAACAAATATGTATACATTTGGTTTAATACTGTAACTTAAAAAATGTAAAACAAAAACTAAAACTTTTAAATAAGTTATGATTTTATATATGTATGTTTCATAATATTTTTTATATTTTTACTTATAATTTTTCAAAGAAATGTTAGAATCAAATTTGAAATGAATGAAAATAAATAATTAAAAATTACAAGGGTGTTTCGGCCATTAAATATAAAAAATACACTAAAAAATTTACAGGTAGGTGGTGTGCCAAAATTTGAAATCACATAGAGATAATTTGTCTATTTATTTGAGGTAATTTACCATAACACGAAGAGATAAATTGTCAAAAATTTATGAGATAATTTGTTAATTTATTTTTCACGAGAAGTTAATTTTACAATTTAGCATACCACGGCTAAATTGCCGAAACCTCCTTTTGTTTTCTTGAAAGCACACATTAAAATCTACATGTATACGTCGTACCGCGTAAACAACAGTTGAAAAATGTAATAAAAGAAGAGAACAAATAGCGGTGGGGGTGGTGTAGGGGGTGGGGTGGACCCGTGCAGAGGATGAGTACAAGACAGCTTGCAATGAAGCATGAATTTCACCTACCATTTTTCCTTTTTAGCCTCACAAACTTAATTTCTCTTACATCAAAATCATATTAATTAAATCTCCTTATATATATATGTATATATATATACATATACCTCTGCTTCTATAATAGTGACATTAGACATTTTTGTAGTATTAGTACTCAAAAATAGTTGTAGTTGGTCTTTGGACTATTGGAATTTTGACTGTGGAGTTAAGAACAGGTTTGCTATGCATTTTTTGGAAAATTTTCTTCTAGTTTCGTACTTGAAATGCATGATTAATGAATGGGGTTTCTCTTTTTTCAGCATTATTGTCGTTTTCTTTCTCCATTTTGTGCAACAAATATTCCTGCAAAATAATGATCTATTTTGTCTTGTCCCTTCTTGCTCCAAGATAAATGGAGATTTTTGAGTCTTTATGAGCATCCTTTTTTTTTTTGTCCAAATGAGCATATATTTTGATTTCATTACAAATTCAAGTCCACATTTTTTTTTTACATTTTTGGTTTCTTGGAGTTAATTCACATGATAAACGTGATCTTCCCTTGAAATGTTTCACTTTTGATTTTGTCCTTATTTATTTCTACTTACTATTTCCTCAACAATATTCTTTTACAAGAATATAAGAGTACTGCAAAATTCAGTTTTGCACTCTTTACAGCTCTCTCGATTTTGTGTTCCAAAGTTTTAACTTTCAAATAAATTAAAGGGCTCAGGTTTTGTTCTTTAACTCTGCACATATATGGCATAAGCACCCTCCCCTGTAAAAAAAAAGAAAAAGAAAATGTCATTGTTACGTTTAATGTATAATGTGAGTGTTCTTTTATTGTAATTCTCAAATATTTCAAGAACTTCTTTAGCTGCATTAGATTGTACATTGTAGCGGTTTCTTGTGAACCATAATCCAAAATTGCTTTGGTCAGAAATTCTCAACATTTTTTGCTAATATGCGCCGTTCTAGCTAGCAAGCACCGCCACCGCACCGCTCCACCTCTTGCGCAAGATAGCATCACCCCCTTGTAGAACTCATTATTATAACACCACATATGCTCTTGTTACTTGTATTTAGTCTCTTTGCCATGTACATTGTTTGTGTATGCTTTTTAAACTTTTGTCTAAACTTTTGTGGTTTGTTTTGTTTTCAGGCAATTTTTGTAAGTATAGTGTAGATCGTTAGAAAAGATGGTGCCTAATTTCGTGGATGAAGTCGACTGCGGAAACTTCTTTGATCAAATTGATGACTTGATCGAATTTCCCCCTGATGTTGATGAATGTGAAGGTGGCAATTTGGTTGACTCTGGTGATTGCGGTGGTAATTTTCCCAGCATGTGGAACGATGCGTTACCTGATTCTGACCCCCTTTTAACCGGTGGTAACGGAAATGTCGAGTCCGACCTCTTGTCCGAGCTTTTTGGTCCGGTGAGCAATCACTAATTCTTCATAATTCCCAGATATTGTGTTTGAAATCTTGTTTACAACGTTCATAGACAGTACTGTCGGTGCTATTTGTGCAAGTTGGTACCTGTCTCAAATCTTTCATATTATGGCAAAGTGGTTGCTAAAGAAATTAAGTTTTTGGCAAAGGGTCTTAATTTGTTGGGGAGGTGGGGTTTGTTAGGTTCATTGAGGGGCTCAAATCTGGACTAATCATCTGTCTAATGTGATGGGATAAAGAAAGTCTCAAAGAGAAGTCCAAATGATTGTCATGGCCTTGTGAAAATTTGAACTTTTTTATGAAGGGTGCACCTGCATTATAGTGATGTAAATCTGCTACATTCATTACATTTTGAAGATGGTGTTAGAACATGTTCTCTTTTGCTCTATGAATTCCGATGAGAAACTGCGTTTGTGTTTTCCAAATTATAGAAAAACACTCCATGAAGAAGATTTATAGCGATAAATTTACCTTTCTTGCCGCGACTGTTAAGTAAATATACAGGATGCATATAGTCTTCATCTAATTCTTTTGTTGTTTCATCTTATTTCTCTCTTTAGTGCGATGATAATGTGCAGCTGGAGTGGCTTTCGACATTTCTGGAGAGTTCGTTTTCAAGTGGAGGGACGACCCCTGGAAAAGAGAACACGTTTGCCAGCAACGGACCCTCACAAAACCAATTCCAAGCCTCAAGTCCAATTTCAGTGCTAGAAAGCAGCAGCAACAACAATGGTCATGGCCCCCATCGTGCTCGAACCAAGAGACCCCGCCCCACAACATTTGGCCCCCGACTCATCTCTGCTTCATTCTCCTCTATGGACAATCTCCTACAAGCCGAGAACTTTGCTGAGTCGACACCTACGAAGAAGTTTCCAAAAGTTGCAAGAGAGGAATCAATGAAAAAGAAAAATAAAATGACATTTGGACGAGATGCTACAGAGAGTAATCACGAGAAATATCCAGTTCAAGAAGTACGTAGATGCAAGCATTGCGGAATAACGAAGACTCCCCAATGGAGGTCGGGCCCAATGGGGCCAAAAACGCTATGCAATGCTTGCGGTGTTCGCCACAAGTCTGGTCGACTTTTCCCCGAATACCGTCCTGCCGCAAGCCCTACGTTTGTTCCATCTTTGCACTCAAACTCCCACAAGAAAGTTCTTGAGATTAGGAGCAAGGTCGAGCCCATGAAGTCTGAGTTTGTTCCAACCTTTTCACCGTAGTGCTAGGATGAACAAAGAGTAGAGAATTTTCCCTAGTTGGATATACGTCTTGTTTAGTTTTCCATTTCATGCTATTCTCCACTTTTCCATATCTTTGTTTGATTGGTATTTTGTACAGTTGATGTTTAGAAGTTGGAGTTAGGTACTTAAGTTTTTAAGGCCCTTCAGAAAAGATTATAGCTTTGAGATCTTATCTATTACTTATGGCTTCTTTTCATGCCTTAATCCCTGGGAATTCTTTTGCAGTTGATATATTTGGTAGGGATAATGAATGCAATTTCTTTGCTCTCTGTGTATATTTTTCTATTCTCTCCTATATTATTCTCTAGTCTTTGTTTTTGAAATCTTACCAATACTACTAAGGAATGGGGTTATTAGTTTGAAAACTTTGCTGCTTGATATTAAATGTCTTGGATTGGGTCAGCTTGGGGCCGATTTAACTTGTGAACAGCGCCTTATCCAATCCAAATCGCCCCTAAAAACCATCCACTAAAAAAAGCGATTTCAACCATTGTGAATCGATTAAGAACTATCAATCTTCGGCAGTTGCAACTTGCAAACTCTTCTCAAAAAGTAAGCTAAAGTAGCAAAACTATGCTTAAATGATAAATCATAAGTTGAGGGTGTTAAAAAAAAGTTCAAAGCTCACAGAAAAACTATATTTTAGTGTTTGCAAAAAAAAAAAAAAAAAAAAGTCCTTTTGTGATTATCTTATAAATTGATTAAACTATCCTCAACTAATGCATTTAGTGTTATCCAAATTTTTAATTATCAACAATTATGAATTAAACTATGTTTTTCTATGATAAGTGCTAAAATAATTACGTGACTTGTACTACAATTTTTATGATGATAAGGCTTAAAATAAATTTTGTTAAATTGTACCCAAAGATTATGATGAAGTGCTTAACAAAATTATATCAAAAATCTATTTTCAAACTAAGAATAACACGAAAGTAAGTATAGCAATTTTCTCACACTAATTTGGTTAAGAAAAAAGAAGGCCATAGTGAAAATTTCATCAATTAAGTTGATAAAATATACATAAGTCAAAACGGCTAAAATAATATCTAGTCAAGTCAATTCAAAATATCATTCGGAATAATCACATAAGTGAGTGATAATAGAAAACAAAAAATAACTTGATACATGGTACGCCAATTCTTCCAAAAGCCAGTGAAGTGCATTTATCATCCCTGACTCTATCCATCTCACTGTCGTTAGAATCAACTTGACCGGAAATTTATCACTATCATCCCCGTGATTTGGAATGGACTCTGGATTGCGGCCAAATCACTTTTACGAATAAAGTTATGAATTGTCATCGTAGGAGATACAAGAGCGATTTGATCTTTCCAGAAGTAATTAATTGGAATCTCGATTATAATTTCTAACCGAGCTTTTCAACACCCAAATGTCCGTTCAATTGTCGTAAGCAAAGATGAGTGAACATGGTTAAACAGTTCAAAGTGATTATTACATACAGATGCACGTTGAAAGTCCGAAAGATGATACTTTTGACCTTTGGATCGAGGTAAATATTCATTTATATTAGGGTAACCAGTATCCACTAGATAGTGTTTGCCTATTAAAATATAAATATTAGTAAATAATTTAACAAATATCTAAAAGTCACAATATATATTGATGTGGGGTATTTTCGTCTGGATACGTGTCCGCTCTCCAACACTCCACGTCAGACTGCTTTAGTTCCTGCTGGATGCTTAAGCAGCTTTTGAGTTCAGAAGCTGCACTCAACACCACACGTAAACTAAGCCGGTGCCTCCTCCGGTGAAGGCACTCCGACGCTCAAGTCAGATAGGTCGGAATTTGAGGTATTGTCGTCGAAGACAATAGCTCGAAATTATAGCTCGAAATTACTCAAATAGGTCGAATTTGAGCTTTATAGGTCGAATTAGCACACCTCGAAATGGTATTGAGAACCGTGATGAGGAAACCCGAATAGATCGAATTACCCTCAAATAGCTCGAAATACACTCTATATAGATCGAACAAGAGCTATTGCAATATAGCTCGAATTATTGCTCTATAGCTCGAATTCGATGTATATAGCTCGAAATTAAATGCTAGAAAATAAAAACGTACCTTAGAATGAGGCATGGGACCCCCTTATATAGTAATAAGAGTCCTTATTCGTCTAAAAGTGCAATCCAAGTAGAACTATGACTCAAAATAGGTCGAACTAGAGCTATTTTGAAATAGCTCGAATTGGGCCTTCAAATAGGTCGAATTGGGCCTCAAAAATAGGTCGAATTTGGGCCCATATAGCTCGAACTGGACTCCTGGGCCTCAAATAGATCGGACTTTAGCCCATATAGCTCGAATTGGGCTTTTGGGCCTTCAAATAGATCTTATTTGAGCCCATATAGCTCGGATTGGGCTTGTATAGCTCGAATCGGGCCTTTTCGGGCCCAAATTGATCTCGCTTGGGCTCGATTTGGGCCTACTTGGGCCAATTTCCGAGTTTTGCCTTGAATTGTAATTTTGCATTAAAAAATAATGATGTGTTGTCGTGGCATAATATGTCCCGAAATACGTTCGTGTATTGTATCGGATATTATGACGTGGCGGTACCGAAATATGGTACATCATATACATATATAAAATATCTCGAATTTGGTGGAGGCTTAAGAAACTATTTCGGAGGGTCTCTTATTGTATCATAGAAAATACGAGTATCAGGTGCACTACCTTACCAACCAGCCAAAACAAAGGTAAAACACATGTTAAGATAACGTGCAATCATAATATTTTTGGGTTGGCTCTCCTTTTCTACCAATATAAAGTGTTTGATCTTCCTTTGGGAACTTAGCTTTTATATGAGTCGTCTATTTCTCCAAATACAATCCTGTGATTTTTTCCTATATAAAAACAAGTTATATGATGCAAGATGTATACCTAGTCACTATAATATTTTAATACGACTACCTTAAAATATGGATAATATCTTGAATTATATCTGATGCAGTCGTGTGTTACTGTGCTGTCTCAAAATAGCTGCACCCAATCAATTGTCATCCACGTACAAGCTCTTAAAACTCTATAAAAGGATCGACTGATGGTGTCACTTGGCCATTGAAGAGTCTCGTGCATTTGTGTATTTCCGTCCCTAACTCCCACAATCATAACGAAAGTAGCTAATTGTTCTTCAACAGTTACATATTTCATGGGTATAAGTCCGTAATTATCCAATAAAAGTCTGCATAACTCATAAAAGACTTCAATTTTCATCCTAAAAATCTCACGGCATCTACGACCATGCCCATTTAAAAGATCCATCAATGCAGCCCAATCAGGATACGGCCTAGTACGACATAGAATTTTATGTCAATAGTTCTCGTAATAAACCATTACTCAAACTGCTATGGCACTTAAGATCAAAATTTCTTCTCAACAATAGTTGAGCATGATATTTCTTGTTCGTCTTCGCTACTTGTGTCATCCAATCATCCACTCATCTTCGAGTTGCTTACATCCAAAATTGAGTCTAAATCAAAGTTGTCCATTCAGTTTATATTTTTAAATGAAACAATGACTAATAGAGAAAATATTAAATTAACATTCAATTTATAACTAAATACGCTAGAAACATCAAAGTAAACTAAAAAAAAAATATTATAAATACAAAATAAGAAAATATTCAAGCAGCATAATTTAAGCAACACGATGGTTGTCTAATTAATCAGAAAAAAGAACAAAGAACCAATCCTGTCATGATTTCATTGCAAATTAGTACATATTAAATTCACTAATGCAATCAAGTCTAAATTAATAAAATATGAGCAAACAACTAGAGTAAGCATTTTCTTCGTAACGTCTCCCCTCACGAGATGGTTTACGGTCTAAGTCTTCATCCACATGTTCCTCAAGCCACTTCACTCGAAATTGATCTTTTTTTATCTCTATAAACAATTATCTGATGGGCGGTTTAAGAAACAATCAAGTAGCATACATCCATAGCTTCCCACTTTCTTCTACTTCAGGCATCTTCTCTAATATATATCTCAAGGCAATCCTCAATAGTGAACCGGCTTTCATAAGTTGGTGGTGGTGCAGATCTTGTTTTCATTAAATTTGCAATTTGCTCGATTGATTTTGCAACTTTTTCTGCGGATGTGACTTTCTTTGCCTTTTTTTTTTGTTGATGAATTGGCATGGTAAATTCATTACCACGTTTTTCACGTTTCTCATGTCACCAACATTAATATAATCTCTTGTTTGATTAATATCAATATCGAAAAGTGAACCATTATTTGACTCATCAACAAGGTTGGTCGTGAGATTGCTTCGTGGCTCATCCTTCATATGTGGTGGAGCCAAACTTGAGCTTGGAGAATATGCATTGTTACCATTTGAAGCAAATAACATTTTTTTTTTCATTAAGCATATTATAGGATCCCTGTTTTTTGAACTTTACTGTTTCAGGAATCACCTACATTTAGTTTTACCCACTAATATATTAATGGAGGCATGCAAAGCAATAATAAGAGAAAATGAGAAATTCCTTAACTTTCTCTGTTACCATTCTGGACTTGTAAGAACTGTACCTCACTCATTTTTCCAACCTAGTACAGTTTCATTGTGGAAAAGGCTTTTTTATACACCAAATTCTCTTTTTAATGTATCCCAACAATTTTCAACTAAATGGGATTACAGTTACTTTGGGATAAGTTAACAAACTTTTACGCAACCTGTCCTAACCAACTTTGCTAAAGTGCCTACCTAGGCATTTTCCAGCCATTAGCTCATCAACACGTAGTTTAATAAATATCATTGTAGTGTTCACATCCCAATTAGTCTTCTCTGAAGTCTTACATCATTTCCCTTAGATTTTTTACTAGTGTCTATAGTTGGGTATGATATTTGAGAATGTGGTGGTACGAGAATATAAAGTTTATATTTGATCCTCTTGAATCTCATTCATTTGGGAGTCAATAGCTACATGAAACAGGACAAATATAGTAAATTGAAAAAAATCACCTAATTTTCTTTGAACCAAGAGGGTGGAGGATTGTTGACAGACTTTGGGGGAACTGGTTCCATGATCTTCAAATCTACCAACTTTTTAAATATTTGTGACGAGGGCTCTGACAAAGGGGTGAATTCTCTTCTCTGCCTCCGGTTGCGTGCTTGATTGTTCGTTGCAGGTTGAAAATAAGACAAAAACTCTGTTAAACTTGAATTTAATGATTGAATGAATTTATTCCCTAAGATTAAAGCAAACTAAAGAAACACATAATATTAGGCTGGCAATATTGCCAGCGCCTAAAATATTGTTAACAGAGCATGTTAGGACAGAGAGAGCCAACAATTAGGGAGATACTAATTCATAGTTCAAAGTGAGAACAATACATTAGTAGGCTTGACACCACTTCTTAACCCAAAACCTTAAGGTATTAGGTCTATGGATCATTCCCACTAATAAACCACTCACTTTACTCATTCTTTTCCAATGTGGGGCAATTGCACACTTGATTTTTAATAATCTCCCCCTCAAGTGTGAATCCTTCCATAATTTAACCTGCTCTCCCCATGGAGTGGAAATTCTAGAGTGCACTCCAAGAGCCACGCTACACCACGTAGTCCATTCTTATCCGGAGTTCGCACCTCCATGACCGCCCCCAACAACCTTGGCTCTGATACCAATTGTTAAGACCGGGACAACCAACAATTAGAGAGATATTAAACCATAGGCCAAAGTGAGAATACATATTAATGGGCTTGACACCACATCTTGACCCAAAACCTTATTTGTTAGGACCGGGAGAACCAACAATTAGGGAGATATTAATCCATGGGTCAAAGTGATAACACACATTAATGAGCTTGACACCACATTTTGACCGAAAACCTTAAGGTATTAAGTTTATGGACCATTTCCACTAATAAACTACTCACTTTGCTCATTATTTCTCAATGTGGGACAATTGCACCCTTGATTTCTAATAGAGCAATTATATTAAACTCTCTGAGTTGCTCTTGTCAATCAAACTCAATAAAAGCTAAGTGTTCAATCTTCCTTCATGTTCTTATTTTCTTAATTAATTGCTCTTACATAATGGAAACTTAATCGATTGTGTCATAACTACATATTTATTTATTCTCTCACTTTAACAAAACTTTTTTTTTCAAGCCAGTAGAATTTGTGAAGAAAAATGCTTTCCTGAAGGTTTGTACACTTATATCCCGTCCCATCCCTTTGCAAAATAAAATCACATAATCGACAACTGGAGGAGCAGGTGATTTGTTACGTTTATGTGATACTGTGTAGTTCTACTCTAGATTCCCTTCTTTCTTTATAAGTTATTATGATGAAAGTTTCTTACAAATTAAACCGCCAATATTATGGAAATAGAAAATTTGCTCATATATTTAACAAAACAACTGTATTATAATTTTGTAGAACATTTTACTGGATTTCATATATATAATAAAAAATATTTTTTGGGCATTGTTTTATACACAATGAATAAGAACTCAATGATGTTCAAAATGAGGTTTGTCAAAAATATGGGTTATATTATAGTATAATATATCTACTTATTTTTTAATTAATATTTTGATTATTGATGACGCATACTCTCCCTCCTAGGATCGTACCCGTCCAAGTGGCCTAATCCTCAAACCCTAGCCTATCTCACGACCCCTTCTTGAATTCCCGACCCTAGTAAGTATTATAATTATATAATCTGTCTCGCCCACCCCTCGTTGGATCAACGAGGGGGGGTCGTATTTTACACGTGCAGGAAAGCCGTCCTTAGCCGCTAAGCAAAGGCCACCGCACCCTCTGGCCAATCAGAGCAGGCAGCTGACATCAGCACCAGCGTCATTCTCCACTATCTAAGTGCGTTGTCGCCCTCTCGGGGCTCTACCGTCCTGCTTCCCCAATTAAGAGCGAGGGATCGGAGATTATAGTATATAAGTGGAGCACGACATGCACCGAGGGTAACATGCAGACACCACGTGCCCAACTCTACAAACCTACTCGGGCATCACGTGCTTATTTTGACAAGACTCTCAAGCACCACGTGCCCTACTCTACGAAGATACGTAAGTACTCTATTACCCTCGAAATTAACATACATGCCGACACGTGCCCCTGATAAGATTACATCTATACCCTCCCCTCGCCCTATAAATAGGGAAGCAGGCAGGTCATAAAGGCATGCTGAATCCTCAATCCAAGCAAGCATACAGCTAAAAGCCACACCTATAGAGAGAAATAGCGAGAGCAAGCGAGCACGGTCGGAAGAGCGCGAGCTCTAGTAGCAGAGGATCGAAGGGAGATCGTACGAACAAAGTGAGAGCCCCTACGGGTCGCGAAAGAGATCAGCAGGAGCCCTCCAACGAGCTCCCAGCGCTCCCTCTCCAAGAGCTTGCCGGGTCCAGGGTCATCTTAGGTCAGGACCGGCGTGCGAACCGCCTCGGTGACGAGCATGGCAATCCGGGGGCGTCATCAGTGGCACCGTTTGTGAGAACGTCATTAGAGTCCTTGAGGTAGCCTAAGTAATGAGCCTGGATTCGGTAAGTTCTCATTTTGTAAGTAGTGTTGTTAGCTTTCAATACCCTACCCGTATACTTTCCCAAGCTGTTATGGCCATTTCCCCTCAAAACTCCGGTGAGTCTATTTCCTCCACGCCCGAGGGCCCGAGCATGCACGATTACGAATCCCCGAATCGGGGGAAACTCTCGACGAAGGAGCTTCCACCGAAGTTCACCTGACCATGAGCGAGTTGGATCACTTGTTGGAGACTGTCGCGGAGTGAGGAGCCCGACGGGTGCAGCAGCAGGAGGCCCGTGCCAGAAGAAGATGGGTGCCACCTCCCCCCAACACCAGTACGCGTATTAATGGAAACATACGCGCGGGATCCGAACCTCGACGGTCGAGAACAGAGGCGGAACATACTTGTAGCTCAGGTGAACGACCCGGCGGAAGTCACCGCAATGGGACATACCGCCCATTCCCAGGTATGGTTAATAACAACCAGCAATTTATGGATATGATGTCTGAGTTGAAAAGGGAGGTGCAAGCCCTAAAAAGAGATCGAGATGGAACTACAGAAGAAGATGAGAAGGGCAGCCCCTTTGCTCCCCACATACTGGCCCCCGAGATCCCGGTGTCCATGCGTATGTCTAATCCCGTGGTCTACACTAGAGACCGCAATGCCAGAGACCCTTGAGATCATATCAACCAGTTCCTGGCAGTGATGGATATACTGAGCGCCCCTGATCACGCTTTGTGCTGGATTTTTCGATCCTATGTGACGGGGATGGCGCAAATGGATATACTGAGCGCCCCTGATCACGCTTTGTGCCGGATTTTCTGATCCTATCTGACGGGGATGGCGCAAGCTTGGTTCTCCCAGTTGTCCAAAGGATCCATCCAAAGTTTCGATGATCTCCGAGAGCTGTTTGTGCGACAGTTTGCATGCAACCGTCGATACCCAAAAACTGTTGGGCACCTAATGACGATGGTTCAAGCTGAAGGAGAAAGCCTCCAGGAATACATGCGAAGATTTGCTAGTGATTGATGTAAGGCACGTGGATCCCCATATCCTCTCTGAGTTTATAGCACAAGGTACCGGATCTGTAGAATTCGCCGACTTCCTGGTGGGCGTCCTGCCCGAACCCTAGAGGAGCTCATGCAAAGAGCTGAGAGGTACATGCTGCTAGAGGATACGCTACCTCTCATCATGTCTTCGAAGATGATATCTGAGACCAATTGTATATGTTCTAACCTAAGCAAATCAGTAAGTGATCACATGCATGTGAACATCAACATTCTATAAGTAAAGCTCCTATACCTTCGTTTAATTTGTAGCAGAGTAAAGAATCAAACATATTTGAGAAACATTCATGATAGTTATATGCATTATTTGGAATTTCTTTTACTGACAATTAACAAGTTACAGCCTATAAATTCAAACACACTCTTATCTTTGACTCACTCATCATCCACTCTCCAAAGCATGGCTAAATTGTTTTTTGTTGTTAGTTTTGTAATTCTTATTACTTCAGTACACTTTAGCATCAACAAAGAGACTGACTCCGATGTCGGCAATCATGAAATTGTGTACAACGCAACTGTGTCCAAAACAAGAGTATGAGCGCATCGCTCAATCATTGATGCGCTAGCTACTGCTCCGGCTCTCAGCATTTCATGGTACTACATCCATATCGAGAGTGGATCGTACAATGAAAGGCTTGAGATCTGGGACAATCGCACAAACATGGTTTTCATTGGCGATGTAGCATCATCCACGAAGATCTCGTGGAACCGTCGTGCTCCAAAATACTCAACTACTGACTCCACGACGATTAGTAAGTATTTCGTTCTTCATAAACTCAGTTTTCAATTTAATCATCCTCTTAATGCTAGCTGCGTTTGTTGCATGAAAAATATTATAAGAAGTTAATGAATTCTGTGGCTTTTATGAAAAGATGACAAATTGGAAGGAAATACTTATGTTGTTTTCTATGCATGTTATCCTGTTCTATTTTTTCAAAGCACTCATTCTCAAAGACATGCTTTCTGTGAATAAAACCATGAAACCAAGATGATTCAAAGCAGACTAACATAGGATAATGTTAGTCTGCTTTGAATTAGGATAACACACTACAACAAATTATGCTTTTCACGATGGTTTTTTACCATCGTAAATATTAAAAAATCGTCGAGAATATTTTTTGCGATGGTTTTTGAACCGTCACACAAGTGTTGTTAATACGGGTGTCATATATAAAATTACATGTATTTATCAAACTAGTTTTGAATATTTACTTTGTCTGTGGAGTTCCCCGTTGAACGTGGGCATTATTGGTTTGCTTTTTCGAAGCGTTCTTTTTTTTAGAGATTATCTTTCGTGGTTGAAGCATGATGTTTTTGTGACGTGTTGTTATTGTTTGTGTTGTATGTGGCTGCTATTATGATGTTATGTGTATTAACATTTTTGGGTAAAATTTTGTTTGGCAGCTAACTTGAAATGGAAGCATCACAGACTACCCGGGATACCGTGAGACCATTCCGAAAATAAAGTGTCTGCAGACGTGTGTGGACTAGGCCTGAGGAAGAAGCATTGATTGTGGGTTTGAAAGAGCTGATAGGCCACAGATAGAAGTGCGAAAACGGCTTTCGGCCTGGGTACTTGGATCAGTTGGAGGAGTCCATGCACAAGATTTTCCCTGGAACAGACCTCACTGGAGCAAAACACATCAATTCCAAACTCACTGTGTGGAAAAAAGTGTACAGCCAAGTGCGTGACATGCGGTGAACGAGTGGCTTTGGGTTTGATGAGTCGAGGCGGATGGTAACCGTACCAAATGCCGTTTGGGATTCATACGTCAAGGTTAGTTTTAAATGGTCATTGTTAAATAAGTTATTTATGTATATGTATAGTTCAAGTTAAACACGTCCACGAAAATTAATAGAGTATAGCAAGAATACTAGAGGTTTGTTCGTTGTTTACCTCCCCACATCGTTTAACCTTCCTATTGACTTCGTATCTTTAAGCTTTAGTACCAAGCATTCCTACATTTTTTTTCGTTCAAAGATACACACGGACGTGAAGAACATGCGTTACCATGCCTTTTCATTTTACGAGCAGTGGTGTGGCATCTTTGAAAAAGACCGCGCGACAGGAGAATTGGCTCGGCAAGTTGAAGACGCAATTCTAGAACTGGAGCAGCATCGCGATGATGATCGTGATGTTTTCGTCGATGGCGTTGTGGGGTCTAAGAAAAAGAAGACGGGTAATGAGTTTGAGGGTGAATCAAGCGATGTTTGTGACCGTATGAGCGGTAAGGTAGTTGAAGGGGAAGTCTTGTATGACAAACTTGTTGACAAGACAAATGGGATAACTGGGGCTAAATCATCGGGAAAGCAGAAAACCACAGGTGGAACGTCGAAGTCCACAAAATACAAGCGTCATAAGTCCTTGGAACCAACTTCGGCATACCCTTTGATTTATTTGCTTGGTTCTTTCTTTGAGAAACAAGATAGCACCCTAGAGTCGGCTGCTAGCAGAATTGGTCGAAGACTGGATATGGGAGCAGAGAAGGCAAATGTTGTGTTCAAAATCGTTAATGCCATGACCATCCTCCAAGAGACATGCGTATTGGTGTTGCTCAAAAGATTATGAAGGATGAGCAACAAATGAACTTCTTTATCACCACTGATGTTGATTCACAATTAACATTTGTGCAGACGATTTTAGAAGACAATTGATTTTGATTGCAAAAGGGATGCAGTTTGTTTTGCGTAGCTGAACACCAACTATTAAGTCGAGAGACACTGTGGGTCAGTACTACCATCTGTGTTTTCCATCTTAATATTATTTTGGGTGTATATGTATGCCAAAAACAGATTGCGGCGCTGCACCCTTTGAATGTTTTTCGTTTGATGACAATGGTTTTCATTTCGACTTGTTTTGTTTGTGTGGCAGATGTTTTAAACATTATCAAGCGATGTTTATGTTGTTAAACTGGATGCTTCTTTACATGAGTCAAAATTGGTATGATATATTATCCATTGTTTAAAACTCATGGATGGTTGTTTTCGCAAAACGCATTATTTGGTTCATTGTTTATAACGAGTTTATATTTGTTGTATGAGTCTATGTTTTGCACCTCATCTTACATTGTGATGTAGTCGGGTTTCGATCTTTTCCCAACTATTACTTTGACACTGGAATTTAATAGTTGTTGAGCGATAATGCTGCTTCGTTCATTGGTTAATGTTTGCTTAAGGCAAAGAACTACGTCGTCAATCCAACCAATCATGGTCGTCACACATTTGCACATCAATTCAACCCATGTTGTATGCTACATAACAAACGGGGCTAAACAACATGGCTGCTACAATCCACAATATCTAATGGATGCGTGGGTGATGGAATAAAACAAACCAACACAAATTCCATCTACTAATGCCCCGGTCCAACAAAATACAATATATATTCGTCATTATCCTAAAATTTAAAATAGCAATGCTACAAGTAAATTGGAAGCGATCACACAGTGGCAACACTGTCACCGCCTGCCCTCACACCACGCCCATTCATATTTTAGCATAGAGTTAAGTCTCTTACCGCCTCTTCAATCATATTATGTCCACTCTCTGTTGGGTACTCATCGTCCCCCGCAATGAACTTGTCCTTAGTTAACGGAATTCTGACTAGCATCATCCTCGTCCACCCCTTACATGTCATCCCACCAGTCATTGAAGGAGTGGTCATTATAAACGTAAGAGTAAGCTTTACGAGGTAGGACCATTATAGCTTCAGCTGCGTCATCAACCGATTGAACATCAACTTCCTCAACAGCAACAATGAAAGGCTCAACCAATTTGAGGTCGCTCGTCAAATCAATAACGTCAGCCTCGTTGAACAGGGGAACTGAGTGTGGTGGGTCGAATATGATGCATAGAGCGTCCCTCTCTGGCTCGCCACGATAGATATACGCCTCGGCTAGCCTGTAGTGCTGGACAAAATAGTTAGGATTGCGTTACAACATAATTTAAAGTGATAAATAGACAACTACTGAAAATATAGAATGCAAACTAGAAAAAATAATTGTTTAAGTATATTCATTTAATTTGAAATGCGTAGAAGACGGGCTGAAACAGAGGAATGGTGTAGGTTAATAAAAATATTGGCACCTAACCAACATCTCTATGCAATTCACTAAATTATGGGCCTTCCCTAAATACTAGTCAACTGTATTGAAGAGCAAAAAGGGGAAAGGTTTCACACAGATTGAGATCCACCCAACATATAAACGAGTACTCGAAGTCATGCAAAATGGTATGGGTTTTTACACAACTATCTGGGGCAAAGATTTTGCAATTACTACGAGAAATACACAAGTATGGATCATGTTTCAAAAATTTGAGGTCACCCTTTTTACACAGACAAATCGTGTTCATATAACGCCCAGCAACACAAATTTCACAATCTAACCACATGTCCAACATGGCTCGTGCAATTACTTTATCACAATTGAGCACATACCATTATCATGCTTACCAACAAATAAACCCTCACCAAAATCTAACACAACAATAGGCCACGACCAACATAATAAATTCAAGTGGTGCGCATAACTTGAGATCTCAATCTAAAATCCATCCGAATTTTAGTAACACGAAGCCTTAGCTCTCCATTCGAACACATTGTAAAGGTTGGGAGAACATAAGATAGTACTTGCCCTGTTACTTCCGACGCTCGAGTTCATCGACACACTTCCCTCTTCTTCAGCACCCATCCACCCGGCCTACAACACGAGATACAATCCTCCTGGGACCCCATGGATTAGTAATACGTCTTGTAGTCTGGCGTAAAATGCATTTGGCAAAGTACTAATGTACCCCTTAATTATTTGTGATCTTCTGTTTATACCCTTCTGTGAGGTAAGCAAGTATACCACTTGATCTCATCGAAAAATTGTATAGGGAAGTGGTACTCGCAATCCCCCGGTTGAAGCTTGAGGAACGTGTTTCCCATATTTATTTGTTCATATTTTGGGTTGCTATTTTGTCTTGCTGGTAACACAACTTTTTGTTCCTCAGCATGTAGTATTTTGTTGATAATTTTGTTTGATGCAAAAGATTTGTTATTACGAGAATTGGACGTCTATCGCTATTCTACATGAATCCACAAAAAAATTGAAAATCCAAGATATCAGCGCTTATTAAAGATGGGAAGATGAAACTATATGGCTAAATTTTATTGGCCTTCGAAATGGAGGAGGCAAACAAAGGTGAAAGGCTAGGTTCGTTCAAACCCTAACACAAAGAGACAAAATTTGTAACGGGTTCTTGTTTTCTAAATGAGGGTAAATGCGTAAAGCAACCTAAATTTTGGACTTGTGTGTTCCATCTTCACTGTTAAGAAGTTCCCCACATCGCTTGAAAAAGAGCATGGATTTGTGTTTATAAAGAGAAGTTCCATCTCCACTTAATAAGGTGTTTTAAGGGGAGAAATAAATGAGCTTCAATTTCTATTATGGTATCAGAGCCTACCCAAGACGTATGATGGGCTTGCGACCTACCCATGTGATGCGACCGAAGTTAATACCAGTCCACACGTGAGGGGGCGTGTTAATGAGTGTCCCACATCACTATGGAAAAAGCGTGGACTTGTGTTTATAAAGAGAAGTTCCATCTACACTTAATAAGGCTTTTTAGGGAAAATATGAGAGGTCCATAATTTCTACATATTTCACCTTAAAAGGCCTTATTATGTGGGGATGGAACTTTTCTTTATGTACACAAGTCCAGGCTCTTTTCCAAGCGACGTGGGACACTCCTTAACATGCCCCTTCACGTGTGGACCAGTATTAACTTCGGTCCCATCACGTGTGGAGGTCGCAAGCCCATCATACGTCTTAGGTAGGCTTTGATACCATAATAAAGTGTGAAGCCCATTTATTTCTCTCCTTAAAAGGCCTTATTAAGTGGAGATGGAACTTCTCTTTATACACACAAGTTCACGCTCTTTCCCAAGTAATGTAGGACACTCCTTAACACGCCCCCTCATGTGGGCCGGTATTAACTTCGATTCCATCACGTGGGTTCAACATCGCTTGGAAAAGAGCCTAGACTTGTGTTTATAAAGAGAAGTTTCATCTCCACTTAATAAGGCCTTTTAAGGGGAGAAATAAATGGGCTTCAAATTTATATTATGGTATCAGAGCCTACCCAAGACGTATGATGGGCTTGCAACCTACCCACGGGAGGGAAACGCAGTTAATACCGGCCCACACGTGAGGGAGCGTGTTAAAGAGTGTGCCACATCGTTTGTGAAAGAACCTGGACTTGTGTTTATAAAGAGAAGTTTCATCTCCACTTAATAAGGTCTTTTAGGGAGAAATATCAAAGCCCCTAAAAAATAATATATAAAAAAAAAAGTCTTGATTTACCACATAAATGATTCAACCATCTTTATGTACATGTGTGTCATGTATATGTATGTGCGCATAGGCATTTGTTTATTATATTAGATTTCTAAAGCCAATACTACATCTAATATTCGATAACTAAAGCCATCTACTCTAATGGTAGTATTCTTGTGGTGATGATCTATTTGTCAAATGCGCAAGTTGTTTATCATGTTATATCATTTTAAATTATACAAAACTAATTTCATAAAAAAAAAAATACTGGCAAAACTAAGACTAAACTATTTTTAATTAAAAGACATCAAAATATTAGGGTGCTATTACACTGTAGTGATTCCATAAGATACTATTACGTCATTATATACACACATGACACACCTAAAATCAAGACGTTGAGATTGGGCCTGATTCAAAGTCTTGAAGTCCAACTCGAGATGAATTGGACTGATTTGATTGCTTAAGTGAGACCTTTGTTCAACCTTAAGAGCACACAAGTCTAATGATTTGTAATGCGATGGGTTCGGCCTGCTAACATAAGTGAGATGCATGCAATTTACCATCCATATACATGTTAGCTTTCGACTTATTCACCACATGAAACGTCTCTTCAGTTTTTCACATATAATCTTTATAACTATTTACCAAATTATACTTTATTAGTTCATCTGAAACCTGTTGTTTGCATATATATATATATATATATATATATATATATATATATATATATATATATATATATATATATATATATATATATAAAATAATAGGACCATGGGATATATAATGAATGCTATTACTGCTAATTACGTTTCGACAAAGCCATTTAATTTTGTTAGGACAGTGTGTAGCTCACCAACAATAGTGGAGGGACCAAAAAACCTCTTTAATTGGTTGGTGGGAGGGGCTTCAATGGTAGATAGGCCTCGTATGTATGTCACTGTCTATGTTTCAGCTTTGTCCAATTGCTACACCTTAACACTCATTCGGTTGCCGATATATCTTGTACGTTATAATGTCGCTTTCTCAATACTAGCTTCTATATTTGTTTCGGTAGAATGTTTGCTTCATTTCAAAATAATTCGAGAGAAAGTAGTTATTGTTAAGATGGGGTCAACCGAAAAACTTTAACATTTATAATCTTGTTAAGCAATTTAAAAATATGAAAACAAGTATATGACAATAACGTGATCCCAAAATTCATAATTGCAAAAATATGGGTTCCATTAGACAATATAAAAACTTTGGTCGGGCAAAAAAGTGCTTATTATATAAGTACAAAAACAAAGCTTATTTGAAATATATATAATTTGGAAAAAAAGTTGTCACAAATAGTCAAAAACATAACCAGGTTCTGTAATAATTAAGTACTATTAGCAGCTGATAAGTTAATTATGTTACCATACATACCGGCCAGCTGATAAAATCAATAGACAATTGCAAACATAACTTTGAAGAATTTAGATAATTTGCAAAGTCATTTTCTTAATGATTCTGTTTAAAATCTCCCCAATAAACTATCAAAGCCGGACTCTCAACTCTGTCCTTTTGACTCCACAATGAGAATGACGGGAATTTAAATATGTTAATGCGTGAAGATCAACGGAGAGGTGGAGTCGTGGAGGGAATAGGGAAATGTTATATCTTTTATGATTATAAAGTATTGTTTTAATTTTAAGAAATATGTATATAAGAAGATTACATAGTTTTTATTATTTTGAATATTATATATATAATGAAATTTGTGACCACAATTAATGTTTATAGTTTAGTCTAAATTAAATCTCTCCCGTAACTAGGGCTACGTACGGGCAACCATATCTCCATCTGTATATTTAATTGTACTTCTAAATCTGTTAAAAGTAAGAAATACAATAGAGTTATGGTAATCCCACGTCATAATTTATACCATGTTATTATGTGGGCAGTTGTTCTTTCCACTTTCAGCCCACTTATTTATATTTATCTTAACTTAATAAGTTACTATAGTGTTACGTAAACCCTCATTAAAAAGGTTTATTGGTGTTTACAGTCGCAAAATATTGGCTAGCGATAATGTCAAAGCATAAATTGTTGTTGCCAAAGCAAATCTTTAAAGATCTCTAATCAAGCTCCCAAAATCTCCATTCTTAATTAGGATTTCATAATTACGGTAATTAGTCATTGTGTTGTCGTCAATAAAGTAGTATGCTCTCTCTCTCTCTCTCTCTCTCTCTCTCTCTCTCTCTCTCTCTCTCTCTCTCTATATATATATATATATATATATATATATATATATATATATATATATAATTCTTGTTTTCAAATGTAGAGATAATCTATTTTGTAAAATATAAGCGCAAATTACTATACTAAAACGAAAAACAAAACGAGACACCTAAATCATCAATTAATATCTTATACATATATGATAATAAATACTACGAATAGGAATACATATCCATGGTAATTTAAGTCATATTCTAAAACTAAATGTAAAGTGTGGGATTATATAAATATATATATTATAATTTCAAAACATAAATATTAGTGAAACGTAGGAACTAGGAAACAATCTTGACATGTGCACATATAAATTTGAGTACTCGTGCCCTAATTTTTAGTTTCTTTTTTTCTTATCTAGACCTATTCTTAGAAATAAAATAAAATAAAAACTTAATTATTATTCAACAAACGATTTGTGAAGTTCATACTAATTTAAACATTATGATAGGTAAAAGTTGCTTATTCTTGTAAAATGTGTTTCCGTTTGAATTTCTTTTCTTTTTTTAATGAATGGCGTTTTAAGTTTTTCGATAATTGTGTTTGCTTATAAAGAAAAATAGATAAGAGAAAAATGAATTAATTAATTTATTGTCTATAGTAATTAGTAGGTCAATAGATCTTGATAAATGACTTTGATACTTATTTTCTTGTGCAAACACTACCGTATAGAAGAAAGAGAAAAAGAAAATGTAATTAGTTCTATCATAAATGATAGACAACTCAAGTTGGTAATTGCTATAATTTAGGAGTGTTGTTTAGAAAAATTAGATACTGCAATATTTGGGAAGCTTGATTTATTACATCCCTTAACTTAATAGGGGTAAATTAGAGATCATAATAAATTTGCTTTGGCAACAACAATTTATGCTTTGGCAATATCGTCAGCCCAAAATATTAGTGTTTGTTAGACTGAATTTTGCTAAAAAAAGGTAAGGAAGCAGAAGCAGTGTGTGAGGTGCTTTTCAAACTGCTTTGGAACATATGCTAATGAAAAAATTAAAAGAAAAGGTCACTCCTAATTAATTATTACAAACACTTAATTGATACTTTAAGTATTTTTTTTTTAAATTAAACACTATCGACTTTTTGTCAAAAGTCACTTATATGACTTTGGGCAAAAATAGTGAACAAACTCATTTTATAAACACTTGCGAACACCCTCTAAACCACGGGAAATTTTAAGCGTTTTCGACAAGTTACAAATTGTTTTTACGTTTATTTGGTAACCTATTTCTTTTAGGAACAAGTTCTCTTTTATATTTTTAAAATATTGTGGAACGCTGGCCTCCTTGTTAATTTTAGTAGTATATCTATAAAACTAATGACCAATTTTTTTTATTGTTCCAAATATTTCCTTTGTTGTACTAATTTCAGATTAAATTTTAGTAGTTTTTGTTTTAATTTTATAAGTATAAGTTTTAAAAAACAAAACATAAGCATATATCTTCAAATTAAATTTTCTTTTTTAACTTCTGTTATTTAAAGTATTAAAAAATATACGTACATATTTATCAGGAAAACAAAAGTATAAATGTCATTTCTCAGCAAAAATCACATTCACTCTCATGTTTGGACTTTGGACCAGATCTCGATCCGTGCATATATTGGGAAGTACTATTTTTGGAGATCACTTGCCTATTATTTTTTTCAAAGGGTAATTTGTTAAATGAGCATAACACACATGTAGAAATTTCCCAAAAGCTAAGATTTAGAAAACCTAAGTGAAAGTACACTGCTTCTTTTAGCAAAAAAGAATATACCAAAACGACATTGCTTGTTTCCCTAATTCCCCTCATTTTAGGTAGTTTAATTGACAGTTTAGCATTTTAACTTTTAATTGAGAAGAATATGAAAATTCTATTCTAGATAATCTCAACTTTTATTTTGAAGTAGACTGGGATTATGGTGCAATCCCTTCAAAACATAATTTTACTTTATTCTTGGAAGATCCATTATAAATATCAGGAACGGAAAAAAGTGGATATTACATTATTATTACTATGGAATAAATTAGCAATTTTTTGTTGTGTATGATAAATTATTCGTTTTGTAATAATTAGTGCGCCGATATCAAATATATTTGAGCGAATAAGACTAATTTCATGAAGTTCAAGATCAAAATGATATACCACGCTTGATTGGAGTGTGCAGGGTGATCAGATAATAAATATTATATTTTAAACTTTCAATTATTACATATAAAGGTTGTATTGTATAATCAGGAGTACACTGTTTAGTGTAGAATATTTTGAAATAAATTTTATAAAGGTACAAAGGCAATAACACCTTTCAAGGTGTTAAAAAAACTACCACAAGGTGTTATTGCACATTATACGAATGTCCTCTAGGCAAAAACATTTAAAAAGGAAAAACAACAAACAAAGATCTCTATTTCTTGTACATAGTACTAATTCCATCTTTACAAATCAATTAAACTACATATTACCACGGCAGAAACTTTTTGAATCAGAGTGACGTGATTAATAAACATAACACATCAATACTAATATATAAACATGGATCAAAGTTTCGGTTTCGATGTATGTTTTGGTCTCCTAAATATTAGAAACATTTCGTAATTTTTCGGAGGCTTTTTGACATGGTTCGAAAATTTCGTAAAAGTTATAGTTGAAATGTAATTGAAAATTACATCTAAGTTTCGTTTCGGCGAAGTGAAAAATGGAAACGTTTCGGTGGTATTCGAGAAAACGTATGAAAATTTTGAACCATGTATATAAAGGGAACGGTATTGTGACATCAAACTTATGATTTCCAAGTTTAACCATATAATTAATGTTTCACTATGACATCTTATTATTAATTTCTCAATTTAACTCTACAAGTTAAGTTATATAAAATTAACTATGCCATTTACTAAGAAGGATGATTTAGTTATTCTCTAATTCATATTCTTTCATCGAACTTTGCTTTTATTTCAATTTTACTCCAATTATGATGGTTCACTTTCCTACTAATTCAAACTATTTCCATTTAGGCAAATCATTTTTCTTGCCTTTTTATTTCTTCCAAATTTTCTTTTTCTCTTCACAATTGAATATGAACATATAGTACTTTACAATAAAAAATTAATGTGCGCGGAGCTCCACGTGCCGCAATTTCTAGTATAACCATACGCTAACCGAAATTAAACAAATTATATAAATACTATAGTCACAAAATGGCTATATACTATCATACGTTTCACGACTTTGGTTCGACTATTGTTGTAAATGAACTCAATGTAGAAAAAACTAGTTGCACTTTCCCTATGCATCTTAACACCCAAAAGATGGACCGCCACCAAACTATAATCCCATCATGCACCATATTATTACCATAATCACGAGATAAGACATTGATTTTCACTGACAAAGGAATTAATATTTAATGCTTATTATACTTTATAGATATTGTCCATTATCTCAACTTCAAGTAAAAGCAAACAAGTTACCGTACTCAACAAAGTTAATAGCGACCATTAACTCAATCAAAAGATAGATGTGAGACGGCAACCTCCGAAGTCCGACCGGCTAATTAACAATTTGTCATATAAAATGGAATTAAATTGCCCATTTAGAGCTACAACTGTGAATAGTTAAAATAATTTAAATTTATGGCGCCACCTAATTTAAACTACAGGCCACTTTTGGCTCATCTTCTACCCCATGCTAATGGCTCTTAACCAACATTTTAATTGACCATGTTTGTAGATATCAAAGATTTTCTCGACCTATATTATGTCTCCTAATCTCCGGCATCTTAATTATTATTGCAAATCTATTATGCGGATGTTTAGATATTTAAAAGCAATAAAAAATTATACTAGCAAAACCAATATGATTAAAATTTTATCTTGTCTAGTCAATAAATATGCCTTATTTTGGGCTTATTAGAAAATGTATTTTTCAGAATGTACCGAATCACCTTTTTAAACGTTGATCACGCATGAAAGAATTGTATTGGATAAAATTTTAAGTGAAGTTCAAACAAATTTTACAGCCCATCCCTCGGTGGTGGCAGTTCTATAAATGTGGGAAGACTTGGTCTAATTAAAAGTGAATATATAATTAAGATTCATCTTTCATGAATGTTGTATATGCGGGTTTTATCGGCAAAAACAATGGGTCTGTTTGGATTCATTTCGGTTTCATTTTGAGTGCTTTGAATTTAAAAATATATCTCATAGATTTTATTGTTTTCTGTGCGAAATAATAGTGATATAGTTGTTATTATTTATTACTATATTGAAAATAAATAATCTGAACATTATAAATATATTCATATGAACATATACATATGTGTGCATTATATATTGAATGTATGTATTGCATATGATATATTAATTAAAGTCATGCATTTCTTTAAGAAATGTCACAAAAAATGTGTTATCATCCCAAAATGAGAATAAATAAGATATTTTGGTTAAGAAATGAGATGAAAATGAAAATAAAAGAAACCCAATATGAGTAAAAATGAGAACTGTAGAATAAAAACATTTTCAGTTCATCAAAATTAAGTAACCAGGCATTCACTAAGTTATAGTTTTGGAGTTTAGTTCTTTATAATAATTGTATTCTTGCTCGAGTATATGTATTTTCCCTATGAAATGTTGAAGCGTCTCATTTTTTTGTGAACTGACAGGGCACCAATATTTTCATAATTTTTAAAAACATATTTGACTCACACACTATCTATCAAGTTTATTTATGATTATTGTGAGTTTTTTTTATGCAATTGAAAAAAAACTCATGTCCTATTATTTTTATTTCTAATTATACGGGGAATACATAATTATTTGGTATTTGAAATAAAAGAAAAATAATTGTTATATCTACGAGTACAATATAATTATATAAAGCACTGCACATGTCATAAATGGGAACAAACCACACCTAACTTAGCACAAAAAAGTGCATGATTTAAGCCGACGTAAGAGGGCTTTTACCACTGTACGAATTACAAAGTCACGTACATACAAAAACACACACACACACACACACAATGGTCAAACAGCTTGGCTTTATGTCACTTGGAATCTTGCAACTAACAACCCATCTCGCCATCTCAAGGAAAACCCCACCAAACCAAACCAAAAATTAAAGAAAAAAGTATAATTATTGAACATACACATTGAACATTCTAATATTAAAATGGTCAATTGCTGTCGTCCTTTAACGTTTGAACCGTTTAGCAATGACGTTTGAAAAAAGCAATTTGTCCTATAACTTTCGTAAAAGTATACAATTTGCTTCTTGAATCCTTGATCAACGGTTTATTATGGACACATGTGTATCTTTTCATCCATTAGATTTGACATCAGGATGTAATCGCACACTCTAGCATACATTAGGGGACAAATCACACATTTTAATAAGTTAGGAGAGATATTGCATCATGAATCAAACGTTAAGGATCAATCGCAATTGAACAGTATAGTTATTATAAAATAGAAACAAATAAATACAAACAAATCCCACACTACTATATATATTGGGACACTCTATGTAGTGTGTCATTTGTCAATATCAATGATTCAATTCCTCTGTGCTGGTCGGCAAACGAAAGCTTCAAACTTCAGTTGTCTTTTCACTCTCTCTCAGTGTCTGTCTGTGTGTGTTCTCTTGTCCCTTGTCTCAGTCTGTCCCCATCTTCTTCTTCTTCTTCTTCTGTTTTTCACTCATCAGTTGAACAGTTTTATGTTGTGTAAAAAGGCCCACATTATTACACACACCACAAATCATAATAATAACATCACTCACTCATTTTAGTATTTACCCTTTTGCTTTTCCTTCAAGTTAAAAGGTCACTTTCTTTTTCTGTTGGATTTGACTAATTTAAGGCTCACTCAGGCTTTAACAGGAACAACAACAAGAGATAAGAACAAAGCCCAAATTTGTCCAAGGAAGAAGAAAAAAGAAGCTCTGAGATTTTTTGTGTAAGTCCATGTAATTTTTTTTATTTTTTTCTCCATTTTAATTTTTCTCTTTTCTGGTTTTTGGTAGAGTAAAAATCTGATCTGGGATTTTCATGGATTAGTTTAAAGTGGCAATTTTTATTTCTTGATTTAATTTTGCATGATGTTACTTGTTTAGTATATCTTTATTGAGGATTCTTTTTTGTGTTTTTTCACAGAATTTGCCAAGGATTGTTTGTATGTGGTTGAGCTTGTAGATTCTAAACAATGATTGATGTAATGCATTTGGTGAACAAACCCATAAATCAGATGGAAAAATGTCTGGATCCTCAGTTATGGCATGCTTGTGCTGGTGGCATGGCCCAAGTACCCCCTACAAATTCAAAGGTCTATTATTTTCCTCAAGGCCATGCTGAACATGCCAATCAAAATGTAGTCTTTAATGGATTTTCAAAGATTCCACCTTTTATTCCCTGTGGAGTGTCCTCTATACAGTATTTGGCTGATACTGCTACTGATGAAGTTTACGCGAAAATCCGATTAGTCCCTTTGAGGGAGAATGAATGTGGTGATGTTGATGATGAATGTGGATTGTTGGGATTTGATAAGAATGAGGAAAAGGAGAAAGGTAATTCCTTTGCTAAGACCTTGACACAGTCTGATGCAAACAATGGTGGGGGTTTCTCTGTTCCGCGGTACTGCGCCGAGACTATATTTCCGAGGTTGGATTACACGGCCGAGCCCCCGGTTCAGACGATTTTGGCGAAGGATGTCCATGGCGTGATTTGGAAGTTTAGGCATATCTATAGGGGGACGCCACGTCGACATCTTTTGACCACCGGGTGGAGTAATTTCGTGAATCAGAAGAAGTTGGTGGCGGGGGACTCTATCGTGTTTTTGAGGGCGGAGAATGGAGATCTTTGTGTTGGGGTACGGAGAGCAAAGAGGGAGATAGGGGGTGGATCTCAGATTTCTTCGGGCTGGAACACAGGAGCCGCAAACTGCGCGGCTTCTTTGTATCGAGGATTGTCGGGTTTTTTGGGTGAGAATGGTAATCTGTACATGGAAAATGGTAAGCAGGGGAATGGAAGTTGTGATCTGGGATCAAGGGAACCGGGTATTGCGAGGGGTGAATCTGTTATTGAAGCGGCAAATCTTGCTGCTGCTGGGCGGCCATTTGAAGTTGTTTATTATCCACGAGCTGGCACACCGGAGTTTGTAGTGAGGGCCTCGGCTGTTAGGGCTGCAATGAGAATCCATTGGTGTGCCGGGATGAGGTTTAAGATGGCTTTTGAGACGGAAGATTCGTCGAGGATAAGTTGGTTTATGGGAACTATATCATCGGTTCGTGTTGATGATCCCATTCGTTGGCCTAATTCCCCGTGGCGACTTCTTGAGGTAAACTTACATTTAAATTCATAGTGAAGTGTGAAAATTTTCCTCCTTTATATATTCTTATAAATTTTGAACCTCGTTTATAGGTGGCGTGGGACGAGCCAGAGTTACTACAAAACGTGAAGCGAGTTAACCCATGGTTGGTAGAACTGGTGTCAAACATGCCGGCCATCCACCTCTCCCGTTTCTCTCCGCCAAGAAAAAGGCCCCGACTTCCACAACCCTCGGAATTCCCCCTCTGCCAACTTTCACCGCCACCATATCTTCATAACAACCCCCTCAGTCCCAGCAGCCCTCTGTGTTGTTTACCCGACAACATTTCTGCAGGCATACAGGGAGCCAGGCATGCACAATTTGGAGCACCTTCATCCGATCACCTGTTCAAGAAACTGCAGACGGGACTGCATCCGTTTGATTTCCAGCCCCTCAAGAACAAGTATCCATTCGATGCCTTATCTTGTCCCCTAAGAACCGGAAGTTCAGTCCACGAGTCGAAGGGAAATAATGATACCAAAAAACCGGTGTTTGTTTTGTTCGGTCAACCGATTCTAACTGAAGAGCAAATCTCGCAGAGCCGCTTTATGGTTACCGGAGGCAAAAGAATTTCCAATGAGAATCAAGAGAATACGGCTAATGTGTCAAACGGCTCAGGATCGGGGGTTATTCAGAATTCTCCACCGGAAGCCTCTTCGGATGGAGAGTTTCCAAGGTTCAGGGATCAGAATTTCGAATTCGATCTTTTCAAGCTGTACAGTTAATCAAGCTACTTATCCAGATTTTAGATATGTGTATTGATCTCAAACTTGAGATGCTTCATCTTATCAATTCAGTATCATTATTAACTTATTGTTATATATGTCATTATGCAATTACTTAATCTTGCAACCATTTTCAATGGTAACATTGTTTTCTTGCACATCTTTATGTTTATGTTGTGGCTCCTATAATTGACACAATTTTTTTTTATATTTTCACAAAGATTGGTGTAATTTCACAGTGACAACCGTATATTGATTAGGTGGTGCACCACAATTTTTGTAAAATCAGTTTGTGTTTGCTCAAATAAAAACAGCAGGGCCTAGCAAATAGTACAACATGTAATGTAGTATTGAACAGTTAGGCAGCAACCTGGGTAAAGCTAATTAATGAATGAGATGTATAATTTACATGAAGTTCAAGTCTTTGATGCATGTGAATATCATTGCCATTTCAAGCATCATATAGTAAAAGTTCTTTTAGCATGTGCATGGACAACTTTACATAAATTACGTCTAACGATCATGTCTCCAAGTTCCACCTGTAGTCTTTACTTTGATTAAGGTGAAAATGTGTTATTAACCTTTTAATGTTTTGTACCGGTAACTAATTATTTACTTTGAGTCGTCTTTGTGGAAAATGAGAAACAATTTGATTCTTATTGGGTGTGTAGGTTAAGAACAAAAGAAGGGATTATCATTCTTTATTTTTTTTATTTTTGGTGGAAAATAACATATGTTAATTATTCCTTACACATGATACACAAAGTGTTTTACAAAAACTTATCAGTTTAGATTTATTCTTCGATCTTGATGAATTTCATATACTATATAGTTTGATCCAAATTTATTGATATTTTTGGATGTGGCTTGATCTCGGTTTCTTTTTCTGCTGAGCTTGTATTTATTAGAACTGTACTTTTTAAGTTCAAGTATCAACTTGATTTCAATTCCAACACTAAATGATTTGACAATAGGGCATGTCAGCTGTTTTGTATTAGATATTGCTTCGAATGAAGCTTTCCATTAATTTTAATTTACACTATTATTTAAAAAGTCTTCTCAGTTCAATGTTCTGAAGAACTTGTCTTGAACTCATTTCACTACTTGTCTAAAAATGATCTTAAAACCCCTCGAGGTGACTCTTTAGAATTAAATTTATGGAGCTTATGTTCCGTAATTGTGGTATATGCCTGAAAGATGCGGCATATTGGTCTCAAGCTACTATACTTACGCCTCACCAAAGGAGGGGGCTCTAGAAAGTGTTAAGAGCTTCTAAAGTTACGAGATATTTTAGTTACTTTGTACGAATGTTTAGAAACTCATTCATAATCGTTAAATTTAAATTGTTATTCGTTCTCTGTTGAAAAATCGAACTAATGTTATTTGGGGTCGAATCTCATTCGTAAATCTAAGAATTATGAGCAATCGAAAACTTTATACTCAAAACCTTTTATGTCCCGTGAAATATATTTTAGATGTGATTTTTCTAACTACCACAAATTGTATTTTTAACATCTTTTAAAAACATCTTAACTCTTTTTTGTTTGATTTTTATTTTTTATTATCAACATGGAGATAATTATTTTAAGATATCAATTTTCTACGGACGTAAGAGTTTCCCATCGCCTGTAAATTCGTAAAATATCTGGTCTTACTTTCCACGCCTTTTAAAACTAAACTTCTCATTTTAATGAGCGAACCCAATTATTTATTTTCAAACTATAATTGTAACCAAAAAAAAAAAAAGAATCAATCATAAAAAAAAAACAAAAAAAAAAAACAAATCATTTTAACAGAAGTTTGTTAACATTAATTGTTTCATAAACTCCCTTGGACTTTTTGGACTCAAATCCCATTTAGGAGCAAGAATTCAACTTTCAACAATGAAAACCTTCTACCGTGGCGCAAGACTAGGGTGAAATCAGTTGGAATTTGAACCATAATTAATAATAATAGTCAATTAATTAAATTAAAGATTAACAGGGCTCTAATCCCAAGTGTAATGTTTGGAAGCTGTTTTGGTCAATTGTTCACAAATAGATTTCCTTAATCCCCGCTCCTCTTATAATAAATTAATAATAGGATAAAAGAAACTTCTCTGCACTAATAGGTCATTTTAAATGAAACATACTAAAACCGTACACTATTCAATATATTATTATCAAACTTATGACGCGTATATTAAATTAGAAATGTAAAAACTTTGATTCTTATTTATTTGACCAGATACCACATATGTATATTAAGATTCCATCATATATTATATCTATCTGTTATGAATGAGGCAGTAATATACGATTCTTGTACAACAAAATACAGACTTCTCATTAGTAAATGGGTCATCCTATCCGTTACAAATTTTATTGAATCAAGAAATACTTTTACCTCCATCTTATTCACACCATTATCAGTTACAGGGGTGTGCTGCAATTTCCAAGTTAGTACTTTTATATGTGATTTAATAAGATTATAATTCGTTTTGAAAGTTTTCTCCCGTACGAGGAATATGTTAAATATATAAAAAGGTTGTAGTTTGGTTTATTATTATTTTTTATATGAAATATTATATTTAATAAATGTATAAGATGTTAAAAAATAGATTGACAGAATTGAAAGATGAAAAAATATCACTATTGATTTTCAAGCATTTGTGATTGAAGAACCTGTGACGCCATTTGCGTGTTAGTAGTGTCAGATTATGAATTAGTACTAATTATTTCAGTCAAACTAAGATGATTGATTTAAGGTATTACATACATTTCAATAAGATATATATTTATTCAAACGAGAACCGAAAAAGTGTAAATATTTACTAAAGAAATAAAAATTTCTTATTAAAATGACATTGATAACTTACTTGTTATTTATTTATATATATGTAATGTATATGCGAATAAACTACAACTATTAACCGACCTTAACATGACACCTAAGAAAATGCAGTTCGTAACTTTAATATCAAGCGAGACTCTTTATGTTTTTGCTAGGATTTTCATATTATACATATAAAAGCTTGTGAAATATGAAAAACAGAATATCCGGATTGGAAATTGAGAATTGCTTAGGAACTAGTATGTATAATGTATGTAACGAAAAGAATCCCGAAAATGATATGATGTCCTAAATTTTAGAATTAGAATTAGAAATCACCCAGAAACTGTATACTCATATGGTTTTATTTTATATACCGACCAAACTTAACACAATTCCCATGCAAGCTAGCACTGTTTAGAGAGATTCCACTTTTTTTTTTTTTTTTTTAACTAACATAATAAAATTTGGAAAACATAAAACAAATGAGGTCACGTGGGGGCCTCGAATAGTCAACTCCAGGCCCAGAAACAACGGTTGCGCCGTGTTGATGCCCGGGCTAGCTCCTTGATTCACCATCTCGATTTTACTCTTTTAATTATAATTTATGTAACACAAAGTCAATTCTCCAACTGTACACAATACATAAATCTTATGCAAAGTTAATTTATTACATTCATATCAGAAAATATCATTTATGAATCTATATCGATAAAATTTATTAGTACGGCATAAACGTGTTGAGACAAAGTACTAGGAATGAGTTGGATCAAACTGCATTGTTGATATTTTGTTCCTAAACAAGCAAAGCTAACATATATTAATTTCTTTTTCTTTTTTTTTTTTTTGTAACAAAGAGACGTTTTATTCACTAACATATATTATTTAATTAAAGTGAACATTTGTTGAACTTAGGACCCGAGAGCATGAGCAGCAAGGGACTTTCGGTATCTTCCCAAGTATCCGGCTAGGTGGGCGGGACGGACCTGGATTCTGCTAATGCAATGCAATATTATAACAAATATGTGAATTTACGTATATTGGAATAGTGTAATGTATTTTTGAGTTGTTAATTCCATAAACATACGTCATGATTTCAGGGACAATATCAATGAGAAAACAAAACAAAATAAGAAAGCTTCAATCACGAGGCCTAATTAATATTATTTTGAAGTTACGTGGGAGCTTGTAGTTTGGAGTTACTTGTGATTTTTAAATATCAATGATCTTAGTGTAACCATTATTTAAAGCACTGAATTATTTTGTGCAAACCGAAGGATGTTTCTTCATAGTCCGTAGCCATTCATGATCTTACTTAAGTTCCATGCAATGAATAGTAATTTATTGAAAATGGTTCTGTAATAGTTCTAGTTCCCAAGGAAAGACGTACGTGCACCAAGAGAGGGCGTTGAAACTTAGACATTAATATTAGCAAATTTTATGGCTTTTTATAGTAAGGGGAAATTCATTTTATGAATTAACTGCAATTTGCTTTGTTTTGTTTACCATTGCATTACCTCATCTTGCAAAAAAAAAATGTTAATTTTATGATTCTGAAAAATTAACTAACCCCCTTTGATATTCTTTATGTAATTTTAGCCTGTTAAAAAGCTTAGCAATACAAATCTTTTGATAAGTAAAACGCCTTGTTTACTATTTTAATTCTTCAACTGAGTAATGTGTCTACTATAAGTATGACATTTGGAGATTATTTATTTTAGGTAGGAGATTATTATGTCTATAAATCCAAAAAAAAAAAATGGTCTAGATCTCAACAATGGTATCCATTAATTGTACCAATTAACTACCAAGTAATACGTAGTCGCTACAAGAAATGATTTCCCAAACAAAAAAAAAAAACGAAAAACGAAAATTGCGTGCACACGTATGTGTATATAATAACTATATACAATGTGGCAGTTCAAATAAATCAGAACAAGATCCAAGAATCCCATAAAGATGTTGGAGTCAGGAGTCAACCCTATGTATTAGGTATCCGTTGCAGAAATTTCCAAAACTTACTTGAAATCTGCATGGGAACAGAAACTCTTGGAGGATTAGTTATAATTTTTAGGGTCAACATACATTAAATCAAACAACATTGTGTTTTGGAATATATAGTATCCAAAGTTAGTGGGGACAATTTCGGGATCCATGTACGACCACGACCTAACATATTTTTGGAAAATTTAAAACTAAAGATTCAGATTTGTTTCTCATGAAGCTAGAAAATATATAGATTTTCATTTAGAGGTAACAATTGAATAATGCACAAAAGATTTTACTAGTTTCAAAATATTTAATAAAAGAATAATATGACTGAAAATATTTGAAGTTCGGTATAATTATATCGTGACAAGTTTTTCATAATGACAGTGATATATATATATATCTTCACGAATTTTAAGTAGTATCCGATACAGGTCTGTTAGAAACTTTATAGGATTTGCTGATATCATAAAGCTCCTAATTGTTTTTGGTACATATTGACTTATTTGAGCAAACTTTTTAGACCAAAGCACCTTGCTTCGTAAAGAGTGGAATGGGTGTCGTGCAAATCTCAAATATGATTTTGATGTAATATTTCAAAAATTAAATCAGTCAATTTATTAAATTCTAATACTATTAGTATTTTTCCATAATTCATTTATTTATTAAGTTCTTAAAAACTAAGTTTAGTGAATAGAAATAAAATTATCAAGTAAATGGATACTCAAAAACTAAGTGAACATTGAAAAATATAAGATTGAAACAAGTAGGGGTGTGCAAACATAATCGAATCGATCGAATCGCTACGAAATCGGTCGAATTATCTGATTTAAAAATCGAATCGAATTTTCGATCCGATTTTTGGTTGTCACATAAAAATCGAAATCCACTTCGATTTGATTTCGATTTTAGGGGTCGATCATCGAATCGAAGATCGAATCTATATTTTATTTTTAATATATATGTATAGAACAAAATGAATTTAATGATGTCTCGAATATTTATTAATTTGGAAGTGTGTCTTATTTCTCTTATATTTAATGATGTTTGAGTTTTATTTTATAATTTGTGAATTGCGTTGACTTGAGTAGAAGTATCACTTTTGAATTGTGATTTTTCAATGATTGATGAAATAAAGAGTGTACATTATTTTTGTACTACTGTTTCATACATATTTTTTTTAGTTTTAAATTTATATTCGAAGCGCTATATTGCTTAATTTTTCAAAATTTAATACAATAAATAAAAGGGTCATGATCGAAATCGGATCGAATCGAATCGAAATCAGCTCGATTTAAATCGAATCGAATCGTTTCAAACGATTTGATTTTGATTCTCATTTTCCACAACCAGAATCGAATGATCCCAACTGATTTGATCGATTTGATTTGATTTAATCGAAACGCACAGCCCTAGAAACAAGTGTACGCATAAACAAAACAAAAGGAAAAAAAAAAAAGATGAAATAAGGGTCGCGAAAAATTAACCTGATTCAAATGGGATTAGGGGTGTTATCCGGCCGGTTACCGAACCGGTTTGACCGGTTTGAACCGAAACCGGTAAACCGTTTAACCGTTCGGACGAAACCGTAAACCGGACCGTTAAGGTTTAACCGGTTTCGGTTAACCGGCTGGTTAACCGGTTCGGTTTACGGTTTAAACCGTTTAACCCGTTTTTTTTTTTTTAAAAAAAATAAGAATTTTATGGGTTTAGATTTTTACATAAATTTCTTGCAATAATTAACATCTTCAATTTGGTTCCTTATAATATTTGTGATTTCAAATCCATTTTAGGCTAAACTCAAGGAATAAAAGTTAAAAATATATAAATTAAGCAACAAAACTCTTTGATTTAAAAATAATAATATTAATGTATAAACAAACAAACTACAACATCAAATACAAAAAATTTTAAGCAATTTGTTTAAAAAATATACAATTCGTATGCCTAACAAGGATTAAATCATAAGCAATTTGTTTAAAAAATATACAATTCGTATGTCTAACAAGGTATTGTAACTACTAACTACTGATACAAATCAATAAACAATTAAACATGATTCCATTTATATATAAAAAATTCGTATGCATTTTTTTAATATTTGAACAAGTAGAAAACAACCAAAATGTCTTTCAATTAAAGTACAAAATCTTATTATTTTTTCAGCTAATCTCCTAATACGTATTGTATTTTAAACAAATTGTAAAAGTAATTTTACATTTCACAGCAATTGGAGCATTATGTGTGATTTGAATCCATTTTTTTCCAATCTGAAACTTTGATACGTATACAAATCAATAAACAATTAAACATGATTCACTCTAACCAATTTAAACATATAAACTATGATAATTTAAACATAAGCAATTTCTAAGTTGTTAATTTTTCAAAAAAAAAAAACGGTCGGTTTAACGGTTTAAAACCGGGCCGTAAACCGGTAAACCGTTAAACCGCTTAAGCCCCTAAATCCAAACCGCAAACCGAACCGGTTCGTAGTAAACCGGTTCGGTGCGGTTTGAACGGTCCGGTTTTCGGCCGGTTAACCGAAAACCGGTCAACCGTTGACACCCCTAAATGGGATGATCCAAACCAGGATAGTACTTTTGTAGCTATGGGCCGGCAATCCGCTACCCCTTCATCTCGAAGTGTCTTAAATCAAAATGTTAAACTAAGCCCATTAAATATTTTAAGAGTAATTTAGTCATTTAACTTTTGAATAAATTTTATTTTCTCAAAATATATTCAAATAAGATGGAGGGTGATTGTAAACTACTATCAGAAAAGACGTCTCTAATATTCGTAAAACCTCAAGAAGTAATGTTAATATCAAACCAAACTTTAATAGCCCTCGTTGGCATTATCCCTTAAATAAATGGTTAAAGCAAGAGGGGCAGTTATATAAATAAGGGGTGACCATTAATATATTATCGTTTATATAGTTAATTATATAAATTATATCCAACACATTTAAGAATATTGTTATTGAAATTTTTTTCGATGTGCCAATATCATTTATTTAAATTTATTAAACAGAAAAAGTTTTTATAAGAGCGTAGATGTAATAATCTTGAGAAAAAAATGAAAAATAAATAAATAAATGTGCTCAGTAGTAAGTGCCTTTGTCATGAACCCATTTTGACATGTATGTTGGTCACCTGGTTTTGTACCCTCACTTGTCCAAAATCAAGTACAATTTGTTCTTCAAATTCTTAGGGAGATCCAAATAACACAACCTCAAAAGCAAATCAATGCCACTTTTTCATAAACTAAATATCATATAGTACAAACTAATTATACAGAATACAACATAACAGCCACAGCAATCACACCGTTTCAATAACTCATCCAATATCTACACGTACAACTTATAAGTTATACCAACCCTACTTTCTCTACCGCATTCGGTATGTACTTACAATTTTCTTCGGCTAGCTAAGAGTTAAGTAGCTTCATCATGAAGTTGAACTGCATATCAGGAGAAGTTTTGGGTTGAGGCCAATTCGCTCCGTCTGGCACCTTAATACTTCTGAACCCTAGGCTTGTGTACAACTTTATGGCGCCGGGGTTGTTGAGGTCACAGTGTAAAGCAATGGCACGGCAACCCCAACTTCTGGCTTTTGCTTCTGCTTTAGCTACTAACTTTCTTCCGATGCCCTTTTTACGGAATTTTTCTCGGACAGCAACATTTGATACGTATGCAATTCCTGTCCTGTCCAAGTTGACAACATATATCATTTTCGCATGTTCATGTCAGCACATATGTAAGATGGTTTTAGGAATACAAAGAAATGCCATATACATATGTTAAAGAAACATTAATCATCGACAATTTTCAGGCAATTCTAGACTAGCATGTTCAATGAGCAATGCATCTGCTTCTTTCATTCAAACATTTCGAACTGTTAATTACTTGAAAATCTAGAGACACGATATCAGTTCCATGAAGCGAAACAGTTGGCAGTCTACTTGTGATTTCAAGACATCTCAGGGGTTGTTCCAAACTAAATATTCTAATTAGTTACGACAATATTTTGGAGACTCAGTTGTAGTTGGATTTGGATACGTGATGAATGATGATACCAAAACAGACTCAAACATTATGTACATTGAGAAAGAAAGCACAACTGAATAATTATATGGTTTCACAAGTTCAATGGCAAGCCTAACTCGCCACCACATTGGTTATGCACATACCTTGATGCCCATTCTATTGAATATGCATCAGCAATGAGAGGGAAATCATTTTACAGAGAACAAGATAATCAGATGTTTACTAATTCATAAGATTCTTTGATATATTCTCAATGTTATCAATGCAGTTAATTTATTAATAGAATTCCACTGTGTTAGCAAGCAAATCATGCATGCAAGTTGAAAATTGAAATGAAGTTATGTTGTTGTGACCCCCCCCCCCACCCCCACCCCCACCCCCCAAAGTGTTAATACTATTAGTAAATATCCTCCGAAAGTAGCATACTTCTAAGTCCGACTTGAGTTTCAATAGTCATTTAGAATTTAATAATCCCGCGATAACTTTTAATTAAATTATTTTACAACTTCAAAAATAATTTGTTCAGGTTAGCAGCCAACTAGACGATAGAAGCATTATGTTTAATTTTATTAAAATTCAAGTGGTTAAAATAATTGAAAATTATATAATTGATGAAAAAAATTATAAATAAAGTGTATTTATATATGTACTATATATTAGTCTTCCAAAATGACCAAAACAGGCCACTTAACTTTACTCTATCTTAACATAATCCCTACATGCTCAAAATTCAGAACTAATACGGCCCCGCATACCCTACATCCGCACATAATTCAAAATAATCGTAATGCGTCCATGAGCACAAAAATTTATTTAAAAGATATTATACAAAAAACTAACAAAAGAACTTAAAAAGTGAGGCCTAAACAATAAAAATATTCTTCTAACTGTCGACGAACAATCTACTCTTGTCCATTGTAGAAAGTACTCATGGATTGAGTTAAAAGTAAAAAATAAAATTAGAAAAAGGATTTTAAAAATAGATAAATTTTGACATTTATAACAGAAGACATTTTAGTCTGACTGGTGTAGCAGAAAGAAAAGATGTAATGCAATTTAAAACAATGGCACTTTGGTTAACTTATCAAATATGAAAGAATGATGGTGACAGTGCACAAATAAAACGACAACACATGGAGCAATTCGCCAATAAATTTAATACATGGAGTTTTCGCCAATTAGGCATAATACGTGGTGGTTTTGCAATTAATTTTTATATTTTACATTATTTAATTAATTATGGAACGGTTTCTTCCAAATAATTTTATCACGTTCTGTACTAATGTGTCCATATAAGGATCTAAATCAGCGATGCTACAGTTGCACTCCAGAGAGTTGCATGCCGGAATGTCGATTTATGGCGAATCAAAAACCCGAGTTTGCTAATCAAGAATCTGTAGTTTGCACCCTAACAAGTAGTATGAATGAACAGAAGAATTTGCAGCAAATATATGAGAAGAAGCTGCGTGAGATGGTGGTGGAAGTAGGAAAAAGTAGAGAGAATTTGGGGGAGGGAAAAGAACAAAATGGCATAAAAGACAAGGTGGCAAGGAAAAAAGAAAAGAGATTAGAAGACTTCTATCCAAAGATATTAAATCTGAAGAGGAAGAAGACATGTTGGGACTTGGGAGGAAGGACCATTTTGGACGATGAACTTTTTCACATTCAACTCATTTATGTATGAGGGAAACAGGGTTTTGGCGTAGCCAGAATTTGGCCTAACTAATTGCATATGTATTCGACTTTAGCTTAATTTAACAATTTACTCTAATTTTAACAAATAGTTCATAATTGTTAACTTTAAAATCTATATCAACAAATAAAATATGCATTTACTATTAATATAAAATATTTATAATTTTTTGTTTAAAAACTTTTAAGACGTTCACGTCTTATTCTTTTTCAATTGACGCATGTTTGAACCCGCAAACACTCTCCCACTATGTGTATTAGCTCCTAAATATAAACCTTTCTGCCAAATATGCAAACATGAGAAAAAAATATCTTTCTTTGAATAGACTCTTCAGTTTATACAATTTATACATCTACTGCACCTGCAAAGACACACCTGCACTCGCACACACCGTTGTGCCCACACCTAACTCATGTGACTTAGATATGGATATTTTCCTAAGAGTAAACTCAAGAAAGAGAATTAAGTATTGTGGCTCTTTGGACATTTGTATCATCAGATGTTCATGCAGTCAGTGCGTTGCTCTCTTCACTTAGCTTTTAGTAAATTCAACACTAGACGCAATTATAACTGATACTACAGCCAAATGGATCTTTGAATTCATCTGCTAAAAGACAATGTCATCGCCGCATGATGCGTACGGCTAAAAGGTCAAAACTTGACACTACATGAATATACAATGAACTGAACAGGGCATTTACATTTTGATACCAATTCCAATTCCTAATACAAAAACAAATCCTAAATCAGGGATTTCTCAAGTCTAAAGTTACAACTGGTCGCATGTTTTGAATTTATATCGTCGTGCTGAGAGTATTATCATATACCACATGTGATATTCCATATTGAAGAGTGCAAAAATTAAATAACCTAAACTTATTAAACAATGAGGAACCATTATGTTATATATCCTCCATAGGACAAAAGTAGAAACTTGTTAGCAGAAACCTGATGCTCTTATTATGTGCCGGAATGCACTAACATAAAGGGTCTAAATTACTCAAATGCACCGGGTCACACTCATGATTTCCACTAATTATCCTCTAAATGACAGAACACGCTTCGTGGTAATTACTTTAAACTTTGTTCTTTTTCAATCCCTCATCTTAGCAAACTATTTCTCTCAATGTACGCAACTTTTTGGATAGTCTTTCCTTCTGTGGCTGACATTAATTCCAGAGAATATTTCGACCTAGTTATGATATGACTATCACTCATATAGGATAGTATTAGGCACTAAAGTGTCACTTGGTGCTCTTAGAGTGGGCTGAAGTTTGAATACATGTAGTAACAAAGAGTCTCAAATTGGTTACTGAAACGTTGATACCACCAGGAAATCCTTACACTTCTTCTTTTGCTCTTTTATACTTACAAGCCTAACACAATTTCTTCATAGTTCATATTCGTAAATCATAACTCCAACTAATCCCATTTTTTTATAGATTTTCACATCAATTTTGCATGGGATACTAGGAAAAGCAGCTTTTATTATCCAAGATCATAATTCATAACAATATGAAGTCTAATCAAACTTTATGCTCAATGTGACCTTTCAAGGTGTATCGGAAGTAATAGTGAGAATTAAAACAGTGGCTAACCTCCAAAATAAGTTTTCAAAAATCTAGGTTAGATACTGCTGGAACTGACAACTTCAGTATACTATAGGCTACATGAAAAATTACAATGTAAAGTGAAAAAAATAACAGAATTTACGAAACTTTACCTTCTCTGGCGAAGAGGTCCTTTTCTTGGAAGAAAATCAGCTACAGTATCCACGGTCAATATCCCGGTTACGTATCCTTTGCTTAGACTAAATTTTCCATCAAAGCCTCCAATCTTAAAGTCATTGCTTCCTACAAAAGAATCTTCGCCCAAACTTCCTGTTACGGCAACAAGGCAAGTTCTCTTGCAGCCATTTGGTATTGAGAATCCAAAGAGCATTCCAATAAGCCTATCAATTCTTAACACAAAATCTAGAGGAAAAGAATATTCCGGAAAGAAGGAACTGCAGTGTGTCTCGGCAACTTCCCAGCAGTCTTCTATTCTGGCGTCACGGACAACAACTTCAGGAGAAATTGTCGGGAATAGTTCAGCCACTTGACTGGCCATACAAAGTCCTTAAAGAAAATATTGTTGTTAGGTTGTTAATAATCTCAGAAGAACGACATGTAAATCTTCGACGGTCCAAAAAATACAAATATACAAAAAGAAAAAAATTCTTGAGTTTTAGAAATCTTCTACCGACTACTTATGGTGATCATTCAATATCTGCCAAATTTTCAAATTTTCAAAAGAACTGCCAAATCCTATAAAGTATTTACAAGAACGGCGAAAAAAATCCTTTAACTTATGATCAGCACTTCCTTAGTGCTATCACACTCTAGAATGCATGAAATATTGAAGAAACATCTTATCATTTGGTCGACGCATAACACAAAGAACAAGAGCCAACCTTATTTAAGGCCTAGCTAGATTTTCAGAAAGATTATCATTAACTTACGAAGGATCAAGGAACAAAAAAGGCATCCATTCACAAGCCATATTTAATTTCAAGTAGAGGAATTCGAGGAGATTTACAGCAAAACGTAGAGGCAAATTTCAGCCTTCCAGACAAAGATTGCAAGCGGATTTTGTAACTGGAGAATCCAAAATTGAATCCAGTTTGAGAATCAAACTACACTTCTCATTAGCCCTCTCCACATTAGATAAAAGCAAGCAATTACAAGGAGGATAAACCAAACTAAACAAAGTCTTGGGATGCAAAACCACGAAAAGCTATGCTAGAAACGTGAAAACTATAAGTTAAATTCTAGATCATAGATAGACTTTAAATTTGAAATACGGTATACAGATCTTTAGTTTCCTTCTACTGGAAAAAATCGTTGGTCATAATTCATCAATTCTTCTACTAAGGCTGAGTACTGATATAATCTGATGACGGGATGGGGATACAAAATCAAACCTACATCCCTCACTTTTCTGTCAATATGGTGGGTTAAGTAATAAATTAACTCGAAATATAATAAATTTAGGAGCTAATATTATTGAAGAGAGGAAACTACAACAATTTCGAACTCAAAGTTTCATCCTCTCTTCAACTTTATTAACACCCAAATGTATTTAATCTCCTGTTTTTAGCATCTACATCTAACACATGGCGGCAACTAAATTGTGGAACATATATCTCCTTGTTGATGGTTTACAAGTATATTTATACAAGAAAACATATCATGTTTACTTGCTGACAATAACTCTTTCCAGGTTACATCAGACTATATGTTTAAATTCAGTTGGGATATTCACAATTTAAAAGACTATATATTTCAATCTCAAACAATGCATACAAATATAATGACATTATCACTAGTTGAATACAGTTTTGAAAAATCATCAAGTTACTAAACTGAAGCACACATTTTTTGGGTGTTTCAAGTCCATCAAAAGGTTGCTTTCAGATGCTCATTGGAAGTGTTTCAAAATCAGAGTTTTCTTCTGATTCTCTATGATACAGTGAAGTTTCATTAGGATTTAAGGTGCAATAATGGGCTCATTCTTGAACCAAATAGTAACGAAACTTATCATATCACCAACAACTTAGCCCAATATTTATTCAAAGAACTTCAAATTCCTTCGATACTGTGCTTAGATTTTAACATAAGAGATAGATAGTTACATTGACGTCAGATGGTATATTAGCCCTCTATTTTCAAACAGAATTACTATAAACTTCCGTGCAAACTTCATTGACAAAGATTTGTAGTACTTCTCTAATATCACTGTAATTTAGAATTGTAGATTAGTACAAGATAATCAATCATCAGACCAAAAATGAAGTCCACCACGCTGCCTTAACCCATTCCACATTCAGTTTCTTTGAGATAGGCTCCAACCAACAAACTCGTGAAGCAATACAAACACATCACAGTTTCTTTCACTTCGATTTCACATTCCCGCGCAAGTACCAAGAAGAAACTCCGTTTTCTTCCATGTGCTCGTGCTTACGGACTATAACATACAGATTTATTTACTACTTCTTTTTCCACAACGGATTAATGTGCCTAACTAACATTTATACTGCAAGGACAACCGCAATAAGCGTGGCATACGGAATGATAATAATCATCATAGAACTAAATTAAGACACTTGGCTCAACAGATATGAGTGGCGGAAGAGAATTCATGTGCTCGAATTGACGTGACTCTCACTAGGTTCATATAGCTTACGCCGTTTAATTGGGATCTTCACAGGTTGTTGTTGTGGATTAGTGTGCCTATTACACATAACATATAGGCTAATTTGCACATATAGCTCATCATATTTTCCCAAGTTACTAGGATAATCTCCATAATTATTTCATCTTCTTCCCCAGTTCATGGAGCATCACTTACAGATAAAACATAGTCTTTATCATTAACTCAATAACAGAAGAACACAAGATTAAATCTTGAATAACTAAAACCAACCACTTTTGTCAATGGTCAATAGGTAGTTGTTAGTTTAATTAAATTAATGAAAACTCTGATCCATCATGACCCACACAAACACAAAAAAAAAAAAAAAAAAAAGGAATGATTGATACCTGATCTGAGAGGATGTGAAGAAGAAGAGGGCTTTGAAATAGAAGAGAAGGGCTGATGATGCTTTTTTAGATTCTTGATTCTGAGAGAGAGACTATTAGTCACCACTGTAGTAGTAGTAGTCATTGTTGATGCACCTCCCAATTGAATGCTCTGCATCTCTCTCTCTCTCCTGTGGAGCAAGAAGCAGAGGAGTTGAAAATAGATTCTGGGACTAAAACCCAGAAAAGATTCTTGATTTTTTTTTCTGTTTTTGCTGCGAATATAGTTTTTTGGAAAATTAAAATAATTGAAGGGAAATAGAGAGATGGAGAGATACTGTTTTGCTATTTGGTGAAGATTTTTTGTTTTGTTGCGAGTCTGTGACTGTGACAAGGTTTTTAAGGTAAAAATAGATATTATGGGGCAAAACTGACAAGTGACATCAAAGTATTCCACGTCTGTCTGATTCTAACCTTTTGCTTCAAACACAACCATTTATTAAGATTGGGATTATGGCAAATATCTTCAAATTTTACCTCTATGGTAATACTACACCAATCAAAATTAGTAAATAAAAACAAAGTTTATTGAGAAAATAAACAATATGTATGTATTATAATGATTCAGTTGCAGTATATAAGTACCTCAATCAAGAATTGCATAGAAATTGAAGAAAGTGAATCACAGTTTCCTTTAAACAAATTGCTACGATGAATAAGTCTTTGAACAAGAATTATTCCAACGAACTGGAACCACTATCTTTACTCCATCACCAAAAAGACTACAGACTTTATGCAAAGAAAGAAAGTTTTTAACGGGTATGAATTTTCTATCTTTATGGAAAAATGTATAAAAAAACATATAAAACCCCGAGGAGAGCTCGTACAAAAAGAGAAATTAGAAAGGAAAATATGTTCAATTGAAACTCAACTTCGGTTAATTACGTGTACTATAATTTATAATAATTACTATGGTAAATGAAAACGTGTTAAGATTAAGTCATTGATCTCAATCTTCTTTGTAAATTAATTAATTACCAAGAATGATGCTTACTATTTTCTTTTTTTTAAAAAAAATTTACAAAAAATATTTGAACATTAAATTCTCATTTACCGTGAACTATTTTATATATATATATATATATATATATATATTTTGTTTCCAAGCTTGAACTATTAATATCCAGGTGGAACTCGCTCAAATCCACCCTAAAGGTAACTAATTCAAACACAATTTTAACATTTTCGACAACCTGTACTACATTATAAATATCTTTGCATTACCATACGTTTTTTTATCGAATATTATACTGACGCAATGCATTGCAATATATTATCTACTAAGTTGTATAATAATTCTCATTGTGAACTTTATAAAGATTTGTTATTATATCAGTGTACCATGTTGATTTATTTTAATTAAATATATTTTATTTTAATAAATCACTTAAGTGACCTCCTGAACTTTTGCAACACTTGGTTGAAACCCTTCTGAAGAATCATGTCTCCTCTATCATTGATGGGTGGTTGTGGAGATTAGATTATATATATACATGTTTTGGTCTTCAAGTTCATTCATACTAAATATTCTCAAAAAACCTCATACACCATCTTTGAGAAAGAGAAATATAGGAATAGAACTTGGAAGCCCAAAACAAAGTTAATCCCGTTACATTTTCAAAGCTTCGAATTCGGTCAACAATGGCAGGAGGTACGCCGATCTTTGCTTCCGCTTTTGAGTGATTATGCATGATGTTTTAATCACGTTATAGTCTAACATTTGGTATCAGAGCGTTTGTAACGCCTCTGCCTTGTGTGTTCATATGTTTCGAAAATGTTCATCCATGAAAATTTTTGGGTTTTCTGAATCTTACGTTGAAACTTGAATATGATATTAGAAATCATCCGGAAATTCGATTTCTAATAATTTTGGGCTTTGAAACGATTATTTTGGTGTTAAAACGAGTGAGATATAGACGGGTTATGTAACTGGGTCGTAACCGGGTCATTTTGACCCGGCTGGAGGTTGAAGACGACTGCACAAACAAAAAAAAATTGAACTGGTGTGAGCATAAATCAAACCCACGCCTCTTGGATATTATTGTGCAATCTTCACCACTTGACCCAGTGTAGATACACTATTTTGATGGTCTATTGAACATGGGGTTCGAACCCGCATCACTCAAATTAGTCTGTAAGCGCAATTCCATTGGGCTAAGCCTAACTATTAGTGTTGGTTCGTTGCTATGCTTTTAATATCTCTTTTTTGTTCTGTGCAAAATACATAATTGTTGTCTGTGGGAGTCGAACCCACATCCCTCTTGGCCTTGAAAAATGACATCTTCCCAGTAGGACAAATGCTTATTTCATGGCATAAAGTTTATATTCTGATTCCAGTTTCATGAATAGTATATGAACATGCTTATATGTTTTGTTATACGTTTGTAAGATTTATTTTCTTACATTTTGATTAAGCATGTTAACTGATTTAAGTTAATGTTTAGTGATTTCCATGTTTTTATTTGATTGAAGAGTAGCCACAGCATCTTTAATTATTTAGAAGCATGTTTAAAGAATAAATCATGTAAAACATTAGTTGTAATTAATTATATGAGGTATAATAAAATTTATCCTACAGGAAGTTTTAATAAACTTTGTGTAATTAATTAGAATAAAATGTTAAAATTATATTTCTTAATCTACCCACAAGAATTAAGAGAAGGAAAATAATTTTGATAGTTTTATTGGTTTATTAGAATAAATCTAATTGAGTATTACTTTAGCCCACGGACAAGTTGTATGTCACTAGATTTATTTATGTATGTCTCAAAACTATTGAACTGAGTATGTTATAAATTATTGCAACATCAAATTCTATGAATATTAATAATCTCAAAATTGAAGTTCCTGATCTAAACGGCGAGAACTACACAATTTGGAAAGAAAGAGTACTACTTTATTTAGGAGTGGCTGACATGGACTATGCTATCCGTAAGGATGAACCACCGAGCATTGGGGAGTCCAGCACTCAAGAAAATATTGATCTTTATGAAAAGTGGGAGAGGTCTAACCGCCTCTGCGTTATGTTCATAAAGACTCATATATCAGCTGGACTAAGGAGCTCAGTGGAGAAGTATGATAATGTCCGTTCCCTACTTAAGGCAATAGGCGAGCAATTCCAAACTTCAGAAAAGTCACTTGCTAGTACTCTCATTGGGAAGTTCTCGTCACTAAGGCTTACCGGTCTCAGAGGTGTGCGTGAGCACATCATGAAGATGAGAGACATTGCGGCAAAATTGAAAACATTGGAGGTTGAGATGTCTGACACCTTCTTAGTCCATTACATTCTGAATACTCTCCCATATCAATACGGGCCCTTTAAGATATCGTACAACACACATAAGGATAAATGGTCTATGAATGAACTTTTGACCATGTGTGTTCAAGAGGAAAGCCGGTTGATGATGGAACAGTGAGAGACTGTATTGTTGGTATCCAACAAAAAGAATGACAAGCAGCCTAAGGACAAAGGGAAAGACAAAATGCTCATTAAAGGTGGAATTACTAAGGAATCCAAGTACTTTTTCTGTAAAAAGAAGGGACACATAAAGAAGGATTGCACCAAGTTCCAAAAGTGGCGCAAGAATAAAAGTAACTTAATCTATCTTGTTTGTTATGAATCTAATATGGCTGATGTTCATTGTAATACATGGTGGGTTGACTCTGGTTCTTCAACTCATGTTTCAACAACTTTACAGGACATGACAAACCTGAGGAAACCAGCGGAAAATGAGCTAAACATTTATTCAGGAAACAAAATGCGCTCAGCTGTTGAATTTGTTGGAACTTGCCAAATTACATTATCTAGTGGTTTTATTTTAGTATTGCATAATGTGTTTTTTGTACCTGGATTTTTCAGGAATTTAATTTCTGTATCTAGACTATTGCCTTTAGGCTATGATTGTAATTTCCATAAAACATCATTCAGTTTGATTTATAATAAAGATGTTGTTGGGAATGACACTTTATGCAATGGTCTATTTATGCTCAATGTGCAATGTAACACCACTAATTCAGTTATGTATGTTAAAACTGGCATGAAAAGATGTGTTGAAAATGAAGAATCTTCTATGTTGTGGCACTGGAGATTAGGACATATCTCTAAGGATAGAATCAAGAGGTTAGTGAATGATGGAGTACTTAGTACTTTGGATTTTGCTGACTTTGAGATTTGCGTGGACTGCATAAAGGGAAAGCAGACCAAAATATCTAAAAGGGGTGCGCACAGAAGTTCAGAATTACTTGAAATCATCCATACAGATATTTGTTGTCCAGATATGGTTATGCAAAGTGGTCCAAAATACTTCATCTCATTTATTGATGACTTCTCACGGTACATGTATATCTACTTGCTTCATAACAAAAATGAAGCTTTAGATGCCTTTAAGGTTTTCAAGGCAGAAGTAGAAAAACAATGTGGGAAGCAGATCAAGATTGTGAGATCTGATAGAGGAGGTGAGTATTATGGTAGGTACACAGAAGGTGGTCAAGCACCGGGTCCATTTGCTAAGTTTCTTCAAGAACATGGAATTGTTGCTCAATACACCATGATGAGATTCCACAAGCTGATATTGATATGGTAGATCAAGTTGTTCATGAAGAACCCCAGGGTAGCGAACAAGAAGTTGATCAACAAAATCATGAAGATAATGTTGATTCAACATTAAGAAAATCTACTAGAATCAGAAAATCAGCAATACCTAGTGACTACCATGTGTATCTACAAGAGTCGGACTGTAATATTGGAGCCGTGAATGATACTGAGACGTTTTCACAAGCCATGAAATGAGTCAAACTTATGGTATAATGCTATGACAGATGAGATGAATTCAATGGCATCAAATGGAGTATGCGACCTTGTTGAGTTACCTGAAGGGGCGAAAGCCATAGGGTGTAAATGGGTCTTTAAAACAAAGAAAGACTCATTAGATAACATTGAGAGATACAAGCTAGACTCGTTGCCAAAGGATTCACTCAGAAAGAAGGAATCGATTACAAAGAGACTTTCTCTCCTGTTTCGAAGAAAGATTCCCTACGAATAATTATGGCATTAGTTGCACATTTTGACTTAGAGTTGCAACAAATGGATGTGAAAACGGCATTTTTAAATGGAGAACTGGAGGAAGAGGTATACATGAAACAACCTGAAGGATTTCCTTCCAGTGATGGTGAGCATTTAGTTTGCAAGCTCAAGAAATCTATATATGGATTAAAACAAGCCTCACGTCAATGGTACTTAATATTTCATGATGTTATATCTTCATTTGGTTTTGAAGAGAATGTTATGGATAACTGTATATACCACAAGGTGAGTGGGAGCAAGATTTGTTTCTTAATTCTATACGTGGATGACATTTTACTTGCAAGCAATGATAGGGATATGATATATGAGGTGAAACAATTTCTCTCTAAGAACTTTGATATGAAGGATTTAGGCGATGCATCTTACGTCATTGGGATAAAGATACATCGTGATAGAGCGCGTTGTGCTCTTGGTATGTCTCAAGAGATATACATCAACAAAGTTTTAGAGAGATTTCGGATGCAAGATTGTTCACCTAGTATAGCTCCCATAGTGAAGGGTAACAGACTGAACTTGAATCAGTGCCCGAAGAACGAGTTGGAACTAGAACAAATGAGAAACATTCCGTATGCTTCTGTTGTTGGAAGCTTGATGTATGCTCAGGTTTGCACTAGACCTGGCATTGCATTTGCCGTCGGAATGTTGGGGAGATATCAAAGTAATCCAGGCATTGAGCATTAGAAAGCTGCTAAGAAGGTACTGAGATACCTGAAGGGGACTAAAGATTACATGCTCGTATATAGACGTTCAAGCAATTTGGAAGTAATTGGCTACTCAGATTCGGACTTTGCTGGCTGTGTTGATTCTCGAAAATCAACTTCTGGTTATATTTTTATGTCGGCCAGTGGAGCTGTTTCATGGAGGAGCATGAAGCAAACTTTGACTGCTACTTCTACTATGGAAGCTGAATTCGTATCTTGTTTTGAGGCTACTTCTCACGGTGTATGGTTTAAGAGTTTCATTTCCAAACTTAGAATCATGGATTCTATTTCCAGACCCCTGAAATTATATTGTGACAATTCAGCCACTGTCTTCATGGCTAAGAACAACAAAAGTGGTAGTCGAAGCAAGCACATCGACATTAAGTACTTAGATATAAGAGAGCGTGTCAAAGAAAAATCAGTTACTATTGCGCATATAAGTACTGATAAGATGATAGCTGATCCTTTAACTAAAGGCATGCCTCTAGGAAAATTTAAGGATCATGTTGAAAGTATGGGACTTGGTTCCCTCATGTAACTTTTTCGTTATAGGAACGATGTTTTATGGAAACTCTTGTTATAAGTGAATTCTCACATATGGTTGTGTACACATTTTGATATATTATTATTTTGTTTAATAGTGAGAATTCTTATTTGGTGTGGACCTAGAATAAACATTGAGTTTATTCATTAAGTTATTTTGGTTATAGATGAGAAACAAAATGCATTGTGATACATGGAAGATACTACTTGTTTTTTATCAAAGGACCTATCGCCATGATTCATGTGTTTTGTTTCTTGTTGTTGTTGGACATTGAGGTTCATGTAGATCAAGTGGGAGAATGTTGATTTATTTTAATTAAATACATTTTATTTTAATAAAACACTTAAGTGACCTCCTGAACCTTTGCAACACTTGGTTGAAACCCTTCTGAAGAATCATGTTTCCTCTATCATTGATGGGTGGTTGTGGAGATTAGATTATATATATACATGTTTTGGTCCCCAAGTTCATTCATACTAAATATTCTCAAAAAACCTCATACACCATCTTTGAGAAAGAGAAATAAAGGAATAGAACTTGGAAGCCCAAAACGAAGTTAATCCCGTTGCATTTTCAAAGCTTCGAATTCGGTCAACAATGACAGAAGGTACGCCGATCTTTGCTTCCGCTTTTGAGTTATTATGCATGATGTTTTAATCACGTTATAGTCTAACATACCAAACTACGGATCCATATAAATATGGAGTTAACGTGTACTCATTCATTCACCTATCATCTTTCATAAATAAATAAAAAAAGCACTTTCTATTATACAAACAAATGTTAGACAAAAAATATAAAGAATGTTTTACCTTAACTGTTGTTGATTAGATTTATTTAGGGAAGAGGTAAGGTCTTATTTTATCTTTGTATCAATACAGTCACCAACAGTAAGATTTGTTATGCATTTACTTCGATCGTTAGACTAGTATAGAGTCTATAGACAGTGCATCACTAAATCGTGTGTTAGTGAGTGTAAAACTTTGTGATGTAGTTTGATCAAATAGATAGGTTAAGTGGCCTCATTCACAGGTGCGCTAGTGTAGAAACATTGACTTTTCAAATGGAAGCATGTGCCACATATACGTGTATTGATATTTTAGAAAGGTCCTCACGAATTTTCAAGAAAATGAAACTCTTTTGAGACGATCTAAGCTAAGCAGTGGGTTGTTGCCTTTGTAAAACAACTTTTTGTGTTGAGAAAAGAAATTTCATGTGATGAAAATGTAAAACTTTCCGCGTGAAAAGTTCTTAAGAATGTTGAGATCATTTACACCGAGTTTGAGGAGATTTGATCTACTTGAAGTTGAGCACTTAGAGAGTATGCGTAACATGGTTGCAGTAGTATGCCGGATATAACTATTCATTGATGAAGGATCAAATGGGGCTCAAATTAAGTGATGTCAAAGTATAAGTGTAAAGCTTCGTTACACACTTGAAAAAGCTAGATTTGGTACCTATATTATGATTAAAATGGTCAAAAGTAGTAGCTGATAGGAACTTCGTTTTATACTGTATAATACTATCTCGAGGCTTTTTATTTTAGCCATATCATAAGTGAGGTAGTAGTGGTGTGCATCCTCTTTCTGTATCAAGCACAAAAAAGAATTGGGATATTGAATAGTCTAAAGTGTTTCTTATGAAACCAAATGAGCAATATAGGACCTACATAGCCTATACAAGGCTAAATGTTGGTAAGTGTCTGCTCATGTAATAGCTTAGCCTTGAGCTTTGCCTAACTTTAAAATGTGCTCATAATTGTGTCGTGCAAGTAAGGCAATTACATCTCTATATTTGGATGGGTTGGTCGTTCTGTAAATATTAAAATGTTTGCATTCATTTTTGTGCTTTCTATGCGGTTTTGTTGGTTAAGAATTTAAGCAAGGAGGGTAGATAGAGTATGACAAAAGTAAAGGATTTATTTGCTCGAGTAAAATGATACCTACGAGAACTATGAGAATTTTTTGGCATTCTCGTTATTTGGTATAATTTCAAAGATATATTGGGCAATTCACAAGAGTTGTGATTATAATTCAAGTTATTGGAGCTCTAAATCATAGGTTCATCCATCACCCTAGTTTTTAATTTTCAACACAAATTTAATCGAACTCATCAGTCATTTTTGTGTAGTTGGGATGAATTGTTTTTTCTTTAAAATCAAAATCAAGAATCAAAGATTAATTAATTATTATTAAGGTGATGATGGGTTACGAATTTATAATAGAATTTTAATACGTAAAAGTCAATTTCCTATAAAGCCTATTTAAAATTCGTTGTTTGACAAATACTAAATTCTAAAAAAGTAAATGGACTTCCATAGAATCTCATGAAGATCCTATGGATTTGCCATTAGCTTCTTGAAGGAGAAACTTTTCTATCTCTATGGAATTATAATATAAAATAAGTAGAAATACAAGGGAGATAAATATATGACATAGCATTAGGTCTACCCAAAAACTTTTTTGTTCTCATTTCCACCTCATTTCAATTTGAATCAAAACTCAAATAATTAAATTAAATTCATATTAGAATGAAAATACACTTCTCTAGCACTTTTTCCAAGAATAATAGAACAATTACTTAATTGGCTGAATTACACAAACTATCCATGAATTACTGGTTATTACACAAACTACCCTTCAGTTTAAAATATCACACAAACTACCCATATTACTAACTATCAATAGAACCCTCATGGCTTTGATAAATTACATATATGACCTCAATGGTGTTTGTGTAATTTCTCAAATATAAGAGGTAATGTAAGCAATACATACACACGGGACCGTGTCTAATTTAATAATCCTTATGCAATCCCACGATATTATATTTTTTATTATTTAGTTTTTTAGAGTAATTTTATACATAATGTGTTATTTATATGTATACCAACATTTTTTTTTACATTTGTTATAATGTTTTCAAGAGCAAATTAGCTACTAATACGGTGTTAGTTTTTTAAGCAATTAAAATAATATTTCTTTTCCTAAAATCAGAGAATATATTAATATTATTTTACATGTTTTTTGACAACGCATTACCTGTAAACCTGCCCGCCACTCGATTGGTTGGGAAGATAAAAATAGATTTTGCAGTTACGTAATCAGGTAATCGTTGGGATTCTGTCGAGTGAGATTTTATGTTGTAACCCGTCAAAACCCGCCCTCATAAACTTCTAGTGAACAATGTTGTTGTGTGGTGTTGATCAGAATACTCCTATTAGATATAACCAAATTAAAATACTTCTCGTAACTAGGAAACTACAAAAATGTCTTTAGTTGTTAGTAGCCTAAAAAGTAGGGATATCAACCTAAAACTTTCATTTATTTTAGGGATAAAAGCATTAAACCCCCTATACTTTACTCCCTGTTGCACTTTGCCCCCTATCCTTTTGTTTTTGGCAACTTGCCCCCTGTACTATGGATAAATAAGCACTTTGCCCCCTGAGTCATTTTTTCACCATTGGATTTGAACACGTGTCATGATATTTTGTCGTTGGATTTGGACTCAGGGGGCAAAGTGCTTATTTATCCATAGTTTAGGGGGCAAGTTGCCAAAATTAAAAGGATAGGGGGCAAAGTGCAATCGAGGGTATAGTATAGGGGGTTTAACGCTTTTATCCCTTTATTTTATTTTTAACATCTTCCAAACATAACATTTTTCTAGTTTATAAGGGACAAATAAAAATTGTTAATATTTTACTTATGATAAATAAATTGAAATGAGGGTTTCATGCAAGCTTTTAAACCACAAGAGAATTTTATGTTAAAGTACTTAAGGGTATAATTAACTATTTGAAGAAAAAAAAAGTGCACATAAACCAAAACTACTCCGATGGTACAGAGACTTTACACCATTCTCCAATGGAGTTAGATCGAAAGGGAATTCTGTATAGAATTTATAATACCAATAGAAGTTCTTGTGTAGAGTTTCTAAAACCACAAAATGGTTCCAAACATTATCAAATCACAAGGCTGCTTCTTGCTGAACTTCAAAACCACAAAGAGGTTTTATGCAATTTTTTCCTAAAATATACAGCAAATTTTACAGTTTTCATGAAGATAAAATGAGATAACTGCAAAAATACCATAATAGCAACAATAATTGAAAAGAAATGGACTTTTGGAAGAAAAAAATAGTTTTAACCGAACTTTTAAAAAGAAGAAAAATTAGTTCAGGATTCTTTACTGACATCTCTTATAGAATTCTTTTCTATATCTTGAAACTTGCAGGAGTCGATAATAATGCTGCTCAATAAAACTCGGCTATAATTGAACCATGATTTTGCGTATTACTCGGAATAATTATTATTAGTAAAATTGTACAACCCAAAAATAAAACAAGCAAAGTAGCATCCATAACATTTAGTTTTCTCAACTCTTCTATCAAAACACCAAAGAGTGTTTTCATATTCGATTTAAGAGAAACAAAACTAAAAGAAGATGCATTCCAAATTCACAGCAACAACCTACTTTCATCCCATAATGTTTACCAAAAAAATTAAAAATACTCTCAGAAAATTACAAACACGAACATTTAGTAGATCAAGACATAGCTCAAAAACGCAACTCTAATCAACTACTACAAACACTAGCCACTAAACAACCATTTAGACCAGACTTATTATAACGCACTTCAAACCAAGAGTCAAATTGCCACTAATCTGACATGACTCGGTACAAACACTTGAAGACATATCTGCTTATTTTTGCAATAACCAAAAGAAAGAACCTCAGTCTACATCGACATAAATTAAGCCCTATATCACACGCACACACCCCACAAAAGCCAATCAAAAGTACAAGATAAGCAATTATTATGGGTTCTGTTCTAAATCTGTAAGCTTGATGAATTCTTCTTAAAATAAGTAAAAGAAACAAAATTAAACCAAAACATAAGAAAAAGAGAACCAAAATCTACATAGCAATGCTGAAAGAAAGAAGGCGATTGTAGTTTCAGACCATGACTTAATCATATCTTCAGATCTTTCAATTCGTTAATATCTTCCAACTCCTCCCGCTGGTCCTGCACCGCTATCCTAGTCTCTTCTGCAGATGCTCTTGAATTCTCTTGTGGACCACTACTGTTAGAAACTGTGACAACTTGAGATGACTGTGGTGCAACTTGAAATGAAGGAACTTCAGAGTTCAGCGCTACCCGAACAGACAACTTAGAGCCAAGGGGCGGCTCTCCAATTCGAACCAAAGGAAGCTTGTGAAAGGCTGACTCCTCGTGTCTACCTAGTGCAGGTCTACAAACTGGTGGCTCCTGTGGTCGAGATAAGGAGAACAGTCGTTCCTCTGATATAACTGCTGGATGTACTGTACGCGGCTCCTCAATCCGAACAGGAGGGGCGGCAAATACAGGAGTGGCTTGTCTCAAGCATACTGGTGGCGCTACCCCCAATGGTGGTGGCCTCATTACTAGTGGCGATGGGGGTCGGGGCAGTGGTGCTGCGGAGAAGACTGGAATTGAATTTCTTATTGTCACTGGAGGTGCGATTCTGTGGTGGGGATTACAGTGCCGGAAGGGAATATAGGGCGGTGCTCCAGCTGCAGGGAAATTCTGATGTTGAACTTTATGATGGCTTTCATTTGCAGCTAGAGCTATAGGTTGGCTTTGACTTTTAACAAACTGTCGGAAGATGGAGCTATTGCTTACAGATGTGACGGACCTGTTGCCTGGAGCTGTTTTTGGGCATATTAAGGGAAGGATTTTGGATGTTGTAGCTGGAGATGGCTGTGTAGTTGATGGCCTTGGGTTTGACGAAGGAAATTTTATGGGGAATGATAAATTTGCTAATTTTGCCTTTATTAGATACATCTGCAAAGCACGGGCTACGGTCACATGCTCCTGCTCATCTTTATGGGTCTTTTCTGTAAACAAACGTTCCGATTGTTGAACCACTGGAAATACAGAAAAAATAATCAAGTGTTAGATGGTATGGCATATAATTTTTGCAATTGCTAATTCTGAAGAATGATTAAAATAGTCACACGAGTAGATTAAGCTGAGTTTCCATTACTCTTATTCATCTATTCTTTCAGTTAAGTCTCCCCTCCTCAGTCCTTTCAAAGCTGAACCGCATTTCCTCTTTTTATTTATTTATTCAGTAACGATGTTATGTTACTATAAAGTGGTGTTCCCTAGAGATAATGGAAGATAATCTATCATACTGGCTTGATGCAAGCAAAGTTCACTAGAAGCACTTATTGAGAAAAGTGAGAGGATAGAGTCGTAGTGATCAACCTGGGGCAGATGCCTGTGTCACATAGGAAAAACTAAGCTCTATGTCTACAGTTTACTTGGGATGGCACGCAGGAAGAACAAAATGTATAGAATAAAGCTCTGTGAGTTAAGAAGCATTTAGATTAATATTACTATTCTATATGAAAGGGGGGAGATTTATGCCTAGAGGAAAAAGAGGAGGTCAAGTGGGCGTGCTTTTTCCAATTCCGTTGACATAGCGATCCCCTAAATTTGATGCATTTGCACTGAACCTCCTAATTTTAGATATTTTGGCACCACCTCCCTTCCCTCCCTCATTGATTAACATTTTTATTTTTCCGAGGGAAGAAGTAGGGAATCATAAGCCAAAAAAACCCAGCTTCATCATCGATATCTGCCTAACAATTTGCCCGCACCCATTGGCGCCGTTCTGGCTGGATGCCGCCCTTGCTACACCAAAACTCAATCAGCAGTAGGACATGCAAGAGTGGGGTGCTCAGGATTACCCCCCCCCCCCCTCTCGCACCCACCCACCCACACACCGGAGCCCCTGTATCAATCTTTGATCCATAGTAGAATCAAGAGAGCTAAATTCTTTACCCACAGCAGACTCCCAAAGACACCCTAGATTTTGCAGACCGAGCAATATACCACACATGAAGTAACAAAACAAGTCTCACAAGTGCCAAAATAGGAACTTCAGGAAATTTCACCAAGTACGAGGCTACAACATACATACACATACACACACACACACATATATATATATATATATATATATATATATATATATATATATATATATATATATATATATTGAGAAACAGGGAAACAAACTGAGCACTTACAGCAAGAATGAAATTTATGGTAAAACAAATGAGATGCCAACTTAGTTCAAAGCGAAGATTTTCTCAAAATCAAAAAGATTGGTTTGCATTTGCTCAAGACTAATAGGAAGTGGAGATGAACAAGATCTGAAGACTAGTTTAGGACAAGAAAAAAAGGATGTGTATAGAACAATCAAGTCCATTGATGAGGACAGAGCATAAAGCAGATCAGAGTCAGCAGTTACGACAGGGGTGGGAGAGCAGGGTTGAGGTATTGGTGGCTAAAGTTGGACTATCAGAAATCATAAGCTTTTTTTTTTCTCCTATATCAAAATGATTTTTCTAAATATAAAGTAAAAGTGGCAAAGGCAGAGATGGAAATGGCTATCAACAAAATCAAACACATGTCCATTCGTTTTGTCAACATGATAACCCATTGGTTCTAAAAACTGGAATGGGAGATAAGTTGCTCGAAGACATTTAGATGACGGTAGTTTAGCAAAAGGAAACTAAGAAGAGCTTCGAAATAAAAAAAATAGATCTGTTACCCCTGAGAACTCGTGCAATTTTCAAGTGAAACTACAGGAAAACAAACCCCTGAGGCACCACAATTGGAAAAGATATTTCTCAACACGTTTAATCTTCTACAATTCTCAATAATTATAAAGATGGACCCATTTTGCAGGAACATAAATCAGTAGCGAGTAAATTTAAAGTGTGAACTGCCTGCACTGAAACAAGGAAAACAGCAAAAACAATCCTAAACAAAAACTCTGCCTCAGATATATGAGAAGGATGCGAAGTTGGGGGTGCACCTCAAGAAACTTATTTTATATTTGAATCTTCAAGTCTCCAAAAGTATCACTTTAGGCTTGGATTAAGAAATGGTCATAGCAATGCTCACACATTGAACAATAACATAAACTGGGAAGACCTATTCGTAAGCATCAAAAGGCATCGGATCAAAGCAAAACAATAATATGGTGTCCCCCAATACTCAAAAGACTTACTCCATTGTGCACTCTAAGAAACAGTACAACAAATTAGTAGCCCTTAAAATTCAAATATTAGAGTTTTGGCATTAATTTGCGAGCAACCTCCTGTATGCATTATCTTTTGCAGATATCAAAGTATGCTGCAAAATAATACTGTGGCAGGCCAGATGCAAACAAAGAAGCAACAGCAACGAATATCATCCTAAAAAAACCAGCGATCAATTACATCAGCATTATAATTAATAGCATTCGTAGTGAAAAAGATTCTTATTTACAACCAGCCCTGCCCAGTTGGTGCCAGTATAATATACTATATTCAACTCTTGTATCATACAACAATAGGTCCAATAATAACATGAGGGAGCATGCTGCATTCAGAACTTGTAAAGCTTGGTTAGGTACTCGATATTCAGAAGATAAGAAACTATTCTGATACAAAAATATTGCTCTCTGATTTTTCTTTCTTCTTTGTTTATTGGTTCGCTTTTGAGGAGGGAGATGGAATAGGAAACCTACAGATAAAGCATATGTACTATAGCTATCTGTAAAACAAGGTGGAAACTGCTTTGAAAAAGAATATAGTTTTCTTTATTTCTGTTCTTTTAGCTCTGCTTCTGCTACTATTTCTTGTTAAACAATTAATACACTCTTTTGTTGGAAATACATAAGAACTCCACTGATATATATGAAAAAAAATTATACCTAACAGATCTAAAGCATAAAAAAATAGATATTTCAGTATGCCCCACAAATCATAATACATTGGGTTTTGGAGAATCTAATCACTTACATGATTTCAGGGACAACCATGCTGTCATGGCTGCGTTCTTTTCTGCTTGCTTTTTGTTCTTGGCTGGCTCACCAGTAAATATAACGCCTGCCAACTCCACAGTACCGGTAAAAACAGGAAGGTGGCCCAGACCAGTTCTGAAGGTTGTATAAGCAGGCAGTGAAGCTCCCACTCTTTGAGACACCTCCTGCAAGAGATTCTTATAGACGCCCGTCTCATCCTGTATAGCAAGGTTTAGATTATATCAGCATGAGTTAGCAATCAAGCCACAGTGAGAAAGCGTAAACCAATAGTTATAGAAAACTGGAGGCTGCAAATCAAATGAGCAGAAATAGTGACTTTTTCTATTAACAAAATTCAGACTACAATATAAAAACATGTTCAAGATATTGATTCAGCAAGAGTTTCATATATGTGGATAATTGTTGAAGGCATCAACATGCACATCAAGCACTTTACATACTTCCACCTGAAATTATCCATCAAATTCTTAACACTCTGTTTCTATATTTCACGTAACCAGTTAATAGTCAAACAAACCTCAACATTGAGCCCCTGCCACAACAATATCGTACCATTACTTCCACAACACGAGACCTGGTAATGATCAGTGGCTAAGATTAAGGATCAGCATTATCTCTCCTGGCTCTTCTACTTCACCAATACCAAGAGTGTTAATGATATTTGTTTTCAGTTTCTTTTCTTGGAAACTCACAATGATATGGTTGTTGGATCACTATGATATTCATGTGGAAAATTTTCTTTCAGATTGTTGTTCAGCATAGCAAATTCGACAAAGCTTTTCTCTCTAATGCATAATTGCTTCTATCACATGACACAAGGATCTTGAAGGCAATATGTCCTAATATCACAATTTCTAGTATATTTTTCTTAATCTTGTGCTCTTGCAAGTTGGTTGTCCAGTAGCAACCAGATCTTGCTAGCGCTCCAAAAGAACTAAGTAGTAGTCTAAACTAGGAAGTGGACCTAAGAGCAACTATTTATTTAACCCTAGCTATAATTGTAGCTCAGATGCCGCTTTGGTTTGAGCAATATAGATTTTAACTTGCAACTTTCGCCAAGATGATCTTCTGGAAAGAAGAGAGAGAGAGGAGAGGAGAAAAAACCTTCCATCTTTCTGCATTTCCTATTTTGACACCAAGAAATGAGGTGTGTTTTCTACAAAAGAAATAAGGTTGTACTTCACCAATATGTTACTACTTCTAAACCATTCTGGCTTGGCTTGTCAGTTCTTGCTTATGGAAACAAGTCGTCGTGACCAAACAATCAGACTTCAAATTTTCAAATACTTTAATATAAACGTCAAGAAGAAATTGCCATGTTACACATGTTATTCCATTTTCCGGACCATATAATCGTATAAGAAATCCAAAAAACATAATGCGTAACCCAACAAAAGATGTTTGACATGAAAATAATTTGAAAGTTGGATTTTTCAAACTTGTGTTACGCAAATAATTGATGGTAGTGAGTGGTATTTTGGCAAGAGTTTTTTGACCAATGAGAGTCTGACACGTAGACTCAAATAGGTCGAACATTCGACCAATGTAGCACATTTTGGGCTTGATTGCTCGAAAGTGCGACCTAAATAGGTCTTGCCCCGGCCTAGTTCACTTTTGGTGTCTCCGTGTAGGTTATGAACTCTAAAGCTTATTCAGGATTCAGTAGGGATTGAATACGTGGAGTGCTTCGTCATCTGACACCTCACCATACAAGTATACCTCACGCCAGGTGGAAAAGGCATTGAAAGTTACAGTTTTCCGTCTCATTTATTGGTTTATGACAACATATGGAACACTTGGCTTCATTCATCTCAACTTTAACTTATGAAACTTGACCAAGCCCAAAAATTCAAAACAAGCTTGGGAGTTGTGCAAAGGAAAACCAGAGTTAATTCAAAAAAGCTTAATTTCTTTACGGCTTAAAAGTAATCCTACCTGTATGAGTAACGGATTCATCATGTCATGTGGGCCAACTCATAGCTGGAAGGTAATAATACTTTAATGATAAGTTACTCATGCAAACTAACAAAATATAAGACACACTACTTTATGCCAGCTTCCAACAGACAAGAAATTATGAAAACATAATTGAAAGGTCCGAAACTGCGCCTATCATTCTATTGTGAAACACCAGATTTGCCTGATCTTCCATGAGAATCTATCCTAAGAAGGCTGTATAATGTATATGTCCAAAAGTAGCCAAAATCTTACAGAGCTGAAAGGAAGTAAAAAATGTGAACTAGAAAAGGCAGTAGAAGTATCCAAATCAGGAAATACCATGAATACCAAATCCATCACATATTAATACTAAAAAGATCGGATAGTTTTTAAAAATCTCTACATCAAACTGCACATAATCTACTCATTAGTTCATCAAAAATAGTAATCCACGAAATTTATTACGCGACCGTGAATAAGTATCACCCGAAACACAGTCAAAATCCCCGATTATGGCGTTACCTTTATTGCCATGACTCTAAGATAAGCAGCACACCAACCAGCATTTGCGCATTTTCTCCTAATTACTTTCATTAAATGTAACGCGTAAAATCATTCAGTAACCAACAGAAACTCATTTGCACCACACAATCACTTGCACTCATCTTCATCATCACAATCTACATTTTCTATTCCATACAAATCAAGCGAAGCACACAATTATATATATATTACCAGAATCCTGGCGGCGAGCGAGTTCGTAGGACCGCGGCTCGATAGATGATTCAACGCAACCTCCGCGGCGGAGTGTTCGGCCTGACGGAGCGTGTAGCAGTAGCTAGGGCTTTCAAACGTCTCGCCGTTAAAATTAACGGCCGCCTTAAACCTCGGTGCGTGATCCGGACCTTCTCTGATGCACGAGTACGACGGCAGATTGAAGCAGCTACGCTGAGCCAGCTCCTGCAGCTGGTTCTTATACATTTTTTTTCTCTTCAATTTACTGTACGAATTTTACAATTATTACAAACGGAGTTTGATTTAAATTCAATGTGAGTGCATCAGATGAAGATCAATGGCTGAAGAAGAGAGTTCGATTGAGATCTTCTGGTTAGGGTTTTGGTTTTTCAATTGGGTGAAGATTTTAGAGAGAGAAAATGGGAGAGAGAAAGAGAGAGGACTTTGTGAGTTAGCTGTGGTGCAGTAATAGTAACAGTGATGGTAGTGAGTGAGTGTATTTAGGACACAAATCATTTAGTTAAATATGGTTGTGAGTGATGATGAGATGAGTTGTGAGCCGTTCGATGAGATGACTTTTTTCGTTTTGACTATGGTTGGGGTTTGAGTTATTATTTCTGTTCTATATAAGTTTTTTTAAGTTTAGTGACTATATTGAGTTAATTTGAAATGATACTGAACATAGTAATGTATTGTAATAAACAAAATATATTTCGTGACAAGTCAACCTATCCAAGTAAAATTCACCCGAATTCTGTGGAGTTTTGATTATTTTTGCTGTTTTTGTAATTTATGTTTTTACATTAAATGCGTAGCGTAAATTTAAATGGGATGTATTGTACATGATTTTTTCTTAAACATATATTGTTATTTATACAAAATATTTGAATTGACACAACGTTGGATTTAATGGATGATTTAATGAGTGGTTAGGAGACGGAAAGTGGAGCTTAATTGATGTTTGACTGCACATTTTGGGAGGTCATGTGTTTCCCATTATACTAGCTGGATACATTAATTAATATTAATTAAAAAGGTTTAGTAATAATGAAAGACCTGAGGCGGGAAGAACCTGACTGTGAGAATAATAATTACGCTTCATTGTTATAAAAGAGATTTGTACTGTTTGTTTTCGACAAATGATATAGACAGAGCAATTTCTTTAAAAATAGAGTAAAATGTTAATTATCCTCTTCTACCCTTCTAATTAAAGCCCAATTATTTATGCTATGTTAGTTACCGATTTTGTGATTAGCCATAAATACATGCCAAAGCAGTCTCTCTCTCACCTAAATCTTTGCAAACATATATATATTGGAAATCTAATCACCAACCATATAACCAATCAAAAATACACCTTGGCTAAAACAATTAAAATTAAGCAAGAATATAACATTTGCCATAATTAATTTATTTTTAGTCACGAAACTATACAATGTAGTGAATAGCCTACTGAAGAACACATATATGCATCCACATGTACATATATATAAATAAAATATGAAGAAGTTTTCAAAACTATACATAAATTATTAATTGTTAATTGTTTGTTTATTCAACTTCATTTGGGTGTTGATATAGCCAGAACGATTTTCCTAATTCCAGATCAATTATTCTAATTATCCCTTCTTTGCCCTTTAGATTCAACAACCTAGGAACGAAGTATGCTTGTTCAAAATCCCTGATTATATTGTTGATTGCTAATTCGCAAACATGGAAACATTTCATTTGTTTTCCTTCAGTAAGGGTAGCTACCAAAATCTTGTAAGTAAATTTCATGTCGTGATCCACTACAAGAAAATGTCCAAATAGAAAAGCTCAAATCCCTTTTCATAGGGCAGAAATCGCTTTCTAAAGAGCTATAGAAAGGGACTATGGTCTTTCCAGAATCCGTTTCAGTAGGTATGGTTGCTAAGAAAAATCAGAAAGGGGAAATAATTCGCTTTCTAGGCTAGAAAGAGAAAAATCGCTTTCTGCTATAGAAAGGGAAATGGTACTTTCTCTGACACAGAAACAACCGTGTCCCTTTCTATGCTATCTCTATATTTAAGCAAAACAAATTGGCGATAGTGGCGGGAATTTGAATTGTGAAAACTTGGGAAAGAGACAAATCCGTTTCTCTCAATTTTTTCTGAAAAAATTTAAAAATTTGGCGAAAAAAATGGCGGGATCTGAAAATTTGAGAAAGGGAACATTCCCTTTCTCACATTTCGAAAAGCTGGGAAACAAAATAATCCGTTTCTACCATATTTTTTAAAATAAAAAAAAAACAGTAAATTGAATATTGTAGATACAAATAATACCATTTATTATTACGGAAATAAAAAAAAAAATACACGCAGAAACGGAAATAATCCGTTTCCGTCATTTTCGTGAATTAAAAAAATGACATTTTACTGCCACTTTTGTATATATTGTAATTAGATTTTAAAAATATAAATTTTAAGTTTTTTAACTTGTAACTAATTGTAGTACACAATATATTTCTGTATTTATATATTAATTGTAACAAATTTAAATTATATATCTACACAATTTTACATATTATAAATGTTATAATTAACTATAGTATGTAATTAATTAAAAGTAAAAACTACTATTATACAAGAAATAGCAAAATACTATTAATATACATTATTAACCATGGATGAAACATAAAAATTTCATGGATGAAACCTACAAATCTCATGAATGAAACAATGTTATATATTATATATATGAATGAAACTACAATACACAATATTATTAATTACATAAAAATATCAAAAACTATTAAAAAGCTATGGATAAAAAAAAAAAACAAAAAAGGATGAAGAAGGCTGCCATGGCCGAAGATGATGTTCTTGGCCTCCATGATCATCTTCACAATGGTTTCATGATTTGTATGAATTTTTTTTTTATGAAATTGGATGATGGGTAAATGAAAAAGAAATGGATGGAGAAATGTTGAGGGTGATGAAGAAGGGAAATCGTGATGTGGGAGTATATATAGAATATAACAAAATGTGTAGAAAGAGACAAGTCTCTTTCTACACTCACGCGGATCATGCCCGAAAAGCATGATCCTCGTGTATTTATGTTAAGGCGGAAGAAAGGGAATATTCCCTTTCTGGTAGAAAGGGATTTTATCCCTTTCTTCGTTAGAAAGGGAATATTCTCTTTCTTCTACTTTACAACTATTTTCCCTTATCCCCTCTGCATCACACATTCCCCATCTTCTCCAACATTTTTTCTATTCCTCTTCATTCACAAAATACTACGTTTTTCCCCTTAAAAATTCTCTTCAAATTTTTATTTTTTAAGAAAAGCTCTCAATTTACATATTCACGTTGACCTTCAACAACTCCGACATCTAGAGGTATTTCATATATATTTCATTTCTTTGTTGTTTATTTTGATGTTATTTGTTTAAATGAATACATGATTAATAACTAGAATTAGTATTATATATCATGTAATTTGAAGTTTATTAATTGATTGATATGTGACATAAATGTTTAATTATTGTTCATTTAAATTAGTTAAGCTTTGAGAGGTTTATGAGCTTTAATTTAATATAGATATATTGAAGTTGAATCAAATTATTATTTGTTAATTTGATTTAAGTTAATTTGTTAATCCAGATTATTCTCACAATGCATAACAACCAAGATCGGAGTTGGATGTATGATAGAATGGATCACAATCGAAATTTGACTAGTCATTTCCAAGAAGGTGTCTACAGATTTTTAGAATTTGCATTTTCACAAACTCAGTTGTTAACACGTGGATAAGCTAAATGCCCATGCATAAGGTGTTGTAATAGTAAAAATGGGAGATGGGAACAGATCCAAAAACATCTTTATAAGTGGGGTTTTGTTCCTCAGTACTACGTGTGGTCTGCACATGGCGAGGATGATATGAGTTATGAACCACCTACAACTTACTTTGGGGAGTCATCTTCTCATCATAACAACGCAGGAGGTCGGTATAGAGAGATGTATTCGGTGGCCAGTTCCAACACACGAATTACAATCAGGATGAACACGAAGAAGAACCCAACCGTGAGGCAAAAGATTTTTTTGAAATGTTACAGGAAGCAGAGGTGCCTATACACATAGGGGTAACCACAACAGTACTGCAGTGGGTATCGCAACTACTCTCGAACAAGATACTTTGTAAGATTACAAATTTTGGTTGCGAAAAGATTATACAGCACGCACACACACAGTTGAGTCCTGCTGATCGTCACAAACTGCCTGATTCTACGTACAGTGTGAAGAGGTTTATGAGGAGGTTAGGTCTCGGTTACAAAACCTATGATGTTTGTGTTAACAATTGTTTTCTGTTCTACGGAGAATTTGAGAGTGATAGTTGGACATCATGTCCAGAATGCGGAGAATCGAGGTATGAGCCATGCGAGATTAAAAAGAAGTTCATTGCACGAAAGAAATTGTGGTACTTACCATTGACACCTCGTCTACAGAGATTGTATATGTCACGTAACACTGCAGAACACATGACGTGGCATACAAAGTGCCGAGGAGATAGTGATGTAATGATTCACCCTGCATGTGGTGAAGCTTGGAAATCGTTTGATGCCACATATCCTGATTTTGCTACTGAATCGCGTAATGTTAGAGTGGGAATTTGCACGGATGGTTTTAATCCTTTTAGAAACTCTTCAATTCCTTACTCGTGTTGGCCGGTCTTCGTGACGCTGTATAACCTTCCTCCTGATTTGTGCATGCAACAAGAGTACATCTTTCTTACTCTACTGATTTCTAGGCCAAAGAGCCCGGGCAAAAAGATTGACGTGCTACTCCAACCGTTAATTGATGAACTAAAAATGTTATGGGAGTCAGGTGTCCAGACATACGACAGTCATCAAAAAGAGAATTTTCAAATGCGAGTTGTAGTAGTGTGGACGATCAGTGATTATCCAGGCTATGGCATGTTTTCCCAGTGGAGTACATGTGGTCGACTATCTTGTCCCTATTGTATGGAGGACACTAAAGCATTTCGGCTGAAGGACGGTCGAAAAACCTCCTTCTTCGATTGTCATCGTCGCTTTCTGCCTATTGACCATCCATGGAGAATGAATGCTAATGATTTTTTGGAAGGTCGAATAGAGACAGATGCACCTATCTTGAGAAGATCAGGTTGTGAAATAAAGAGACAAATAGAGCTTCTTCAAGATGTTGATTTTGGTACCGGTCGAGATCATATTGCTGGATTTGGTAAAGAACACGATTCGTGTCACAAAAGTATCTTTTGGGAACTTCCTTATTGGAAAAAGAACTTAATCAGTCATAACTTGGACGTGAATGCATTGTGAGAAGAACTTTTTTAACAATATCAAGAATACAGTGATGGACGATCCGGATAAAACGAAAGACAACATGAATGCCAGACGAGATTTACAATTGTTAACAAATCGAAGAAGTTTGTTTTTGCAAACAGGGAGAGATGGCAAACTGTACAAGCGTAAAACAGTGTATTGTCTGAGTAGAGATCAAAAGATCAAAGTATTGGAATGGTTACGTGGTCTTCGATTTCCAGATGGATATGCATCTAACATCTCAAGGTGTGTTCAAATGCAACATCTTCGGCTGATTGGGATAAAAAGTCATGACTTCCACGTTTTTATGGAAAGATTGATGCCAATTGCATTTCGCAACTTCTTGCCAGATAGTGTTTGGGGTCCACTAGTCGAGGTTAGTAATTTTTTCAGAGCTTTGTGTGCTACTGAACTACGGAAATCGGACATGGAGGTGCTTGAGAGTTCAATTGTGGTGACAATGTGCAAACTAGAAAAGATATTTCCTCCATCATTTTTTCGACTCGATGGAGCATTTGGCAATACACCTTCCTTGGGAAGCAAAAGTTGGCGGTCCTGTTCAATATAGGTGGATGTACCCATTTGAAAGGTAACTAGTAATTTTCTATATTTATTTCACAAATACATTTTTTGTTTATAGCACTAATTTTTATTTTATTTTAATGTTAGGCGCATGTTTGAATTGAAGAGGGGATGCAGGAAACAAGGCTCGTGTAGAAGGGTCAATTTGCGAGGCGTATGTCATGGGTGAAATCGCTAACTTTTCATCACATTATTTTGAATATGGTGTTGAAACTAGAGCGAATCGTTTGAACAGAAACGAGGTTGAGATGGATCAAAATAATAATGAATCTACGATATCTGTCTTTCAAAAAAGAGGAAAGGCCTTGGGACGTGGTAGTAACAAGAATTTGACACAGGCGGAGTATCAAGCGGCTGAGCTTTATATTCTTCTGAACTGTCCGGAAGTGGAATGCTGGCTAAGGTACCATTTTGTACGTATAAAGTTGACTTGTAGTAATCATTCAAACGACATACGCATAGATTAACTTGAAACGTGGATTTATTACTTTGCCAGGTTGTTTGACGAAGAGCTGTGCAGGGGGGTTCGGGAGAGCGAGATTGACTCAATGCGCAACAATCATTTTGTTGAGTGGTTCAAAGAGGCTGTGTACTCCGGGCGATATGATGTGGATCCTCAAATTCGTGGATTAGCATACGGTCCCAATTACAAAGATCGAAGTTATAAAGGGTATACCGTGAATGGATTCAGATTTCATACACTGGCATATGGCAGAGGCAGAAAAACAATGAACAGTGGAGTTTATGTTAAGGCGAGTACTGGTGATCCATCAGAAATAATTTTTTTCGGAATGTTGCAGGAGGTGGTAGAACTGGATTATTGGGGAAGTGGACATTTACAAAATGTCACTCTTTTCAAATGTGATTGGTTCGACATTTATCATGGAATGAGAACGCATCCAACTTATGGTTTGGTGGACATAAATCTTGGAAAGCGCCTTTCGACAGGTACATCTGAACCGTTTGTTCTTGCAAGTCAGGCAAAACAGGTGTATTATATGACTTATCCATCTCAACAAGGTGCAAGAAGAAGAGGATGGTGGGGAGTTTGTACAACGAGAGCTAGATATGTAGTTGATACAATCTCTGTTTCTGTTTCGCCAACAACAAATGTCTACCAAGACATAGGCACTTCGTTGAACACAACAGTTGATGAATTCAATGTGAACGATAACAACATATTATTGGCCGATGATGAATTTGTGTGTGTCGAAGATAATGACAATGCTCAAGTTGAAGAAGAATACGTCCGTGAAGTATATGAAGAGGCAGACGATGTTTTAGAATGCGACGATGAAGATGACCCCGATTATATGTAATTTTCATGTTAGTTTATTTACTATATTAGTGAAAAAGTGTTTCAAAATTGAAATTTACATTTGTGAAAACCAAGTTAATTATATTTGATGATATCTTAATTGGTTTTAGTATATATGATTTGAAACAGTGAATTTTAACTTTCTCAAACTCTATGTTTTCAAATTGAAAACAGAGAATGTGAAGCAGTGGATTCACTGCCTCACTTTCTTATGTTTTCAATTTGAAACAGAACTCTATGTGAAATCACTGCCCCAAACTCTATGTTTTCAAATTGAAAACATGCATTTTGAGGCAGTGAATTCACTGCCTCAATTTCTTATGTTCTCAATTTGAAAACATAGAGTTTCCCTCAAACTCTATCCATGACCTGCACATTCACACAATAAACACTTTCAATGCATTCACAACTGTCCATCAAATCAACACAATCCATTCTATCAAATTCAACACAATCTATTCACAAAATCAATAGTACTATCCATTCACAAATGTCCACAAAATCAACAGTACAATCCATGAAATCACTGTTCAAAACAATCTACTCACAAAATCAACACTGGTTCCCATATTCACATAATCAACACCGGTTCCCATATTCACAAAATCAACTCCGGTCCCACATTCACAAAATGAACCAACTCAAAATAAACATTTCAAAATGAATTAACATCCACGACTAGATTAGTAATAATAACAAAATCAACATATGTCGGTTAGAGTAGTACTAAATACATTCGGCTACCGAAAATGTATATATATCACTAGCTCTAAAAAGCATAATCTCCAAAATCTACATGCTCGTCAATACCTCCTGGTCGGCGATTACGATGAAGCTGGGAACCATGTGGATCTTGCGGTGGTCGAGAGTCGTTATCAGGTGGTCCTGGCCTGTACACGTCGTCATTCTCCTGCCGGGGACCCTGATGTGCCGTCTGGTGGGTGGAGTCAACATGAGGCTCCGTCGACACATAACAGGTCTCCGCACTCGACATCTGAAACCGTGCAGGGATAGGCATGCCTACCTTCTCAGAAATCGTTGCCAACCAAGACTTCAAGTCTTCATTATCCTTCTTCAACTCCTCGTTCGACGACTGTAGATGTTTAATTTGGCCCTCGTAGTCGCGTCTTGCACTGCTCGATTCGACATGAATGTACTTTGGGTGTTTACAAACCTGGATTCCTAATAGTTCAGGATCACCACTTGTAGGCAAGCCAGGCAGCCTATTCTTCTTTACCGGCCCAGTAATCTCCAACCACTTTTCCAAATCCCAAATGGGCCAATCGGCTTCAGATGTCCACTTATTTTGGCAATAAGCAATGTAAGCATCCTGTTAATAGAATCTATTCACGTAAACATACTTATAAAATACATTAAAAAATATACAGAACAATCTAAATATTATACTCACGTATGCCTGCTTCACTCTCGGGTTGGCCCACACCTCAGTTCCATCGTCCAATACCTTGACATGAGTTTCTCTCCAGACCAAATGAAATGGAACATCATCCGGATCAACATTTAGTTTTACGGCCTGCAATTTAATGCATTAGAAACTATAATCCAATGCATTCACAAAATCAATGTACCGTCAACAATCGATGAAATCCATCTAATCAAAACCATCACAACCCATTCACAAAATCAACACTCAATTGAAATCTATGTCCATCAAATCAACACAATCCATTAACTAAAATACAATTACTTGTACAAATCAAGTGTTAAACCACATTCATTTCACAAAACAAGGATTAAAGTGCAATTATTTCACAATTTTTCTTAAAAGCAAAAGCATTTATAATATAAAACTACACGTCAAAGTTGTAAACTCCAAAATCGACATGCTAATCATGAGAAACATACCAGTTTCTCCCTATGGCCAGCAATACTAATCGAGCCTCCTAAGTAGTGAACCTTCTCTCCTTTCTCGCGGTTCTCTGAAGCTTGAATTGACTTTTGTTCAGCTTCAGGGGACTTCCAATAATTGATATAGCCCCTCAGTAATTCTTCGGGTATCCAGACTTTGTATTTCCTAGCATGATCGGGGTTCTTTTGACATTTTTGCCACCACCTCTTGGCATAATTCACCGACCCACTGAATCGCTCCCGAGCCACCTTATTGTATTGCGCACGTACACGCATCTCCAACTCTGGTTCCCATTGAAAAGTATTCTGCAATATCAGCCATATAGAAGCTTAATTAACATCCATACGTGCTAAAAATAAGTAACCTATCTTAAAACTAATAAAAATAACAAATTGTTAACTACCTTAAATCTTTGCCAACACGCTTCTATGTCCCGATCCAACCACTGGTTGTATGTCAAGTACACATTTTTGCACATGTTCCTCAGGTTTGCGCCAATTGTGCCATTAACTGTCCCCGAATCTCTAAACTCCCCACTCCGATGGAATGAAATCCAAGGCCTCTCTGTTGGATTGGCGGGGGGCTGAAGGCCTTTGGTACGGCCTCGTGATCCATCTTCGTACTCAAGGATCCCATCAACCTCCAGATCACCTTCTCTCCTCTCGTTCTCTGCTTGTTGATGCAAGGCATTTGCTGACATTGAGGCTGAATGTGATCCCTGTGATGAAGACCTCGAGATGTGCCCCACGCCAAATGAATGATGCACTCGGACCGGGGTTCCTGAAAAACGAGGGGATGGTGATGGAGCAGGTTGCGTAAAATGAGTAGATGTGCATGCTCCATACATCGGGAAACCACCGGGATATCCTGAATCAAAAGGCCCTGGCTGCATCACCCCCTCCAAAAGTACCCTGAACTCCATCCACTGTCAGGGAATCTGGTCTCGTGGGTGCCCGAGACATCGCCTGATTCCTCCCTCTACCTCTGCTATATGTAATGTTCGTTGCACGTCCACCTCTATCGGTCATAGGATTCCTGTTATCCGTCTAAAATAAAATTATACTAGTATTAGTTAAATCAATACTCTCAAATTAAGTAAAAACCAACAGATAAGAAATGCATGTATTTTGACAAAGAATTGCATGTTTTACACTTGAAAACATTGAGTTTGAGGCAGTGAATCTCACTGCCTCAATATAGGTGTTTGAGGCAGTGAGGACCGCACCCCACGAGTCACAATCCGATTCGAGTTGGTCCGGTGTTGGTCACCTAACAAACTCAATTTAGACCAAACTGTAGCCCATAGGAAGGGGTCTCACTGACCATGATCAAAACCATAGTATTATAAAATAATTTTTCTTTAAATACAGCAGAAGTCTTTGGAATACAAATACATTTTACAATTTTAAAATGATGTAAATACAAAATCAAACACTTAACAATTTTTGCAAAGTTTCCAAAAGCGGACTTGTCGATCATTCGTTCCATCCGTGCTGCTATACCAATCTTACTCTGAGAAAGGGACATATAGAACAAAAGAGGAGTAAGTCTTTAATGACTTAGTGGAATTCTTAGATCACGACAATAACCAAACAGTAAATCAGAACAAAACGAACAAGAATGACCAGAATAGTTACATCTGCATCATTGAACTGATAAAATGAACTTGTGCAATTACATATAACAGATCCAACATTAGCTCCAAAATTCAACCGTATACCTCCCTACGAGGAGCTACGTCGCAACAGAACAGAAGACATGCTCGAGTACATGCCAGTCTAACACGCGGGTCACAGCCAACTCCTAACTGCAAGCGGCGCTTAGACAGAATGGGTATTAATCAGAATTACTTAAATCGACAGCCCTTTGCTGCCCAGCAATAAATCCTTTCAATCCCTGGGCCCAATTTCTCAAAGGCGTCCCAATTGGTGAAACATAATTATCAGATGAGCTAGTAATCCGGACAATATCCGTTGCTCATTTTGAGCTACATAGGCCAAACATAGTTTGTTGCTCGTTGCACAATTCAAGAATTGATAGGGTGATCATGATACCAGGATAATTATGATTATGAAGAAAATTTCCGATTATGAATTAAATGAGATTTGATTTAACAATAGGCAAGAAAACCGATTATGTAAAGAATTAACGATTATCAATATAAAAGCATTAAAATGGTGATAGAATGTTGCTCGTGATTCGAAACAAAGAATCACAATTGTTATGTCCAAGTTTCTCAGGGCCGGATGCCAAACAGGGTTTGAACAAATCAGAAATCAAACCTCACCTTTTACCGTACGGGAAATTCTTGATTAACGTCGATAATTACAAAACCTTAAATAAATCAAAAAGATATAATCAATTGTTTGCTCACAATTTTACAACAATAAACATATATTTCCAATACTTATCATATTTAAATAAGTTCAATTAAATATTTAATTATTGTTAATCTTAGATAAATCCCTTATTTCTATTTTAACTTTAACCATGACGTAAAATTATAAATAATGAGATTTACAATTTCAAAGTAACAAGTTGAAGACTAGATCGGTTACAAAATAATAATTAAAGTCTCCATTTCTAATTTATTAACAACATATTTGATATTAATATATTAATATATACATATGCATCAATGCATATTTAAACCCTTTTTAAAACAATATTTCTTAACAATATTCTTGTAAATTACTTATTAAATAATAATCTCAATCCAAAAAATTTACCATGATCTTAACATTGAACAAATACTTCAGTAAGCCCTTGAATAAAATCATATCATATATATATATATATATATATATATATATATCTTTGGTAAAAACTAATTTTCTTATAGTTATTAGTATAAAATTACATAATATTGCATATATCACTAATAACAATTAAAATAAATTGTAAACATTTAGATCTAATTAAAACTAATGTTTTCAGAATACTATTCATGCTAATAAACTAGATTAGATGATTAGATCACAAGATAAACACAATACTTCAATTAAAGTTAAAGAAATTGAAAGATCAAGCGTAAAACAAACTACATGTCTTCTAAATGTTGCAAAATACATGAAAATTATTGAACATGATTATAAATCATGATCAACTGATCCAACATCATTATTATTATGTAATGAGTCCATATTAATGATCAATTTCATGATTTGTGTAGCTTTTGCAACATATATTGGTTAATCAAAATGTTTATGCAAATATAAGGCAGAAAACTGTAGCAATCTTAGATTCACCTTCAATCGGACTTTCAAACGATATGATAATCTGAAATTGATTGAGGGGTTCAATCTTAAACATCCTGGAGAGTATGTAGTTTCAAAATCAGATCAATAGGACAAGGTTTGGTATTTTAAATAAATCATGAAAGATATGAGCTGTTTTCGGATTTTATGGACAGTGGTACGTATTTCTAATTTTTAGACTCCTCAAACGACTTTGGTTGAAGAAAGTTTCTGAACATGAAAGTTAGATTTAACAATAACCAGTATGTGTTAAAAATTTCAGAGAGAAACTCAAAGTTTTGATATGGTTTCGGACTTCCATGGTTTCTGTACCAAAACTAGCAGTTTTGACTAAACTCGGTTTTGAGGATTTTCAAGGACTATAAAGAAGGATTAAAGGACTGAAACAATTTTTCCAGAAATCTAAACATCAAGAGGAAGAACTTTGAAGAAGGAAAGAAGAGAAGATTCGGAGAAGAGAAGTGTGTGAAAAATGTTGAAGAGGGCCTCCCTTTTATAGGTGAAAATGGGAGACAAAGAATTAATTACCATACCCTACCCGTTTTTATTTTAATCCAAGCTAGGCCACCCTAATTATGATGAATTTTCCAGACTTATCTGATAGGATTTTATAAGAATAAAATATTAGAAATATCTAGCATAAAAGACAAAGCAAAATTACCTTTTTACAAATGTAAATGTAAATATGTGAAGATTTACCATTGTAAATGAATGCTTGGATATTTTGAAACTACAAGGGACCACTTTGAAAGTTTTGATAACTCATTTGGTCTTAAAGAAAATATTTGTGGTCAATCATAAATTTTTCAAAAGGGGAAGGACTAAATTGTAACTTTTTCAAATCTTTTGGGGTAAAAATCATATTTTCAAAAAGTTCAAGGACTAAAATGAAAATTCAAAAATATGTGAATAATAGAGCATTTTATTTTCTTCCAAAGTTCAGGGGCGTTACAGTATCCATGAGCTCATCACATTTTTACCTGATGCTAGTTTGAGAGTGGAGTATTTTGAATAAAACCGCTCTACCAAATTCCCCTAATTGTACCTGTCAAAACAGAATTGTCGAGCTTCAAAAATTAGTGAATAATAGAGCATTTTTTTATGCAGAGAGTTTTGAGTAGCTTCAATGTGTAACCTGAAGAGATGAACGGAGAAACTAGCGGCACTGATTATCCCCTAATTATCCCCTAATTAACCCTGAATCGCTCAACATGCACTAGCTACTCCCTCTCAATCGCGGCAATGAACTCACGGGAGTGAAATTGGGGGACAAATTAGCCTCAATTTCGTGTCTATTATCGATTTCTTCAACCAAAAGACTGAAATTTGTGAAAAAAAATAAAAATTTGTGAAGAAGAAAGAAGAAATTCGCGGGAGTAGTGAAGAAGAAAGGAGAAATGTCGCGGGAGTGGAGGAAGAAGGTGGGGGGAAAAGTGATTGAGTTGAGAAAGGGAATTTTAATATGAGAAAGGGATGAATCTCTTTCTTAAAGGGGAGAAAGGGAATCGGCCGTATCTGGTTAAAGAAAGGACGATTTCCGTTTCTCAGTTATTTTTTTTTTGTTGTATAACATAGAAACGGATATGTCCGTTTTTTAGCACGGAAAGGAATATTTCCGTTTCTCAGTTCTTTTCTTTTCTTTTTTTTATTTATTTATTTTGTATAACATAGAAAGGGATTTGTCCGTTTTTTAGCACGGAAAGGAATATTTCCCTTTCTATCATATTATTTTTTAGTTTTTATTAAATTTTCCACTTATTTAGAAAGTGAATCCAATTCCCTTTCTATATGCCCTTTCTATTTGAACATTTTCTTTGTAATTATATTATTGACCAAAAATACAACTTGAATATAAAATTTCCAATAGTTAAATTTGCTTGTATTAGAATGTATTATATATAGAACTGAATATATAATACGAATAGATCCATATGCACGTCTATACATAGCAATGAAAAGTATAAAGAAAAATTCAATAAATTCATTACTTGTTTGCGTATAACTTTTTTCTGTAGCATTCATTTGCGTGGTTAAATAGGAGTTTCCAAGTCCTTCTTTTTGTGCATTTTATTTCAAGGTGAAACTCTTCCGATACAAACTAATAGGATTACTGAGCTATTTTAAAAATGAATAATTTTTACATTTTATTTACAGTTCAAGTATCTTAAAATTACCAATTGATGAATACGATTCGTGTATAAAAAATGGCAACATTTTTAAACAAGTAAAGTTGTTGCTTTGAATTCCCACCTGTCAGTTTTTTTTTCTTCATTAAGGTATGTTTAAACTATGCAAGAAATCCTTATTAATTGATTTCCCATAATTATTTAGGAATTAAACTGTGGCATTTTATTTGGTAAGGGTAAATATGAGAATTTATAGAAATTTGCTCTGTTAGGAGATTTGCTCTGTCTATATCATTTGCCATGCATTTTCGTTTCAATAAAGCCATTAATTATTTCTAATTTCAACCCAAAAAGTTTACTCATCATTAATATGGCATTTTATTTCAATTAAAAAAACTATTTGTCATGCCAATGTTTTGAGCAAGAAACGATGTCAAATTCTACAACTAAGTCGGTGTTTGTAAACTCCCTCTAAAAACACAAGTTCATAATTTAAGTTAAAGCTGTAAAATCGCGTTTAAGTCATAAGTTGAGGGTGTTCGGAAAAAAATCCAAACACTCGCAAAAAGTAAGTTGAGAGTGTTTGATAAATAATTTAAAAGTTCACAAAAATTGTTAAATTATATTTCAATTTATTAAAAATAACCAGTAACCACTATAAGCTAAAAGTAAGTAAGTATCAACTTCGAAATTGTGAGCATGTTCAGCTAAAGAAAAGTGTTCACGTTATTTTAGCTTCTTAGTTAAATACTCTAAAAGTGTTTAAATAAAACTAAAAATAAATTGTACATTTCTTTAAGAGTTCGCAAGCACCACATGAATCCCACTTCTAATTTTTTTGGTAAATTAGCACTAAATCCTACATGGATATCAAATTTATGAATCGTTACACTAGTAAATTTTAGTTATAATATTTACAAGGGTTGAAAATTGGGACAAAGTAGGCTTGGCAGTTGGCTCAATCGGGAGTGATCGGGTTGATAACTTGACGTAAATAATGCGAATAAAGCTAAAATAAACTTAACTTATTTTAAAAGAATCATATAAAGTAAGAGAATATTTTTTTCTTCAGTATTTTCAAGTGATATTAACAAATGAAATGAACACATACTTATAGGAAAATTATTCAACTATACTATTACAAATTCTTCATCACATTAAATGAATGAATTATTTCTCAAGACCATTACACAACAAATTGACAAATTAACGTGTTTTTCAATTATTGATTCCAAGTTGAATAACTAATATAATAACTTATAATTATTTATAACATATATCAAGTCTCACACTCACTTAGCTTCTTTCCTTTTTGATTTATTTTTTACGGTACAAGATGAAGTCATTTTCCTTCGTCATATTCGGTTTTTCATTTTTAACATTCCACACAACTAATTTTAGAAGTATTGTATTGGACTCATCCTTCAACTGTGTCCGATATCCTACCCAATATTTATGTTATTTTTAGGTGTATCACGTGTCGGTTTCAAACGCGTTGATACTGTGTATTAAAAAGGTACGGGTAACCATAGAGTAACATACATTATAAAGATTCATTATTTTCTCTAATGTTCGTAAGCTCTGTTATTTTTTTTTTTTTAGAAGTCCGCTAGTTTCAAGAAAAAGTCTAATTTCCTAGGCTATATATACATAAAGTTTCTATAATTTGGCAAACATTTCATAGTAGTAGATATGTAAAACCTATATTAAATGTGTATATTAGTACAAGCGATGAACCAAAATACTCTTTATTTTTATCTACAAATCTCATGGATCATGAGATTTATGACAAAGACCACACTGACTGAGAACATAAATTTTAGCTATCTATCAGTTACTCCGTCTCCAATAAAACTAAAACAAAATGGCAAAAGTCAATCAGGTTTGCCCCGGTGAATACTGTAATAAGGATTTAAGGAGAAACACAAACATAGCCGAAGCAAGGACCAATAAGTCTCCAATGCTCCAATATTACAACAAAACTCTCAAGTTAAATAAGCAAGAATTTTCAAGAGAGTATCTATTAAAGAATCCAGAATAAACTCAAATTTAGCAAGACAAAATGAATTGTCTCTATAATACATATATAATTCTCCAGTAGATGCAAACCTAATAATAATTAGGCGTTCGTTATTTCATGCTCAACTTTCACCAAAATGTGTCATTACCCATTAGTCCACCTGCCTCCTTGGAAGAGGGAAAAGGAGATTGAAAAACTCCACCAAGAAATATTCAGATAATTCTACCAACACCCCACGAATCACAAGTTCTTGAAGGGGGACTCTTGTTTTTGTGGGGTCAGTTTTGCCAAGAGTGCTTTGTTATGACAATGCTCCGCATCAACAAAGTAAAAGTTACCGTTTGCCTTAAAAGACACGAAAGGCCTGTTGGTCTCTGGAAGTCTGATATCTGCAAACTTGATGGTCTTCGGTAAAAATGTTGCCATCCACGACATTGTTTCAACCTCGAAGCTGTCAGAGCCCGGCTGCCATCTGAGTTTGTGAACATAAGGGCTTACAAACCAATGAAGAGCTCCAGTAGTTGTAGCACTCAAAAATATGACAGAAGATGCCACTGCACCCTTAAGGATGACATTCATGTCGGGAGATGTCATGAAAGTAATGACAGGACCTAATGAAACGGAGAGGCAGCAGGTGGAGAGTGAGAGCAATTTCACTTTCTTGATCGTACTCGAAATGGGGCCATAATAAACAATCCCACTGTCCTTATCTTCGTTTCCCTCTTCTCTCCCTCGGCGAGGTCCAATACTAATCTTGTTGTCATCTTCTGCTTCTGCAGCTCGTGATGACCATCGTCTCTGGGCAGAGGCAAACTGCATGGTCGGGTTGGCAACAATTTTGTTACTGAGTGGATGAGGACTTTGACCAATCCTAGTGAGTCCATTACCTGATGCAGTTGATATGCTATGAATAACAATGGTAAAAGCAAAGTTACATAAAATTCAACATCTAAAATCATAGATGACTAGGTGCCAATGGAAACTGTACAAATGAACCTAACAAAAAGAAAAGAACCGCTGGGCATTCATATGTCAAAGTGCATTATAGGTGGGTCAAAGTTGAGATTTACTATTTCAGGTTTAACTTCAAATCTCAAACTGAGTACAACCGTCAGAATAAGTTTTTCAACTGATAACTGCAAGAAGGGTCATGACATCCAAAACACTAAAAATGTATGAATACCGCTCAAATGAGGTGCACACCAAGTCCGAAAAAGCAGGGAAGGCAGAAAGCCTGCACTTTGCAGTCAGCAGATTATGAGCTTAGCAACAGCACCAACTTCCAGGTTTGTCATGCATGACTATAATTTATTTTCTTGAAGCTTTACCATTTGGGAAAGCACGATGAAGAGTGTAAACATGAGGTTGCAGCAATGCTATATTGTTCACCATGGAGAAAATGGAGCAAATTCAATTACTTTAATCAAGAAAGATACTAATGATCGTGGGGGAAAACAATGTAAAAAGGTGGAAAATCAAAACAAAGGTTTTCAAGTTTGGGCATTTTCTGCTTTCTTTTTACTGACTTGAGCATCACAGAGTTTGAGAAAAGTTCCAACTCTACACTTCTAATTGGGTTGAGATAAGGAAATCGTTGCAATTCTAACAATGTTCTCATTGAAGTTAACTGACATGAAATTCACCAATCTGCTACAGAATACAAGAACTCGTAGACCAGGTTTCCACTGCTTACGGCATTCTTGCTAACGTCCCCGGCATGTTCGTTTACAGAGTATGACAGTACTGAATACTATTAGGAGTCATTTGGTAGGACCTAATACACACTTACTAAGAGGTATGAAATATGCGTAACGTGTTATTAGTGCACTTCGTAAACCTATTGGACTAGGGTCAACGGGATTAAATCCGGCCGACTCAATGCCACATGGGCATCATAATTCGCCCCTCATGGGTGGATTATAATCATCTCACTTGAAAATCAATGGTTCACAACCCGATAAAAAATAATTCCGTGTATCCAGGATTCATATGTTTGTTGTCAAATGGCATAGTTCGTAAAACAATAATATAAGTGTCATATTATAATCCCTAGCTATTACAATCCATATCTAATCATTTCCTTGCTACGAAATGCCCCCGCCCCCCTACAGTCTAGTAGATGTATTAATCAAAACAATAATTTCCTAGTAATTGGTCAATCACCAACACTCCCTGCATTTGTAAGACCTACCCTACGAAAACGAAGAAACTACAACTGAGTATCAGCTCTAAGGCAGGGCAGAGTACAGACTGGATCAACCATCAACATCGTTCGGACCCCACCCTCAATCATGTGATCATTGATCAGTTCAGGTTGCCACAACATCTTATAAACAGGACAATACAAGTGGATTTACCAAAGGCTCTCAAGTACTTTGGGCTAATTGCATATATTTTTGAGACTCCTATTACAGACGAAAGCGTATAACTCAGTTAATTACCAATCCAGGATTCATATGTTTGTTGTCAAATGGCATAGTTCGTAAAATAGATTTACAAAAGGAAATAAAACTATGTTACAATTCGACCATATAATCATGCAAATGTCATAATATAATCCTTAGCTATTACAATCCATATCTAACCATTTACAATTTGTTTACTATGAAACGCCCGTTCCCCGCCCCCCTACAGTCTAGTAGATGTACTTATACCAAAATAACCATTTCCCAGTAATCGGTCAGTCCTTAACGCTCCAGCAAACACAATGATCCCTGCATTGGTAAGAGCTACCCTAGTAAAACAACGAATCTACATCTGAGTATTAGCTCACAAGCAAGAGGACAGATTGGATCAACCATTAACGCCGTTCCAACCCTTTACTCACCCCCCCCCCCCCCACAAATTATGTAATCATCGTATAAACAGGACAATACTAGTGCTAATTACATATTTTTCAGACTCCTATTACAGGTGAAAGAGTTTAACTCAGGCAATTATCAATCAACTCCGAGCCACAGACATTGAACTTGTACTTTAATTTTCAAACTTAAAAGATTTAAGATCTTACAGTGGAAAAAAAGGCTAAATATCTCCTTCAATTCAACAGCTTAGAGAGAACAAAAATTCAGCGAGAATTGAAGAGAGGTACCTGAACGTAAGGTTGTGGATTGAGATCGAAGCAAACGAAGCAGAGCTGATCTCGTCGCCATTTCTCTCTCTCTCTCTCTGCAAAAATGAAAATTGAAAACCCCTAAACGATTTGGACAGAAGAAATGCTATTATTAGGGTTTTAGTTAGTTTTTACTTTTTAGGTTTGACAGACAAATAAAGAGGCTTGGGGCATTTTTTATTTATTAGTAATAATCTTAAATTCCATGAATAAAATTATGATAAGTGATTACTCTATTCTGAAATTTATATTAGTACTATATTATATTGTATTATATTATGATCCCTTTACATAAACTGCATTAGTAATTGACATTATTCGTGAATTAAAATTTTGTTTCAAAGATAACTCGTATTTGCTGTAAAAAGAAAAAAAATGGACCCCGAGAAATAATTCATTAGCTTCTTTATGATTTGAGATTTATCCTAATGATGATATAACTATGTAACTTAAAAAAATATTAATAATAATATTTTTCAGTAACAAGCGATAATATTTTGACTTTTAATAAAAATCTCTATTTCTCCAAAGGAAAAAACTAATAGCTGTTTTTTTTTTTCATTTAACTAATAAGTCTTGTTATATTTATCTTAAATTATTAGCAGTAGATGTTGTTGCTAATATGATAAGTTATTAGAGACATTTACTTTATTCTTCTCTAAAATCATCAAAATATCAACTACAAGTTTTTCTCTCCGATAATATAATATCATATCAACCATAACCAAGGCATCTTCATAAATTCTCGCTAAAGTCTTTCTAGCATGCCTCGCTACTATTTTTTTTTTTTTTTTTTTGAACACCGGGAATTTTACTAACACACACAAACATATTTACATAAGTAGTGGAGGAGGGGGATAGGGGCGCGGTAAGACCGCTTATATGTACAATCATTGTCCGACAAAATAATAGTTACAAGTTAGAGAGGGCAAACCCTCCAAAATACGCACAAAATATCCGGTTGCACACCGATAGTAGCTAGATCGTGGCTTGCTCCCCTCTTGGCTAGTACGTCCGCCACACCATTGACTTCCGGGAAGGCAAAACAGCATCGTACCTCATCAAACTCAGTCAAGCTCGTCAAAGTGTCCGTCAGAAGGCCCTCGAGGCGCACGGGATGGGCCCGCCTCTGCATCAAATTGCAAAACACAAACTGCGAATCAGTTTCAAGATATAACTTGCGAATATTCAAATATCTAGCAAGATAAAGTCCCTGTCGCACAGCCCAAAGTTCGGCAGTATTATTCGTATTGGTGCCGATGGGTGAAGAGAAGGCAGCGATAAACTTACCATGTTCGTCTCGTATAATACCCCCAATACCTGCTGGTCCAGGGTTGCCAAAAGACGACTCATCCGTGTTAAGTTTGAAGTAACCCGGGGGTGGGGGTTGCCTCGCAACTATTTTAAAGTTAAAACATATTCAGTACAACATTTCGTGGTCAATTTTCGGAGATCGTTTTTTTTTATATTATGAAACTCTTCACGAACTAAATTTTGACCTTAATGGAATAAACTTAGGCCCCTTTTGGATGTAATTTCTCTTGTTTGGTTCCCTCAAATTTTGTTTGAATGTTTTGAAGATTTTTTCGGAAAGTATGCAAAGTATTTGAAATATAGTTTGGTTGTAATTTTAAAATAATTTAGAGTATGTGAAAAAGTTGAAATATGATTTGGATGTAGTTTGAGTGTTAGAGTTTTAGGAAGAAAAATAGGTATATAAACATCAAATCAATATAGGTAAGAATAATATATAATCAATAATCATTGGATGATGATTAGTTACAATTAATATGATTGTTTGATGAGTGAGATGTATATTTGTTAAATGATTGATAAATTATTTACATGCATACTCTCATATATATATATATATATATATATATATATGTGTGTGTGTGTGTGTGCATAATTGTTGTGGATATACATATGTTTATAATTAAAGAAAAAGAACTTGAATGTAATATTTATACATAAGTTTAATCCAATACAATATTTAAATTAATAAATTGCAACACGATTTATACAATTCAAAGTCCACCAGTGCTTATTACAAAGATAAAATCATTTTTCATACCATAACTTGGCACGATTTTCATTTTCATACCTTAATTTGGCACTCATCAGTTTGCATACCATAAGTTGAACACTTTCATCACGTTTGGTACTTTGACGCCGGAAAGGTACGTGCAATTGACGTGGAATATGTTGAGGTGTAAGGTTGGAATCGGTCTTAATTACTCTAAATCTCCAAATTTAATTTCATCGGATGCACAACAGAAGAAAAAACTTCTACGAGCTCGTTGGGATGATAATTTAGTAGATCCGTTACAAATATATTATTTTAACTACTACGAGCTCGTTAGGATGCCCTCACCACATTATCCCCGCAATTAAACTATTTAATATTTGTAGGAGTCTCATAATTTATGTGTTGTTTGGAACTAAATTTACATGTCCCATAAAATAGACATAGTTTGAATTGTGCATCCAAACGAGCACGTTTGGATGATAATTTAGTAGATCGAGATTAGTAGTAGTGAGTAACATAGTTAGTACCATTCAGATTAACAACATATAAGAGTGAGTAACATAGTTTGAATTGTTAACACAAAATACAGACTAAAGCTAGAAGCAAACCATTGCACAAAATCAAAAACCCCAAGTGGAGAAACTTCACAAAATAATTGGTGAATCATAAAACTTTCTGCTTTTTCAGAAAAAGAGGAAAACCAGAGATATCGGTGAAGGCACAAGATCCCAACTTTGTATGTGTATGCTATGTGTATTGATCAACTGAAGTAGTTGTCTGCTGCACAAAACGAATAAGCCATGAATTTATAACCTCAAGAATAAGAGTAAACCAATAAAATTGAACAATAATAGAGTCCTACAATGCAAAGATAAGATGGAAAGTTGGATGACTGGAACTAGTTCTTTGAAAAAGATAAAGTAAATAATTCTATCACATATAATCACAGTCATACATGTATAACTGTGCCATAGAACTGAATTCACCTTATCTTGACAAATAGTAAAGTAAAAAAGAGTTTTTGCTCAACAAATGATACATATGCAGGCAAAAAACTCACTGTAAAGTTTCATAAAATATGGATGCACAACAGAAGAAAAACCCATACTTGCAAAGAACATATCTCATGAGATCTTTAATTGGGATAAAATTGGGGTCAAAATCAGCCATGATTTGCTATTAAGAAGACAAACACAACAATTTCTTCAATTACGAATCTTTAATTGTGGTGGTTGAGAGAAAAAGGGAAAAATTATGGAAATAAAAAGTAAAAGGCAATAATGTAGGAAAAAGAAAGGCAAAGACTGAAATTGGAAAGGACTCCTCTTACCACTTGTCTCTGCACGTTGCGAAGAGCATATCTCAAATGTTTGAGAATTTTTTCAAGGTGAGCCAAATACCAAGTGAAAATTTGAGACTTTAAGATGAGATCCAAACGTTTTTGGCCCATGAAAATTTGAAAATTTTGGACCAAACTGGATACAAACAAGGCCTTACATTCTTTAGAACTCATCTTTTAGTAGTGTTTGTAATAAGAATTAGCTAATCTATAAGTGATAATTTTCATCAAGAGACACTCTTTTGTGAATTTTAAAAGTTTTTTTTTTTATTTTCCTTTATCAAATGTTTATATGCTAAAATTCCATTTTCAACGTTGTTTTAAACTTTAGTATTTAAAAAGAAAAATCATGAGAAACTTTATAAGAACACTTTGCCAACATAAAAGTGAAAGATGCCACATTATATTTTTATTAATCTCAAAAAATATGAACATTCTTAATCTTTCAACATTTGAGATTTTTGATCTATAATGATGTTTACTAGTTATATATTACCAATTACAACTAGATATTCGATTTTTACTGTTGCTTACTATTAGTATCAACTCATGTAAATAAACATGTAGCAAAAGGGAGTCAATTACGTTAACTAAATTGAGCAAATCGAAAAAAATACTAATGATTCATATGATATTTACTAATTACATATACATAGAGATGATTTTTGTAGATAATGGTTTGCCTAATAAATGAATTATGGGTTGGATCAATCACCTCGAACCAATCTGTTCTAATAAAGTCAAAAGTTGATTCGATTCAAGGCCCAAATCTAAAATACATATGTAGGTTATGGGCCTCATGATCTACATTTCAGTTATGGGCCTCATGACCTGCATTTCAGCCCAACTTAAACTAGATCAAGAAACGACTATTTTCATGGCTTGTAGGGAGTTGCTTTTAGTTTATTTGGTTACTTATAAGGCCCATAATCTACATTTCGGCCCAACTTAAACTAGATCAACAAACGACTATTTTCATGGTTAGGAGGGAGTTGCTTTTAGTTTATTTGGTTACTTATAAGTTATAAGTAAATGATTTAGCTGATTGAGTGGTTCTTATACAATGTTTTATTTTCAGTTCCAAACTCTTGCCGATAAATGAATTCTCGAATGACTCCTCACTTAAGGCAATTCGACATACTTTCATTAGAACCTTAGTGGGTTTGATTGATTTCATATTCAATTTGTAAGACAAAATAGTGAGAAAGAAAAATAATCTCTTCAATTTTTTGTAATAACCAGAAAACATGTGTATCTTGCGGACGTGCAAGTTTAATTATACATGATCAACATCGGCAGAACAAACTTTTTATTTTAAAAATTTGTAGCGCTGAGATATTTTTTATGTAATAACAACTATAATGCATTTTGAATAATAATCTTATAATTTTCAATGTGTTTTTAATCAACATCGATTAATTATGACTCTAAAACATGGATCTCAAAATGTGATTTAGGATATATGCATCAATCATTTAATGCTAAGCCATATATATAAATAAGGTAATTGATGAAAAAATTATTTTTAGAACTTAAAATTTGCTTAATTTATCTATTATAGGATGAGATACTTTACACTTTTACTAACAACACGTATGTACCCTAATAATGTATTTTGCACATCAATATACTAATTACTATTAGATGTAATATACAATCATGAACTATAAGTCATTAAATAGTCTCTATATGGAAATATTCATCATTCATTACATCATTATTATTAGCATTACTATTATTACTATTTGTTAAGTAAAAAGCTAAATGACTTGAGAGGGTGTTGTTACACTTTCTAATTAATGCTTTCTTTGCAAATCATTTTATTATTTTATCTATTTAAAAACTTGATTTGATACTTAGTTGTTGTAATTTAGAATTAAAATCTATAATGAATTATAACAAAATCTATGAATCTTTTTAGTCCTTTAAGGCATTGAGGTAAATAAGATATACATTCCCATTTCTATGTGCATTGATAAGTACTCTAAAACAAGATGTGATAGGAAAACTATCATATTAAAGATTTTCTCAATTTCTCACTGTTTTTATACTAGTTTTTACATTTCTTAATAAAGTTAAAGCTATCTTTCAAATATTGAATTTGTAGAAAAGAGAAATATTAAAGGAAAAAGAAACCGCCAAACTTATTAGTATACATCAAGGTACACTATGTAAGCCATGACGTATAACACTCTATATAGAAGGCAAACAAAAAAATTGAGAGAGAAGAAAATATTATGAAATGGTTATAAATGCACTGCTATCTTTCTTTGATAATACAACCAAAGGCGATTTTCCTTCATTAATTTCATAGTCGGTGGGTTACCCTTTAAAACATCCTCATTATTCACCAACTGTTTGAAATGAGTATTATCTTGATGAGAGCGTGGCAGCTGAAAGTGTGGAGATCACCGGACAAAAAGGAAAGTCTATTCTCTTGTGACTTACTTATGGTACTGTACGTCTTTTGATTTTTCATAATTTCTCTCTTAAAACTTGACTATGCTCTTAACTGTACAAACTTTCTCTTCTAAATCTCAGTTATGCTTTCTTTTGTTTTTTCTTGCTTTCCTCACTATTACATAATTTAATCATTGACTCTATTTAAATACACTGAATGAATGAATCGGAACCAGATATTTTTTTCTTCCTACATTTACATTACTAAAATACTTCAAGGTCATAGTTATATTTTCCAATTTTCTTTCCTCCACATCCCTGTAATTGTTAATTATTCAAAACGAGTTCTTTTTTTGTCTTTGCCCAAGACCGTAGTCATTTTATTGAACAAAAAATAACAGTTTTAGTACATTTTAGTACTTGGAGAAAGAGCTTGGGAAGTGCAATCAAAAATAGTTGTAATATTAAACATAAGTAATACCAAGGATCAAAATTTTGATTTAAAAGGAATTGAAACGAACTTTGTATTAACGATTGAAAATTGTTGATGAATACAAGTGTTGAGTGTTACACGAGATGAGAGAGAGTTTATCCCAAATCTAACTAATCTGAAAAACTGGAATGAAAAGAGTGAGTGCAACAATACCATCGAAACCTCTATTTATACACAAACGTTCAGGTGTAGAGTTTCCTACTAAGGTAAGTTAAGACCAACTGCTATAACTAAAATATGAAACCTTCCAAAACAGAAATTAAGATCTTTCCTCAAGAGGGGCGTGGATATCCTTCATGCCCATTTTGGAAATCATTATGTTGAAAGGTTGAAGAGATAGAGGTTTAGTCAAGATATCTGATATTTGAAATTCATTAGACATGTGGAGCACTTTGGCAACTTTTGGTGGAGTTTCTCTCAAACAAAATGACAGACTCTTTGTATGTGATTGGTCCTCTCATGATGGACATGGTTCATACACTTTTGTTGTCAGTGAAAAGTAGAGGAGTGCGAGTTGAAGTGATGAAGAGATCTTGAAGTAACTGAGTTAACCAAATAACTGACGGGTAGTAGTAGCAATGGCTCTATACTCTGTCTCTGTGGATGATCTACTAACTGTGGTTGCTTCTTTGCTTTCCAAGAGACTAAAGAGTCTCCTAAGTACACAACATAACTTGTTATGCTTCTTATAGTATCAACACAGACAGTCTGATCACTATCTGAGAATGCTTTAAGATGAATCTGTGTGTGTTAGCAGGATAAAAGAAACCTTTTCCTGGATAAGATTTTAAGTACCTTAGAATATGACGTGCAACAGCAAGATGAGTAGTACAAGGGTTTGACATAAACTGAGTAAGACATTGAACACTATAATTAATGTCTAGTCTGGTTATGGTTAAGTATAAAAGCCTTCCAACAAGTCTCCTATAGACAAAAAGAATCTTCAAGAAAGAGAGGTGAATCAGCTTTAAGTCTGTGTGAAGAGTCCATTGGAGTTGTACTTGGTTTGAAACCAAGATAGCTAGCTTCATTGAGGATATCAAGAGTGTTTCTTTGACTTTTGTTGATTCCTTGTTTGCTTCTAGCCACCTCAACTCCCAAGATATACTTTAATTCTCCAAGACCTTTAATGGTGAATTTCTAATCCAAACGTTGCTTGAGATTTGTGATTTATGTCATGTCATTTAAGGATAATGTCATCTACATAAACACAAAGTGTAGTAAAGAAAGTGCCAGTTTTCTTTATGAATAAAGAACAATCAGAGATGGCTTGAGTGTAGCCAAAGTTTGGAAGACAAGTAGTTAACTTGTTGTACCATTGCCTAGAAGCTTGTTTAAGGCCATAAAGACTTTTCTTTAATAGACAAACTCTTTTGTCATTAATTTGCAATTACCCGCTGGAGGCCTTATATATATTTCTTCATCTAATTCTCCATGAAGAAAAGCATTGTTTACACCAAGTTGATGTAATCGAGTTTGTGATCCTTCTTCTGATGTAGTTTCACTCTCTGTAAGTTTTACGCTGATTTTGTGATTTTGATTCGTAAAATTAAGGTTTATATCTGCAATTTTGAACTCTGATCGAAATTGATTCTATCTTTCTGCAATTTCATTGATTCTTGAAATTGATTCGTTTTTTATCGTTCATTTCGTTTATTATATATGGTATCTTTGATCAATCATGAGTATTCATGGATCTGATTCTACTATCAATCCTGTTCGCACAAGAAATCCTTGTGAAGATTTCAATTCTGTTTACTTTTTAGGGACTCATGACTTTACTGGATCTTCCTCTGTTGGTGATGTATTCAATGGTGACAATTATGTTTCATGGACTAAAGGCATAGAGATGGCCTTAAACATTAAGAATAAGATCTGATTCATTGGTGGATCTTTACCCATACCTAGTGAAACTGATATTGTGATGATAACTTGCTGGGTTAGAGCCAATAATTTAGTGTTATCATGGTTGCTTAACTTTGTATCTAAAGATATAAGGCACAATCTCTTGTATTTTACTAGTGCTCATGAAGCGTGGTTGGAGTTGAGGACCAGATATGGTTGTTCTGATGGCCCTATAGTGTTTCATTTACAGATTTCTCTATCTTCTATATATCAGAGATCACTATCTGTCACTGCTTTTTATAATGCTTTTAGAACATTGTGGGATGAATATGTTAATCATGGGCCAATCATTGGTTTTACTTGTGGTCTTTGCACTTGTGATGTAAACACACATGTTGTCTCTCCAACAGTCTGATTGTGTTATGACTTTCTTAGTTGGCCTCAATGAAACTTATGCTTCTCTGTGTAGCCAAATTATTTTAAACCCTCAACTGCCATCTCTACCCAAAGTCTATTCTATGCTTCTTCAAGAGGAAAATCAAAGGTCTCCTCAAACCTCTTATCAATCCACTGACCCTTTGGCTATGTTCACAAATTCAAAAACTCTCAAGAAAAACAAATCTAAACCTACTGGAGGTTATTAGAATTTTCAGAACAAATCTCAGAAACCAAGAGCTAATAAGGATAAGAAAAAGATCAAATGTACTTACTGTGATTTTAATGGCCACGCCATGGATCATTGTTTCCAGCTTATAGGCTATCCTCCAGGCCGGACTGGTCCTATAGGTAACATGAGCACTTCTTTAGCAAATATGGTTGTTGCATCTGACTCACAGACTGCTCATCTGTTTGTTTCATCAAGTGATGATGCTCACAAAGTTCTCTTTGAGCTATTTCTGGCATTTTCTAAGGCTCAAGTTGTAGTTCCTTCAGGCTTGCTGCTTCACAGCCTTATGCTGCTAGAATCATTACTGGATTCTTTTTCTAAACCCCTAGCTTTTCACTATACTTCTAAATCTTATGCCAATATTCATTGGGTGTTAGATATAGGTGCCACAGATCATATGATCTGTGACAAGAATTTATTCACTTTTGATTCCAAGCATATCGGTATACCTATTTCCTTACCTAATTCTAATACTACCATGGCTGTGATACCATATCAAGAATCAAAAATTTGATATAAAAGGTATTGAATCGAACTTTGTATTGACAATTGAAAATTGTTGATGAATACAAGTGTTGAGTGTTACATGAGTTGAGAGAGAGTTTCTCTCAAGTCTAACTAATCTGAAAAAAGTAATGAAAAGAATGAGTACAATAATACCATCGCACCTCTATTTATACACAAACGGCTTGTAACTAAGTTTTCTATTTAGGTAAGTTAAAACCAATGGCTATAACTAAAATATGAAACATTACCAAAAGGGAAATTAATACAAATATAATTTAAGAAGTAATGATTGCATATATGATGGGCAAGGATGATTGATCATCAATTGTATTCACTCATATATACTATGTCAAATGGTCCCATTCTATTCACCGTGAGCTTAGTGAGTTGGAATCAAACAAAATTGTGTGCGAGAGAGAAGAGAGAAATATGACAAGCGAGAGAGTGAGACCCAATCACATTTAAAAGTATCGTGCGTTCGAATCGGGTGAAAGAATAAGAAGAGAGAGAATGTAGGGTGATTAAATTGATAGAGAGCTCGATATAAAAGCAGAGACACATTTGTATTTAGCTAGTTGTTGCTTTAATAATATAATAATAGGGGCGTGTTGGCATTGGTCATTTAGCCATTATAACTAAAATAATAAAACTCCGAATTGTCATCTATCAAATAGAAAAAGGCATGTGAAAATGTGAGACCACATTAACGTTGATTCCGGATCGCAACCCTCCAGTTTTAGAATTAAGTTCGAAATAGGAATTGGTGTGACAATTTTACCCAACAAAAGAAAATCTCAGATTTTTACTTAGTTTACTTCTTTTAAGCAAAGTTTCACTTTTAACCTCATAGGATTAGCCCTTCATTGCATATAGTCACATAAAAATACAACATCGAAATTAGTTCCGATTTTTGAAATTTTTCATCACATTTGGTCTCTCATAGGAATACTAAAGTCAAAAGCAGTCACAGATTTGAAACTTGTAATCAAATTTGGTCCCAAACTTGATTTCTAAAATTGATAATTGACATCCCCTCCCTTAAATACTAATTCTTAACATTCTACACCCTAAAAAACATACTTTTAGCATATTCACCCCTAAAAAGTTACATTTTAACATTTGTTATTTTATTCAACTTTTATTTATAAAAATAATTTGCTAACATATAGTAATTTAGTTTTCTTCAAAAAAGAATATATAACGAATATTTACCCAAAAATACTTCCAGTTTCATTTTTCTAATTATTTTTTGTCATTTATTAATTTTCAATATTGAGCTTAGCAGGGGAAAATTGTCATTTATTTAATTTTTAATATTGAGCTTGGGACCAAATGTGGAGACAAATTTCAAAAAACTTGAGCATATTCACCCCTAAAAAGTTACATTTTAACATTTGTTATTTTATTCAACTTTTATTTATAAAAATAATTTGCTAACGTATAGTAATTTAGTTTTCTTCAAAAAAGAATATATAACGAATATTTACTCAAAAATACTTTCAGTTTCATTTTTCTAATTATGTTTTGTCATTTATTAATTTTCAATATTGAGCTTAGCAGGGGAAAATTGTCATTTATTTAATTTTTAATATTGAGCTTGGGACCAAATGTGGAGACAAATTTCAAAAAACTTGAGATTATTTTAGTTTTCATAATTGAAGCAAAAATGACGATTTGTTTTTAAAACCTATAACTTCTTTTAATTTTAGAACTTCAATAGGATTAAATGTGATGAAAGGGCAATTAAACGGGTCAAAAGTATAATCTTTTCCTTTTCTTAGAAAAATTTGATTTGTAGCTTCATTTCCGTGGAGAACTTTCCCTTGCTGCAATTATGTATGCACCGCACATTTTGACTTGTCGTTGAGATATTTTGTGAGAATGCAACGACACAACTAAGATTCGTGCGTTAAGTAGATAAGTCAGTTGACTAAATTGGCAAAAGTTGACCTTATCTCTTTTAACATATCGAAAATGTGTTCGTCACAAGTACTCTTCTATCCCCACACGCCACTACAACTGACCTCGGACGGAGAAGCCCTGTCTTGCTGATTCATTACTAGATTTTTCATGCACATTTTGTTGCAGCTTGCCCACAAAAGAAAAAGAAAATGTATGAACTGGTTGATGCAATTAGCTTACAACATTGTATTTTCCTTCTTCTATTTACCTAATTCAAGGAAAAAGTTAAACAGTTTATCAAAACATAGAGTATGACAAATTAGCTGTAAGCACTGCACATTAACCACGGGACTGATCCTAAAACTGCCCTAGTTTTCCAACGTACGTATTTGTTTCTAAGACAGATTTGTGATCAAATGGGGCACAACTACGCTTCAAAACTAGGAGCCAAGAGTCCCAATGCAATCCACAACAGAAACCAAAAAGGAAAGAAAAGAATGAAACTTGATTATGATGACTCACTTCCATACATACGAAACATTAAACCCTTTCATCCAAAAACAAGAAAGATAATCAGCTAAACAATCGACTATTGTCAATCTGGCCTATTTGCTGCTTCCAAAACATACATACTGGTTCACAAAATGAACTAGACGCACCAGAATCGGAATTTCATTCTCCCCCCAAACTTTTGATAGATTATTTTTGTATTTTCATCAAATACAACAAATACAAAGCTCCTGAAACAAACGTTACAACACCTAGAAATCTTCTGACAAAAAACAAAAGGATGGGAAAATTATAACTGTTCACTGCCCTATCGTTGCTCGGTTAAAACACAAAAAACTATTATACAACACGACAAAAATAAGATATTTTGCCGCAGAGAGACTCTGCTACCTGCCTACATTCCATTATTTCTCCACACGTCATCCTGTTTGATACAATTCCCAGTCTGCACAGTATTAGCATAGTGCATTTTGATGGCTGCCACCGGATCAGACACACCAGAACTCTGGCTTCCAACAAGGATCCCTCCTCTTCCAACAACATTAATTCCAACTGTCCCTATTGCCTGCCGTTGTCCCGACACTAAATCAAACATTTTTCTTCTTTGCATCTCAGATAATATTACATCTTGTGGTTGCTTCATATCTAAGGTAAATGGGGGAACATCACAATTGCTACTCAAATCCCAGCTTGGAAAACTGGAGACACCATTTGCAGGATGGTGATTACTTTTAACAACTCCATGCAACGGTGGTTGCGCAAATTTCAATGTAGGCATAGAATAACTATCAAATGCAGAAGGATACTTCGCTAATAAGAGAGCCGAGTCGGACAAAGGAGGAAACCCCGTCTGTATATGGTTCCCATCCCGAAAGCCAAAACTCCTAAGCAGGATATTCTCAGAGCCATTATAGTTATCACAATCAAAGCTCGACTGAGAAGAATCTACACTGACCTGATCACCTGAGAACCTTAGGTCTAGTGACTGGTAACCTGCTTTACAGTGCTGGATATTATTGTCAACTTGTTCTATACTAGAATCTGGATTTTGCTGTGATGGTACTAAAATTTTTCCAAACAATTTGACATTACCACTTCTGGTTGGTTTATCTGCATCAGAGGAACAACCCGATTGGGGTCTAGAATGATCCTTGCTCTGTTCTTGATGGGATGAGAATGGAGACTCCATTTTGCTTTGATGTCTTAAGCCATTGCACCTCTGAATGGAGAAGTCTGTGCATCGACTTGAATGAGAAATCCCATCCCTCCTGGTGACATTCTGAAGCGGGATTGATCTTTTGAAATTAGCAACTCCATTTGTCTCGTTCATAGTTTGCACTGAAACCGGGTACCCTTTGAGAATGTGGGAAGTTTCAAAAGGATCTGATAGTGACAAACTCGACTGATCTTGCTGACTTCCACCTGACCCAACAGTCTTGTGAAAATGCTCATAGTGGATCCCATTAGATTTAACAGCTGGCATAGTACGAGTTGGACTACTTTGATATTTAATCGGAACAGTGAAAAGTGTTGATGGACTCACAGATGCCAAGTTATCATTCTGCTGCAACGGCATGCCATGGGATTTTTCTACAGAAAGGCTTCCGTAGTCAACCTTCTTCTGGCATTCCGATACTTTAACAACTGGCATATAAGAATGTGAACCAAAAGAAGGTTGAGAAACATAGGTACCAGACTTCATGTCACTAGCCGCACAGCTTATGCCACTTACTTCCATAGAACTACAGTCTCTGTCATCAGCTCTCCCAATTTCCAAATTATCTTCAGGCGATGAAGGCCCTTGTCCTCCATTCTCGTCGCTACAATGTCCATTAGAAACCCTGACCAAATCCCTTTTCTCGGCCTCATGAAAGCTATTAGGCAAACGGTGATCATTTTCCTCTTCAACAGGAGTGACCTGTATGCTAGCGGACACACCCATGTTTCGCGGTTCCTGCTTTTGATCGACTTTGATCTCTGCAGCCATGGGATCAAGGAGACATGGTCCATTATTTTCTTCGTGTATCTTAAAATTGAACTTTAGATTCTGTGTAGCCGCCATACCAGATTCATGATTCAACTTCATGTTAGGAGGTGAAACATCATCTTCAATCTTGTCTTTTGAGCTGCCATTGCAAATAACTGGACCAGTCTCCACAACACATGCATCTTCAATGTCACTATCACCTTCATCAACATCATCAGAGGAATTATTGCAGGCTCCAGAGTGAATCAAATCCAATCCGAGGCGCTTCCGAGCCTTGCTAAAGAACACCTTGCACTGATCCCTGGACCTTGTTCTGACAGACTGCGATATCATTACAAAGTCCTTACCATAAGACGACACAGCCTGAATGAAAATGGATTTCTCCTCATCAGTCCAATCAGTAGGATCCATCTCCCCACAGCTCTCGTCTGCGCTCTCATCATCAACATTCTGTGTAACCTCCGGGGTCAGAGGCCTAATTGGGGCAGAACCAACTCTTTGGCACCTCAAGTCCTGATACCCCTCACTTGGGTCAAGAGAACTCGTGATGCAAGAACTCATAGCTTCGGATGACATGGATCCACATATGCCAGCTAACACATCAGCTGCAGCAGTTTCCCTCTCATTGCTGTACATATCCAGACTGCTTGATCTCTGTAATGGAGCATATTCATCCGTGGACTTTCTACAAGAACTAGAGGCACCAAAAAGGCATTTAGATGTGCAATGCTGACTTTCTGTGCCACCGTCAGCATTTGCTGCAACTGCTGAAGCTGCACCCAGCATATCAAGAGAAGCAGCATTCATCTCACGGTTCCGTCTTTTCCCAGAAGCCACCAAGTATGTAGTAGGTTGAGACTTTGTTTGCTTGACAAAATCTGGCTTCTTTCTAGCTCTCTCAAAGCATTGCGACTTGTGATTCTTGTAATAGAACTCAATGCAATCTGCTACATTTCTGTGATCCAGAAATGATGCTATCTTCTTGAAATCTTTCCCAAAGATAGCAAGGTTGTTGATGAATATCTCCGTCTCTTCAAATGTCCATGGGTTCATCATAGACCTTTCTTTTTCAACAGCACAAGGATCTTCCACCAGACCATTGTGTGAGATAAACCTTGATATCTTAATTTCATTGTCCAAAATCAAAGCTGGCATCTTTAAAGTATTTCTATAAGGTCTGAAAGGAGTCTCTGAAAGCAGCACATTAACGAATTGAATAACTTCATCAGCAGCAGGTACTGTTCGAGCGGCTGCAGACATAGTTTGAAAAATCAGTTCCAGAACACTGAGTACAAGGTTAGAAGAGAATGCAAGAAAAACAAATCTAGAAACTGAGAAATATGGTAGCAAAAGCTAGCAAAGAAATCATTTGAAACTACATGCAACCTCAAAACAAATCTAAAGATTGATAAAGAAAGTTTTTACACAAAAAGTCCACATAGGTATTTGGAGAAATTAACTAGCACTAGTTTCAATTAAAAAAAATTTACATACATCATTCAGAAATTACTTTTTAACATGCAGGCACTGAATCCTCATGGAGTGGGACCAGCCAATAGAAGACAGTAATGCATGAATAAAACACAAAGGCCAATCACATACGTAGAATATAAAACATCCAATAAAACCATGGACCAAGGTACAGGCCAATAGAATAATGGGCCAACAATTTACCACCATTATGATGACTTTAATGATACACACAAAAGTTCAAAAGCCAAAAGACCAAATCCCAATATGTGGAAACAAGATAGAACAGTGGATGTGCACTGGTTAACGGAATGGAAGGTACAATTCTCTAAATAAATAAAACTCCAGGTTTCATCCTTGAAGATTACTTTACGGCATACCCCCTTCAAGAACAAATGCATCGCGTTGATATTTCATATCTACCTATCCATCTAGGTTTATCAAATCTTGTGGGGATTCACTATTCCAAATTATGACTTAAGGCCTCGAACTAAGTTCAATTAGCACGCCAAAACAGTAGAAACAATCTCTTATGGTGGCAAATGAGAAAAAAAGCATAAAGAGGTGAACTGAATCAGACAAAGACGATGAGCAAAAAAGAAACACATGTTTCAAGCACAAAGAAACTAAAACGAGTATGAGGTATCAAACAGTACAGTATAACGATTTGCGATCTTCTTTACTTCATTAACAGGCAACTCTAAAACCACTGACCAAAACAATCGGGTATTTAACAATAAAACACAGAATTTGCAGTGTCCTGGATTCATAAACTAAAAAATATATAGGATGCTTGCAATTAGTACTAGAATTAGATTCAGAGGAAATAGGTACCACGATTGACAACCAATAGACAGTATCAAAATAAAATGGAACATGAAGTTTACCAGAATAAAGAACCACTCTAGATCAAGTTTTTGTACGAGTTAAATTCACTGCCAAATTCTGCACAGCCCTAAGAAAGTTCCAATTCACTACGCTATCTTCATGAAAAGAACGTTAAAACAATAGCACGTGCCAATGTTGTCTGGACCAATATTCAAGTTTTAACTCCACTTTTTGGCCTTTATTATTGCAAAAGGCAAACTGAAATATCCAACCAAAAATTGACCACAATAGGAAATTGCTGAAAGGTCAGCCCAGTGGTCGTGATATCATCACTAGGAAGATTCAAAGTAAAAGTAGCTGAAAAATCAATAAGGCCAGCCAAAATGAAGGGGATACTCCAAACTAAGAGGTCTTGGATGTACATGTAAATCCAAGACAAGGATGCCACTGAAACACATCAAACCAAGTTCAAAATGATGGCGTTAAAAGCTGTTTCCAGTGTATAAATTCAGTCAAGAAACAACTGTTCCAAAAAAATATTTGTTTGCTGGACTGACGGAGATGGCTAATTCAGTAACTACATAACTGGAGGATTTTGAAGGTCCAGAATCCCAGTTTCACAACTTCCTATATTTGGAGCCAAATTTTTGCGGAGGACTAATATTTGGAATGCCAAATTCGAGTGAGTCTACAATCTTAAGGGGCTCAGATCCTCAGACATATAGGAAATAGAATCCGCTAGGTTCGTTTGCTTTCACGCTCGTCCCCCCCACTTCTATTCTAGTACCCCCGGTGAACTCGGGTGACCGCGAGCACGCACAATTAGGTTGGACACACCACCTTAAGGGGGCAGGCTCGGGTAAGGCAGTCCCTAGATTGTGAGAACCTTGACAACTTCGTCAAAGACTAAGACAAGTGAAACTCAGACTATGAATATGTTCAAACACAGGATTTACTATTCTTGGGTGCAAACACCATTTGGTTTATCTTAATCAGAAACAGGCCTCCAAAATTGTACTAAAATTTATCATTTTAATGAAGACTTCAAATTCTCTCCCGCACAAACCCAACCACATTGGCCAATTTTGAAAGGTAAAAAAGAAAGAAAGAAAGAAAGAAAGAAAGAAAGAAAGACAACAAGGATGAACACGCTGCAATCCACAACATTTGTTGTTTAGCACAATAGACAATTGGATTCACTGCAAAATGCGATCTGCAAACACCATTGTTGTATGAAATGCTTAAGATAAACATCCCATCATCAGCTCATTAAGAAACAGAATCTATTTCAAATATTCTTTACAAATAAATTATCATCAGAATCTCAAACTACATAAACTCAGAAAAGCACACAGAACAAATTAACAGCCAAAACATTGCATTTTCAATTTCATTACCCACCAAAGTATACTTCATAAACAAACCCAAATCATCTAACGCATGGACAGACAAGTGTACACTGTTATGTTACCAAGAATTTGAATAAGACAGAAAAATAGAATCAGCAAAAGAAGATGTAAAGATATCCTTGCTTACCAGAAGATGAAATTCGAGAGCGACTGGAGGAACGGCTCTTCTTCTCTCCAGTTTGGCTTAGATCAACCTTCTTGTGAGACTGTGTTTGAAGTTTTCTTACGGAAATTGGCCGACCATTTTTCCAGAAATGCTGAAACACCTTGAACTTGAGGGCAATAGCCTTCTCCTTAAATTGGAGGGATCTCTTCTTCCTAAGAAATTTCTCCATAACCGCCTTGGAATCACTGTGCAAAGAAGAGACACCGGTCGCAGTTGAAATACCGAACTCACATTGTTTGGCAGGCAATAACTTACTCAACTCCTCAGCAGAATCACTGTGCAAAGCAGAGACACTGGAATTGTTTGCATTTAGAATCACAAAATTTTCATCATTTTCTGCGGCCTCGGAAGAAAATATGTCCTCCCTGGCAGGCAGCACCCCAACAAACTTAGACGTAGCACTGCCCGGACTATCAACATCCTTATCTTTCAGCAAAAGATGCTCATCTTCCACTGAGACCGATATATTCTCAACAATCATGTCTTCAGAAGAAACAACCTGTAATTGAGCAGGCCTGGCAGCAAATTGGGAATCGATAACTTGATTTGTGCAAGTTTTCATGTTGCACTCTCCAGGCATTGAACTGGAAGAATCTGGAGGAGGACAGCAACTTCTGTGTTCAGTGGTCAGTGACTTGAGTTCAGTTTCAAGTGAATCTATCTCCAATTCGGTTATCTCAAGTGCCTTTAATGCTTCAACCTTCCATACCAACAACTTGTTCAAAGAGGAGTTCTGCATAAAACCAGGTTCCACATAGCCTGGATCTTCAGATTGAAGCAACTCATTTATTCTAGTGCTCAAGTTTGCAATTGTAACAAGATCCAAGGTTTCTAAATTAAACGTTGCACCAACATCGTGAGTCTGGGACATATTACTAGGTGAGCAGATTAAATTAGTAGTACCATAATCAACATTTACTACCTTGAAGGATTCTTTATCCTCAATACCTGCAAGAATATATAAAGAAAAAAAGAAGAAAAAAAGAAATCAGAAACCAAACTTTCATCTTAACAGTACCAATAGTTCTGCTTTATTGCTTGTTCACTTCTCATGTTAGCATAAATGGATTCCTACAAAGGCCCCAATACAATACCTCATATGCCACATTCTTTGTTTTCTTTTGGTGGCTTAGAGGATCACAAAATGGCGTTAACTAAAGATAAAAAATAAAAAAATAAAAAGTGAAAGGCAAGCTACTTTAGGGTTTATCCATAAAAATTACCTGGCGAAGAACTACAAGCAACTGAAGATGTAGTGGGTGAGCCACAATCTGACAAACTGGCAACTGTAGGACTCTTGTTAAGCAGGTCGACAGCATGACATTGCTTTGTTACTGTATTACTGACATTAACAACCGGTCCATCTCCACTCGTGCATCCTTCGTTCACTTCAACTTTCTTATTCTCAAACTTTGCAAGTCCCTCACCCCAGCCAAGACGCGGTTTCTTCCTGGAACCAGTCTCATCAGCTGGGTCTGGAGCACTGGATATGACACAAGCAACTACATCTGCAGACGGCGCTTGAACAGGCATCACTTTTTTCAGCTCTACCTCAGCCAATATCTCAACAGAGTCCACTCCCATACTCTTTGAGCTACTAGAATGGCTCAAAATAGAGCTCCTTGAAGACAAGCTCCCTGATCGGGACCATTTCAAAGGCTTCCAATCAATTTGTCCCGAGTCATTATCTTTCTTAACTTTCTCATGGGAGCTGGCTGGTAAATCAGCAGTTCCAACATTCTTATCGCGCGGCTCTGTCGGAGGTGACTGATATTGATCTGACGGTTTAGAAGCATCAGGAAGAGGGGAGGCAGATTCAATGGTCTTGCTGCTACCCTCCATATCGGCTTTCTGGGAATTCTCTACAGGTCTTCGATAATTAACATCGATGATGGGTCTCCCAGGTCTGTTTGGAGACTCACCAGGTTCCCGTAAGGGGGCTTTCCAGACATTGGAAAAGGAACCCCTATTTTCCCTGGTATTCCTGAAAGACCGTCCATCGCCTCGAGACACATAAGGCCTACAATTCTCATCTTCAAAGTTCCTGTCGCCGTACCGAGACCCAAAAGGAAGAAATCCATGACCGGCCTCATCAGCATGCATGTGCCAACCACCCTGCTTACCATGAACTTCAGCAAAAACAAAAGAAAAGTCAAACCCCAGAAAGGGCCAAGTATGCTAAGAATCATTGCAAGCCAAAACATATAGTAGAGAAACTTTAAAATGCCAATTTGACATTTTTAACACATCCGAAATCGCACAGAAAGAAAAGTGAAAAGGAAACACCCCAACACCATTAACAGGCTAAAAGTTTTCTAAACAGAGAAATGGGATCTGCTCCAAACTATCCACACAGTCGTTTACTAAGAGAATAGCCATGAACCCTACTGATTTCAAGGAAATATAACACAAATTCTAAACTCTTTAAAGGTCCTAGCACCTATAAATTAAAGTCATAAAACCCCTATTCACCCCCAACAACTCAAGAACTCACTTGCACACACCCCCCCCCCCCCCCAAAAAAAAAAAAAAAGATGAAAATAATCCACCGTATATTCAAAATTTCCCACAAACCAAAATCTCTTCTCTTTTCTCCACATACCGGTAGAGAACGAAACAGAAAACTCATAAGAGTACTCACCGGGAGGAGTAAGAGCGAGAATCAGAATAACACCGCTATTTGACATTTTTAACACATCTGAAATCCCACAGAAAGAGAAGTGAAAAGGAAACACCCATAACACCATCAACAGGCTAAGAGTTTTATATGTCTGCTTCGAAGAAACGAGATCTGTCACAAACTATCCACTCAACCACTCCACAAAGCCGTATACTAAAAGAACGGCCATAAACCCTACTGACTTCAAGAATTTACACTACAAACTAAACTCTTCAAAGGCCCCTCCGCTGGTTAAATTAATGTAAAAAAAAAACCCCAAAACCACTAAAAAAACTCACTTTTAACCCCAACACACAAATTAACAAACAAAATCCACACCATATATTCATAAAATTCACACAAATTAGGGTTCATCACAAACCAAAATCAAATCTCCACAAACAGAAACACAAATGAATTCATCTAAAAAGAGCAGTAAACTCACCAGGATGAGCAGGGCGATAGGATCGAGAATCAGAATACCACCGCTGCTGCTGATGATGCCGGCTGTACGGCTGGTGGTGATAAGGCGGCGGCGCGTGTGGCGGAGGCTCGCGCCACCTGCCACCGCCCCCAAAATTAGCTACGCCGCCGATAGATCTATCCACATGCTGCTTCCTGTAATAATCCCTCCGATCCCACGGCGGCAATGGCGGCTCCGGCGGCATCAAATCAATTCATCCAAAACAACAACACCACCTGTAGTTGATTGATTGATTGATTTTCAATTAGGGTTTCAACTAAATTAGGGTTTTGTGAAAAAAGAAGAAGAATATATTTATGAGTGTGCGGCGCTTTGGTGGAGAAATTGGAAAGTGAGAACTAGTGTGTGTGTGTATGTGAGGTAGAAAGAGAGTGGGGCTTGATTTTGATTTTGATTTTGATTCAATATTTTTTCGATTTTTTTTTTTTTTTTTTTTTTGATTTTTGTGACGAGTGATTTTGTGTGTATGTGATGGGGATTTTTATATCCTGCTGTGATGTATTGCTGAGAGAGTTGTACGTTTTTGTGACTTTTACAATTGGTTGTACCTTGCTAGGGTTTGATTTTCTACGTAGGACTATTTTTTAAGTTACTTTGACCGCAAGCAACTGGTGATTTGCTAAATATATATCGCGACTTTGTGCGCAGTTTTGGGCTTGAATTTATGCGGAATTTGTATATTTTTTTTGGGTTTTATTATGGTAGATATTTTCATGGTTACACGTGTTCAGTATTAGTGTTGAATTAATTGTATCTACTATCCAGCACTTGGGGATTTGGAATTTTATTATTAAATTGGTAAAGTTCCTCTGAGGAAACAGATTTCTAATTGGAAATGTACAAGTTTGCTTATATATACGATAATACATAGAAGCCTCTGATTCTATCCTATTTTTATTTTAAAAAAAAGGGATGGTTATAGGTAGATTCAGTTATTTTAAAAATTAAATGACGTCTGATAATGTTTATTATAATTGTGCATGTATACACATCTCGAGTTTTCAGGATGTGTATATAAAATGTAAAACAGGTATATAGTATTTAAAGTTTAATCATTTATCTTTTGATTAACTTTTTTGATGAATATTCTATAAGTTAAGTTTCAAGTCTTTAAAAGTTATTTTTCTTAAGACCTAGAACTAATTTTCTACGTAAAATTCAAGCGTAGAGTTACCGATTTACCACTCCGTAACACCATTACGACGAGTTACTCATGTTCTGACTGTCAGCCGCCAAAACAGTCGCAAGTGCAACCTCATACCATACGTATGTTATCACAATAAATGTGGCAGTCAGCACAATCGCGAGTCTGAACTCAGATCGTACTTAGGTAGTGATCGAACCGTTCAACGCCAAGATCTGGTCATACACTTTTGATTACGGATGAGGGTGGGAACTAACACGCAATGTGGAGGGGATATGTTGTCACAAATATGTTTGACTGGCAATGGCACAATCGCTAGTATGATCTCATATCGTACTTGGGTGATCGAATTGTTCAACGCCAAGATCTGGTCATACACTTTTTATCACAGATGAGGGTGGGAATATGGTACTCAATATGGAGATGATACGTTATCACAAATAAGTGTGACTGTCAGCACAATCACGAGTATGATCTCATATCGTACTTGAGTTTTGATCGGATCGCTCAAGCCAAGATCCGGTCATCACTTTTGATCACGGATGAGGGGGTATTATGGTACTCACTGTGGAGAGTATACGTTATCACAAATAAGTGTGACTGTCAGCACAATCGCGAGTATGATCTCATATCGTACTCGAGTTTTGATCAGATCGATCTGTTCATACACTTTTGATCACAGATGAGGGTGAGAATATGGTACTCAACTAAAAGTACATGTGCTTGATTGTTTCGTAAGTTTTACGGGCATAGATGTAATAATGTCATATAAACTTGCAAAATATTATTTTAAAATCTCTAGATAAAATGAAATTACTTTTAAAAAAAAAACTTAAAACAAACATTAGTTAACGCTAACATATAACTAAAAACATTGGTTTATTATTTAAATCTAAACAGAAATACTTTCAGTTTTAATATTTTAGTTGCAATGGCAAGAGGTCTCGCTACGCCAAATATTTTAAAGTTAATAAACAAAAGACCTTAGTATTTCATTTAAAAACTAAAAAGAGGTTTTTAGAAACTTAAAAACTAAAATATACAAATAATTTTGCCAATACAATTTAAATTATAATAAAATAATATATGAGAGAAGTGAATAAAATTATTTTGATATTAGTTTATTTGCTTTATTTATTAAACTAGAAATTTTAAAATAATATTCTGCAAAACTTATATAATATTAAATTTATACTCATTACTAAATATAATTAGACTATAGTAAAAAAAATTACATCTGCACCTTCTGGAACTCTTAATTTTAAAATTTCAATAAAAGTTAATTGTAGTCATTATGACATCATCAAATTATGATATTTTTAACAACTATAGTTTAGAGGGAGATCATTCTAATTCTCCAAATATTAGACATCAGGAGAAATATCTATAATTATACAAAACCTCACGTAATGTTACTAAAAGTGACTAAATATTTCACCTAAAATTACATCTGCAACTAGCATTTTCTAATTGCGTTTATCAATTAAATTTTTTTGATTAGCAACACAAGTTAATATGACTTTTTTATTTTAATATGACATAGATATATCCTATATTTGGTATTCGTGAACTGAAGTCGGCGTGCTATGCTACTAGATATCAAATAATATTAATAATAAAAGTGGGTGTGCTACTAAAATTATAATAGTGGTATTTAGATTGTGGTAATGAAAGTTGTCAGTGAATCTTGACTTAAGATTCTCATTGATTGGTGAAGACGAGTACAAAATTTCGGCAGGCTTAAGTACAACGCGTGAGAACGGGTGCAGGAACATTGAGCTGCAGCATATTTTTCCTCCACACGTGTGCGTGTGCACGTATATTTACGGATTTTAGTGGAACAATTTATCTTTAATTTAACCGCATTTGGAGTTCGCCGATTATTTTAAGGGTAATTTCTCCTCTCTTCATTGATCCCCTATTAGTTTTGGTATTTTTTCATCCACACCCCTTCACTTAATTGAGTATTAGTATTGAAAGTTAAGGGAGATGATATATACAGATCAAAATCCTTCCAGAGCAATTTCTTGATATTTACTATTATACCTTTTTATATTAGTTATTCATTTATTTTCCTTTTAATACATGCCAATGATTAGGGAAATCTTTGAAAACATAATTAAAACACTCATCTCTCGAAATGGAAAGATTATCTTCCTTTATTTAACAATAAACAATAAGTTATGTAAATAAGTTACTTAATCGAAATATACTTAATGATTCTAATTATTGATATATTACTTCGAACTTTTAATTTCTGCTGCTATCATGACAAATTTGTTATAAAGGTTTTTTTTTTTTTTTTTCGACAAGCTTTTCTAGCGAAATTTGTTTCAAAATAGGTGAGTTCTAATTTATTATTGTTTGTAAATACACATGTTAATGCATAATATATATATATATATATATATATATATATATATATATATATATATATATATATATATATATATATATATATATATATATATATATATATGATCTAATTGTCTTCATATTTTATAGAATTTACAGTGATTTCTACATATATGATTGTGTCCATATATGCTACGGCAATTTTGTTTTATTATGTACTGAGCCTTATTACGATTTGAACGATTAGTCGGCCAAAAAAAAAAAAGTCAAGGCAATGGATTCCTAAAGATTGCTGGGGATTTATTGAAACAAAAAATTGATTATCTGTTTCTCTTTTCCTTTCTATTTTTCTTGTGTTATGATGAACAATTTGTTTTTCATTAGTTAATGTTGTTTGTAATGTGTTGCCTATATAATTATTTGATGATATTACATTACATTTTTCTACTCTTATTTATCTAGAGAATGGAGTTAGTATGTATGCGTATGTACTTAAACAGGAAATCAAAAAAAAATCTCATTATCTGTAGCTGCTCAGGGCAAAAAACAATTAGTTAAAAACCTGTCTTGTTCTTAAAAAGAAACATACAAATTTTTAAACATAAATGGATTTGAATTTTGAATTACATTTTTATTATGTAACTTATTTACATGAGTCATTAATTATTGTTAAACAAAGAAAGATAATGTTTCCATTTATAATTTGTAAAAGATGAATGTTTTAATTAGGTTTCCAAAGATTCCACCAAGGTATTGAAAGTAAAATGAATGTCAACTAATATAAATAGGGGTAACATAGTAAACATAAAAGAATTGCTCTGTATTGAGGGATTTTGCTCTGTATATATCATCTCCCGAAGGTTAAAGTGCCAGTTACTACAAAATAAAAAGAAAATATGAAATTTTTATTCACAACACAACTAAATAACTTAATAGATTAATAATTACTAATATAAAATACTAGATGAAAAAAATTATAATTAGATGCAAGCTTTATATTTAAATACTTCAATTTTAATAACAATGCATGTGTTCATTGCAAGCAAAATATAAACATTGTTAATTTACAACATACATGTAATTGAGGCTTAAGTCAACATGAAAAAACAGAAGAATATAAATAAGTTCATTTAACTTATGATTTAATAGTTCAAATATCTTGTATTTTTATGAGGCGGTCAAAAGTCATTGAAACGTACACCTATGTCTTTTTTCTTATAGTTTACAAGATATATAAAGTATAAGTTGTTGAATTATTGAGTTACATGGCTACTTGTTCTAGACAACTATTTTGGATCATTCTTCATTCTTCAATATATTAATATGTTTAACAGAATTGAAAAAAAAAAAGGTATAAATCTTATAGTTTGTACAGTGCACATTAACCATAGTTAGATCATTAATATAATTCTATAGTTTTTGGATCATTAATATAATGCTATAGTTTTTGTATAGTGCACAACAACCATAGTTGGATCATTAATATTTGGTTACAATACAATGGTTCTCGTATGTAATGGGTTTTATAATAGTTGTTTGCTAAAATTTTCTTTTCAAACGTAGTGATTTTATATCCCAATTCTATTTTATACTTACTCCGAATGTTGCTCCTGTACTTCTATCTTCTTCTCGAGAATGAAATGTGATTTGAATTCAATTACATCTACTTAACCATGACTTTAGGTAAGCTTCAAAGACATATGTACACAAACTATGTTTATATTTCACTTGCTATGAATATATATTATTATCAAAGCTTAATTATTTAAACAAAAGACTTACATCTAATATTTGTATCCAATATCGCATACTATTAGGCGTTAGTATATCGGGTTATTTGGTTGAATAGATATTCAATAGTTTACCCCTTAAATCTTACTCTTGACTAACAATCAACTAAGTGAGGCTAGGAGGATGGAAAAAGTACTCTAAAGTAAAGGGAAGTGGACAGAGAGAGAAAAGAAATATATTAGGGAGGTGAAGGGAATCTACTCATTATTTTAGTGCCAAAAGATATAAAAGCTAAATTTTTACCAAGTCAGAAAATGTCATTGACAAGCCACAAAAATTACCATGAATGTCATATGTTATGCACGCGCATGTTTAACCCTCGTTCTCTCTCTAGTGATCTTATGTAACAATGATAAATATGTTAGGAATTAATTCCTAAATAATGATTATCATCATATGTCTAGTCTTTAGTTTAGAAAATTATTTTACCAAAATAGATACGGAATCGACAACTTTACTGATTATAGATTCTATCAGTTGATTCGTTCAAACCACAAGTCAAATCGATGAACATTTATAAAAAATCAAACAGTATGCGTTGTAGTTATAAACTTTTATATGTCCTAATATATTGTTATTATTATTACATATATGTATGTACTGTTTGTTGGTAATATATCCAAACGCAAAAATAACAAATGCACACCACACACACACACACACACACACACATATATATATATATATATGTATGTATATATGTATATATATATATATATATATATATATATATATATATATATATATATTGTTTGTAATATATATAAACATAAGAATTCATTAAAAATTAATTATATTGATATCTACATAAATAAAAGTAAGTAAACCTAACAACCTAAGCAATTTGGTTAGAGTGATTACGTCTCGTAGAAACATGTAATCTTACATTTTCTTTGTCAGACCTAACCAGATTAAGCTGATGTGACGCACCTTTATAATGTTGTTACTCATTAGACCTTCCCCTTTGGGTTTGAATAATCTTGCTTTGATTGGATAAAAAATATCCATTTTGCCCTTCTATTTTTTGTACTTTCACAATTCTAACCCTAAAAAATAGGTGAATTCTAAGAGGAACTGTGTATACTTTAAACCTATTTTTTCTCAAGAATAAAAATAAAACCACGAATTGTGTTCCTCCCTCAAGAAATCTCTACAAAACTAAAGACACCCTAAACTACCCCCAAATTCCACAAACTAAATCTCAAATTTTCATTATACTCCATTAACCCATTTCGTGTTTTGGCCAAAAAAATAAAAACTTTCACCGCAAGATTACTTCTTTAAACCTCAATTCTAACCTCTACTTCATTTTTTACTATACCTAAATCAACAACCACAAAAGCTCATAACTTGCATATTTTTATCTAAAGCAGAAAAAACAAATGCAAGACTGATCGCTGGAGCTTTAGGGGGTAAATTACTTGAGGTCTTCTGTGTTGAAACATTCACCTCTAATGTAATTTGAGGCCTAAAATTAGTCTCAAAGCAAAACAAATGCAAAACTCTGATGTAAAAAAGGGAACTAGTGCAAATCTTGTTTTGTTCGAAAATGTCAATTTCTTACGGGGTGAGAGAAAAGTAAAACGAGTGGGTTTGTTAGTCTGATCTTATTTTGAGATTTGAGGGGTAATCTCGTACTTTCTCTTGAAATAATATTATATCTTTGGTCATCGAAACACAAAAATCTTTTATAATGAATTGATTATCTTAATATCCAAACACATAAAATTGATATCTAAGTTTTAATAAATGGACAAATAGTGAAGCCACTTCAATATAAACCAACCAAACTAGGCCTATAAAACATTACGCCACCATTACCAAAATACATGTTGAACTATTAACCAAAAAAGTGAACATGAACGTTCCGCTTTTTTATTTGCTCTCTCTCTCTCTCTCTCTCTCTCTCTCTCTCTCTCTCTCTCTCTCTCTCTCTCTCTCTCTCTCTCTCTCTCTCTCTCTCTCTCTCTCTCTCTCTCTCTCTCTCTCTCTCCAGAAGATGTCTTCTACCCAAAACCTCAATTTTTCTTCAATTAACAATGGCGATCGCGTTCTACCATAGATGAGGAGTGGCAGATAGAGATATCAAGCCACATAACATTTTGTTTGATTCGCCAATGAACGTATGGTTAGAACGTTGTATTCCGCGGCACCGAAAGTGGTTACGATAGAAGATGGTAGTGTGACTTTGTATATTTTGTTGGCAGGTGTGACTCTGTTTTAAGGTGAAGGGCCAACTGAGGGCTTTCCAACTAAGATTTTCGATGTGTCACCGGAAGCTAAGGACTGTAAAGAAAAATGATCTGTTGAGATGCCTCTGGGCCAAGCAAGTCCTGAGTAAGTTTTTCTCTAAATTTGAGTTTTACTTAAGGAATTTGAAGCAATTTTCCTCTTGTTCTGATATATAGTTGCATAAACGTTTCTAGCTAAAGTGAATTTGGCTCCCACTCCTCTATGATTATTATTAGGCTCTTTTGCTTGATCGATCGGGATATAAACAAGGAACAAGAATTTAGCGCTTACACTTTTTATTTTTCTTTATCCTTTATGCCGGATTTTGAGTGAAATGCTCTACAATGATATTGATGGATATTAAATGGAGAATCGATCAAATCAATGTCAGATTTAACCTGTGTATGCTTGACTTCTTGAGGTTTCTAGCCCCTATCCCAGACAACCGTGCCTCACCTTCAATTCACCCACGCCCGACAAACAACCACTCAAATTGAAAACCTAAATCTCACACGTGATGTGGTGATGTGAAGAAAAGCTGCATATTAAATCTTATTCACTTGCCAATAAATATAAGTGTATTTCTCAATTTGTATCATAACACAGACCGAGAGAAAATGAGTGTGAAATGAGTGGTAAAAATTATGTAATTTGAGTGTTGTCATTTGTTGTTTTTGTTGAATAAAAGAGTGTGTTTATCCCAACAAGTGGTATCTTGAGTTTGGTTAAGATCCTAAGCCATTTTTAGAATTTTTTGAAAATAATGTAAGCTTCTGTCAAAGTTCGGACAAAAATTTTTGTTCTAAATTTGAGTTTTTTGCCATTTCGGTTAGAATAATAGTGTCGCAAGTATTCCAAATATATATACTTTTCTTAAATGGTTGGCCACCGAAAACCACTGAGTCACGCCACCGAGTTGCTACCGAGTTAACTCATTAATTCTGATTAAGTCGGGTGAAGAAGAAGGATCCTGAACCTGGATCCGATCCCGAATCTGACTCACTTTTGGCCCAAATCGCTGCCCAGTGCTATTCTTAACCGGACCCGGTCCGTTTCATTATTCTATAACCAGTTCAAAGTCGTTTCATCTAATTTCAAATCCGTTTTTAACAAGAAAATAGTGCTTCCTAAGGTTTATGACTATTCTAGATTCATTCGTGAGCTTGGTTTGCCCAAATTCTGTACCTAAAGTTTCGTACAAGAGCACTAGTTGAGTTTATTCATGGAGAATTAACGTTTGAGATCATGATTAGATTAACACCCACAAATTACAGCATGTGGAAGCCTCGTATGGAAGATTTTCTGAATTTGAAGGACTAAGATGACCCAGTTGAGAATAATTGTGTAGAATTTGAGAAGAAAATGGATTCTAAATGGACGAAAATGAACAAGAAGACTGTGAGTCAGAGTCCACAATGTATTAACCACATCGTTCCATTATGTTGCACAAGAACAAAGTGTCTACAAACTATGGAAGAAGCTAGCTAATTTGTATCAGTCAAAGACGATGCATAACAAAACTCTATTGATGAGGCATTTATTAAATCACAAGCTACAGAGTGGTACGTCTATAGCAGAGCACACAAGTCAATTCTAAGTCTCGTAAACCAGCTTGCTGCCGCTGAATGGGTTCTCAAAGATGAGGAACAAGCTATATTGTTGCTAAGTTCTCTACGAGATAATAGGGAGACTCTTGTCGCCACACTCAGTAATTCTGCCCCAGGTGGTAAAGTCACCATGGAGACGGTCACAGATGCTCTACTAAACGAGGATGCTCGAAGAAAAGAGAATCACACAGATGAGTCGTATGCCCTTGTCTACGAGAACAAAGAAGGTAGAGGAGAAGGCATAGGAAGAGGCGGAGGTAGAGGAAGTGGTCGAGATAGTGGAAGCACACTGTAGAAGAGAGACAACTCACTGATGACGCAAGTCAATACAAATATACTTTGATATGTTGCCATTGTGGCATTGTGGGTCAAAAGAAAAGAAACTGTCAAAAGTTCTTAAAAGAACAACTGACACAAAGTAGTGTAAATAATTAACAGGAAAATTGTGAGACGATGGTCACCTTTTCCGACGATGTTGCATAATGCATACAAAAAGTGCGTAGCTTTCTCCATGGCGTTTCAAATAAAAAGAATAAAAGAGTATGGAGGATAACCAACTCTAACGATAGGTTACCATTTGTTAGAGTAGAAGGAAAGATGACAACTTTTGCAACTTAAACTGGTGAACTAAAAGTATACACAAAAATTAGGCTGAAAACTATAGCACTCTCGGTTTTATCTTCAAACAAACTTTCAAATGATTTATTATTTTAAAATTGATTAATGTATTCAATTCTAAACATTATGGAGAATATGACACACGACATATATGAAGATTTTAAATAAATAGGAGTTGCTCTTGGATTTTTAGGGCAGCGTTATATATTTACCCAAGTTAGGCCCTAAAAAACACTTTGGTTGAACAAGGTGTTCGAATAAAGATGCATCTTACATAATAGGACAGTGTGGGTTAAAATGTAAAAAATAAATAAATGTAAAGTTTCATATAAATTTCAGACTTCCAAACTTTCTGTACCTAAGCTGACCATTCTAATAGAATTCAGTTTCAATAATGAAAAATGGAAAAGATGAAGACTTGAAGGGCCAGAATAATTTTCTATACATCAAGAAAAGAAAGGTTTCAGAATGAAGTGAGCTACATCGTACTGCAAAGGTGTGAAAAAAATTGAAGAAGACTTCTTCTCTTAGACAAAGCTATGGTGTTGTGATTAATTTGCATGCCACATCTTTGTCCCACTATAAATTTTAATTTTACTGTATGTTAGAATTGGATTTTTTTTTATCAGTACCAGCTGTATTAGCTGATATAGCTGTAATCTCAATATTACAATGAAAGAAAACTTAATTCTTATTTATTTTATGCATTTATCCTTTTAAAATATGTTGTCTTACAAAAACTTGAGATAATTAAGTTCATATCAAACTTTCACCTCATGCTTAATAACTTTAGAACTTTTTAATGCAAACAAGAACTAAAATCTGTGTTTCTAAGATCATGAAAACTTTATAGTTAAAATATTTAACCTTTATTTGATTTATAATTGAGCAAGAACTAATAAACGATTATTATCTTTAAAATAAATAAATAAGTTCATTTAGAAACTTGTGATACTTATACTAAGTTGAACACAAAATAGTTACTTTATTATAAAACAATTTGGGGCGATTGTTGAAATAAATTTGGACTAAATTGCACCTTTTTTGAAATATTTAAGGTTAAAATGGCATTTCCAAAAATATAGGACTAAAACAAAAATATGAAAATACAATTACTTTCTTCCATATATCGAGGGAGTTACATGTTATGTAGGTAAGTCTTTTTTGTCATAGTACCACTTGACTAAAAATCATTACAAAAATTGGCATCACATACTAGTGATAATTCATACATATCAAACACATTCTTACATATTAGAGCAACCTCCACCATTATATAAACATAACTGCTCCAAGTAAAAAACATAAATTGTTCATTCTCAATATTCTTCTATGAGGCGTAATCCTTGAACTTATTCAAGCAAAGCGGTGATTGCCTCACGTGTTTAACTACTATTTTTATATACACTTGATAGTCACTTATACATCCTCTACCGACAATCCTTCTTTCACCACCGAGTCTGCATATGTTTCCCCTTCAACACCGAAATGTTAGGAGTCTCCAAGCTCCTAAACAAATATTTTGTACAAGCATCATTAGAAGATGCATTGTCAAGAGTAATAGAAAACACGTTATGAATACCCCAATCCCGTAAACACTCTTCAATAAAAAAATTCAAGCTTATCACCTTCATGATTAGGATATGGAGTGAAATTGACTATTTTTTTAAGCAAGTTCTGATCCTCATCAGTATGATGAGCCAGCGACACATTAGTTGAATATTTGGTCCAAAGTCTATATATCTGGGTTAATGACACTCTTTTTCCTTGTTCTAAGAAATAAGCCATTAATTTTGTCTTTGATGCTAGACAAATAGATAAACATAGGTTTGTTTTATCAAGGATAAAATGTTTAGAACATGCAACTCGCATAAAATCTTTGAAGCATTAATTTTCAAGAAACATAAGGGGTAACTCATCAACTTCGATCACGTGTAATGACCTCCTTACAACTAATTGATCAACTTCCAAATCTCCTGTATATCCCTCAGTTTCCTTCCGTTGGTGCATGCGACACTATAATTACCCATAGTATCTTATCTATTTTTTGCATATTGGCCCTATTTTTCTTGTGTGTCTTCTAATGCTTGTTCGACGTTGTAGTCTCATTTTCTCCACCTTCCATTATGTAGTTTGTCTCACAGTACTTAGTGTTGAGTTCCAGCCGTTTTTCCAGCCCCTACCCCTTGACAAGCCATGGCTCTTCTTTAATTCAAACGTCCGACAAGAGCCCCACTTCCTTCAATTTCAGTCACCCCAATATCTACAGTTAAAGATATGATTAAAACCTCCTTTCTACAATCCCTTTAAGTAGAGTTGTATTTCTCAATTTGTGTATCACCCCACCTAGAAGCAAATGAGAGTGAATTGGGAGTGACCAAATCTGTGTGATTGAGTGTTGTAATCATGTTATTTGTGTTGAATAAAAGTGTGATTAACCCAACAAGTGGTATCAAGAGCTTTGTTTGAGATTATAACCATTTTTTTTAGAATTTTTTGAAGGTTTTTGAAGCTTCTGTCAAAATTCGGACCAAAAATTGCATTCTGAATTTGCGTTTTGGCATCACGGTTACAAAGCTCGTGTTGCAAGGATTTGAAATCTATATTTTTTTATCACCGAAAGTTACCAAGTCACACCGACGAATTTTCGGCGAGTCAACTCGGCCAAACTCACTAAACCGGGCGAAGAAGAAGGATCCAGGCCCGAAATCCGACCTGGTTCGTTTCTGGCCGGTGAGCTCTGGTTTAACTGGTTTGATTCTGCCCTGACCGGATCTGGTCAAGTTTATTCCTTAGAAAGCAGTTCAAGGCCGGTTCAACTTATTTTAAATCGGTTTTCAGCAAGGTCGAACTGGTTTCTAATGTTTTCGACAATTCCAAATCCAATCGCGACCTCTACTTGTCATGGTTCAGTGCTGAAAGTCCAATTTAAGCAAACTAGTTGAATTTTGTTCATGGAAAATTCAGCGTCGGATACCATGACTCAACTGACGTCCACAAATTACAGCATGTGGAAGCCTCGTATGGAAGATTTGCTGAATTTAAAGGAGTTAGCTGAGCCAATTGAGAATAATGGATTAAAATTGGAGAAAATGACGGATGCTGAATGGACAAAAATGAATTGACCACATCGTATTCCATCATGTTGCACAAGAACATAGTGCCTACGATCTATAGAAGAAACTAGCTAATATGTACTAGGCAAAGACGACGCGTAACAAAACTCTTCTGATGAGGCGTTTGGTGAACCACAAACTGCAGAGTGAAACGTCTATAGCAGAGCACATGAGTCAATTTCAGGACCTTGTAAACCAGCTTGCTGCTGCTGAATGGTTCTCAAATATGAGGAACAAGCGATATTGGTGCTAAGTTATCTACCAGATAACTGGAAGACTCTTGTCGTCACGCTCAGTAGTTCTGCCCCTGGTGGTAAAGTCACCATGCAGATGGTCACATACGCTCTACTAAAGGTGGATGCCCAAAGAAAAGAGAATCACACAAAGGATCGTATGCCCTTGTCTACGAGAACGGAGAAGGTAGAGGAGGAGATAGAGTAAGAGGTAGAGGCAAAGGTAGAGGCAAAGGTAGAAGAAGAGGTCGAGATAGTGGAAGCAGACCGCAGGAGAGGGACAACGTCACTGATGACGCAAGTCAATACAAAGATAATTTGATATGTTGCCATTGTGGCACTGCGGATCACAAGAAAAGAAATTTTCGAATGTTCTTAAGAGAACAACTGGCACAAAATAGTCTATATGACAAACAGAAAATTGGTGAGACGATGGTCACCTTTTCCAACGATGTCGCATAATGCATAAGAAGATGACGTACCTTTCTCCATGGAGTTTGGGAGAAAGAGAACGAAGAGTACAGAGAATAAATTTCTCCATGATTGATTACCATTCTCTATGTTAAATCGTAGAAAAGAGGATGATGATATACGAAGATTAACTTATCTTCATGATTGTATTTCCTTTCTCTATGGTGATCCGGAGAAAAAGATATAATGAGATAAAATATTATTATAAGTGTTTACCTTTCTTCAGGGTAATTAGAAGAAAGATTAGTATACGGAGGCAAGACAGACATCCACGATTGTTTGCCTTTTTCTACGAGATTTCAGAGAAAGAGAGGTTTTGAGCAAGGGGGAGTTCACCCCTAACTCGATGCGAGCAAGAACCGCGTTCTTCTTTGAATTAGAGAGAAAAAGTTTATGATGAAATTATATATATTGGGTCGAGGCTGGAGAGGCAGATTGTTAAGTTCCAGCCGCTTTTTCAGCCTCTAACCCCCGACAAGCCATGACTCTTCTTCAATTCACTCGTCCGACAAGAGCCCCACTTACTTCAATTTCAGTCACCCCAATATCTTCGGTTAAAGATATGATTAAGACCTCCTTTCAACAATCCCTTTAAATAGAGTTGTATTTCTTAGTTTGTTTCCAACCTAGACGCAAATGAGAGTGAATTGGGAGTGATCAAATCTGTGTGATTGAGTGTTGTAATTGTGTTATTTGTGTTGAATAAAAGTGTGATTAACCCAACACTTGGATCTTGCACTCACTTTCCCGTTCTTTGTTGTATATTTCTCAAAATATTTCCAACACTTAGCTCTTTTAGCTTTTTGACGACCAAGTTCAGGATCATTCTCAGATGACTTGGCAACTGCCTTTGGTGGCATTCACTCCTATTTTCATATTTTTGTCTAGATTCGAAGTCAAAAGATTTTCTTCAATTGGAGTTGGAACATCTATCCTATATTCACCTTGACCTCCATTGATCCTAAACAATAAACAATAACTAAAAACCGAAAGAAGATGAGTTCATTCATTAATCAAAGGCAAAACCATTTATAAAATAGACAAGTTCATTCATGAACCATGTATATGTATCAAAGTTCGGATCTAGATCAAGCAAACTAAAAATAAAACAGAGATAAACATAAATATATTGCTTATCAAGCCAAATTTGATATATCACTGTCTTCTCTCTTAGAACAAGGACGAAAAATGCGTATAATCTTATAATGCATGTTGACGGTCAAATGAACCTAACAAGAGTGATTGGGTCGATTATCTAGTTCATTCATATATTCTAGAGTATTTACTTCACATCATAGGTTAAGTGCCTAGAGAAATAATCCTATGTCTTAGCTTTTTAACTTGCTTCAAATAGATGTCGTAAGAGAGAGAGAGTTTACGACCTCGAGGATCTCATATTTTTAAACTTAACTACACAGAGTGGTCTTGTGAGGTGGAGGTGGAGATGCGGTGGTGAAGGATTCAATGGCGGCTCGTTGAGGAGGTGGAGGTGAAAGTTTTACCCTACGTCCCTATTCCCTAAACCTCGACTTTGGATGACCGAGATTTGAGAATTCTTATTCGTTGGTGGTAAGAGTGGCACCAACGACTTTGTGAAATAGACGTATTAAAAAAAATTGAATACATATAATGTCTTCTATTTTGGTACGATTCAATAAACCGACATTCAAAGCCAAACTAGTACCTCATTTGGTACTAGTTTGGCAACTGGAAATTGGATCTGGGAGTTGATCCATTTAAATGTCGAACCATGGGTCTGGTTTCTCGACAGTTTTTATCGGTGGTTTCATTACAAACGCCCACACTTAAAGACAGCCGATAGCAAGTTACGTAAAGATATATTAACTATTTTATATAGTAAATATCGTGATATAACTACCCAAAAGTTATTTTTATTTTTTATTTTTTTGACATGTTTAATTTCTTAATTTTATAGTAATTTATTCGTATTTTTATACTATTTTAAATTTTTATTTTGAAGTTCTGTTAATCTTTTTGGGCTAATAGTAAAATAAAAGGACTATCTACTACAACATTTGAGTGCATAACTTATTTTAAGAATGATTTAGCCCTTCACTCATAAAGTTTTACAACATTCTGGCGGATATATCTCGGCAAGAAAACAAATTGGTGAAGAAAAAAATTAGAGATTAATAGGAATATTTAAAGATAATTTGTTAAGAAATAAGTATTCTCACTTTTGATATTAATTTCAATTATATTTAACATTCTTGTAAAGCATGCAACATAATTAAACAGGTACAAGTGAGATAAATAAGATAAAGTTCTTGGTGAAATATATGTGATGTATTCACTTTTGTGCCAATAATTTTTTAATTATATATGCTCGAAATTTAATAAATAATTTAATGAAATTAGAAGTTTACCTTAGAGTCCGATCTCGGCTCTGTGAAAAATGCTTTGGTGTAAGCATACAGCTCTGCTAAGAAGCATTTTCCTCTCCGTAGCATTTAGATCTGTTTAATATATATACGAGCAGTTAAAAAAGAAACACAAACAATTGAAACCCATTTCAGTGAGTAATCAATATCTCATGATCAAAGAGAAGAATGAATTTAAGAAATTAAAGCTACTATGCAAGTTCCCGTCATGTAATTAATTTTAACTAGAAGAAATTCAACTAAAAGTTTAAACGACTGTTCTTAGTATTGTGCGTGTGAGTATATAATTAACACATGCTTGGCTCCTCATACGCCATCCACGGAGTGCCAGCGACTCTCCGGTGGGCTCAGTAGATGGCATACAGGGAGCCAGGCATATGTATAATATTTACGAATACGTATTTGTGCGTATGTATGTATGTTTTCTTGGATCTCACTGCATAAATACACACACATACACTTGAATATTTTTGTGCAAGAGATGTGAAGTTTCTTCTCAAAAAATGATAGAACAGTAACTAGGGAGAGAAGAAAGGGATTATAGTGGGCGACAGAAATAGGGTTAGGGTGTTTAATATTTATATGGCTTGTATAAAAATATATTTCAAGTTGAAGAAAACAAAATGGAGAGGAGAGATTTGAAGGATCAAACTGGGTCCGAAGCCAAAGAATACTGAGAACAAATGAAGCCCCACAAAAGTCTTTTCATTAGTTAATAGTTTTTTTCAAAAAGATGAAGAAAAAAAGGTACAAAAAATACATGACACGCAGAGCACAAACACTATAAGCCCAAATGAACCATGGCTCAACACAAAATATATATAGACACGAAGACACAGACAGATGTTTAGGTGAGTTGCAGATTAATCAATATATTATATATTATATTATATTATATGTTGATCATGATGATGAGTCCACGCAATTTCCTAAGTTGTTTTGTTATGGGGTTTGAAATCTCGTTTTCCAGCTGGGTCGTAAAGCAGAAGCTGCTTTTTTGCTCTTTCTGAATCTCCTTTTGTCTCAGAGCGTTTGGACGATCCCAGATTCTCCCTCCTTTTTATTTTAATAATAATAAAAGTGGAAAAACGAAAGGAGCATTAACATACTCTTTTGTTATATATATATTCATCTTTATATTATATAATATTTAATGTGTGTTTCGTGGCTTTTCGTTGTCTATTTCTCTAACTATCATATTATCCGTGTATCAATTGTAACCACATTCTACATAAAGCATGCTAGGCACTCTAGCTAATATAACTCGCTACTGCTACATACAATTTGAGTTATTTAAATAACCCAGTGATGGATAATCTTTTAAAAAATTATTGATATATATTACTTTTAGCTGTATCGACAATTTTATATTATCAAGTACTGTTATATCTGCATGCGTACATAGTCATGACAAAATAATAAAGTGTTGAGTGCGAAAAGAATAAATTAAACGACTTATACAATTTAACGGTTTGACACCGATCAAAAAATAAAAGAATTGTTTGACTGCGTACAGTTAGGTTACATCTTATTATGGGTGAAATTTATAGTATTGTCAATTTGTCACTAGCAGGCCGGGGTATTACACTGCATCGAATCATATATATATATGTGTGTGTGTGTGCATGGCAAGACTGATCTCTTGTTCATGCTTTGAATGGTCAATATATCATCATCATGATCAGAATGTTTTGCTCTCAGGCAACATAATTTTTCTAGTAAAATTATGATTTATGTATAAATGATAAATTGATATATTATGTAATATTCCCTTAATTTAATTTCTCTACCCGTATTTCCTTTGTAGTTTATTTCTAACACATTACCATGATTTATGTTAGACCACTTGCAAACAGTCATCTAATCTAAACTCACAACTTAGTATAGATGAAAATATATTTAATGAAATTTCTTACAAGCGTGTGTAGTGTACCGTCATGTGATTATTAATATCTTTGCTTATGTACTTCTGAGTCTTGGCACTTGAAACTTTTCAATTCATAGAAGGCTTAAATCATTTTCTGAGCTATTGTCGGCCTTCAAGTTTAACTAAATATGAGAGAGAGAGAGAGAGAGAGAGAGAGAGAGAGAGAGAGAGAGAGAGAGAGAGAGAGAGAGAGAGAGAGGGGCAGTTTGGTCGAATTTAGCCAAGTCAAAAAAAAAAAAAATGTGTTTGCGACCAACGAATTATTCTTTCTTCTTTCGTAAAAACCGACAGATTAATGTTAGTTTTGTGAACGAATAACATAAATCATGCATATATAACCAGGGGCATGGCCGTTCCAAACACTGCGGTGGGCTACGGCTTGGAATACAGTTTTTAAGTTGCATGTGCTATTTATATTATTAGCTTAATGAAATATAATTAATTAAAAAAGTATAAAAGAATCACAACTATCTCAACCAAATTTAATAAATTATTGTTTTTGACCCAATTAAAAACTCATTTAGCCAATAATTGAGAAGTCTAATACAACACGCACCACAAGGACACAACTCATTTCTAGGGGTGTTCATGGTCCGGTCCGAAACGGGTAACCGGACCGGACCGTGCTTAACGGTTTACCTAAACCGGACCGTTTCCAAATGGTCCGGTTAACGGTTCGCAAAAAAGTGCCAAACGGGTAAACTGGGTTTTAAAAACCCAAACCGTTAAGCTAACGGTTAAACCGTTAACCGTTAAATTTTTTTTTTTTTTTTTTTTTTTTTTTTGTAATTGTAAAAAACGTTAGTAGAGGGTTTAGGGTTTTAATTTAAACATTCGAATATTAATCTTTATCTTTGAACACGGGAATTATGCATTTATATTGCTTTGAATATTGTGATTTGTTGATGTAATGAAACTATTTATTTTGTTGTTGATGATTGTGTTTTTAGTTGTGTATGAATATTATGGAATTATGCATTTATATTGCTTTGAATATTTTGAGTTGGGGAGATGTAATGAAACTATTCCTTTTGTTGTTGATGATTTATTGATTATGCTTTAAGTTGTGTATGAATGTTATGAAATTATGTATTTATATTACTTTGAATATTTTGATTTGGAGAAGTAATGAAAATTTGAGTTGTGCATGAATATTATTTGATTGTTGAATATATTTTTTTTGAGATTTTATTGGATAATATTATCTTTTTTTAAATAGGAAAAAATGTTAACGGGTTAGGCCAAAACCCGTTAACCGGACCGTTAACTAACGGTTAAACCGTTAACCGGACCGTTTCAAACGGTCCGGTTAACGGTTTGGGTTTTTAGGCTTAACGGGTAAACTGGTTTTTAAAAAACCGGCCCGTTGGGCCAAAAACCCGGACCGTGAACAGCCCTACTCATTTCCATCACAAAACATGTAATTTAATTGATAGATTAATTCGACGTGTAATAAAAACGCTTATGTCTCTACAACCATATAACGAGCATTTTCATTTACGAAAATCTTTAAATATGGGCATCAATATAATATGAAAGAAGTTCGTTTAGCAGTTAATTAATATAATAATTTGCATTTAATGACAGTAAGTCAAAAATATAGATGTCGATTCAATAATTAATAAATTCTATCAAAAATTGTATGACTCAACTTTAGTAGCGTTTGTTGAAAAAAAATGCATAAGAACCCTATGTTATTTTAAAAACCTACACTAAATCCCGTTGTGTTATTTTTTATGCTCATAGTCTCCTCATATCTTGAAAACCCCTACATCTCCCTCCCAGTTTAATTATCACAGAGTGTGCATATAGTCGCGTTATATCTGCAGACTTGTGGCGTCTTTTAAATTTTTATGTAGACAAAATTGAGTATAAAATACCTTTATGTATTAAAACTTTCTTGTGCTTTCTAAAATCTGCACCAAGTCCCCTCATTTTTTTTTCATCGGCGAAGAAATATTTTTATTAATAAAATGGAGTATAAGAGATACTCCGGAGACAACAAACAAAGATTAAAGAGTACAGCTGAGTGGATTACAAGACCATTCCACAAACGAGTATGAAAAAGAACGCGAATGCGATTTCAACCAACACCAAGCACGGACTTTGATAGACTCGACTGTTGCATATTCATCAGGCTCTTTATTATTGAACAAAACATTATTTCTGATTGACCAAATTTTCCGGATGACAAAGAACCAGATACATCTGAAGTCGGGATCGCTTTTAGATTTCTGGAGTAAGGCTGTGAATTGCATGAAAAATGATGAAGGGTTCCCCGCAACTGCAGATTCCAAATCCCCTCATTTGATTAAAACTTACAGGAAAACCCCTTCGATTATCAAAAATCTTGCACCAAACCCCCTCATGTTACTAAAAACGTGCATCAAACTCCCTTCGGCTATAAATAAGCATCAAACCAAATCCTCTCTTGTATCAATAACTATGCACATAAATTTCATGATAGAGTTAATTAAAATTGGCAATTGAAATTTAACTAACGCCATTAAATTTGTGAAAAATGGGGTTTGTTGCGGGGTTTTCAAAAACAAAAGGGAATTTTATGCAAAGAAAAGAAGACAAGAGAAGTTTGATGCATGGTTTTAAAAACACGAAATTGTTTATGCATTTTACCGATAATTTACATCTTTTTGTTTGATAGTATACGGTCTTTATTATTTTCTTGGTCGAACAATAGATATTCTATAACGCTTTAATTATATTTATGTTTTTGAATTTCTTTTATTTGGTTTACTTAGTTTTCAGTATAACCCAGAGTAAAAGAAAATTCTGATGAGAAAAGATTATTTGATCACTCAATATATTTTCCATTTAACTAATATTCTGATGAGAAAATTCTATAACGCCCCTTTATAACATCATCGGTTATGGATTTATTACAATATAACGTAACTCAACACAAGCAAAGATGAGAAAAGATTATTTGATCACTCAATATATTTTCCATTTAACTAATAAGCATGTATTGAAGAATAAATAAACCAACAATAAGAGATACATCTGACATTTGAGGAGTTAAGGCAGACCTAATGTATACACAGATATATTCTTATATGTGTGAAGATCAATAAAAATTTATGATTGTAGCAACTTTCTCATTTTCTCTAAAGTTATATATGAATATCAATATCAAAATGTTTTAATTGGCAAGTCAAATTTATAACCATAATGTTATAATTAAAGTCCGTCGACACAAGATTAATTACTCCAGTTTTAACATTTGTGTCGCACCAATCTAACAAATTGTTCTTCGTGTCGTCGTGTGATGGGTAAAGTAAATAATTAATTAGACTTTGAATTGAAGTACCCAATGCTGGTCAAAGAAGTTGGTGTGGCAAATGGCAATAAAGCACTTTTTTCCCATCTAAGTTCAGTTCAGTCCACATGCAAGTCATATCAGTCAAAGTATACGAATCTTGCTAAATCATATTTAAGAAACTAGATATTTATTTGTTTGGACTTGAATATAAAAAACCGCCCGATGTATTTAAACATTTAGCGTTTCTTTGTTCCTTTCAACTATCACTATAGTATTTCTTTTGAATAATTACTTTTTAAAAACACGCTCACATTTGATAATTATTTTACTGGGAGTATTTCTTATACTCCTTGCTTTTAATAATATTTTCTTTTACTGATTAAAAAAAAAAACACGCTGATATTGATAATATCAGTGTTATATAGTACGTGGTTACTACTCGCAATCTCAAAAAGTAGACATATATTAAATATTAGTATATATGGGCGCTTTATAGATTATCATGCATTTAAACCAACTAAAATAAGCTGCGTCAAAGACACAAGTTCAATTATTTGAGATGATCACCTTAGAAACCCAACGCACAGGGAAAAAGATGTAAGAACAGGATGTGAATTTGTTGCCCGTAAATGACTATGCCCCAAGAATAGATTTTGAAGAAGTTAAATGAGATACACGTGGCTATTTGCCATATTCTTGACATGAGAAAAGCCTAAATAAAATTAAGCTCATATTTTGAATACGTGGAATGTCAATCAACCATCACTTATACTGTTCATTCACCATAAGATGGATACGTATCTGAAAACTCAGTTTACTCTTAAACAGTTTTTATTCTGATTTTGGTTGTATTCATATTACTAAAAAACTCTTTCTGAGAACGAAACAAACTTTTATATATAAAGTAGTTAGAGTAGGTGTTGACCGTTGGCCTGTTTCTTGGCAGTTACTTAAACCAAGCATCATGGTGATATTGAACTAAATCACAAGAATGTGTTGTTAATAACATTGCACCGTAAAAATAATAAACGACATAAAAGAAAATCAAAGTACTAATGCACGGGAGTAAGAGAAGAAAAACGAGTTTTACTGAAACTTTTAACAGATAATTACTTGCACAACAATTAAAGAATTCTCCAAATGAATGTAGACGTCTTCAGTGTTTTTAATTGATCAGAATTCTATCGCAAAACGTAAAGATAATTACCAATTTTATTAATGCACAACATATTTCTGTTAAATAAATTATTTAAACTTTTTTTTTTTTTACGAAACTCAGCTATAGCAAAAATAAATATAGAAACTGCAAAACAAGGCCCACGTAGGGGCGAGACCAACATGCTAAACGGATCGACATTCGATTGCGTAAGTCGTCGTATGTGCATGCAATGAAAGATTTGGCCCATCAACGCATGATTTGCACCTCTGCGTGCGAGAGAGCCACTAATATGAACTGAATAAGTCGACTGATTTATTGAACTTAATCCTCATTATATAAGATTCAAATAAATCGAATGATAATTCATATTGATTGAATCAATTCACAATGATTAGATATATTGAAACTAAAAATACATCGAATGATTTATCAACAAACTCACTTCCTAAAAGAAGATTTCTTTTTAAAAGGGAGTGTATATGGTAAAAGTAATTTCCGGGAAACTTTTACCATCGAGCATTTTCTTTCTAATAATCACTGGCCTATTAGGTAGAGAATGGCCATTACTTAAAAACATTATTTCCAACAAAAGGTTCTTTCTTTTAAAAGTTTAGGAAAGGATAGTCTATTTATAATAACAATAGTAAGTAATATAAAACTAATACCAGGGGATTTTTAGAATTGGATAACTAGTTTGGTAATGATGACGCCCCTGGATCGCCGTGCCCGTCACCGAGGCTGTCCGCATGCCGGTCCCGACCTAAGATGATCCTGAATCCGGCAAGCTCTTGGAGGATGGAGCGTTGAGGGGCTCGTTGGGGCCCTCTGCTGCAACTATCCACGACCCTTGGGGGTTCGGACTCCATTCACACGATATCCCTTCAAACCGCTGATGTCGCTGGGGCTCGAACTCTTCCGACCCTGCTCGCTCGTACTTGCTCTTTCTATCTCTAGGTGGGGCTCTTATAGCTGTGTGCTGGCTTGGATTCGAGATGCCTTTATGACCAACCTGCTTCCCTATTTATAGGGCGAGGGGAGGGTATAGATGTAACTTTACCAGCGGCACGTGTCGGCATGCATGTTGATTTCGAGGGTAGTAGGGTACTTGCGTATCTTCGTAGAGTAGGGTACGTGGAGCTTCTGAGTCTTGAGGAAATAGGCACGTGATGCTTGAGTAGGCTTTGTAGAGTAGGACACGTGGTGCCTGCATGTTACCCTCGGTGCATGCCGTGCTCCATTTACATCTTATAACCCCCAAACCCTCACTCTTCATTGGGGAAGTAGGGCGGTCGAGCCCTGTAAGGGCGACAACGCACTCGGATAGTGGAAGATGACGCCGAGGCTGACGTCAGATGCCCCCCTCCGGTTCGCCAGATGGGGCGGTTGCCTTTGCTTAGCCATTAAGGATGCCACACCTGCACGTGCAAAATACGACCTCCCCCCTCGTTGGCACAACGAGGGGTTGGCGAGACAAATAATATATTATAATATTTAACAAGGTCGGGGAATCCGAGAGAGTGCTTACCAGGGTCGGGGAACCAACGAGAGGGGGTCGTGAGACAGGCTGAGATTAGGGGATTAGGCCACGTGGACGGGTACGATCCCAGGAGGGAGAGTATGCGTCATCATAAGTCCCCCAGTCTTTGTCACAGTTCGCAGAACGTGGTAGAGAGTAAAACTTTTAGGGGCCTAATCATCTGATCGTGCGTCTGTCTCACTTCCTGATTTCTCGGGATTCCTAAAACTTCCTTCGTACGCTGAGTGGTACGTGGCACCCATCTGTCGCTCCTCGGGTAATGAGCGGGAATTATACCGCCCTTTTTGCTCATCTATTTAGATCCCTTGTGCTGCGGTTTTTAGGGCTCATAGCCTTTTCGCCTTCCTTGCTTTCTTGCGCAACTGCTGCTTTCTTCTACATTCTCTATTTGCCGTAATCATGTCGTCTGTTAACACTGCCGCCGCTGCTGACTCTGGTTCCACTCCTCCTGCTTCTCTGGTTATCCGCCGCGGCAAGCGCACTGCCACATCCGCCGCTCTTCCCCAGGTGGGCGATAAGGGGACGACGTCGAAAAAGCAGGCTGTGAGTGTGGAGGATGTCGCCAGTACCGTGACTCAGGCCTCCGCCGACGGCCATCTCACGAAGTACAGTGTGGCGAGGGAGAATGTGGCGGTGTTGATCCCGGAGCCTTCGCATCAGGCAAATAACCCCCTACCGGTTATTTGACCGTCTATTTCCCTCAGATCGAGGCCGGATGGCGGATGTTCGTGCCATCCTTTTTTCAAGAGGTGGCCAAAGCCCTGGGGCTTTGTCTGAGTCAGCTGACGCCCAATGCCTTTTCGATTATGGATGGGTTCGAGATCACTTGCCGGAGCCGAGGGCTTCCCTGCACTGCGGAGTGTTTGCTGGCTCTGTACGATGTGGGCGCGGGCCAAGCGCCCTTCTTCTATCTTACCCCTCGTTCTTCTCAAGCTGTCCCGGGGGCGATAATTCTTACCGATGCTTCCTCTTCCTACGGGAGTTGGAAGTCTTCTTTCTTCTTTGTGAAGTCCTCGGGGCGCAACTGCGAGAGCTGGGGGGTCACAAACGTTTGGTCGAGCGGCCCTGCTGAGTTGGGTTTTTCTCTTCTCGAGAAAGTTCGGCTCTAGATGAAAGAGGAGGGCTACTTCCAGATGAAATACCACGTTCTGAAGCTGGCCAAGATTCCGAGGCTATTTCAGTTCTGCGGTCTCCACGAGGGGGCTTGTTCTGTCCATTTCCCGCATCTGGATAAGGATCCTGAGTGCTGTAAGTGCTTTTCCTTGCTCTCATTTGCTTTTTGTTTCCTTCGTATCCTCTGACTCCCTTTCTTCACGGCTTCGATTGATGTTTTCCAGGTTCTCTTGTGTCCCCTCTGGCGGAAGCGGCTACGGATACGGTGGTTCCTTCCTGAGTACCAAGGGGAAGTAGGTCCACTCGAGGGAAGGCCACTTCTTCCCAATCAACAGTTGCCACTAGGGTCGAGGATCCCACTTCATGTCCTTAGTCAGCGCCTGTACCAGGTGGAGGTCGGTCTCCGTCTTCTCACTCAGAGCCTAAATCGAGTGGGGAGCCTTCTCCATCTTCTCGCTCAGTGCCTGAACCAAGCGGCGAGGTGAATTCAGGCCTGCCGTCTTTTGGCAACTTCCAGAGCCTTGGGGAGGATGATCTCGAGGTCTTCCATGATTCTGTTCCTACGATCCCAAAACCTGTTGCCAGCTTCGATTGGTTTCGTGAATCCTTGCCAGCTTCCTTTGATATGAGCTGTCTCGCTATCCCCTTGTTGGTGCACGAGGTAGCCTCGATTTCCCATGCTTCTCCTCCCCACGGTTCTTCTTTGCACACTCCTTCCGCTCCTGCCGAGAAGGATGCTGGGTCTGCTCTCTTGGTAGAGGGTAGAGGGGAGACAGATGGGTCCGAGCCTTCTTCCCCAACCCTTCGGGATGGCCTTGTAGGTTCGACTGGGGATGTGGGCAGAAGCTCTCTTGATACTTCCTCTAGTCCGGCGAATGACGCGGCTCCTGGAGAAGAGGAGGTTGTCCTGTTGGAATCATTGGCGGGGAGTGGGAGGCTGGAGGAGAATGCAGAGGCTCGTGGTGATGGAGCCGATAATTGGGTGGAGACTCGTGAAGAAGGAACTTCTTCACATATGGCGGTGGATCAGTTGGCTCGTCTTGGTCCTGTTGAGCGTTCCCTAGTGGAGGAACTACGTGGCGTGGGTTTTGGTTTTGCCCAGCTGCGCCAAGTAGTAGACCTTCTCGAGGTTGAGTCGCTCTGGAATCGAGGACTTCAATGGCTGAAGGATTCTACGGGTTACGCGGCGGTTGACGTAAGTTCTCGTTCTGTTTTTACTCTGTTCGATGTTACTCCTTCTGACTTCTGACTCTTTCTTCTTCCTTCTTGCAGTTTAGTGCCCGCCAATTTTTGTTATTGGAGTATATCCAGACTTTGGAGGGTCGTGTGGCGGAGCTGGACGCGGCCGCTCCCGACCCTCGGGCGCAGGAGGAGTTCGAGAGGTTGAGGTCGGATCATTCTCGGACATTGGCTGAGCTGTAGGAGGCTCGAGGTGCGCTTGAGTCCCGTACGAAGAGGTGTCACGATTGGGAAACCTACGCGACACAACTAACGGAGGCGGGGGATCTTGCACAAGAGCGCCTTCGAGTTGCCGAGGGAGAGAGGGACGAGGTGGCTTTGGAGCTGGTGGCTCTGATGGATACTTTGGAGACGACCTCCCGGCTGCAGCAGGAGGTAGATGCGGGGTATGCGGAGGCGGTGAAGACGGCGAAGACCCTTCTGGGGGAGTTGGAGGAATGCCGGGCCACCGTGTCCGATCAGGTTGCCGATCAATTGTGGAGAATCAACAAGGAGCTCTGGGGGCAATTTGTTGAGAAGGCCAGGCGGGACGCCTTTGAGCGTATCATTAGATACATTGGCTCCCCGCTCCATCATGGTTATTTCCGGAAAGTGTTCGCCTCTCTGGTCATGATTGGGTACAAGGAGCCCATACAACTGTTAAAAGCAATGAACTGGATCGTACCTGAGGCTGACTTGACGACACTTTATTCGCAAGAGATCGAGGTTCCCGGGGATATACCGCCGGGTTCTCCCCCAAGCCCTTCCGAGATGTAGGCGATTCTTGAAGCCTACCAGCCAGGGTTCCGTCTGCGCAGATTGTTATCCCCGAGGTTGGTGGGCGGCTTCTCGTGGGTCCTCTCCCGAGACTAGGGCGAGAAGGATTCGGGCAATGGTCACAGAGATCATGTCCGGTGGGGCATTGGTTACTGGTCATGGTCCTCCAAGTTCCCGGCCCGCTGATGTTCCTGCTCCTCGACCGACAGAGGCTGCTTTGCGAGTAGCTTCCATGATCGTGGCTCCCGAGGCTGAGGATGATGTTCCGACGCTAGTGGAGCGTCGTAGGTCGATAAGAGACGGTAAGCGGCCTTCCCGAGGGGAGTAGTGTTGTAGGCCTCCTTCGTTGTATTTTTCTCTTTTCTTGTAGTTGTAATATCCTGAGATCAATAAAAACGTTCTTTCGGAGGTCTTCATGTGTGTCTTCTTGTGTGTGTTTTCCTGTTTTTCCTGTTAACTTACCAGTCTTGGTAGAATTTCGAGGATGAAACAATCGCGGGAGCATCTCTGCTCCACGTGCCGTGGTTCGACAAGGATTGTTGTTTTACTCCTTGGAAGTGCGTGCGGGGCCCCTCGGGTTCCCGTTAAGGCACACAGGAGTTGTGTGGCTATGACACTCGAGGTGTATTATGGGGAGCAAGTCGACCCGTGATACCACTAAAGGGATCGGTCGCCTAGTTGCGTGATTCGACGAGGGTTGTTGTTTTTCCTCTCGAAAGGGACGCGTGGGGGCTCAGAGGTTTATAATGGGACACCTCATTTAGAGCAGTTGGCTAGGACCCTCGAGATGTATTACAAGGAGCAAGTCGACTCGTGATACTTCTAAAGGGACTGTAGCCTGTCACCAGGGTATACTTCACCCCTCGTTGCGTGTTTCGACAAGGGTTGTTGTTTTTCCCCTCGGAAGGACGCGTGGTTGGCTCGGAGGTTCATAATGGGACACCTCTAGAGAGCATTTGGCTAAAGCCCTCGAGCCGTATTACAAGGAGCAAGTCAACTCGTGATACTTCTCAAGGGATTCCCGCCGGTCATCAAGGCGTACCCTTTGTCCCTCGTTGCGTGTTTCGATGAGGGTTGTTGTTTTTCCCCTCGGAAGTACGCGTGGTGCTCAAAGGTTCATAATAGGACACCTCGTAGAGCGGGTTTTGATGTAGCCCCTTGAAACGCTACCCGAATCAGTCAATCTTTTTCCTAAGGTCTTCAAAGGCAATTTCTTCAAGGGAGTTGTGTTGATGTCTTCAGAGGGGAGTGTGTGGGTTCGAGGAACCTCTTAAATTGGTGTGTAACGGCTCAGGGAGCCTCTTCGATGGTTGTGTGTAACGGCTCAGGGAGCCTCTTCGATGGTTGTGTGTAATGGCTCAAGGAGCCTCTTCGATTTAGCTTCTTGGAGAAGTTGTACCGGCTCGAGGAGCCTCTTCGATGGTTCAAGGAGCCTCTTCGAGGGTTGTGTGTAATGGCTCGAGGAGCCTCTTCGATTTAGCTTCTTGGAGAAGTTGTATCGGCTCGAGGAGCCTCTTCGTATAGTTTCTTCGAATGGTTGTAACGGCTCGAGGAGCCTCTTCGATTTAACTTCTTGGAGAAGTTGTACCGGCTCGAGGAGCCTCTTCAATTGGCTTTTTATTACTTGTTGCTTCTTATAGCCAATATGTCCCATCCTGCGATCTCGGTTGCCGTGCTACCCTAGATATCATTTACTTTCGCACGCAGAAAATCTTATAGTCATTCATCATTAGTGCCTCGAAAAGGCGCATTAATGATAGACGGCTCTGTATAACCGACACGTGTTCCTTGTTACTACCCCTTATTGGTGATCGAGGGCGGTAGCGATTTTCTCATAAGTTTCGTATTTGGCGTTTCGCAGATTCCCACCTAAATTGAAGCGTCGCTTCGGGGATTATAAATAGACTCTTTACTTACCTTTTCTCGTCACTTCATCTTCCTTCTTCAGCAAATCCGCTCTTCTTTTTCTCTAGCTTTTCTGCAAATGGCTTCCTCTCCATCTTCTTCATCTGACACTCCGCTTTCCTTCGAATCATCTGAGCCGTCCTCCACTGAAATCTCGATGATGAACCACCAGGCCCCTACTCCACTGCCCGCTGCTCAGAAGGCGAGTAGTGGGGCTTCTCGCAACCGCCATAGCTCTCGTGTCGTGGCTTCCCGTACTCGCCAGAGGACGGAGAGTCAACTCGCCGCCGCTGCCTGTAACCGCAGGGCGGCAAATGACGGGTTTTTGCCTGACGATCCTCCTACTGATGACATCACTGCTGCTTTTTCTGATCGGGACCCGTATGAAGCTCCACCGGTGGGATTCCAACTGATCTCTCGCGATGTCGAGCCCGGCCAAATGCTGGGGGCTGGGCGTGCTGGTTCGACCCCTTCCACTGAGACGGCTGAATCTGTGCAGGTGTTACTGGACCAATACAGCATCCGGGGCATGGATGTACGGATACCGACTCCTGCTGAGCGAGCTTTTAACCCTCCCGCCGGTTACTTGACGGTGTATTCTGAACAGGTCCACAATGGCCTTCGTTGTTTCTTCCACCCTTTCATGAGTCATACGCTGACGTTTATGCAGATTTGTCCGAGCCAGCTAGTCCTCCACTCCTACCGATACCTGGTAGGTTTCATTCTCTTGTGTTATCACTTTAACCTCCCAATGACTCCTACTTTGCTTTTTGGAGCCTTTGCCCTTAGACCCGTGAGACAGAGCTACCCGTTTTTCCAACTGGTGGCTCGTCAGTCTGTGAACTTCTTCCTCACTAGGGTTTCGACCACCTTCCCCTCCAACCGCAACTGGAGGAGCCGCTATTTCTTCCTCCACCCTCGTAGTGGGCAATGGGGCATATCTGCTAGATGGGGGGTGAGCTAAGTAGACTCCATTAACCCTACTCAGGGTACTGCCTTCTTGCAGCGCCGAGGGTTCTTCTCTTTCGCTTATGACTCGTTGTGGATCCTTGAGCGCCCTCGGGCCATGATAATGGTGGGTCTTCAAGGCGGTCCAGACTACATCAACTTTGTCGGCGCCCAGATAAGGCGAGGCACACCTTTAGGTAAGTTTTCTTTCCTTTCAGTCATGTAATTTCTTCTACTTTTCACTTATCTGATACTGATTCTGATTCGTGGTTCTGCTAGGGGTCGAGTTGGCCACGCACGTCGCGGACAATTCCTCCGTAGAGGCTGCCCAGTTGATCCCTTCTGACGATGATTCTCCTGCTCTCGAGGATCAAGCCACTTCAGAGAGACGTCATGTGAGTCAGGTAGCTCCTCTTGACCCTCTCTCCTCGGGAAGCGATACGGCCCCTTCTCCTTCTCCATCCAGCCCTACTCCAGGGGTTAGTGTCACTCCACCGGGTCGTACTTACTCTATAAACGAATTCCTTCGCGGCTCGTCCGAAGATAGGTCGGGGGTGATTTCTCGATGGGGGCTACTTCGGCTGAACCCGAGGCCTCCAATGTTCCTCCAGCTCCAACCCCTGTAGTTCCTTTGGGTGAGGGGACGAGTAGGAACGCGTTGCTATCTCGTGACTCTCAATCTATCTATATTCCCGAGGGCCTTTGGAATTGGGTGGATGGGTTTTTGAAGCCCGAGGAGCGGGAGCGTCTCAGCAACGAGGAAGGTGCCCATTTGCTGGCCCGCCTATCTCGTAACATCCTCGATGTAAGTCTTTTATTCTTCTCTTCCTTTGTCGTTTCCTGCATAAATCTATATTTACCATTTCCTTTTCTAGGCGCTATTCGTGGATCGGGAACTTGATTCCCGAGAGATCAAGTCCTCCTGTGACTCTCAACGGGTGCAAAGGACGCATGCGCTGGCTTATTTGCACCAAGAAGTGGCGGAGAAGTACCACGAAGAGCTGGAGGAGACGAAGGCATCCTGGCGAGAGGAATCCCTCGAGCTAAGGGATGAGATGGCGACTCTCCGAGATGCTTTAGAGGAGGCGAGGTCGAGGGAGCATTTTTTGGTGGAGAGGGCGGAGAACCTGCGGGAGATGGAGGAGGACTCGAGGACTTTGGTGGATTCGTTGATGGCGGACCGAGTGCAGATGGATGGCTTAAGGGAGGACTTGGCTCGGTCCGAGGCTCGGTTGGCCGAGGTGGAAGCGGCGTTGGTACGGGAGCATATTCTGAGAGTGGTGTTCGAGACCCAAAAGCAGGCAGAGGTGGACGCAGCCCAAGCCGAATATGAGAAGAAGTTGGCCTCGGGGCTTTTTGCCGCACGGACTGAGGGGGCCAAAATGACAAAGCTTGCCGAGGTTATCGATGGCAAGGACGTCCAGATTTTCATGGGCATGGGTTACGACTTGTGCATCAGCGTCATGTATGGCCTTCTTGGTGTGCCCCGAGATTTGGTGATCCCTTCGTTTGACGTATCACGTCATTCGAGGGTCGAGCCCCGTCGTACCCAGGGTCGCACCCCAGTTCCTGCCGCCTCTGTTGCTGCTGCTGCTGCGCCCGCGGCGCCTGTAGCTCCTCCGCGCGGATCAAGGAGTCCCCCTAAGAGGGTGGTTGTGGAGGTGATGGATGAGGAGCGTAGGGCGGCAATCCGAGCTGGGAAACATCGCCGCGAGGAGCCATGAAGAGGAGAGTGAAGGATGATGGATGGCCCACAGTGGCCTTAGTTAGTAGTTGTAGGATAGTGGCCCTAGTTGGCCTTTGTTTGTTTTAGCTTTTATTTTCTTTGTAGGTTCGCCCGTCTTATGAGTGGGTGGCGGGTGGAGCAGTTCGTCGGGGTTTCGACCTCTAATTTGTACAAACCCACTCCTTATCGGATGAAATTTGCTTATTCTCCGTACCTGCAGTTTACCTTCGTGCTTGTGTGTTGTGTACATATGTTATTTTTATTTTTTGGGGTTGAACTCGAGTAACTTCCGAGTTTCCAACGTATCCCCGTCGTAAAATTAGGAATCAAGCCGCACGTAGTTCTCTAGATTACATAAGGCTAAGTAGTAGATACAAACTTGTCAATACTTAAAACTTACAAGGTTTATTTATTTACCTGGGTTCGGTTTTCCCTTCGTTTTTCCGAGGGGAAGCGTTGCCTCTGTCTTGTAAGCAGTCTTCTAAGGGTAGAACTTTCTGAGGTTAAGTGCGTGCCAGGAGCGCGGTTAGGTTCGACTCTCCATATCCCACAGCTGATATGTGGTGGCCCCAGGATGCGGGATATCTAAAAAAGGTCCCTCCCACGCGGGATCCAACTTTCACACAACTTTTGACGCCCCTACTCTTCGTAGGACCAATTCTCTGACCTGGTATGTTCGGTCTTTCACACGCTTATTGTAATACCTAGCCATGCGAGCCGTGTAATGAGCGCTTCGAAGCGCGGCTCGTCTCCTGTGTTCTACCAAGAGGTCCAGTTCCAGGACCATGTGTTCGCCATTGTGGTCTTCCTCGTATTCCTGTATCTACCAACTGGGTGTGGATATCTCCGCGGGTATAACTTCCTCGTGTCCATAAGCTAGGCTGAATGAAGTTTCACCGGTGGAAGATCTAGCGGTGGTTCGGTAAGCCCATAACAGACCAGTGATTTCTTTGACCCACTTTCCCTGATATGCCATGAGACGCGCTTGTAGCCCCTGGATCAGAGTGCAGTTCGTGACCTCGACCTGGCCGTTCGATTGTGGATAACCGACAGAGGTAAAGCGATGCTGAATCTTCCAGTGGTCACACCACTTTGCAAGTTGGTCAGTAGTGACTTGTAACCCGTTGTCGCTGACCAAGATCCGGGGCACTCCGATTCTGCAAATGATGTTTAGCCAGAGAAAGTTGATAACTGCTGTGGAGGTGATCTGCGCCATTGGCTCGGCCTCGACCCACTTAGTGAAGTAATCTACGGCCACTAAGAGATATTTCTTCTCCCCGCGATCTTGTATCAATGGTCCGACGATGTCAATACCCCACTTGTCAAACGGGCAGGGGACGAGGTTGGGTTCCCAGGCTGCCGCGTGCATGTGTGACATCGTGGCATGCTTCTGACATTGCTCACACTGCCGGGTAAACGCCTTGGTGTCCTTTTGCATGGTGGACCAGAAATAACCCTGTCGGAGTATCTTCTGGGCAAGTCTCCTACTCCCTGAGTGGTTTCCGCAGCTTCCTCCGTGTACTTCTCTCATCACTTCAATGGCTTCTTCCTCGGTTAAGCATCGTTGGTAAGGTTGTGAGAATCCTTTTTTGTATAGTACGCCATCCTTCAAGAAGAACCGAACGGCTCCCTTGCCTAATTCATTGTCGTGCTCATACTTCTTTGGGTTTAGCAAGTATGCCATCACCTCGGTCATCCACTCTTTCCGATCGCCTTTTTCTATGTTCAAAGCCTCCAATGCCACATGAATTTCTTCAGATGAGCTGATGGTGAGGAAAGTTACCTGTCATGTCCCGATGGATGCATACTAGCAGCCGTTCTGGACAAGGTATCAGCCTCCTCGTTCTCCGTCCGTGGGATCTGTTCGAGGGTGAACTCCTTGAAGCTTTCCTGTTATTTGTATACTGCATTAAGGTATTCCTTCATTCTTTCGTCCATGGCTTTGAATGTTCCTTTTACATGCTGCACCGCCAATTGTGAGTCGCTATGAAAGTGGACTCGGGTCATCTTCCCCTCCTTTGCCAGCCTCATTCCGATTAGTAGCGCCTCGTATTCCGCTTCGTTGTTAGATACGGGAAAACCTATCTTCACGCCAAAAGATAATACTTCTTCGGGTCGATCCTCGTGCGACAGCTTAAATACGACGCCTGCTCCTCCTGTGCCATTGTTGGAAGACCCGTCCACATAGAATTTCCAGGCTTTTACCTCACAAGTCTCCTCGGACATTTCGTTAGTTTTCGCCATGAAATCAACCAATACTTGGGCTTTTATCGCCAGCCTCGGAGCATACTGAATGTCGTACTCTCCAAGCTCTACCGCCCATTTTACCATTCTTCCCGATACTTGAGCATGACTAAGTATAGCCCGTGAAGGGTGTTTTGTAAGTATGGTGATGGGATGAGTTAAGAAATATGACCTTAATTTTCGGGCGGTTGTGACAAGAGTGAAGGCGAACTTCTCGATGGGGGAGTATCGAGTCTCAGCGTTTTTCAGGGTTTGGCTGGTGTAGTAGATCGGGAGATGATATCGGCCTTCAACTCGAAACAGCACATCACTTACTACCTCCTTTCCTACGGCCATGTATACGTAGAGCCGTTCTCCTTGTTGCGGCTTGACCAGGAGGGGCGGGCGAAGTAGGTATCCCTTCAGATCGTCGAATGCCTTTTGGCATTCATCAGTCCACTGAAAGTCTTTGACATTGCAAAGCACGTTGAAGAAGGGAAGCCCTTTCTCGAATGCCTTCGAGATGAAGCGGTTGAGTGAGGCCATCCTTCCCGTGAGCCGTTGCACATCTCGGACCGTGCAAGGTGGCGACATCTTCAGTATTGCTTTAGCTTTCTCGGGGTTAACTTCGATTCCTCGTTAGGTGACGAGGAAACCTAGGAACTTGCCTCGTATTCTGAAGGAGCATTTGCGTGGATTTACTTTCAGACCAAACTTGTCCATGATCCGGAAAGCCTCAATCAGGTCGGTATTGTGCAAGCTAGCTTCCTGGCTCTTGACTACTATATCATCCACATACACCTCGAGGTTGTTCCTGATCATTGGGGAGAACATGGTATTCATGAGCCTTTGGTATGTGGCTCATGCATTCTTTAATCTGAAGCGCATAACGAGATAGCAATACGTACCGAATTCCGTGATAAAACTGGTTTTTTCCTGATCCTTTTCAGCCATCGGGATCTGGTTGTATCCTTGATTCCCGTCCATTGTGGAGAGCAGAGCGCATACCGCCGTGGAATCCACCAATTGATCGATATTAGGCAGGGGGAAGCAGTCCTTTGGGCACGCGTTGTTGAGGTCGGTGAAATCGATGCACATTTGCCATCGTCCGCCTAATTTCGGAACCAGGACTACGTTGGCCAGCCATTCGGGATATTGCACCTCCCGAATCTGGTTCAGGTTGATCATCCTCTATATCTCGGACTTGATTACTTTGTTCCTCTCGGGCCCCATCTTGCACTTCTTCTGTTGTATGGGCTTGGCGTTGGGGCGTACATCAAGGAAGTGTTGGCATACCTGCGGACTGATGCGCCCCGGGGGTCCTCCTTCCCAGGCAAACACATGCTGGAAGAGTCGCCAGTGTTTCGAGGAGCTGATCTCTATTGGCGGGTCGATGTTTGTTCCCATCTTCACAACCTTCTCGGCTTCTCCCGGGACGACTTCTACCCTTTTGAGCTCTTCTGCGGGATACAGCTTACCTGCTTCAATTCGCCGAGGCTCGCTCAGATTCTTCTGGTTGCTGTTTCCCTCTTTCTCAACCGTGGCAATGGTATTCAGCCTGCATTCTAGAGCCCTTGCCTGATTTTCTCTGACTTCCCCGATTCCATTCATAGTGGGAAATTTTACCTTCAGGTGGAGGACTGAGGGTACAGCCTTGAACATGCGGATGGAAGGTCGTCCACAGATCACGTTGTAAGTTTTAGCGAGTGCATTGATGATCCAGAACCTAACTTCTTCCGTTCTTCGCAGATGCCCTTCTCCCCACGTCATCAGGAGCGGTATGGATCCCAAGGTTTCACTCGGACTTCCATCGAAGCCTACCAACGGAGTCTTTTCCGGTACTATCTGCTCCAGTTGAAGCCCCAAAGCCAGGAAAGTAGGCAGGAACATCACGTCTACCAAACTTCCCGTGTCAATTAGTACCCTGGCCATCTCGACCCCGTGAATTGTGGCTTGGATTACTATAGGTTCGTCGTGAGGGTAGACGACATCTATTAAGTATGTTGGTCCAAAGGTAATTGCAGGGGGAGCAGATATGATAGTAGAAAAGACATGATACTTTAAACTAACCCGTTGTGTCTCTTTGAGTAACTTCCTCTTCCTCTGAGCTGACGAGGCTGCCAATGGGCCCCCTTCGATTACGTTGATAGTTCTGCCAGAGAGGGGGTTGTGCAGGTAATTCGAAGGCGGGGGTGGTAGGTGCTGGTGCTGGTGCTGGGTTTGTCCTTTGGGTACCGATCAGTCTTCGTATCTCCTCCTTCTGTTCTGGGAATCCTCCCTTTCTGGTTGTTCCATACTTCGACGTAGCTCTTGTACCTGCTCACGAGGGTGGTTCCCCTCTCCCCCTTCCGTGGGTCGGTCATTTCTAGGGAAAGCCTCCTTCCTTGCGAGGAATCAGCGTAGATACCCCATTTTCAAGAGGCGTTCGATTTCTACCCTCATGTGATCACACTGCTCCGTTTTATGACCCCAACTTCGATGAAACAAGCACCATTTCCCGGTATGGCGCAAAGTTTCTGAATTTTGAGATTGGGGTGGCCATCGGAGGTCTGGGTGCCCCTCCATCACTTGTAGCACTTTGACATTAGAAATTTTCAGGGGAGTCAAAGGAAGAGGTTCTAAGTACCTTTTCACCATGTCCTTCCGGCCACGGGTATTATCTCCTCGCCTGTTCTTTGCACGATCATCATGCCCCAGCAACCCAAGCTTGGCAAGCCGCGCATCTTCTAGCAACATGTATCTCTCTGCCTTCTGCATGAGCTCCTCTAAGGTTCGAGCGGGGTGTCTTACCAGGGATTCGGTGAACTTACATTTCGGGTGCCTTAGGCTACGAATTCGGAGAGAATGTGAGAATCTACGTGCCTTACATCGATCACAGCGTCGACAAATCTTCGCATGTAGTCCGAAGGCTCTCTCCTTCACCTTGAACCATCGTCATTAGGTGTCCGGCTGTCTTCGGGTATTACATGCAAACTGCCGCACAAACAGCTCCCTGAAATCATTGAAACTGTGTATGGATCGTCGGGGCAGTTGGGAGAACCAAGCTTGTGCCCTTCCCGTCAGGGTGGATTGGAAGATTCAGCATAGGGCGTGATCGGGAGCGTTAAGGATATCCATCATCGCTAGGAACTGGTTGATGTGATCTCGGGGGTCTTTAGCGTTGCGATCTCCAATGTAGACTACCGGGTTGGACATGCGCATTGACACTGAAATCTCGGGGGCCAGTATGTGAGGGGCAAAAGAACTGCCTTTCTCCTCCTCTTCCATCTCTCCATCTCGGTCTTTCTTCAGTGCTTGTACTTCCCTTCTTAATTCGGACATCATATCCATAAATTGCTAATTATTACTGGCCATACCTGGAAACGGGCGATAAGCTCCACTGCGCTGATCTCCGATGGGTGCTCTCCTCGACTGCATATATGCTCCATTTCTGCTCTTGATCGTCAAGGTTCGGATTGTCTACGTATGTATTCATTGACCCGCGCAGTGGTGTTAGGGGGTGGAGCCCATCTTCCTCTGGGTCGCGCTTCCTGTTGCCGCACTCGTCGGGCACCTCATTCCCCAGCGGTTTCCAGTAGGTGATCCAGCTCGCTCATAGTCAGGTAGACTTTGGTGGAAGTCCCTTTATCGGGGGTTTCCCCTCGATTCGGAGACTCGTAATCGCGTTGGCTTGGGGCCTCCGGTGTGGAGGAGATGGATTCACCAGAGTTTTGGGGGGAAAGGGCCATGACAACTTGGGCAAATATGCGGGCAGGGAATTGCAAACTAATAATACTGTTTACGGAGTGAGAACTTACCAAATCCAGGCTCATTCCTTAGGCGACCTCAAGGACTCTGATGACGTTCCCACAGACGGCGCCACTGATGACGCCCCTGGATTGTCGTGCCCGTCACCGAGGCTGTCCGCACGCCAGTTCCGACATAAGATCATCCTGGATCCGACAAGCTCTTGGAGGGTGGAGCGCTGAGGGGCTTGTTGGGGCCCTCTGTTGCAACTATCCACGACCCTTGGGGGTTCAGGCTCCGTTCGCACGATCTTCCTTCAAACCGCTGCTGTCGCTGGGGCTCGAACTCTTCCGACTCTGCTCGCTCGTACTTGCTTTTTCTCTCTCTAGGTGGGGCTCTTATAGCTGTGTGCTAACTTGGATTCGAGATGCCTTTATGAACAACCTGCTTCCCTAATTTATAGAGCGAGGGGAGGGTATAGATGTAACTTTACCAAGGGCACGTGTTGGCATGCATGTTGATTTCGAGGATAGTAGGGTACTTGCGTGTCTTCGTAGAGTAGGGTACGTGGAGCTTCTGAGTCTTGAGGAAATAGGCACGTGATGCTTGAGTAGGCTTTGTAGAGTAGGGCACGTGGTGCCTGCATGTTACCCTCGGTGCATGCCGTGCTCCGTTTATATCTTATAACCCCCGAACCCTCACTCTTCATTGGGGAAGCAGGGCGGTCAAGCCCTGTAAGGGCGACAACACACTCGGATAGTGGAAGATGACGCCGAGGCTGACGTCAGATGCCCCCCTCCGGTTGGCCAGATGGGGCGGTTGCCTTTGCTTAGCCATTAAGGATGCCATACCTGCACGTGCAAAATACAACCTCCCCCCTCGTTGGCACAACGAGGGGTTGGCGAGACAAATAATATATTATAATATTTAACAGGGTCGAGGAACCTGCGAGAGGGGGTCGTGAGACAGACTGAGATCAGGGGATTAGGCCACGTGGACGGGTACGATCCCATGAGGGAGAGTATGCGTCATCAGGTAAAAATTGCAAAATTTGTAGAAAGAAAGAATTCCGTTGGCAAATTTGAGGCGGGGATTCTACAAATCTCTGAAACTATTACCAAGGCATTTTTTGTTTTAAAAATCAAGGCGAGAGTTTAATTTTCCATAACTATTACTATGGATGGAGTGTTTGTAATAGAGAAGGAAACAATTTTTTAAAATAGTAGAAACTATTACAAAGGGATTGCTCGTCGGGAATAGGCAGGGGCGGACCTACCCTTAAGCTGAGTAGAGCTGTAACACAGGGCAAACTTTGAGTATGCATCTATATATCTATATATCTTAGTCCACATTAAAATATATTTTCGCCTATATATATAGTGGGTCATGGAAATTATTGATTATTCTAAGCCCAAGTAGTTAAGGTTGGCCCACACTCCAATTTACAATTGCAAAATCACTCTACACAAAGGCCACTGAAAATAGCTAATTGAAATCTCACACGTAAAAGAAAAAGAAAATAAGCATTATCAGGCAGCAACATCAAAAGAGAAGGGGAAAAGAGAACATCGGTTATATCAAAAATCAACAAATCAAGCAAAGAAAAGGGGAAAAGAAAAATACCCAACAAGTGTAAATCCCTAATCCTTGTTCTTAGGTAAGAAAGCTTTCAAAATATACATATGTTAGGTTTGTGTTTATTGTTGTAACTTGTATTTGTTTTTAGATTTCTTATTTTAAATGTTTTAACAAAGTAGACATCAAAATGCTTTTGATTGTACTCTCTAGATTCTTATTTTGTCAAGATTAGAACGTAGAAAGTTGAAAAGTGAGAACTTTAATAGAATTTCTTAAGATTTTGAAGTTTGAACTTAGGAGTTTTGCCAAGATTAACATGTAGAAAGTTGAAAAGTGAAGACTTCAATGGAATCTCCAAAATTTTTGAAGTTTGAACATTAGAGATGAGCAGGAAATTGAATCCAAAGGTGTATATGAAAAAAAAAAGGATATTGTTTATGAATTTTGACCCTAAAAGTGAATATTGTTTGTTTAACACTTAACTCTTTAATAGACCATGTTAAATTAAAATTCTGGGTCTGCCCATGGTAATAGAGAAGACTATAGAATAATAATGAAAGTGACAAATATTATTAATGAACTAATAAGAGTATTTATACTTACAGAGAAACTAATAAAAGTGCTACTCCTATACAACAACTATATATAAAAGAATATAACCTAAAATAAAAATATTCACTTAATGGGGACTCTCTCTAATACGCCCCCGCAAAATTGACGTCCCATCAGCGACAGAAATTTTGGAACGAAGAAGCTCAAACCGGGCACGAGGCAACGCCTTGGTAAGAACATCAACAAGCTGATCCAAAGTATTTACATAAGAAACCGAAAGAAGATGCTTCCCCGTTAAATCACGAAGAAAATGAATATCATTGGCAATGTGTTTCATGCGAGAGTGCATGACTGGATGAAGAGCAAGACGAGTAACACCAATGTTATCACAAAGAAGACGAGGAGTGGACGGCAGAGTGATGCCCAGATCACGAAAAAGGTGCCGAAGCCAACATAGTTCGGCAGCAGCCGAAGCAAGAGACCGATACTCGGCCTCTGTGGAAGATCGAGCAACACCCGTTTGTTTACGCGAACGCCAGGAAATAGGATTAGGACCAAGAAAGACCACATAAGCAGACGTGGACTTACCATCCTGAAGACTACCGCCAAAGTCTGAATCCGAAAAGGCACGAAGAGTTAAGTTCCGGGGTTTGCGCAACAAAAGACCATGATGAAGAGTACCCTTGAGATATCGAAAAACACGTTTGACAGCATGCCAATCATTGGCAGTGGGAGCACTCATGTGTTGAGCCAGGCGACTCACAGTGAAGGCAATATCCGGACGAGTCAAGGCAAGATACTGGAGGCCACCAATAGCACTCTGGAATTCAGTGGCATCGACCGGGGCAGAAACCGAGAGATTCGGTGGCTTGGCACTGATTGGCGTAGTGAGGGGTTTAATGCCATCCATGTTGTGGCGACACAACAAGTCCACAATGTACTTGTGCTGAGAAAGAAACAAACCCTCACGACAACTGGCAACCTCAATACCAAGAAAGTAAGAAAGAGTGCCAAGATCCTTGACTGCAAACCGAGAACTCAGATGACGAGTAAGAGCAAGAAGACGAGAGTCATCAGAGCCAGTGACAATCAAGTCATCCACGTAGACCAGAACAAGTACGTGAACCGAACCCTGACGAAACGTGAAGAGTGAAGTGTCAGCCTGAGATTGCCGAAAACCAAACTCCAATAATGCCGAACTGAGAGCTTGATACCAAGCACGGGGTGCCTGCTTGAGGCCATAAAGAGACTTTCGCAACCGACAAACATGAGACGGATGAGAAGTATCAACAAAACCCGGAGGTTGAGACATATAAACAGGCTCAAGTAGCGTACCATGCAGAAAAGCACTACTAATATCAAGCTGACGAAGACTCCAACCATGCATAAGCGCCAAAGAGAGTACATAACGAATAGTTACCAGTTTCACCACAGGGCTAAAGGTTTCATTGTAGTCAATACCCGGACGCTGATGAAAATCCTTAGCCACAAGTCTCGCCTTGTAACGATCCAGAGAACCATCAGGTTTGCGTTTGATTCTGTAAACCCACTTACACCCAATAATGTTAGTCCGAGAAGGAGGAGGAACCAAATCCCAAGTGCCATGCTGAATCATGGAGGTAAACTCATCAGACATTGCCTGACGCCAGGAAGAGCTAGACAGTGCCTGAGAGAGACAGGTAGGTTCAACATCATCAGGGAGTGGGTGCTTAGTAGCACTGAAGATCCATTTCGGGCGAAAAATGCCGTTCATGCTACGAGTGACCACTCCACGCGGGGCCATGTCCGTGGTGGACGGGATGGGCGCGGGTGAAGGCGCGCGCGAGCCCCGGGGCGAGGGGCTCGGCGGAACAGGCGCCCCCGCAGGCAGAACACTCAGCCCGGGGGCATGGCGGGGCGCGCGAGCGGGCGGACTCGGGCGCGCGAGGCAGCGCTGGGTCGGGCGACGCGCGGGCCGCAGGCAGCGCGGGGCCTGGCGACCGCGGGCTGCGGGCGGCGCGAGCAAGGGAACGGGCCCGGGATCAGAATCGGACGGTGGGGCCGCTGGAGAGCGAAACGAAAGACCCGGAAGTACATCAGGCGTACGAAACGGAAAGATGTGCTCACAAAAACGTACATGGCGAGAGATAAACACACGATTAGTAGCCAAGTCAAAACACCGATAAGCACTTTGAGCGGTGCAGTAACCAATAAACAGACAAGGCCGAGAAGCAAATTCAAGCTTACGACGCGTGTAGGGCTTTAGCCACGGGTAACAGACACACCCAAAAACCCGGAGCTTTAGATAATTCGGGGTTTTACCAAACAATTTGTGAAAAGGACTAGACCCCTATAAAACCGGAGTAGGCATGCGATTGATCAAATAAGCAGCAGTCAAAAACGCATGAGACCAAAACTCCGGAGGGAGACCAGCAGCATGAAGGAGGGAACGACCAGTTTCCACCACATGCCTGTGACGGCGTTCGGCAGTGCCGTTCTGCTGGGGCGTGTGTGGCGCAGTGGTGAACCAACTGATACCAACAGAGGCAAAGAATGAGCGAAGTGCAACAAATTCACCACCATTATCAGTCATGACAGTCTTAACCGAATGACCAAACTGTTTTTCAGCAACAAGGCGAAACTGCTGAAAAATAGAAGCAACTTGCGATTTTGCTTGCCGAGGAAACAACCACATATACTTGGAGTAATGATCAACAATCAACAGGTAAAAGCGAAAACCATCAACAGAGACAGTAGTAGGACCCCACACGTCCATATAAACATGATGCAACGGATGTAAAGAAACTACTGAACTCTCATTAAAAGGTAAACGATGCGTCTTTGAAACTAACCAAGAATCACAAAAATTGTCTTTCAACACAGATTTGTTCGACAAAGGTAAATTAAAATTTGAAATAACTAAACGACTAGTGCTAAACGCCGGATGGCCAAGCCGAGCATGCCACGTGGAGGATGAAGCACTGACGCCTAGCGACGCAAAGTGAGCTTTAGACTTTAAGTAAAAATCTGGAACGCGAAGATGATAAACCCCATTGATGCAATGACCTTTAGTTAGCGCCTTCCCCGAAACCTGATCCTTAACAACAAAATAGGTGGGATAGAATTCAACAGAAACAGCATTAGCTTTCGTAAACTGATGAACAGAAAGGAGATTCTGTTTAGCATCCGGAACACACAGAACATTAGACAACGTGAAAGTCTTAAGAGGAAACCGGAGAATAGAGGTACCAGTATGAGTGATGGGTAGCCCAGAACCATCAGCCAAGTGAACCTCGTCAGTGCTGTCATACTCAGAGTGAATAGTCAAATTCCCAAGATCAGCAGTAAGATTATGAGAAGCCCCAGAATCCAGGAGCCAATTGTTGGAACCCTGCGCCTGATTGTTTCCGGAAGGTGAGACAACCGCATTGGCAGACGGTTGAAACTGCTGAAACAGATAGCAACCCCGTGCGATATGACCCGGGTTGCCACAGAGTTGACAAGTGGCCGTGGATTGGGGAGCATATCCACGGCCGGATCCACCGTCACGAGAATAACCGCCCCGCCCGCGGTTATTGTTTGAGTTACCTCGATTGTTGTTGTTGTGGCGACCATTGCCCCGATTGCGCGAGTTCTGCTGGGTATAGTTGGCGTTGACAACCAACGAGGAGGAGACGGCCTCCTGACGTTTGAGATACAACTCATGAGACACCAGGATGTCATGAAGTTCAACAAACTGAAGAGAGTTCTCGCGCGCACGGATGGAAGAGGCAATGTCACGGTACTCTGGACCTAGCCCGTTGAGGACATAGAGGGTGAGGTCATCATCGGAAAGGGGGGAGTCGATGATAGCAAGTTCATCAGCCCGGCTTTTGACAAACTGCAGGAAATCCGTTACAGAACGAGTACCAATGGAACAACGAGAGAGATCATCCTTTAACTGCATAACCCGAGAACGAGAACGACTAGCAAAAAGACGACCCAGAGTGGCCCAAGCAGCCGCAACTGTGGGCGACGATGAGATCATGGGAAGGATTTCGGGTGACATGGAACCAAAAATTGCTGCTAGTAGCAATTGATCTTGCTTGAACCAGGGAGAGAACACCAACGGGTTGGTGCGTGGCGAGGCTGCCTCCGGAAGCAGGTGATGAGCAAGATCGAGACCGTTTAATAGGGCGGTCAGATGGGCGCGCCAACTAGGGTAGTTGGCGGCGGTCAACTTGATAGGGATGTGTTGGTGCGCCGTTAACGGAATCACCGGTGGGGTAGGTGGATCCGTGGGTGGCTCAACGACGGGTGTAGCGCCGGCGGACGATGTGGCGGAGCCGTCGTGCGAGCTCATGGTGGGCGGCGGCTAGGGTTAGCGGAAGATTTTGCTCGTGGGAGACTTAGGTCTGGCGTGATACCATATAGAATAATAATGAAAGTGACAAATATTATTAATGAACTAATAAGAGTATTTATACTTACAGAGAAACTAATAAAAGTACTACTCCTACACAGCAACTATATATAAAAGAATATAACCTAAAATACAAATATTTACTTAATGGGACTCTCTCTAATAAAGACGAAAGCTTTTTAAGTTGTAGAAACTATTACAAAGGGATTGCTCACAAAGGCGGAAATTTCTTAAATTGTAGAAACTTTGCATGGGAATCTCTTCTCCTTTTAATTTTTTTTAAAAATTTAATTGTATAGTTTTTATAAATTTTTAAAATGTTTTGCCTCTCTTTACGAGCAGACATACGCTCCCGAAACCTGATCACTCAAGTTTCACCTCTCAATATATAATTTCTCATTCCTTTTGATCAGTCTTCCCATATTCTCTTTTTCATTACACATCTCTTTACCACTTTATCTCTTTCATTATATGTGTTACTTAAATATTAATCATTTTTCTTTTTAATGTTATTATACTTATTATTATTAGCATTCTTTTCACAAATTACTTTGCATATTAATTTTAGCTATGTGATTCTGGTTTAGTTATTATCTTAATCGTAATAATGTCGCACTACAAGAATAATGGCCTAAAGCAACGCCGGTACTGCAACGGATTTGTAACCCGTTGCAGTATTTTGATGTACCAACATCACCTGACGTTGGTACTACCAAAGTTAAAAAAAAAAAATAACCTGCCAACGTTTTCGGACGTTGGCAGGTATTGTGCAGCGCACAATTCAAGCAGCAACGTCACAAAGACGTTGCTGCGCGTGGTTTTCCTTTTTTTTTTAAATTTAAAAGGTACCAACGTCCTCCAGACGTTGGTACCACCTTTGACCCTTTTTTTTTTTGTTTTTCTATTAAGTCAAAGCAGCAGCTTTGTGTCTGCAAGCTGCAGACACAAAGCTGCAGCCTTTAATAAGGCTGTGGCATGGCACCAACGTCTTCAAGACGTTGGTGCCTTAATGATATACCGAATTTGCAGTTGCGAATTCGGCCATTGCAACACCTTCGGTTTTATTTTTTTCTCGCTAAAACTCACCTAAAACTCACCTCCTCTTCCCTTGCAGGTTTTGTTTTACTTATTTTTTAATATAATAAAGCTGCATTCTTCATTCTTTACATATATATGCATATATATATATATATATATATATATATATATATATATATATATATATATATATTTATTTATTTAACAAAAATAAAGAGTAGTTTTCCTTGTACGTAGTTTAATTCGTATGTAATTAGGAGTTGTGCATTCAAATAACATCTATTCATAACAAAAATCAAGATTAAATCTAAGTAATTTAGTTCTTATGTAATATTAGTTCAATTCTAATGTAATGTTGAGTTATCAATTATATTCTTAATTAATTCAACAAAAATAAACAGTAAGTTTTCCTGTACGTAGTTGATCAATTCTTATGTAGTATAAATATTATTCATTCATATAATTTCAGTTTATTTAATGAAAATCAAGAATCGTATTTGCGGTCAATCATAAATTTTTCAAAAGGGAAAGGACTAAATTGTAACTTTTCAAATCTTTTGGGGTCAAAATCATATTTTCAAAAAGAGTTGTATTCCTTGTACGTAGTTCAATTCTTATGTAATAACACTATTCATAATAAAATCAATGCTATTAAATCTAATTAATTTAGTTCTTATTTAATATTTGTTCAATTGAGTAATTAAACTAATTTGACAAAAGTCAATGTTAGTTATATTTAGTTGATGCTTATATATTTGTAGTTAATTAGGAGTTGTCCATTCAAACAAGTTCAATTCATTTATTAAAATTTAATTAAGATTAGTTTTGTTTAATTAGTTCAATTCTAATGTAATGTTGAGTTATCAATTATATTCTTAATTAATTCAACAAAAATAAACAGTAAGTTTTCCTGTACGTAGTTGATCAATTCTTATGTAGTATAAATATTATTCATTCATATAATTTCAGTTTATTTAATGAAAATCAAGAATCGTATTTGCGGTCAATCATAAATTTTTCAAAAGGGAAAGGACTAAATTGTAACATTTCAAATCTTTTGGGGTCAAAATCATATTTTCAAAAAGAGTTGTATTCCTTGTACGTAGTTCAATTCTTATGTAATAACACTATTCATAATAAAATCAATGTTATTAAATCTAATTAATTTAGTTCTTATTTAATATTTGTTCAATTGAGTAATTAAACTAATTTGACAAAAGTCAATGTTAGTTATATTTAGTTGATGCTTATATATTTGTAGTTAATTAGGAGTTGTCCATTCAAACAAGTTCAATTCATTTATTAAAATTTAATTAAGATTAGTTTTGTTTAATTAGTTCAATTCTAATGTAATGTTGAGTTATCAATCATATTCTTAATTAATTCAACAAAAATAAACAGTAAGTTTTCCTGTACGTAGTTGATCAATTCTTATGTAGTATAAATATTATTCATTCATATAATTTCAGTTTATTTAATGAAAATCAAGAATCGTATTTGCGGTCAATCATAAATTTTTCAAAAGGGAAAGGACTAAATTGTAACTTTTCAAATCTTTTGGGGTCAAAATCATATTTTCAAAAAGAGTTGTATTCCTTGTACGTAGTTCAATTCTTATGTAATAACACTATTCATAATAAAATCAATGCTATTAAATCTAATTAATTTAGTTCTTATTTAATATTTGTTCAATTGAGTAATTAAACTAATTTGACAAAAGTCAATGTTAGTTATATTTAGTTGATGCTTATATATTTGTAGTTAATTAGGAGTTGTCCATTCAAACAAGTTCAATGAATTTATTAAAATTTAATTAAGATTAGTTTTGTTTAATTAGTTCAATTCTAATGTAATGTTGAGTTATCAATCATATTCTTAATTAATTCAACAAAAACAAACAGTAAGTTTTCCTGTACGTAGTTGATCAATTCTTATGTAGTATAAATATTATTCATTCATATAATTTCAGTTTATTTAATGAAAATCAAGAATCGTATGTTTAGTTTGATTATTATTATTTAATGAAAAGTTATTGATTCTAATAACTTTAATTAGTTTTACAATACAAGATTAATTCTAATTAGTCCAGTTCTCATATATGTTATTAGGATCTTATTCATTCAAATAAGTTCACATATATATATAGCTATAAATATCAAGATTAGTTCTATTTTCTTATGTAATTAATAATTATTCAATCAAATAAGTTTTATTAATTAATTAATTTAACCAAGATCAAGATTAGTTCTATATATTTAGTTCAAGTCTCATGTAATTATGATTTACAAGTCATAATTATATATGGATATAATTAAATGAGTGAATGAGGGAATATATATAATTAAAACATTTTTCTAATAAAGCTATTGCAAGGTCCAAATCCCTTGCTATTGCTACTTTTCTGACACAGTAGCAAGGATCCCAACTTCCCTTGCAACAGCTTTCTGACTATAACCTGTTGCAAGGGATTTGGACCTTGCTACAAAATTTCAGAAATTTTTGGCGAAAACTTCAAATTTCCCAAAAAATTTCATTCCCTCCCACTCCCTCCCACTATACTACTATAAATACCCCACTATATCACTCATCCATCCCACTTCTCCCTCTCATATTATTATCATCTTCTTCTCTCCCCTTCTCTCCTTCACTTTATTTTTTTCCTTAATTTATTTTGCATCATCATCAACTTATATATATATATATATATATATATATATATATATATATATATATATATATATATATATATATATATATATATATATATATATATATATATATATATATATATTATATATGCATGCATCTTATACTATATATATATACATATATATTGTATAATTATAATTAGTGAGATTATTTTATAATTATACATTGTAAAGTTTAGTGTGTGTATGTATATATATATCATTATATTTTTAAAATGTTATCTAACATTTCTTAATATTATATATATATATATATATATATATATATGTGCGTGTGTTTGTGTGTGTCTGTGTGTATCTTATAATTTAGTTATTAGTATTATATTTTTTAACACATACTATACATATATAATATTGAGGTTTCAATTAATGTATAATGTGAGTGTGTGTATATATATATATATGTATATATATTAAAAAACATTTTATTACAAAGGGGCGGTTTTTACCGCCACTTTTTTTTATAAAAAAATATTTATGTACAGCAACGTCCGTGGACGTTGCTGCCAAATTTGAAAAAAAAAAATCAGGACACTATAGCAACGTCCACGGACGTTGCTGCCAAATTTTAAAAAAAATTGTCCGGACACTATAGCAACGTCCGTGGACGTTGCTGCCAAATTTGAAAAATAAAAAGTGTCCGGACACTATAGCAACGTCCGTAGACGTTGCTGTGTTTCATCGAAAAGAAAAAATGAAATTTAAAAAAAAAACGTGCGAAAATCAATTGCAACGTCAAAAGACGTTGCAATTGAGTCTTGTGTCAGAATGCATAGCAACGTCCTTAGACGTTGCAATTGACTTTTGTGTCAGAACAAATAGTAACGTCTATGGACGTTGCTGTTAATTGTGTGTGTCAGCACACTACAGCAAGGGAAATGGACCTTGCTACAGGTGTGTGTCAGAACAGCAATAGCAAGGTCCATTTCCCTTGCAGCATGCAAAATACCTGCACCCACGCCACCTATAGCAAGGGATGCTACCAACGTCCACATCCCTTGCAATAGATCAATAGCAAGGGAATTTGAACCTATAGCAAGGTCCAAAAGACCTTGCTATAGGCCACATTTCTTGTAGTGTCGTACTATTTAATCTATACGTTATGTTAAGTTTAGATCTGCTATTGATTAATTTAAAATTCGAGCATCATGTAGTTATGTATTTTATGTTCTATATATCCAACTTGTGAAATAAATTTATATTTGTTTTTACATATTTTAATAAATGTAAATATATTTAAATTTAAATCTACTGCAATTTTTAGGAAGAAAGAATGCATAATGATTTATGCATTCTTCTTACAAATATCTATGGACATATTTACCAACAGACTAAGCACCCCAAAAGGTCAAGGTTTTATCAGCGACTTCGCTCTCTATAAATTTATGCTTTTACCAAAGGTTGTTTGTTCCCTTTAATGTTATTACACTTATCATTATTAGCATTCTTTTCGCAGATTACTTTGCATACTGATTTAGCTATGTGAATCTAATTTAGTTATCATCTTAATTGTAATTATGTCGTACTATTTAATATGTTATATTAAGTTTAGATCTATAATTGATCTAATTTATAATTCAAGTCTCATGTTGTTATTGTAGCTATGAAATTTTGAGTCTTTGAAATAAAAGACAAAAAAATTAGTACAAATAGAATTTATATTTATTCAAAAAGAATATAAGGTTACAATATCTAATATCCCTCGGATTCTTTTCTAGAATATACGAACTTGGAAAACTTGGTAGACTTCAGGGTGGAGTTGATGATCTTGATCTCTTCTACATGGCTTTGACTTAAACGTCAATTCAAGGGTGTTGAGCTTGATCTTTAATCAAATGGATAATTTGACTCGAGTTAATATTAATCAAATGGCTTTTGGGCTTAATCTTGAAACAAAGTTGAACTTGACTTGAAGTTCGCGACGAACAATATAATCTTTGCATCGAGTTCCTCGAATATGTTGAAGCTCGATCTTCTTCAGCAGAGCAAGATCTTCAAAAACACTATTTCCAATGGATTTGCAGCTTCATGTGTAGCCAAGTGAGGCTTTCTTTAATTTTCGTGAAGAACGCCTTTGATCTTTTTGAGAAAGTCCTTGAATATGAACTTGTTGTAGAGTCAAGTGATGATTTCTTGAATATTCGTGAAGAACGTTTTTTTGTGAAAAACTCCTTGAAGATGAACTTGTTGTAGAGTCAAGTGAGGCTTTATTCTTTTCAAAATATGATATGAGCCAAGTGAGACTTTCTTGTCTTCAAAATATAATGTACGTGTTAGGAATTTTCTTTGATTGAAGACCTCTATTTATAGGTGTAGAAGTAGAGGCATTCAAAAGATCAACTACTTAGGTGGCAACACATGATTGATTCTTTCAATCTTCAAGATAAATATTGAACTCTTCAAGATAGATAGAAAATTAATCAATTTATATTTATGAGGAAGCATTTTTTGATTGGTCAAAAGACTCAAAACACATCATCCTTCACACGTATAATGATTTGATTGGCTACAAACATCAACAAGATTCTATTGATTTGAAGTTTGAACACTTCAGTTTGACACTTGGCACCGTTTAATTAGACAATGAGAATATATCAGAAAATTAAATAATCTAACTATTTTATTGGAATTAAATATAGTAAAAATCCCAATTTAGAATAGTAAAAATTAAATTAATCTCTAATGCATTTATTTAATTAGGCACAAAATTTAAGTGCCTACAGTTATGTGTTTTATGTTGTATATATCCAATTTTTGAAATAAAATTTTATATATATATATATATATATATATATATATATATATATATATATATATATATATTCTACATATTTTAATAAATGTAAATAATTTATATTGGATCTACTGCATTTTTTAGGAAGAAAGAGAGCATAATGGTTTCTGTTTTCTTCTTAAAAAATACCTATGGACATTTTTACCAACAGACTAAGCACCCCAAAAGGTCAAATTTTTACCAGCCGCTTCCCTCTCAATAAATTGAAGCTTTTACAGAGGTTGTTCCCTCTCTATGAGTTAAAATTATTACAAAAGGATAAATTGGTCCAATAGAGACGCCATTAGCAACAAGAGAAATATTGTCAATCACGTCTAGAAGTTGAGGGAAAATTGGTCCAAATGAAAATTTATACAAAAAGATTATCCATCTACAAAAGTTTGAGTCTTTACCAACAATTATTTTCTCTCTAAAGACCTTGATCTTGGGAATTTCGCATTTTTTGTCCTCTAAGTTGGCACATCTGCAAAATTGGTCCTCTAACTATTTTATCGGCAATTGTAGTCTTCTAACTTGAAATGAGTTTCAATTTTGATCCTCCGACCTTAATTCCGGCAATTTTCACCGGAAACCTCTATTTTATTTAGTTTAATTAATTTCATAAACAAAAGTCGCGTCTCTTGAAATTTAAAAACATACTTGAACCCTCTTCCAAACAATCTCTCTCTCCTAAAAACTAAATCTCACGTTCTCTCTCCCCGTAACCCCTCTCTATTCTCCCTCTTCCCCTCTTTCCCCAAATTAAAAGCCCTAACCCTAAATCAAAGCAAAACCCATTAAATTCAATCGATTTTCCATGTATATTTTGTCATCCTTCACGCAATCCCATGCTCAGTGGTTGTGCAAGTGTGATAAAATTGCAAAACGTCGCCGTTCAAATACCCAGGAGAACCCTGGATTATTTTTCTGTGGATGCTCCGATTCGCGAGAGCGCGATTAAAGCGCAATGCATTGGCCAATGAAGAAGGATTATGTGACTTAGACAAGAACTACTAATAGAATTCTTTCCTTTGTTGAATAAATGACGAGTTCCCAGGGATCAAATCATAAAAATATCATCACAAGATTTTGCAGTAATTACCATATATTACCGTTTTTCTTTTCCTCTTTGTTTTTTCGGAAAAAAAGCACTACTTATAAATCATCAAAAAATCACCTTCATGCTAACTAAACTATTTTGCTTGTTTCTGCGCTATAATTAAGCTGACATTTTACGGTCGATAAGCTTTGTATCACTTACAATTATTTTATTGAGTAGATTGCGGTCATGTCTTGTTTCGCGACATCAAGTTTTAAACTGTAAAGAATTCGAAATAATTGTGTGTATATAATACTATAGGACAAAGTTCATAAATGCGTATTCGCTAAAGAATGAATAACCGTCCAAAATATTTTATGGCATTGTGCGTATGGGTGTCGGTGTCACATAAGCCGAAGAAATTCAATTTTATCGGGAGATAGTATTTTTTCATGTCCATGTGTAGTGTTTAAGTAGAATTTTTTTAGTTCATTTAGTTGAAGGATACTTTCTACATAACTAAAAGTTCTTTGGTTCATATACTTCAATTGTTTTATGGATTTGATCTTACGTAGGTTTTAAGCGGACCACTTAGAAACAAATTTGTCAAAATCACATTACGTAAAGTTTTTATGTTATGCAATCACATCATAATTTACGTCATTCACTTGTACTACACATGTGAATGTTGATGGGTTAAATTAGGATATTGCAACATCAACTTCTATTTTATACATGTGCAATTGATGGACAATAGAGCTAGGGTTAATTCTATTATTTTCACAAGCATAATTGTAGTTACGAATATAGTCTTGAGTGACAAACTGCTGGATGTGTACTCAACTATTTTATATGGTATGTGTACTGTGGATTATTGTAAGGTTAAAATTCTAGTTAAAAGAGATAAAATCTAAATTTGGTAAAACATGCTTCAAGGTAATGAGGTGCATATTTTTAAGGGATAATTACGGTGACACCCCCTGAGGTTTGGTTTGATTACAGAGACCACCCATGTGGTTTAAGAAATTACAGAGACCACCCATGATTTTGACAACTTACACCTACCTCCCCTCTACAATTTAAGGGTTGTTTGGGTTTAAGAAATTACAGAGACCACCCATGAGGTTTGACAACTTACACCTACGTACCTCCCCTCTACAACTTAAGGGTTGTTTCGGTCTACATTATGATATTATTAAGCTTATTATATTTAGACCCCGAAAGTTTGGTATAATTATGATAATCTTCGAAGTTTGAAAAAATAAAAAGAAATACTCTAAATAATTTTAGAAACTACCATATTATTAACTAAAAATATAAAAATGTTTAAATTAGAATTCTAAATTTGAAAATAAGCTAAACTCTAATCCAAAATATATTTTTGAATGAGAACATTTCACTTTTAGTTTTTTTTTTTTTTGGAATAAAAATTCACGTAAAACTCCGTACAAACTCAACTAACTGCTTCTCTTTATGCCCTTCTTCAGCTATAACTGTAACCTAACAATTATATTAGCAATAGAAGAAGATAACACACCGAAAATTGATTTCATGGAAGAAGAAGAATACTTCCAAAAAATAGAAGTTTCGGTAAAGACAATACTGCATTTAGGTTGATTGTTGTTTGCTTTGTCAAAGAGTTCAATAAAATTTACTATCTAAAACCAATGACCACATCCAATCCAATGATGATAATCCTCATGTCATTGTGTTGTTAATTTTCATTGAGAATGAGAGTTTTTACAACTAAGTTTGTTTTTATTTCTTGTCCTATATTTTTAGGAGATGCATAGAGATGTTTTTCTTCTACCAAATGCTTCTTCTTTGTTGTGCTAAGCTGAAAACTTCGTGGTCACGGTAGTAATAGTATATAATATAAAACTTTCATAAAATTCATGAGATTATTAAAAGTAAAACAAAAGTGAAGAATAAAAATAACAAAAAAAAAACAAGAAATCAAATATTTAGATTAAATTTTAAAATATAATTTAAATATTTTTAGCTAGCCAAGTAGTTTGTAAATTATTTAGAGTATTTTTTATATTTGAAAAATCAAGAATTATTTTTATAATTATAGAAAACTTCAAGGGTCTAAGTACAATAAGCATAATATATCATAAATTACACCCCAAACAACCCTTAAATTGTAGAGAGAATGTATGTTTAGGTTGTCAAACCTTAGGGATAGTCTCCGTAATTTCTCAAACCATAGTGGTGATCTCTGTAATGACATCAAACCTCAGTGAGTGGCACAATAGTTATCCATATTTTTAATATGTAGAGACTAAAACCAAGGCAAATGCAGGGCCTGATAGCTTGGCCCAACCTAATATGACTGGAAAATCAGCAGTTGTAGCTGAAGCTTTCTTGTCAACGGAGCCGAAAAGATTGAACTTGTGACATCTCAATTAGGGGCGTAGCCAGGAATTTTGTTTAGGAGGGGGGGCGAAATGACACTGATAAATTTTTTGACTGCCTTTTTTAATCTTATTAGACTGTGTCTTTTTATTTTATTTTATATAATACATGAAAAGAGTAAAAGACATAAAGACCAAATTTCAAAACTAATATGAGAAACTATAGATAAAACACTATAAAAAGCAATTTAATATGTCAAAGAAATGGAATAATGTTTTGGGTAGAATAATAACTAAAATTTAAAGTTACACAAAAGTATACTAACAATGTTTAAATATGGATTCACACAGGATGTTTAAATAACTAAAATTTCAAGTTACACAAAAGTATACTAAAGCCCCCTCCCCCCGTCTCCGCCCCTGTTCTCAATCCAAGGGCAGTTTGAATATGGATTCACACAGGATGGAAATTGTGGTGTCAGACTTAGCTACAACACGGTGTGGTACGCCCTGATCTCACATGATGTGTGTGACCATGCGGGCCCCACATGTGCGGGTCCCACAGTTATGTGTCTGTAGGGCGCACCACACCCTGCTGTACATAAGACCAACTCGAAATTGTGGGCCAAAATGTAAATAAACATCAATCAATATGTAACATTTCGATATAAGCTTGTTTGTCCAACATATACATAGACAAATGCGACAAAGAACATTTTTATCTAAATAAACAGACACACATTAACATCAATCAATGTGTAACATTTTGATACTTGAACATATCTGAAATTCGGAAAACTAAACAAATCACTTAGTTGTTAAAGTACCAAGCACTTAGTATCTAATTTCCGAGGGTTCATCAAAAAATATGTTGCCATAAAACATGTAACACACTAACGTATGAAATTGAATAGTAAAATAGCCAAATAAGATAAAAAAAAAAACAAAATTAAACAATAACACACTGTCCGAAAAACTATTTTATGCAACCTGCATTGCTTGCGTGGTGCAACCAACGGTCAAGATCATTATATTTTCTAAAATGTAGGTACTAACCACCCCACAATCTCATCCCAACCATATATCTACATCAATAACTGACTTGTTGTGCCACCTCATCATACAATGGTTGCATGAAATAATTTCTCCCACTGCACACACCACAAAGCTGAAAAAAGTTACACATAGACGCAAAACTGCATATTACACAAATACTTCTTTTGATTTTTCTATAATAACAAGTTTTTAAACGTCAAAGAAATACATAACTCTGTTTTTTCCTAAATTAGATGTTAAATTACAGGAGCTGATTTGTTGCCAGAGAAAGTTGTCGTCACTCTGCAATTTTCTTACATATGTACTTGTGTTGTTAACTTTGACTTCTTTTGGGTGAATTGCTAGAAGGAAAGAGGGTCCACAATTTTTAGAAATAAAATATTAAAGACAATTAGATGTAGTGAGCATATCTTATTCAAATATTTAAAAAGTGGACCAATAACATTTAGGCCTTGTTTAGATGTAATTTCACTTGTTTGACTCCCTCAATTTTTATATGGATATTTTGAAGATTATTTTAAAAAACGTGCATAACCTTTGATGTAAATTTCAAAATAATTTAGCGTATATAAAAAATTTAAAATATGATTCGGATCTAATTTGACTGTTAGAGTTTTAGTGTGACAAATAGGTATATAGGCATCAAATCAATTTAGGTAGAAGTGTGTAGAAATAATATAATAATCAGTAATCATTGTTTGCAAAAACATTTGATATGATTGTTTGATGAGTGAAATGAAGATTTATTAATTGAGAAAAATAGGTTTATAGGCATCGAATCATTATATGTAGGGTTTAATAATTGGGCCAAAATATATTTCTAATTTGAAATTTTAAAGTGGTTCTAAACCAATTTTAGTAAATGAAACTTCCAAATATTTGAACCAAAATGGACCCAAACAAAGCCTGAACATTTCATTTTTCAATTGAACCTCACAGAGCTATCTCGAGAACTTGAGTATTAAATTTTTATATACAGACATATAGACATACTACTAGTAATCCAACAAAATGGGGGGGGGGGGGGGGGGGGGGGGGCTTCGACGCGACTAGGTTGGCGATTGCACTGCCATCAGCAGGGGGTGGGGCGACGACTATGGGGTGGGTTGGTGGGGAATTTCGGCTAGATTTTTATCTTTTTTCTGATATAACTTTTCGTGTTTTAGTTTAATTTTATTTTAGTTGTAAGAATTTTCAAACTTTTTTTGCCAAGGGTATAGATTGAATTCCATCCGTCCTATTAGGGTTTTTTTTTTTTTTATTTTTATTTATAACAAAAGTTAACTATAGGAGTAGTTTTTGTACTTTTTCAAACATGAGGGGTGCTTTGTGTAGTTTACCCATAGTTCATGGGTAGTTTATGCAATGCCCGTCACCTGCCTTTTCAGGTAAAGAATAGTATTTTTTGGCGAAAAAGGAATACTTTTTGAATTCTACACAATAAATGACCAAATAATTGAAAGTTCACATTAAATGACTAAATCTGTAGTTTACCCATTAAAAGACTAATGTTTAGAAAATCCGCATTTTACATTGTCCTAAGATTTAAAAAATAATACTATGGTGTTCATATCCTATTGTATTCATATCCGTGCAGTATAAGCATAAGCTAAAATTAGTTTTTAAGTTTTTTTTGAAGTATAAGCCCGATTTATTATTCTTTTAAGTAGGGTTGTGCGTTTCGATTGAATCAAATCAAATGAATCAAATCAGCCATGATCATTCGATTCTGGTTGTGGAAGAACGACAACCAAAAATCAAATCGTTTGAAACGACTCAATTCAATTTAAATTGAGTCCATTTGGATTTGATTTGATCTGATCTCAATTATGAGCCTTTTGTTTGTTGTGTTTTATTATTTTAAAAAAAAAAAGACAATATAATGACCCGAATTTGCATTTAAAACTAGAGAAAACTTGTATGGAAAACTCCAAAAATAATCTATACTCTCTAACATCAATCATCGTAAATTCTCAATTCAAAATAGGGCTATGCGTTTCGATTAATCAAATCGATCAAACTAGCTTTGATCATTCGATTTTGGTTGTGGAGAAATGACAATCGAAATCGAATTGTTTGAATTGATCCGATTCGATTTAAATCAAGTCGATTTCGATTCGATCTGATTCGATTTCAATTATGAGTCTTTTATTTGTTATATTTAAATTTCTAAAAAGAAAAACAAAATAACGGTTCAAATAAGCATTTTAACTAGAGAAAACATGTATGAAACACTACAACTAAATCCAATTATGTTTGCACAACCCTACTTTTAAGGGTCAATGTGTGTATAGCACTTAAAATTCTATCATAGACTATAGAAATATCAATGAAACCGTGATCGTTTATTTTCTCGTTTCTTATTCATTCATTTTTAACTAGTTTTTCACAATGTATTATAATTTATAACCTAAGCTATTTTGTTTTTATCACTCTTTGAGCATAGAGGATCCAATTAATAAATATCACTTCCATCCTTAATTGTTCTATTATGTTCTTTTTTTTTTTTTTTTGGTAATTATTGTTCTATTATGTTCAACCAACAACACTTAAAGTATATTGATGTGGCAAAATCACAAAACATTATTGCAAATATCAATTGAAGTGCTTCATAAAGATGTTGCATTGATTTGGTTTTCTTCAAAACTTTGGCCCGGTTAGCCAAATGTGTGCAGGCATGGCTCCGAAAAATAGGTATTTGGACTATATGGCAAAATTCACATGTTTTTCCAGCAAAGTAAACCCAATTTTCTTCCATGAAACAACAATTGAATGGCTTTTATTCAAGTAAGAGGATACTAAACCAATAATACAGGTATACAAATTAACACACCCATGGCGTAGAAGTTGAACAAGTATCCATTCAAGTATCAAAGAAATCAATGAACGACTCGCTCTGTTTACAAGAACGATCTCAGTTCTTTACGGTGGTGACGTGCCTTAGGAGCATCGAGACAACATCAGGGGAAATTCTTGAAGCCTCTGTTTTTAGGTGATTGATCTTTCCCTCTGTTTCTACTTCAAGGCGCTTCACATTAGCGCCAGAGTCTCCACTACTCTGTTCAACACACAAAAACCTTCCCAATTAATATAGGTGAAAAGATATTTGGAATATATTAAAGACTAGGCAATATGTCATTGTATATTAATTAAGCACAAAGGATAAACACTTTTTTAGGATGGGTATATATGTATTGTTACAGTAATCATGTGCACCGGTGATGGTCTGTGATTTTCCAAGCATGAGTTGTGGTTGATGTAAATAACTCATAACTCAAGAGTAGTTTATGTAATGTATAGTGCTCTTTATAGTTTGAAAACTTGATATTGCATGTTCAGCACCTACAAACGCAAAAAGAAGAAGTTTCTTGTGTAAACTGTTAATTAACAAATATATTATTTCTTGATGCAGCCATGCTGTGCTCGATTTAAACTCAATGAATTCTCTCGTTTCAACTGTTTTTGGTAATGTGAAAGAAGGGAAAAAGAAAGTTTTAAGTTTCAGACAACTTTTAGATAGAGACGTGCTAGTGCAAGTAACATCAAAGAAAGAACTTTTACCTCTTCCAGCTTCTTCTGAAAGTCGCCTTCCATTTGAGCACGAAAGTCAGCAATTTCCTTCTCGGCTTCTTCTTTGGCCTGCTTTAGTCTAGCTTGTTTTGCTGCAGGGGAAAGCCAAGTAAGTTATTGCAAGATTCAAGTGAGTTTCCTGGTTTTACACATGAAAATTATTATGAATTATATATAACTAATAAAGAAGGATCACCAGTTTTAGCAGCATTGACAATGTGCTGAGCTTCTTGTTCCGCAGCTAATAAGAGTTGAATACCATTCTGGCTTCTGTTGGCTGCCATTTTAAGATAACTACAGCAGGATTTTACTGTAAATGAAACCTAAACAAAATGAGGTGGAAGAAAGAACAAGAGAAAATCCAATTCGATCATATCATGTTTGAAAATACAAGGACTAGTACATACAACATGAAAACAATATATCTCGCAGGAAACAAGTGTCAATGAAGCCTCGTTCTCTACCTTCAGGAAGCTCAGAATTCGAGACTACAAATAGATTACATGAGAAGTCACAAGAGGAATCAACAACCAAGATACAAAACTTCACACAAAAATCACAGGTTCTCTAAGTTTCTCTAAAGTAGTACGCTACGCTCACTAGTACGACAATGTAATAAAGATCATTAACACCAAAACCAAACACAAAACTCCTATAACTAAATGTCAGATTTACTCCTAAAATATCATGTAATGCCCGAGTTTGTAGAGACTTTAATAATATACAATAGACACGACAGAATCTCATATACGATCTTAGAATTAAAGTGTTCAACTTAACCTAGGTACCCCGCAAATAAATACAATCATACAGCAAGCCAAAATCATCAACATTACGTTCTGTACAAGTGCCAACCTTTGCAGTCACAGGATCCAGCAAAACTCCTAGCTTTACCTTTAGATTTAAACTGAATTGCCCGCAAAACAATCTGATTTAACTTCCGAATAACTTGACTAAAAGATACGTCGAAACCATCGTACTTAGTCCTCACTCATGGGCCATTACCACAATACTCGTGGTGCTCGGTCTTTTTCTGTTTTCCTCGTATACACTTAAATGCTCAAGCAGATTTGAACATAACAACACCAATATCATCTTTAGGGCTACTTAGAAATCATCTCATTAGAAGATGACAATCGAAACAATCACTAAACCAACCAAGCAATGATTTTATAATCTTACACATCAATCCATATTTTTTTTTTCAATAAACAAAACTCTTAACTTAAAATCAAGACTACACCAACCACCAACAAAACTTTGTCTGAACAACTAGATCTGAGTCCACCAATACGCAATTGAAATTGACCGGGATTTAAAAAAAAAAAAAAAAAACACACAATTTTTCATCAAAAGAGCATCTAAAAATAACCGTAAGTTCTCCAAAAAAGAGTCAACTTTCTTGCATAACTAAAAACAAGTAACAAGCATGTAATAATAATAAACTCACCAATTCAATAACACTATTATGACTACATAAATTTCAAAAATTGTCAATAAAGAGAGATAGAATAGAAGATTTGGGATGAGAGGAAACGGTACCTGGAGAATCGGAGTTTGGACCAAAATTTTGATTCAATTGAAAAAAATAAACTTTTTCACAAAGCTACAGGCAGAGACCAATATGCTTCTGCCAGAGCGGGAATAATATTACATGCCTAATATGCCCCCTTCCTTTAAAACAATATGCTTTATTTAAAATAGAGTATCATTAACTCTTTTTTTTTTTTTTCTTTTAAAAATAGGAGGAACATATGTAGAGATATCAATGTTCCATCTACTCTTATTTTTCTACCACTGGGTTTTGGATATGTAATGAGTTTTAAATCATTGAATTACTCATTCTCTTGTGCCTTTCGCAAATCGACTTTTTTTTTTGTTTTTTTTTTTGTGAAACTGAGATTTTCTAAAAATATGGAGATATTGCTTACATGATAATGGAAATGGGATTTTGATTACAAGGTAGGAGGGCCACTATGGAATTTTTGCCGAGACTCTAACAATTTAAAGGTGTTAAATTATCCTAAAAACATTTTTTTTTGTATAATTCTCATCGCATGTATACCTCGTATGAAATAGTTCTTATCTTCACATATGCCTCGTAACTTGTTATCTCACAAAAAAAAATAATAATAATAATAATTCACCTCTTAGCTTGCTTAAGGCAAGATTGAAGACTCGTCATCATTGTAGAGCTTTCTTCAATGAATCTTAGTCACCTGACATTGTTACTTGAAAAGATGAGCCATATCTAAATTCTCAAGTCCTTGAGGCTTAATTTGGGCCAACCTCACCTTCCTATAAGTTAACCTTCTTCCGATATGATCATACTATAGGGACTAATCATCTCCAAGCTCTGAGTTGCTAGCCTTTGAATCACCCCGGACTTCCCAAATGTTCGCCTTGTGTTAGATCATTTGAAACCAAAATATTTCCTAATGGTTATCAATATACAACTGGTTTATAGATAACCAACATGGTTCACTTGACAAAGCTTCATTTTCTACTAGTCAATGCTAAGCTTCTCTTCTAAGTCATTTGTTGTTGGCCCCGAACCAAACTAAGTGCATATTAAAGGGCATATGACCTCTAACCCAAAAAGCCCCTAAAATTGTATTTTGAGTTTGATTAGTGACTCTGATAATTATGCCTGAATGATAAATCATAAATACCTCTACAACCAAAATCGTTATTTCTTTTATAAATTATAACTAAGTGGATTATGAAGTAGAGAATATGTACATATGAAATAAATTCATCTTTCTTTTTATTGCTATTCTTTCGATTATTATTTCTTAATTTATTAATACATATGATATAAATTGAAATAAAGATAAGAACAACAACAACCAAGCATGTAATTCTAATTAATTGGGGTATGTAATATGAACCAATTAAGAATCATGATGAGCTCTAGTAAACTCTTCTTTTATGTAGCGAAAAGACTAATTCTGAGCTTGTTTCTTGAGTATTTCTTGTTGATTTAGGTTTTTTGTTGTTGTTAGTTCGTTTAAGAGTCATTTTGGTGAAAGAGCCGAAAAGAGGTCGAAAAATAAAGTTCTGGACAAAGTATGCGAGCAAGGTTGCAAAGGACCAAAATCGTATGGAGGTATGCAAAAACTATTGATCGCATGAAAATCGCATAGACCTGAAAATAAGAGTTTTTGAAGATAACTCAAATTCCAAGACTTTTCAAGCCTAGGGGAATATAAATAGAAGATCGAAACTCGTTTTGCAGTAGCCTAGCTTAGCCATTCTTAGTTTTTACGTACTTTTTCTTAGTTTTGCATGTTTAGCTTTATTTACATAGTTCAAGACTTCTGTGAGAGACTTCTTTACTTGGTTATTTATTTTTCAGCCAAGAGATTATTGTTATTCGACTTTCCAATTTATTTATTGCAAAGACCATGTTTACTTTTATTATCTCTTATATTTATGATTCAATTATGTCTAGCTAAGTAGTTTATGTCTCACGAGGTATGGAAGTGGCTGGAAACATGATTATTTTATGAGTCTTATGAGGTGATATACGTGTGGAATAATTGGATTGTTTTCGTAATTTTGAACTTAGTGCTTTATGTGCCTAGTCACCATATAATTGATTGGATATCTTGTGATAGATCGAGAAAGAAAATCACAAATCTAGATCTTATAAGATACGTAAATCCACAGTCTGTGATGTTAATATTGATAGTTGAGATATATGAAATTAATAGAGATGAACGTGTTTGAAGGAACAACCTTTTTTTTTTTTTTTGATAGGCAAAAAAGTTCATTAAGAAGATAATGTTGAGTGCAAGCCATACTCCAAAATTACAAAAGAGAAAGACAACTCTCAGCATCCTCCAAGACCAATCAATGGTTGTTGATACCAATCTAGAAACGAAAAACAAAAATCCTTGTTAGAAGCTCTGATCCAACTCCAGGACCTCACTTTGATGAGGTCAACTGATTTCTCCATATCGAAAGTCTTTTCTCCAAATACTATATTATTCCTTGCCCTCCAAATTGACCACAAAGTAATAAACCAGATACACCCCAATTCAGTTTTCCTTTTGTCATATGGATATAACCCTGTCTCCTGCCAAAAGTGATTCACCACTCCTTTGTTAATAGTTGTTTGTATACCCAACCAATGATAAATTTTCATCCACACTTGATACACGTTGTTGCAAAAGTAAATAGGTGTTCCGATTCTTCTGCTGAACAGAAAATGCATTCCATATTAGATTCGACCTCTCTGATTCCTCTTCTTAGCAAATTAACTTTGGTTGGAAATTTATTTAAAACAGTTTTCCATACACAGGCCTTCATCTTTGCTGGTGCTTTCACCTTCCAAAATGCTTTGAAAAATCATGAATCTTCATTATTACAATACTCATTCCGTAGAAAACTTTAAGGAGATTTCACCGAATACACCCCTGAGCACTATTTCAAAAGACAGGGTGAAAATTCACAAGTCTAGGAACACCTCATAAATCTATACATTCGATATATAAATTACTCACAAATATTCATAACAATGGTTTGTCTATTAACCTTAGATCAAAATTTTCCACTGAAACATAATCCTTATGATACGTTGTTTTATTATTGAAATTAAATTTAGTGTTTAACAAGTTTATTCAAGCTAAAATTCATAAAATTTCTGTTTGTACGATTTGATTTCAATTTTAGTTGTGTTCTTGTCTACTGGAAGGTGACAACCCTGCATTCAATTGTTATTTAAAGTGTTTAGTAAATTAAGATAAATCGAGGTTAAGTGTCAATCTCCCCGTGGAATCGATATCCTGGGGTCGTAAGCGTAATGACTGCGCCTCATGATTCATACTTCGATCCGAATTAGTTCACTGCTGGCTAGACACTTACCCAACTCAGACTGAAATGTAGCAGGGAAGGGTCTCAATTTTCAGGATCGATAGCACAGAAATTAAAAAATAACTTTTAAATTTATCACAACGAAAGTGTTTGATAGTACAAATGATTATTACATCTTAATATAATGTTCTCGTAATCAAAATCAATCATAGATTTCCAAACTTTTTCTAAGTGCTTCATGATAAGTCACCATGCTTTAAACAAAATTCTCGATCTTTCAACTCAGCCGTGTTGCCAACTGCTTCTTTTTGATGAATGGATAGACAGAAGAAATAGAGGAGTAAGTCTTTGATGACTTAATGAAATTATAAAAAAAATGACAAGTAACTCGAGAAACAAATGGAGCTTCAATTAATCAGGATTTCATGAATGAATCATCTCCAAGAAAATTAAGAAAAGGATAAGATATATTCAAGACAAGAAGTTAATGAACATATGCATCTAAACAATACATAACAAATCCAACCATACAACTCCCAAATTCTACCTTATACTTCCCAACAAGAGGCTTCCTCGCATAATGAAGAGACATACTCGACTACATGCCTATTCAGTATGCCGATCACAACAACTCTTGACTGCAAGCAGTGCCTATATCGATGGGTATTGGGTGAAATTACTTAAACCGACAACCCTTGCTGCCTAGCAGTAAATCAACACAATCTCTGGCCCAACTTTCCAAAGGCGTCCCTGTGGGTAACAAATATTAGTGAGCTAGTTTACTAAATAAAATTTATTGCTCTACAAGCTGTAAATATGAACATAGTTCATTGCTCATGGTACAGTTCAAGAACCAACAATGAGATGCCATATTAAAACATACTAATATGACTTAATCAACAAGATATAACGAATAACAAAATTCGATTCAACAAGAGAATAGTTTACCCAGATATTTAAAAATAAGTAAACAAGTTAAAACATGTCGTAAGATAGTCAATGAGAAATATAAATGTGAGAAGCTGATAAAGAGAATGTTGTTTGTGATTCAAATACAAAGAACCACGAATAATCTATCCAAGTTCCTCAAGGTCGGGTGTCAAATGGGGCCAAAACAAATCAAGAACCAACATTCACCTTTCATCATACGTAAAATCTCGGCTTATTTTGATGGATTTCATGTAGCCTAAATATGGAAGGAATATATTAATTAATAATAATAAAACTTATTATTTTCTTTAATAGAACTACTTTAAGTTCAAATAATGTATAGTAGTGAGATAATTAATTTTAACTATGATAAACATAAGAAATACTTGTATTCATTAAAAGATAAATCAAATATTTTATACTAGAATACTTTGTTAAGGAAAGTCATCGTAACTAGACATGTAAAATAATGAGGGTTGTAAAACTAGTTAGACATTTTAATAATAATAAAATACCTCTTAAGAATAGCCCTTTAAAGATATTAAGAGATTTATACAAATAAAACTTGTACCTAATTTGCATCACCATCTTATAAAGGAATATAATAAAAATATGAAACCTAAAACTAATTAGTACTTGGTAACTAATCTATTCTTCTTGTGCTAGCCTAAACTTTACTAACTTTATTATGGAATTTTTACAAAAATAGCCCTATAACTTTTCCTCCATCCAAAAACCCTCCCCTAATATAAGTTTGTCGGATTTTAGTCCTCTAACTACAATTATTTGCAATTTTAGTCCTCTGTTAATGGAATATTTAATTTATGTACGAAATATTCAATTTTAACCCTCTGGCCATTAATGGAGGACTAAAACTACGGATAACTTTGATTAGAAGAAGACTAAAATCACAAATTTAAGTTAGAAGACTATTTTAGCATGGATGGCATGTTAGAGGATCATTTTTACAAAATACGTAGTCATTTTATTTCAATACGCACTAGATAGAAGTAAGAAAATACGAAGTGATTTACAATTTTAAGGGCTTGACTTCAAAGAATTTAACAAAGTGAGATACATAAGACAAATTATTACTTCACGAACTATTCCATCATATCATCAACCGCTTTTATATGGGCTGCAATAGGGCCTTCTTCCTCCATAAGAAGAAAAATTATACATCACCAAGTACTTATAGAGGACTTTTAACTAAACAAAATCAGTAAATTTTGGGGACAATTCTGAAAAACCAACCTTAAGTATCTCATACTCCGATTGCAAGGTGCCACACGATCATATCGTTCAAGGCGAGTACTAATTTCACTAATATTCCTCATACTTTGCTTATGACTACTGACTGACATATCTGAACTGTCACTATCCTTTTTCGAAACTTATGGTGGTTTTTAAAGCCTTTCATCCTTGGTACTTCTGAGGTTCGATGGATCCAAAACCTTCTCACTGAAATTTGTGTTCCGCTGCGGTCCTCCTCGACCATTTTCTGTGATAACATTGGTGCTAAAGGTCTCGTTTCAGTTTCTCACATTTGTACAACTGATCAGCTCGCGGATCTTCTGACGAAAGCTCTCCCTCGCGCGCGCTATCTCCTCCTTCGCTCCAAAATTGCCTTGGCCGACGGCACGGCTATTTTGCGGGGGCGTATTAGGGAATCTGCTGTATCTTAGACAGCTGATTCACCTCAATCTCTTTTTTATTTGTATATATCTTTTGTAATCTTATTTCCGTAGATATAGGATTCTTCTCTTGTATATATTTTACATTCTGCCGCATTGTAAACTTGAGGAAAATAATATACACTTTATACCATTTCTATAGTAATGAGATTTCCCAATGAAATAATGTGCGTCGCCATCTCCAAATCCACTGCCATTTCCCCTCACGCCACTCTCCCATCTCAGCTATAGAAGATTCCTTACAATTACATACAACAAAAAGTCTATTGAAGCTAACTTTAAGTGGCTCAGCGCCAATCCAGTGATCGTGCCAAAAGAGAGTGTTAAAACCATCTCCAACATTCTTCTTCATACCATCTTTGAACCAATTCACATTGGTCCAGTTTTCTTTGAGGTGAACAATGTCCTTCCACCATGTTGATTACGCCGAAACTCTAAGACCTGGGTTATCTTGAATGAACAGCTTCTTAATGTTTCCATACTTTGATTGCAGAATATTGATCCAAAGTGAATTTGATTCTGTCGCCATCCTCCAGTACCATTTATTCAAGAGTGCATGATTTAACCATTTAAGATATTTGATGCTTAAACCCCCCCTTTCTTTCCCACTGCAGATTGTTTCCCATTTGATCTAATTAATCTTTCTAGAGTCATCACGTACCCCCCATAGGAATTTTCGTTGCAGCGAAAAGAGAGTATTGATGACTTTTGATGAAGCTTTATAGAAAGAGAGCTGAAATAGCAGTAGTCCAGTCAGGACCAATTTGAGCAGCACAATGCGACCACCAAGAGAAAGCGAACTATGATCATAACCGTTGAGCCTTCTCCTCAATGTTTCGATAGCTGGTTGCCAGAAACTTACTCTCCTGGGATTGATGGCAATGGGGATTCCCAGGTACTTGAGAGGTAAGGAGCCAAGTTTACAGTTAAGTAGAGATGTATAACCTGTCACAGAAGAAACGTCACAATTAAGGCCAATCAAAACACTTTTGTTAAAATTAACTTTCAGACCCGAAACAATTTCGAAGTTCCGAAGAATGCATTTCATCATCCATGCATTTTGAAAGCTATCCTCGGCAAAGAGAATAGTATCATCTGCGAATTGCACATGCGAGACCTTAACTCTATCGTTCCCAACTTCGACTCCCTTAAAAAGATTCACGTCCACTGATCTTTTGATCAAACCATGTAATCCTTCAGCGGCAATGAGGAAAAGAAGCGGTGATAGTGGATCACCTTGTCTAAGTCCTCTTTGCGGAATAAACTGATTTGTGGGGCTCCCGTTAATTAAAACTGAAACTGAAGCTGAAGATATGCACTCCTTAATCCAACATCTCCACAAACCATTAAAACCAAGATTAAGCATCATGCAATCAAGGTAGTCCCAGTTAACACAATCGAAGGCTTTCTCGAAATCAACTTTAAACATGAGACTAGTCTTCTTCCTCCTAATGATATCATCAACAGTTTCACTAACCGACAAGATGCAATCAGTGATTTGACGCCCTTTGATAAAAGTCGACTGTTCACTGGAGATAACAGAGCCAATAACCTTGCTAAGTCTATTAGCAATGATTTTTGCGAGGATTTTGTACATGCTTCCAATTAACGAGATAGGCCGATACTCGATAAATGCCTGTGGTACTTCAGATTTTGGAATGAGAACAGTGAAAGATGGATTAAACCCTCTAGGAAGTTTCCCAAATCTGTGAAATTGTGTGATAAATCTACATGTCCTGCTTCAACACATTCCAGAACTTTTTAATGAAGGTGAAATTAAACCCATCCGGTCCCGGGCTCTTGTTGCCGTCACAACTCCAAATAGCAGAATGGAAAAGTAGTTGACTGCCTCAGATTTGATTGTTTTTACATCCTCAACCCATTCACTTCCAATCTTGAGTCCAAAAATTCCATTAGCTGCTCGTCTACTATTGATACAACGATGAAAATAGCTGAATCCATTTTAGTCTTGCCTTCTGGTGAAGGAGACTTTCCTTTGCCATAAGATTCCAAAATGTTCTCTCCGTGTTCGAATTTCCTCATCCGTTAGATCACGCTGCTCTTCTTTAAGATCTATCTCTTTTATGCATTCTTTGGCATCTCTGATTCTATTGTCAATGTTGCCGTAGATTTGCGAATTCCAACTCTTCAAACTCAATTTCATCAATTTCAGCTTTTCTTTCAAAGAGTATGCAACCCCATCCCCCGGGAGACTTATATGTTTAGAGGATATATACATATATATATATATATATATATATGTATATATATATATATATGTATATATATACACATATATATGTATATATATATATATGTATGTGTGTGTGTATATATATTACAATAAATATTTATATATACGCACATCAATTATTGTCTGGTAATTAATTGTCAAGGGAAAAAGTTTTGCATGGTAATGAAAATTATTTTTTTGAGAATATTTTTTCAAGCGTGTTAAATCGGAATTTATGTTTTTGAATAGTTTTATTTTGACAATCCACTCGAACCTAGACAATATTTCTAAAATAGTTATTTGAAGTATAAAATGCTTCTGTAAATTTCAAAAGGGTTTGTTCTTATTTTTCAGAATAAATACGTCAATTATGTCGGTCAAGCCATAGAACTTGTTGCAAAAACTAAAAGGAAACAAATTAGAAATTTTCAGAGTGAAATTCAAAGAATCTTATGAATTAGAAATAACAACAATATTGAAAATGTAGGGAAAAAATTATTTTTCATACCGTAACTTGGCACCATTTTTATTTTCATACCTTAACTTGGCAGTCATCAATTTACATACCATAAGTTGGACACAATTTTCACATTTGGTACTCTGGCACCGGAAAATACACGCTGGCGCCCCGTCACCCCAAATTTGGGGATTTTGACTAATTTTGACCCACGTAGGCACTCCACGTCGGATATGGAAAAAATCATTTTTCATACCGTAACTTGGCACCATTTTCACTTTCATACCTTAACTTCGCACTCATCAATTTACATACCATAAGTTGGACACAATTTTTACATTTTGTACTCCGGCACCGAAAAAATACACGTTTGCGCCCCGTCACCCCAAATTTGGGGATTTTGACTAATTTTGACACACGTAGGTACTCCATGTTGGATATTGTCCACGTTGCATCCAGCGTGAGAAATACATTAAAAAAATCCCAAAAACAAATCTAAAAAAAAACAAAAAATCAAAAAAGTTGGTGCCTTAAGTTGAAAAACGTTTTTTTGTTGCAAAAACGAGTATACGTTCAGACAAAGAAAAAAGTTCATCTTTTTAATAATAAAAACAAAAACTTCATCTCTCGACTCTCTTTCACTCGTAAGAACTAAGAACAGAGGAGAAGAAACTTTTGAATCCCACGCCACCTGAGTTACCAGAAAATTTTCAAGATAAACCTAAAAGAAAAAGAATAAAGAGAAACTAAAATTTAAGATCAAGTTAAAAATCAGAAAGAACAATTATAATCCATTTGAAAAACAAAGAAACTCAAAGAAGAAAGTGCTATTTAATGGCAACTTTGATTCTAGGAACCAAATTTCAATCATCATCTAGGAACTTAAGATACTACCTGCAGTTCATGCGAGCACCAACTCCAGTATTCCTGGTTGATGAAAAAGTAAATCAAACAATATGATGGAGAAAGGTTAACTGCTTAGAGTAACCATAAGTTTTCCTTTAGTTAGGATTATGTTACTTTCAGTATCAGGAGTGATAAATTATGTTACTGACATCCAATATAAGTGAAAGGACATTCTTGGACAAGAAGATGTGAAAAAAAAAGGAAATATTTGGTCATCCACCTAAAAGCTCACCATGTCTAGCTTGCATACACTGATGAGTTTAATATGATATTAACTTTTTTTTTAAGAAACGGTATTAACATCCACTCATCAGCTACCTCAATTGTGCAGAGATGGACAACAAAAACAGCCATCCCCACCAAGTAGCAAAACACAACAAAGAAACTGCAACAAAAACACTTAAAGGTGTCACAAAGGACCATGATAACTGCAAGTCGATGCGCGATGGAGTTAGCCGTCTCACGCACATCATGACTCATCTGTAAATCAAACAACACTTTACCTGCTTGAAAGATATTCCCGTTGATAACTGCAATGGTAGAGTAGTTCTCACCTCTATCTTAATCGCTTGAAGCACATAGACAGAGTCACCTTTGAGAATCACCTGTTGTAGGCTCTTCTCCAGGGGCGGACCCACGCTATGGGCTAGCCCGGGCTGGAGCCCGGGGTCGTTTTTGGCCCAAAAATGAATAGGTATATATCTTCTATTAATATAGCCCATCTCAACAATAATATACACATAAAATGTAGGCCAATACAAACTGATCTATTAATGTAACCCAAAAATAATATACATATAAAATCTAGGCCCAGTACGAATTATATTCAAAAGCCCAAAAATAAAATCAACTCACTTGCTTTGTTGGTCAGCTTAAGAACTAAAAAAAAAAGAAAAAAAGATAGAAAGAAAAAAGGAACAGACGCACAGGCAACAAAAAAAACGCCCCCGTTTCTCCAAAGAGGCAAAGACAAAAAACATCCTCCCCTCTCTTGAAATTTCACTCAACCCCTCTTCTATTCCAAAATTCAATTCCAAGGTCACTTTAATTTGTAAGTTAATCAAGTTTCATTGTTAATCTTTGTTATTTTCCATAGAGTAAATGATTATTGATTTATTATGCATTCAAACCCTAGTTACTTCTTGTAGTTTTTGAATATACATCAAAGGTTTTCTTTTTATTTTGATAATAGATTATTGATTTATTGTGCATTCAATAGCATTTGATGAGTTTTACTCTATGAAGAACCGTAGAGCTCCATTCCAATAGCATTTTTATTTTCTTTTTACATTATGGCATGTAATTTTTATCATTGGTTAAATATTACTCATTCTAATTTTATACATTTGATATTCTGTTTTTAAAATTTATTTTATTTAAGTAACTTAAGTGAAGAGTAGCTTGGGGTGAAAAAAAATCCTAGTTCCGCCCCTGCCAGGGGCGGACCCACGCTATGGGCTAGCCCGGGCTGGAGCCCGGGGTCGTTTTTGGCCCAAAAATGAATAGGTATATATCTTCTATTAATATAGCCCATCTCAACAATAATATACACATAAAATGTAGGCCAATACAAACTGATCTATTAATGTAACCCAAAAATAATATACATATAAAATCTAGGCCCAGTACGAATTATATTCAAAAGCCCAAAAATAAAATCAACTCACTTGCTCTGTTGGTCAGCTTAAGAACTAAAAAAAAAGGAAAAAAGATAGAAAGAAAAAACGAACAGACGCACAGGCAACAAAAAAAACGCCCCCATTTCTCCAAAGAGGCAAAGACAAAAAACATCCTCCCATCTCTTGAAATTTCACTCAACCCCTCTTCTATTCCAAAATTCAATTCCAAGTTCACTTTAATTTGTAAGTTAATCAAGTTTCATTGTTAATCTTTGTTATTTTCCATAGAGTAGATGATTATTGATTTATTGTGCATTCAAACCCTAGTTACTTCTTGTAGTTTTTGAATATACATCAAAGGTTTTCTTTTTATTTTGATAATAGATTATTGATTTATTGTGCATTCAATAGCATTTGATGAGTTTTACTCTATGAAGAACCGTAGAGCTCCATTCCAATAGCATTTTTATTTTCTTTTTACATTATGGCATGTAATTTTTATCATTGGTTAAATATTACTCATTCTAATTTATACATTTGATATTCTGTTTTTAAAATTTATTTTATTTAAGTAACTTAAGTGAAGAGTAGCCCGGGGTGAAAAAAAATCCTAGTTCCGCCCCTGCTCTTCTACTTCACTAAATCCATTGCAAACTTTGCTGCATAGGCCTCTACACAATTCAATGTCACATGTGCTTTGAATCTCCATTATTTACAAGCCAACCAGTTTCCAGTTGCATCTATCGCCACAACTCGCGCAAAACCAACTTCAGCTCCGTTGTGGAACAAGACACTATCAAAATTTGACTTGATGATGAGCTAGGTGGTGGTGCCCAATACTCGAAAGCAGCATGTCCGTCTTTTATCTCCATTTTATTTGCTTTCAAGAATGTCTTTAATTAGTTTAAGGCCTGCTCGGCGCTCACAGATATCCAAAATGTACTTGTGATCTGCGATGATAACTCGAGCCTCTCTACTTTTCCGAATTGTCCAACATTTATGAGCAAATATATAACAAAACTCATCCTCGATGTTCACCTCATTATTATTATAATTATAAGCCATCATGGAATGAGCAAAATAGCGTAAACATGCATCGCAATATGACACTCAAAGAAGACATGAACAATAATTCAACAAGGAGTGTTCATAAACCCACCAACCCACCGATCCGCCTGCATACTGCGACCTGTAACCCGAAATCCACATAGTTTAATTTAAAACTTCATCCATTTGGGTTGAAAACCTGGTAACCCACAAAATTCGGGTATGATCATATTTTCAATAACACCCCGCTCAAACCCGCCTGCATAAAACCCTTGTTTGTATAGTTGTAAAAGAATGGGGGAGAAGGAAAGTTTTCAGTAATCATGTAGAATTACCACCATTTTCTAATTTATCGCCATCAAGCTACCTCTATCTCGACTTGAACATAGTTCTTTTGTTAGTTTTACGTTGTTTGATAGTTTTGTTTTGAGTTTTGAATCGATTTAAGTTGTTATTTCTCTCCATACAATGTTCGTTTACATCCTTATATTGTTATTTAATTAGGTTATGTTCTTGTTTAAGTGCTTTTATTAATTTGTGATGTTTTTTTAGAATGAAAATTAGGTAATGGTTTTGTTTTCATTTGCTACATTTTTTCTCACAATAAACCCGCCACCCGCCAAATTCGCAACCTGCATGGTTTAGTTATTAATTTTACTCGCTCGGACGAAAAATCAATAACCCATAAATTTAGGTACAATCATATTTCGAACGAAAATCAGCCCAAACCCACCCACGAACACTCCTATTGATCATGAACCTCGCACACAGGAAACCTTCACCCGCCAAAGGAAGATTTTTATTTTGTTTGGGATGCTAAGCTTCCAAATAGAACTCCGGTGATGGTGGAAAGTTGAGTCACTAATGCCTCATGCATGAGCTCGCTCCAAAAATCTCCTAGTAATAAAGTTGTAAGCACTTCAAACGAAAACCACATCATTTTTGGTATAGTGCCAACCCAACCTATCCTTGTTACACTGCCAACTGGAATGTGAAGGATACTCTATCTATCTTCTGGTCAGAAAATCCTCGCGATCATGTTAAAATTCCAAGTACTTCATTTGGTCGATAAAAGTAGTAACACTCGCATGCTCAAACTCCTTGCTTGGTAGAGTAATGATCTTGAAGGCATGTGGTTGCAACTACTCTCTCTTCCTCTCCCCCCCCCCCCCCCCCCTCTCTCTCTCAATATTAACTTTCTCCACATTTCCAATCCTCATTTGAGTACCCTCCTTCATGACCTCACGTGCACTTGCAATACATTTCCTTAAGTGAAATGTACTACTATCAATCACTACTTTTAAAAACAAAATAGATTTCAAATACCTCTCCTTATAGACCCCAGTTTGTGCATATACTCCATGCCTATTTTGCAAGAAGGATAAGACTGAAAGCCGAAAGATCCACGAAGTCGAGACACCCTCACGTTTGCTTCGACATAAATAACTCCAAGGTATTCTATGAATTTTTCAATTATCTTTATCACCTCACAAGAAATTCTAAATTGTGCTCTTTAAATAATTAAATGTTATTAGGAAATTTAGAACATTCTATAGCAAATATAGGCAATGCCAGAAGTGTCATTTTCATCAAAACTCATGAGTGGCTGAAATACGTGTCTTTTACCATACTTATTTAGTGACTTTTGTCCAATTGTTTGTGCATTTCTGTGTGTCTTTAATGATGTTTTCAGATTTTATAGGTGTTGAGTCTACAAAGGCAAACGAATAAAGCAGACAAATCGAGGCAAAACAAGACTAAAATAGTTTACTAGAAGTTACAAGTGGAGAAAGAACAAAGGAAGAAAATCTGGTGTAATCACAAGGCATTAGCTCTGTTAGCACAAGGCATTGCAATTCCAGGCCAACATTGACATCATAAAGATCGCAAGTTAACAACGTTGAACCATACCAACATAACAATGTTCAATCTCAATAAGATGATGCAACGCCTGTGGAATACTGACATAGCCGTTGTTGACTTGGCATGGCAACGCCATGATAGTTCTTGAGAACACCGACGCCAAAAATCATGCATATTGGGTAGAATCTTCTAGAGTTACAGTATATTAAGCACGCCATCTGATTTGAGCCTACCTGGTAGACTAGCTCCTTACGTATCTATAAATGACCTTGAAGAGTCTCACAATTCACATATAATAATTGTGAATTAGGTCTCTTAAGCAATGTAAACAACAAAAACTAAACGGGGATTCATTTGGGCGCAAGAAAATAGTTAGAGAGATAAATTGTTTGATCAACGAGTAAAAGTGATGTAAATCGCTTAGTTGGTGTGTTTGAGGTTGTTGCGGATGGTGTTGTGCAATTTTCAGAAATATGAACCCTAATTACTCATTATTTTGATTATTTAAAATCGTATTGTGGAGTTCTTCAGTTTCTAAATGTCTCTTAAATTTCACGACAACAGCAAGTTAGTAACAAAAGTAATGTAGGACAAAAGCTAATCTATTAGAGCTTTTGTAATTTGCAGAATCTTAAATAATGTTATCTTAGAAAAGGTTAAGATTAGTATCTCATAAACCTCAGTGAAATTAGAATATTCCAAGCAAAATATGAACTCTCTCTGGGCTTTTTAGGTCACACATTTCAATAAAACCAAATGATAGATAAGGTAAGACAATTTCGGTTATCTCATCTTACTACATGAACCAAATGGACCCTAGGTAAGAAAACCTCAAGTAATGATGCATGGTGTTTACATTACCAATCCTAAGTCCTTAAATCCGCATGCAATACCTAGACAAAACGACATAGCTATCACAAACATTTCATGATATATATTAGATATTATTGGCATTAACATGATATATAGCATCATCTGACTCAAACTATCACATGTAAATCCATATTTACTTTGCAGCGCTATTAATTCAGTATTCTGCTACAGTTATGGTATAAAAGCTAATGCAACAATAGATCAATATTACCCCCGTTTTATGAATTACTAACAGGAGCTAGTCAATAATCTCTCTAGCGACGAATACCAAGAGATTTGAAATTAAAGCGCTGAAAATCAAGAAGTTGGAAAATAACCAAAATCAAGAAGTCGGAAAATCAAGAAGTAGATGCAAGGTCGAAGTAAGCTCCGCAATCAAGAGGGAGGCTGCTCGGATATGATATCCTTGAGATGTTTCAATTCGAGTTTAGAGCATACTTTATTGAAGGGATGAGAAAAATGAAGAAATCGTTTCAATTTATCTTATTTCCTTCTTTCTGTACACTCATAATCCAACAATTATACAAGTTACTCTATGATTCAAAAGTAAATTGCTTTACACTATATATCTTATAATCTTTTTTTTTTTTTTTTTTCCGAAGAGTTTACTCTATCTTATAATCGCTAACCATAATAATGTCCTACTAATAAAAATAACTTCCTTTTGCAGGTAAAAGCTACATGGATTGTTAATTAAGATTTGCTAGATTAGTTTGGACTTCAACGAGGCCCATATCAATATTTGAACACTAGCCCGCATCAAGGCTCACATCCTAAAATTACACAGTGAACTAATTAATGAAGTAATTTGTACAGGATAACATGGTAAAATGAAAAAATCACATTAAAGATATTGATTAGGCTCCATCAATAGCCTCTTTTTTTCTCGATTATTATTTGATTCAAATTACATATATATTTGTTTTCATTATAGGATTAGTGCATATGTTTTTTAGTGTATCACATTCAGGGGCGGAGCCAAGGCTGGGGGCTTTGGGGGCCTCGCCCCCAGCCCAAACCCACCCCATATAGCCGATTCACCGTTTTAATATATGTGTATACATACCTATATATACATATATATATATATATATGTATATATATGTGTATATATATGTATATATATGTGTATATATATGTGTATATATATATATATGTATATATATAGATAGATGTATTGTATATATTATGTTTAATAATATATGTGCATATATATTTTTAATATAATACTCATATACATTGTTAAACATAATTTTACATAATATGAAATTATAACATAACTATATACTCAAAGTTTTTGTGGTATTTCTAATAACCTATTCTATTTTATAATTTCACAATATAATTAACTCGTAGTTATTATACTACTTTCTGAATTTTATCTAAATTTTCTCTTACTCATTTTATGTAGTTAACAAAGTATATTTAATATAACATTTGAGCGTATATTTCAGGATGATTCAATTTTTTTGTTGAGTTTTTTAACATGAAACATGTTGTACTAATAATTTCAGTACTTTGATTAAAGCTAAATATAATTTCTTTAGTATTGCACTAATAATTTCAGTACTTTGATACTAATTTAGTTATAAGTTAATATCCTCTTAAATGCGACAAAATTGTAGATCCCTAAATGAATATAAATATTTTAGGAGTGTATACAATATCTCTATTTCGTATGACATATTTTTTGTATATATTAATCGAGTTTTGATTTAAAACTCTTAAATTTATCAGCTATATATTCTATTTTGAATATTAATATCAAATATATTCTTAAAATACTTATGTTATGATGATGGTTTATTATTTTTGAATTAAATTAACAAATAAAGTTCATTTTTATAAAACTTTCTTAACGTGATCTCGCCCCCTAAACCAAATTCCTGGCTCCACCCCTAATTACATTAATATAAGTAATACAATATTATTAGTTTACCATTATATTATATTATTTAACAAAGAAAATTTAATTGCAGCACTGCATTGTATAGCTTGTGCATTTTCTTGTGCAATAAACTCACTTCTAGGATTTTTTCCAACTATGTACTATTATAAAAGAATATTAGACTTTCGAATGCACTACAGAAACACAAGCGTACACGCGCGCGGCCACACACACACACACCCACATATATATATAACCACGACAGAAAACTATTTTATGGAAAAGAACACTTAACCCTCCAACCCTCCCCCAAAAAACAATTAGGACTTTACCTCCCTCCTACAATCAAAATTAAGAGTTTGCCCCCTAAAAATGTACAATGTTAGCACCTCCCCCCCCCCCCCCCCACCCCCCAAATCAAAATTAAGATCTTTATATATATACATATAACCACGACAGGAAACTATTTTATGGAAAAGAACACTTAACCCTCCAACCCTCCCCCAAAAAACAATTAGGACTTTACCTCCCTCCTACAATCAAAATTAAGATCTTTATATATATACATATAACCACGACAGGAAACTATTTTATGGAAAAGAACACTTAACCCTCCAACCCTCCCCCAAAAAACAATTAGGACTTTACCTCCCTCCTACAATCAAAATTAAGACTTTGCCCCCTAAAAATGTACAATGTTAGCACCTCCCCCCCCCCCCCCCCCCCCCCCCAAATCAAAATTAAGATCTTTACCCCAAAAAAACATGGGAAATCGAGCACTTGCCCTCCCCCCCCCCCCCCCCCAAAAAAAATTAAATTTCAACCATTTCTTTTCTCAAAAAAGAAAAACATGTCTGTAGTATGTGCATCCCGCAAGGGTATTATCATCCATACACCTTTTAAGGCGAAAAAGTAGAATATTCTTCACTTTTGGAGAGTAAAATAATACATTAAAAGTAATAATGCATTAAGTTACAGTAAATTTGAATAAAATGATTAGTTTTTAAACATTTAATTTAAAGTTGAGATAATTTCTTATCACCTTTTTTTATAGAAAATATTTATGTTTATAATTAGAGATGAAACTTTTATGTTGTATATTGATTTTAATCAGGATGTAGTTTATTAATTTTAGAAAATATTTTAATCAAATTTCACGCAACATAACGCACAATATTGCTTTTGATGTTACATTTTACCTCCAAAAATGAAGAATGTTGTGTTGCGCAAAAATCAGGATGTTAAGAAACATACACACAAAAAGTGATAAAAGACACGCAACTTATTCACCCAGTTCGTTAAAAGACTACCTCAAGGGGCGCTGCCAAGCCAGGATTTTCTTACGAGTGTTATGACAAACGCAAGATACAATTACATATTACTAGCTATTTATAATAGGAAGGCATATCCTAATTATATAGTTTTACACGAACTCTACAACTTCTAGGTGATTTAGATTTCTACTTCCCAAACTACTTGGATATCTGTATCCCAAACTAAATTAGTCTCTATTTCCCAGACTACATGGGTATCTGTTTCTCAGACTAACTGGATCTCCGTTTCTCAAACTAACTGGGTCTCCTACAATTTCTAGGCAATTCACACTCCGGATAAAATCACATTTTTGGTGCCTTAACTTGGCACAAGTTCTTTTTTGGTGCCTTAACTTGGCACATCACGTTTTTGGTGCCTTAACTTGGTTTTTTTTTTTTTCGATTTTGGTCCTCCGGTGGCGGCAATTTGAATATGTCGCCGGTTTTTGCCACGATGGACGGAATTTGGGTATTTTGACCCAGTTAGAAATCCACCTCAACCCATATGCTTAGTGGCACGCCATGAGGATAAATTATTAAAAAGAAAAAGAAAAACCAAAAAAATAGCTTAGGATTAACTCTTGTCCCTGCAAAATCCATGGATCAACCACCGATCCACCACCTGAATCCTCCACCGCCGACAACAATGCCGCCGTACCCGACCCACCCACCTCACCCGTACCCGAACCCATATCCGAACCCATGGAAATCAACGATCCCACCCCCACTCAACAACCCGACCCGGACCCCCAAATCCAGCCCCGCAAAAAGCGACGCAGTCGCAAGAAAATATTCAGAGACATGATCTCATCCTCCTCGCGCCTCCGCGTACTCCGGCCCCACCCCAAACCCTCATTCGCCACCGTACCCGACCTACTGGATTCACCCTCCGCCCATCAGCGCCGCCGCAGGGGCAATAATTCCGACCTCTCGAAGGAAGTCGACATTGAAGCCCTAATCGCAATCTCCGTCGGATTAATGTTAATTTGTCACAAAATTTCGTGACTTACTTTGATAGTTTAGGATTAATGCTGCCCGATTTTTGAATCGCTGTTTTGAAAACAGCGATTTGGTTTCTTTTTTTTTAATAATTTATCCACATGGCGTGCCACCTAGGCATATGGGTTGAGGTGGATTTTTGACTGGGTCAAAATCCCCAAATTCCGTCCATCGTGGCAAAATCCGGCGACATATTCAAATTGCCGCCACCGAAGGACCAAAATCGAAAAAAAAGCCAAGTTAAGGCACCAAAAACGTGATGTGCCAAGTTAAGACGCCAAAAAAGAACTTGTGCCAAGTTAAGACACCAAAAATGTGATTTTCTCTCACACTCCGCAACCCTAATAATCTCCCACTTGGAGACTGCGTGCATATGTAATCATATCTTTAATCTGAATAGCAAACCATAAACCCTGACAACGCCAATCCTCGAACTCTTTGGGTCCCAAAGCCCGTTGCAACCGTGTAAGGCTTCAACATCTCTAATGCCGCGACCTTTCCGATGTGGGACTGCTCTTCACCCGAACAATCCTCCTTTCGAATAAAGGACCACTGAACTTCCCATGCACACCTCGTGCGACTGGAATTCACCATATTTTTTCCTTTCATTCCCGGGATATTATCTGTCACAAAAATTATTCCCTTGAACAAAGGACCACCGAGCCTCCACTTAATCTGGGAGTTCACCACCTGTGAACCTCACCTTATGTCGGGAGCTTACACCTGCTTACTCGTTCAGTCTGGACTAGAGTACTAGCTCACAAACATGTCTACTAAAACCTTTAGCACATCTTCGTAGCTTTCTCTTTCATTGTATGAAACTCCACATTTGGCGATAGAGACAAATGCACCACACTCATCGCCTTCTTGTCCAACATGGATCATTCTTCTTCTGTCATGTCCTTCAGTTTGTTCTTCAGAGGTTTGCACAAATCTTTACCATACAGGTAATCCTCGATCTGCATCCTCCGGAACCCATAGTTCGAACCATCAAACATTTAATCAATGATTTTCCTCCATCTATCGTGATTACTCCCACTTGAACCTGAGCTTTGATACCACTAATTGCGCAACAATCAGGATGTTGATAAAAGCGATAATAGACACGGTTTGTTTACCCAGTTCGTCAAAAGACTACACCTGGGGCGCTGCCAAGCTAGGATTTTCTGATGAGTGTTATGACAAATACAATAATACAATTACTTATTACTTGTTATTTATAATAGGAACACATATTCTAATTATAGTTTTACACTAACTCTGCAACTCCTAGGTAATTTAGGTTTCTACTTCCCAGACTACTTGGGTATCTGTTTCCCAAACTAACTGAGTCTCTGTTACCCAGACTACCCGTGCATCTATTTCTTAGACTATCTGGGTCTCCGTTTCCAAAGTAAATTGAGTCTCCTACAATTTCTAGACAATTCAGACCCCACAACCCTAACATATTGCACTTTCCCCCTCTTTAAAAGCGTTTGCACAATACCCTTGACAGCTAAACATGCTAGGCACATGCTCACTTTTTTGTCTGGAAAATGGTTCAAGATTCATTGAAAGAAAAAAACTTAATTTTGTATATTTTTAGGGGGTAAAGTGCCTAAATTTAAATTGTGCGGGAAAAGTGGTAACACTGTATATTTCTAGGAGGTACAATACTTAATTTTGATTTATCGGGGTAAAGTTCTAAATAATGTTTCCTTGGGTGGGGGGGGGGGGGGGGGGGGGGGTTAAATAGTCTTTTCCCCCATGTTGTACATATTGGTGCAATCTACTTCACCTTGAATTTGCAATGTCATTTTAACATATTCAAAACAAGTGTGGCAATATGGAACTGGACCCATGAATTGATGTCCATATTTATATCCATTAATTCATATCCAGAAAACGACTTGTATTCTCTGAAGCAATGGATCCACTATAGATCCACCGTGGATCCATGTTAAGTTTACCTGCCGTTGATTTATATTTTCTTCCCATTTCCATCACCGATCCCCAATCTCAAAGCCTTGTCTAGCTCCCGACTCTTAAATTTGATTCGAGTAAAAGGTATGCATTTAGAGTATTAATTAATCTCTGGCATTTAGTTTTATGAAGATATTTAGATAGAGTATTTTTGCTACCCGTGAGGAATTGATTTTCAAATTTTAAGGTGAGTAGATGAAGATTAAATGGACAATGCCACGCGGAGCTTGAGCTAAAATTTCCAAAATAACACTTTCACAAAAAAATAATTATCGAAACAACAATTTCACAAAAAAATAATTTTAGTTCTTCGTGCTTGTATGTTGAAATGGTGTTCATTGTAATGAGATTTCAAATTAATTTTGCACTTATTATGCGGAAACTAAGACGCTTAATATGAGAAGTTGCAGAAGCTTGTGCCACTTATGATTGAATTTGAATCGACCTAATTAGTTTGCCGCCTGCAACAAAAGTGGGATTTCAGGGGTGATTGTGTGGTGGGGGAGTAGGCTGGCGATGAAGGCGTCTACTTTCTCTAAAAAAAAAAATTAATATTTTTGATATATATATATATATATATATATAAAGAGAGAGAGGGAGAGAGAGAGAGAGAGAGAGAGAGAGAGAGAGAGAGAGAGAGAGAGAGAGAGAGAGTAAACACTTTAGTATATAACACAAATTATAATTAGTTAACATTTTGTAATTACTTAACAAAAAAGGCTAAAATTGGAATATTTTGTTGGAGATTGATATCGTGGGAATTATATTTTCAAGAGTTTTACGTTGGCAATTATTTATTCTGAAAGTGCTTTTTGGCAATTGACTCTAAATTTTGTCTGCTCCGAGACAGAAGAGAAAATTGTGTTTTGTGTATGTGTGTGTTTTGTCTTTATTTTTTCAATTTTATAACTAAACTTTAAAAGTTTAAATATTTGTGAACTTATGGCCAGCAAGTAAGCTAACAAAATATGTAGGGATGACTTTCAGAATGTTTCCTGATAAAATTTTGACTAGCATAACTATTACATAAAGGATTTGCAAATATTATGCATAGGTATACTATTTGTTACTAATATAATTTACTTTAAAACTAAAATAAACCAAATTATAATGTGATAGACCATTTTTAAAATTATTATAAAACTCTGTTAACGAATTTATGCTCTTATCGAGATCATGTCGTTCACGATCGGCAGATTATAGTTCATTTGGTCTTTGCGTATCCAAGACGTGACATGGGACATATAGGTTGTGTGTATAGTTAAGGTATATTTGCGTGTTCTCTATATTAATATATACAAATTCTATAAATTTTACAATCTTATAGTGGAGCCTTGTTTATTTATATCAAAAGCGAATTTTGGTGGAATAGTAGTAAATATATAGAATTAAGTCACCAAAAAATAAAGCAAGTCTTTAACGAAGCCACCCATGATAAATATTTATAAAATTAATTAAATAAAGATATTGATGTATCCTAATTTTTATTTTAAGATATTTTAAAATTTTAAATACATTTTTTCTTTTTTATGAAAAGATATGTGTAGTTTTATGTTTTTTGTGATTTAGGTGAAGTGTGTATATTTTTTGTGATTTAGGTGTAGTGCATACACTTTTGGTGATTTAATTTGGTGTAGTGTGCGTTGTTAGGTGTAATCCGTGTGTATGTGTTTTTGTTGTAGTGTATGTTTTAGCTAAATTGTGTATTGTTTAAGTATAATACGTGTTTTTTAGTGTATTGAAGTGTAGTGTATATTTTAAGTGTAGTTTGTTTTTTACAAGTCAATTATGTATAGTATGTGTATTTTAGGTGTACTATAAGGTGATTTAAGTGTTTGTGTATGTGATTTGAGTGTAATGCCCAGAGTGTGCTTCTGTGTAGTGTATTTTTACTGTGAATTAAGTGCAAAGTCCTTTTTCTAGGCGATTTAAAAATGTTGTGTATTACTCATTTATATAAAAAGAATATAATGTGTAATATCAGCAATTTGAATTTTATAAGAGTATTGGAGTACGAGGTATTGTAGGCTATAGTTGCATGGAAAAAGGATAGAGGTAGGAGGGCTGGGGCAGGAAGAATAGGATAGGGTGAAGTAAGGTAGGAAAATGTGAGTTGGACACGTGTTTAGGGGTAGGTAAGGTGGAGTGCGGTAGTCGGATAGGGTGCATAGGGTACCGATATGGGTGTTGTAGGATGAGGTAGAGTTATGTGTGAGTTGGGGGTGCATAGAAGCGGGTTGGAGTGGGGTCGGATAGGGTACCGTGGATGGTGGGTGATTATACTTCAAGGGTACATAGGTAGGTAAACGAGTAAGTAGGTGTGAAAGAGTGGTAGGTAAGAAAGAAAGTATGTTATGGATAGGTAGGTTTGTGAGGGAGTAGGTAAAGGGGTAGGTGAGAGAGTAATCAATAGGGTTGATTTTATCTAATTCAGTTTGAATTCATACCATAGATCCGGGATGAATCATTATGGATCCATGTAATAATAAGAGCAACAGTTAAAAACAGGTAGTTGGACCAATAATTTGAATTAGTCAAGTCTATTAAAGTGATTATATTATGGAATTGACACGATAGATTCATTTTGGATCTAAATTCATCAAGAACCGGATCCACTGGGATCAGATCTGGATCCTATCCAATTAAATGAATTATCATACCTAATTTGGAAATATTGTAATCCTTGTTTATATATAAATACTACTCTATAGAGCTTTAAGTCACAACAATCACACCATATTACTGAAAAAAATCACATCTATTATCAAACAAATAAACGTCTCACAAGATGGATGGAAAAAAGATGATTCATCAATGTATTATGGCATATATTCTTGTAGCAATATTTTTTGCTGTAGGACCTGAACCCGTTAAGGGGAAAGGCTTCGAATACATAACAACTCCAATTCCATGTGGGGATGACTACTGTAACTATTTGTGCAAGAAAATAGGGTGTGGAGGACATTATTGTATTGGTGGGAAGTGCATTCAAGATCCGACGTTTACTGGTCCAGTTTGTTATTGTAAAGATATTGGTGAATAATTGTTGGCTGGCCTTTAAAGATTTGGGTATTAGCGATTAATATGGTATAAGTAATAAGTGATTGGAGTTTTACAATGGAAATAAAATTCTTGAACACCAGTTGTTCTAAGTTTGAAGTGCAAATTACTTTTATTTATGTGACAAATTATTATTTCAACTATAGGATCACGCGAGGTTATTCACCTTTTGAACACTCATTTACTATTGTGTCTAGATTTTTATGGAAGTATTTGATTTATTTCAATTAGTTATTAATTAGATATGAACTATTGCAGTTCAGAATGACAAAAATATAATTATATAAAGCATAAAGCCTATTATTAATCTTACATCATGTTCAGCTAAATTGCTAGATTTGCAAAACTTGTCTAGCAAGTCGGATTTGACGTCTATGATTTGTTGCTTAACTAAAAAATCAAATTGCTCTGTATCCAGACGGAAAGTGGCACATCAATTTGCAGTGTCTTTGTAGATAATATTGCAATAGAAAATGAATCTAGGTTTTATTCTTAATGAAACTAAAACTCTTTCCAGTTTCACTTAATTATGTAACAAAGAATGTATAACAGCTTTAACAATGACTAAATAACACAATATAACTAAATATCCTAGAACTTTAGTTCATGGTACAATTTATTACAAATAAATTGGAATTACGTACGGACGAATGAATTCCTCAAGAAATCACTATAGATTGCACATAACAACTTGTTGGTCCATCAACACACTATTGAGATGGTTTGCAACTAGCGAATCTTAAAAACACTCACAATATTTTCCATTAGGATGGAATTCATGTGTAGTTTGTGTTTTGTTAGGTGATTTAGGTGTAATGTGTTTTTAATGCGATTTAAGTATATTATTGTCTATTTGATTATATTGGGTATGTGGGTAAGGTGAGTAGGTGAGGTATTGATGAGTAGGTGCAAAATAAATTTGGATGATTTTTATCAAATTCAATGTGAATTCTTATCGTACTAGTAGATTCATCAAGGATCCATGTAATAATAAGACTACCACTTAAAAAACCAATTTGAACCCATAGATTAAATTGGTCATGTCCAACTTAAAATAAACTTGTTAGGGTTGGATCAGATCTGTTTGAACATTTGCCACCTCTAAGAAGTCATTTATAATAAGTTGTTAACAGAACGTGTAAAACCTCGTGTAAAACCTCTAAAATAAGAGAGAGGAAAAAAAGGCATTTTCATATTTTCACTTTAGTCATTTAATCTTTCAAAATAATTCTGATCACATAATAAAATTAAGTACCATAGTTATTAAGTTTCTTTAATCTAAATAACATTTACTTCATGATTCAATGATAATTTAAAGATTTTAGGAGGAGTTAACTAGAATTTAATACTTAAACGAAGCTTGATTTTGATTTAACACTAACCAATTATTATAATTCAAAAATAAATTAAGATTTTGAGGAACTCTCTCAAAGAATATAATTTTTAAAATAAAATAAAAATTATAAATAAAAAATAAAATTTATGAGTAGTATTTTCTTTATTTTTTCTATTCAAAATAGTGGAAAATCTGTCTATATAACTATATCATCTTATTCATTTTCTTTTTCACAACCTTCTACCCTGTTCAGCTAAAGCGTTCTGCACAAAACTTTCTCGGGAAAAAATCATTTTTCATACCGTAACTTGGCACCATTTTCATTTTTCATACCTTAACTTGGCACCATTTTCACTTTCATACCTTAACTTGGCACTCATCAATTTACATACCATAAGTTGGACACAATTTTCACATTTGGTACTCCGACACCGAAAAAACACAAACTGACGCCCTGTCACCCCAAATTTGAGGATTTTGACTAATTTTGACCCACGTAGGCACTCCACGTTGGATATTGTCCACGTTGCATCCAGCGTGGAAAATGCATTAAAAAAAATCCCAAAATTAGTCAAAATCCCCAAATTTGGGGTGACGGGGCGCCAGCGTGTATTTTCCGGTGCCAGAGTACCAAATGTGAAAATTGTGTCCAACTTATGGTATGTAAATTGATGACTGCCAAGTTAAGGTATGAAAATGAAAATGGTGCCAAGTTACGGTATGAAAAATGATTTTTTCCCAAACTTTCTCCCTTTGATCAGTTCAGAAAACAATTATTTCAGCCATTAAAAGCTTCTTTTTCATCCTTCAAAACCATCAAAACCGAGTTTACAAAATCTGTAAGTTTTAGCGGAGCTTTTGAAGACTCCAAAAATTCGACAATGATATTTCACCGCAAGTGCGCGGGTCACAAGTAATATAGGGAATTATGATTACAACCCCAAATATCAATCCCACAGAGAGATTTACTTTTTACCTCAATTAAATTTATCTATTTGTATTTTAAAGCAAACTAATAAATAGTAAAGCTTTCACCTTTTACACTCTCCACTCATAAAATAATAAAACAAATGGGAGGATTTTGAATTTTGTAGAATTAACTAAAAATGGCTTGAACTCTAAACTTAACTCAATAATAGAATAAGGTTCATAAATAAACCATTGTTGTGATGATTTATGCTCAATTAATGTGTGGAATATATTGATCAATGAGGTGTTCATATGATTGTAGGATTTTCGCTCTATCTATCGAAACAACACTCTGTGTGCCTGTTCCTCCAAACGCATTTATCTCTATGAATCACCTATGTCTTAATTTCTAGGCACTAAACATCACAAACTGCAGATTCAGTAACTTATGAGATCTAAACTTATGAATTCTTTGGTCGAGTCTATTATAAGCAATCTAATCATCTATGTAGTGATCATGCACACAAAGTATTGAACTCATAACGAAATCAAATCAATTATTTTTCACACAAGAATCAGTACATAATAGTCATAACATAATCAACTATCTAGCTACTTCCATGGCCTCACGATACATGAATAAATGAGCTACTCATAATAAAAGAAAGAACACAAGAACAATATAAAATAAACATTATCTAACAATAAAATAAATAAGAACTAAATCCATGTTCGAAAACAAGTAAAGAACTAAGGATGAAAAGTCTAATAAATATAAACTAATATCGCAATAGAGTAAACATACGCAAACACATCATTTCGATCTCTAGATCTTGTTCTTGGCTCTCCCTTGCTTTGAAAAGTGCTTCAAAACCCTAAACCCTCAACACAAAAAACATCATTTTCCAAGTGATTTTGGCCTTCTATTAATATTCCACAAGGCTTGGAAGTGTTAGGTTTGAATTCTTCTTGAAAAACCTAATTTTACGTCTATGCAATCGCATACTTCCTTTGCATGCGACGGATAAGTAACTAGGGGTACGCCATCATCTAGTTATTTAGTCTGTGCAATCGCATGGTCCTTCGCTTCTTTTCCTATGTGATCTTATGCGATCGAATAGGCTTCGCATACTCCTTATGCGATTCAGCCTTCATATTCCTTCGCATGGCTGCTCGTATGTTTTGCGCATAACTCCATTTTTTGACTCCTTTTTGTCCCTTTTCACCAAATCGACTCCTCGACATAAATATAAAGGAAAATAAGTAAATAGACTCAAATTACCCAGAAAACAAGCTCAGAATTAGTCTTTTTGGCACATAAAAGATAAGCATATTTGAGACTAATCAAACATCCATAAATTACAACCTTCATATTTAACTCTATGATTTTAACCACATACTACTCAAACAGTATAGAAACGTCTAAACAAAACGTCTTTACTACTAAAACAACATAAGGGGTCGATTTGAGATCAAAACTTTTGAATCGCCAAAAAGATATAAACTTGTGTTCCACTTCCCCAAATTCTCAATAATCTAAAACATCACATTTTGAGTTGGGATTGTTCCAAAGAATGGCCATGTGTGTTATTAACCCTCAACTCTAACCCTCATTATTAAAATATCTAACTAATTTACAACCCCCATTGTTTTACATGTCTAATTACTATGATTTTAGTAAATAACATAATTTCTTAGGAAATATTTATTTTGTCATTATTTAGTTTAGTTAAAATGACTATTTTTATGATTATCAAATTTAACAATTACTCGATCTTTATTAATTTATTGAACTTAAAATAGTACTATTAAATAAAATGATAGTTCTCATTATTATTTTATTCATAAATTTTCAACATATTTAGGATACCACAATGATATTTCATATTTTCGCTAAGGTATCCGACAACTACTTATGTGCCATAATTTGGCCAAGGCATATGACAATAGATCATGTTATGCCATATTTTAGTAAAGTCACCTAGCACACTTCATGAGCTAGAGTATGACAACTACTCAACAGCTCCTCAGGTTAGACATTTAATGATATGATTAGCTTACTAAAAAACTTGTGGGTCTACAAGAAAACTGATCAACAACGATGGAATTAACGTCGACAATTTAGGCTTCACTGACGGAATTTTTTTTTTTTGTTGGTGAAAGTCTAAATCTTGTTGGAAATGGGCATCGCTATTGCTTAATTTTTTTGTATTGATATGCCTTCAACAAAACCCATCAGTATGCCTAACAAAACTACTATAGATACCCCTCAAAATTCATTTGAGTTATGTTATTTTTATTATTACTCCAAAATTATTGCAACTGCCATTGCTATTGCCACATCGACCTATCCTTGGTTCGTCAATTCTTAGTCACTAACTAACCTAGGCATCAGAGGGTCTACGTTGGGTCAGCCCATGGCTTAGCTCACGTGTAGTGTTTGCGTACATGTGTGTTTGGACTAAAGTTGGTTCAAGACTCAAATAGGACTTGCATTAGTTTGAATCGGTGTGTTTAGTCAATGTACGAAAATACGTAGCATCATGGTGCCGTCTCTGAGAACACACAAATTGCATTCGAGAAGAACACCATGCTTAGGTAAATGTATAAGTAGTTGAGATAGCCACGCTCACTCCTCTTGCTGATCATTATGAGTAGGGGTGGGCAAATGATTTGGGTACCCATACCCAAACCCGTCCCAATCGGGTATTTCCCATTCGGGACGGGAAATATGGGTATGGGTACCCAAATGTCGGGTACCCGCCTCGAAAGAGTCGGGTTCGGGGTCGGGTTCGGGTATTGCTAACCAAATTTCCGAACCCAATCGGGTACCCACCTATATATATATATATATATATATATATATATATATATATATAGTTATACTATTAGTCTTCGTGCTTAACAATTAAAGAAGAAAAAACTATACTTATATTAGAGTAGTTGGGGTTAAAATAAAGAAAAAAAGACTAACAACTAAGAGTCCAAAAAGGGATATTCACTAAGCTACGAATATCACACACAAAATAGATAAGTCATCTTTTTATTCAAGAAATTTTCACCATAGTACCAAAAAACGTAAGATCGCATTGTGTGGAAGATTAAATATTGAAAAACATCAACTTTTTTCACCACAAAAGCTAAAAACAATGAGATATTTGGGTACCCGCTACCCGTCTTCATGGGTACCCTACTCTAACGGGTACCCGCCTTCGGGTACCCGCATATTTCGGGATCGGGATCCGGAAATGAATTTTCACTACCCAACATGTCGGGTACCCGCTGCGGGTACCCATTCGGAACGGGTACCCGCCAATGCCCACCTCTAATTATGAGAAATTACCACTTGACCAACATGAATGGGGGCAAAGTGCAGCAAAGGTAAAGTACAAAGAGTCTAATGCTTTTATCCCTATTATTAATATTGCTTTCCTCAAAATACAAACACGTGATAAAAAACCGTAAAGACCCTGGAGTCAAGTATTTCATGTGTTTACGTACGCATGAGACTGATAGTTAATGCCTCAAACGTTTTGAGAAATGTTGTAATTAGAGCATTGCAATACCTATGAGTATCAAGTTGTTTTACCTATGTTAGCAGCATGCTATTTTGTTAATAGAGAAATTATAGTTTAATTGCTCATTATTTGTGAGATTAAATTTTCTAGTTCTCCTTTAAATTATCAAAGCGTAACTATCTTGATTAGTGGGGGTTTGTCGTTTGTAAACCTTTTCTTAATTTTCTCATACCTTTATAAGCTCACATAATAAATACTTGACACGAAGATCTTGACTTTAACAATGGGGCTGGGTTCACTCACTTTTTGATGAGTTTTTACTGGTTAAGATGCAACTATATTTATCAAAAGTTGTTTTATTGTTTTTTTTCACATTGGATTAATTAATAGTGCAGTTGTGATGAGGCATTATGAGTATTTGAATGAGACCAGAGAGTCGAATTTGGTGTGTAGGGGTGAAATCTGGAGATCTACGAAGGAACGCCAAAAGCGAAGGCAGTATATTGTTAAGATCTTGACAAACGGGAGATTATATGTTACATAATGGTGATATATAGGAATCTGATGCAATGTGAGGGAAATAAATAGTTGCACTTGAAAATTATACATCATTAAAAATAAATGGCTCCTAGTAGGTGCAAAGACAAGTGGCCATGAGAGAAGCTTCGTAAGTAGAAAATTGCTGATGGTAAAAGACTTTTGGCCATGGTTGAATGAGATTAAAGTGCAATAAACGAGGAAATCAAAAGAATGGTTTCTAGTAGTAGGCTATACCGGTCACAATGTGAATACGTGTAGTAAAACTACTAACTATCTATTTGGTTATTTTGTGGGTTACGAAAAGAGATCAATTGCTTCAAGAAATATTGAATCCAGTAGACTTGTTATTCACTTAGTGATATGAAGTTAACAAAAAGATGAATATTTGACAAATTATTTAGGTGAAAACAAATGAGATGAGCTCAAAATATTCGTATAAAGCATTGATGTTGAAATCCTAGTTCTGTAATGTTTTTTCAAGTCAAAAATGGAAGCTTGAGTTAAAAGTCTAAGAAACATCAAGAGAATGCGACTTGAGCCCTATTATGTAATAAACTTCATATGAGAATATCCTACCTAAGGACTAGAGATCCTAGGAACTAGGTTAAAGACACACAAAAATCATATTAGTAGTTTGGTGATTACACGCACTAAAAAGATCATTTGATCATATCTCCCTCCCTATGGTGTATGTGCATGTTTAGTATGCGATGATGTTGAGATTAATTTTCTTTTATATAGCCCTTATGGGCGGGATGTAATAGTCTTGGGAGCATCCTTGATGCTTATACAAGGGAGAAAGTGAGGCCGCTTTCTATGGGAATGAGGGTTCTTTAGGACACTTGTGAAAAAAGGGATAAGCACATGGCTGAAAACTTGTGTGTTTCATGGTTCTACGTGCCCTTGAGAATCATGGTTCAAAGGCTTTGTCCACTTTAATTATAGTAAGGGAGTTGTGTTACATTAAATGAAGGTTTAAAAGCTATGCCGCTTTCATGATGCACATTATTTTAGCTCTTACTCATACTTTTTATTATCTTAATTAAAATAAGTGGAAGACTGTTGAAGTATTTTAATAAAATAAATTGCTTTACCCTTTAAAAAAAATATTGAGCTTTGGCATGAATTAACAATAATAATAATTAGTTGCGGCTTAATGTTTTTTCATTTTATCTATGTGGACCGTGAGCCTTGAATGGGAATTCAAGGCTTTGGCACAACGCAACCATCAAATGCACCACATTTGTAACATTTAATTTGGAGTTGTTAACATTTTCATAAAACCGTCAATTTTCTTCTAATTACCAAACAACAAACGACTTTATTAACCAAATCAATACAGCACCTTCATGTTCATATGTCACACGACACCTCTAAATTTGGATCTGTCACTAGAGAAAATGTCAGAAGAAATATAAGAAAAGATCTAAGAATATTGTTTTATTCTACTGTAATATGTAAGAGTGAAGTGTCGGTCTAAAGCTTCGTATCTGTCTAAGTGGGTTCTTGTACTGGGAGACAATGCACAAATGATAAACCCTACAACATATATTTATTGTGAGCTGAGAGCCCACATTGTCTTAAAGAGAGTCAGACCAAGTTCGCGTCTCATTTCAATGATTATAGTATATAATTGTCAATAATAAACTAATCATTTGCATCAAGATAATATTCATGTAATTCATAGATGGGGTAATTATTTTTTCATGTTTCTTAATAAAAAGGATTTTTTGAATAGAGGAACAACAAGTCATAAGAAATTGCTAAAAAATATTGTTGTCTTTTCTGGTCACTATACCATTTTAAGATTTTAAGGAGCAAAATCATGCTACTCTCATCTTGGCAACTCCAAAGTGGAGTTCCTTGTGCCTCGTATTATTCATCATTTGGACCCATACATATGTAATAACAAATATAGTTTTGTGCTCCCGTATTATATTCATCATTTAATGAAAGGATGCATTTGAACTAGAACTAGTTAGTGATCAAACGTTAGGCAAGTGATATAAGACATAGGATTTTTTTCTAATAACAGAGCAAAATCTTAAAAAATCTCATATTTACCCTTACCCAATCAAAATCCCATGATAGCATACATGATTGAAGGAATTTTACTGCATAAATAAGGCATAGATATATTTTAGAGATAATATCACTCACACCCCCTGAGGTTTGAATAATATCAGTGACACCCCTTGATGTTTGATTTCTAGGGGTGTCACTTTTAAAAGGACACTTGTACCCTTTAATTTAATATTATAAAATACCCTTCAATAATTAAAAAGAAACAAGTACCCTTTATTGTTCATGTAATAAAGTCAAACATTAGTATAATTAAAAGACACAAGTACTTTTTTTTTGTTCTTTGCATTTTGTTAAATCGTTTGTTTTCTTGTTAAATCAAAAATCTTAGTTCTGCCATTAGTAAAAGAGATAACATTTTGATTTGAATACTAACGCATCCCAGTCAAAATTAATTTGTTTTAATTCATAATTACGAAACTATTTTTGTGGATATAATAATTGTTTATAATAATGTTAACTTTATATTCTTGACGTATTATGTAGAGTCATTTCTGGAGTTTCGGTAATATAATTCATACTAAGAAAATGGCCACCTAATCTCAAAATTTTGAAATCAAGTGACTAGAGTTACAAAGGAATTTCTTGTGTCTTCTTACTATTAAATATATGAATTATTTTAATTTATGCAAGATGATCAAATTGATTTTATTATTTGGACAATAAAGGGTACTTGTGTCTTTTATTTTTGAGAAGTTTCAGGTAATATTAAACTAAAGGGTACAAGTGTCATTTTGTAAGTAACACCCCCTGAAAATCAAACCTCAGGGGGTGTCACTGATATTATTCAAACCTCAGGGGGTGTTACTGATATTACACCAAACCTCAGGGGGTGTGAGTGATATTATCCCTATATTTTACTATCAATGGCCCACTACATTTAATTCCATCAGAGTTCAATGTGAAATATAATTTTTAGGACTCTAGAAAATCACGTCTTCTCCTTTTTTATTCTTTAATTTCTATTACATGCACAAATTCAACTTATTAATTTAACTATTATTATATAAATCAAACTTTAAATAAAAAGTAACGGTGGTAATCTTTTTGAATTTGAAGCTAGAGACTTACACGTGATCTTATTAAAATTATTTCACACCAAAACTTGTAAACAAAGTAGAAATAGTCACACATTTTATGCAAATCATTTGCTTTAAGAAAAAAGCATGAAATTATTAGATTTGTAATACGAATAAAAATGGCTAAGGAGAAAAAATGCATTAGATATATATAGTTATATAAAAGAACAATCAAGTAAAATATTAGAAAAATCAACAACCTAATTTATTCAAGTTTTTGAATAATCATTATATTTTATTTCTATATATGTACATGTGACTCTATATATATTCCTCATTGCAGCTTCACAATATTATACGCACTAGTGACTTTATATAAATTGGTTATAATAGTTGTTGTATATTCTTGATTAATCATAATTATCTTATTTTATTTTATTGTATTTTTTATTGATTGTATAAATTGGTGATTTGATTTCTCACCATATATTTCATTTGCAAAGATTCTGTATTGAGGGAAATGGGTTACTTAGCAATCAATTCCAACAACTAAATAAATCAAACAATCCATCTTATCCTAGAAGAAGGCCCAAAGTAATAGGCCTCGAAATATTTTTGTTAGCATTCCTAAAGTCCTTAGATAAGTCCAGCAGCGTCCAACAAAGTGCAGCTCAGACCTTGAAGTCCAGCAACAACTTAAAATCCTTAGGTGCAGTCCGCGACGCCCAGTAGTAAACCAGCGAAGGCCACATGCATGAAGCCCAACAGCATGAGACGTCTCACGGGTCTCAAGACCAATCTACCGCACGTGAGGGCGCACTGAGTAGCAAACGACGCCCACAAGAGCAAGACACGCGGGCTACCAAGCCTCGCGCGCGCAAGAAGTAGCTGGAAGGCACCTCGGGCGCACAGCTTGCGCACATAGAGCGCACAGCTGCGCACACGGAGCGCACCGGTGCCCACAGCATGCACAACCCGCGTGCCCAATGAGCGCACGGGCTGCACATGAAGGCTGCCTGGGGCAGTTTCGCTATTTTTGTACTTATGAGGGACTTTCTTGTAAATAACGTTTCTAGAAGAGTATAGGACGGTCTAGGACAGTTTAGAACAGCCTAGAGAAGCCTTGAACATGCTAAGGCGGTTGTGGATTAGTGTAGGGTTGTGAGGAACTTTGTAGAAGCCGAATAATGGTCATTCGATCAAAATGATCACCGTCGTCCGTTAAGGAGGTGGACTCGTATATAAAGGGGTGCTTGGCCTCATTGTAATCAACAAGTTTGAGCTTTTGTGCAATACAACAAGCGTAGCCCACATTCTCTTTGTCTTCTTTCACTCTCGCAACATTAGTTTGAGTGAATCGAGAGGCTGACTTGCTAGGCACACGAGGTGCTAGTAAGGCGGCACATTCTAACTTTCATGGGTAAAGTTTTAGCACGTGACAAGTAGCTCCGAATACATGCAGAAGCTCGAGACCTAATGCAGGATGCCCAGCAGCAGCGGCAGTCACAAATTCGTGGCCCAAATTCATCCTGAAAGCCCTTCGAGAAAACTTCTCCTCTATCCCAGCGAGTATCCTTGTATGGTCCGAATATGCAAAACCCTGAATCACCATCCCTCTGAGGTCCAAGATTGAGGCCCAATATCCTAAGCCCGTTTGAAGCATTTCGAATCAGCGAGTTGCAACTGTCCAATCCAGCGATTAATTTGGCCTAAAAAGCCAATTAGAGACGGAAAGAGCGCTCTGTTTCTAGTTTTAGTGATGGACAACCCGTTTTCAAAAGCCTAAAAGTATTAGAAACGGCCACTCTGTCACTGTTGTGAGAATATCTGACGAAAGAAAACTTTGACATCCATGCCCAGTTTCCCTACGGAAGCCATTTTCTGATTCTTAAAAACAAAACAGGAATGAAATGATCACTTGGATCTTTTTCTCTTCTCTAAACTAAATTGAATCTCTCGTTTTGTTTTCTTTAAAGTGTTTGAGAATGAAATGTGCGTTTGTTACTTTGTTGTGTAATTTTATGAATTACTTGGATGATGAGTACTCATATAGGAGCGGTGAGTTGTGTTTTATTACCGTTGTATAACCGTGTAATTCTTACAGACTGTAATTAGTAAATCTTTGTGCCATATATAATCTGAGAATGCTTTTGGTAAATCTCTGTAATTTATTTAGGATTGATAAGTTGGTTTATTACCGTTGTACGTATAACCGTGTAATCCAGAATCTAACTAGACTTTGTGATGAGCAATCAATCTCCAATGATTATCGATTATTTTTCCAAAACTATACAATTATATCATTTTAATGCATCCTTTTCTAATCAACGTGACAATACTATTGTGATAAAGAAACGAGTGAAAACTTAGGCTACCGCGTACATGGCCATCCAGAATTGATTATAATCAGGTGCCTATTTCTATTTTTTTTTTTTTTTTTGAAATATGTGTTTATATCTATTTACAAATTACCTCTTCGAATATAAATATCTGGAAACCCAGTTCAATATACTTAAGAAGCGAAATTGTTAAATACTGTACTAACACAATCTAGTAGAGAAACATGGACAGGGACAGCGGCAATGATTAATATAACATTGCAGGGCCAAAATTATGTTGGTATTTAGTTATTTGTTATTTATAAATTAGGATAAATAACTTTTAAGAAAACTATTTTATTTTGTAATAAAAAAATAAGGGATAAAAGCATTAAACCCCTTATACTTTACCCCATGTTGCACTTTGGCCCCTATCCTTTTATTTTTCGTAACTTGCCCCCTGTACTATGGGTAAATATGCATTTTGCCCCCTAAGTTGTTTTTTCACTATTGGATTTGAACACGTGTTAGCATTTTTTGCAGTTGGATATGGACCCAGGGGGTAAAGTTCTTATTTATCCATAGTACAGGGGGCAAGTTGCCAAAAACAAAAGGATAGGGGACAAAGTGCAATCGAGGGCATAGTATAGGGGGTTTAACGCTTTTATCCCAAAAAATAATCCTATCTAACAGACCTACTTAATATGTCACAAGAAGATAGAAGTACTTAATATGCCATATAAAATTTAATAGCAACTCCAGTGTACATGCACAATTCAGTTTCATATATATATATTCTTCAAAATATTGACATAAAATCAGATAGACAAATACAAAAATATGTCACAAGAAGATAGAGATACTTACATACGTGCCAAGAAATTATTTATGATTTACTTACTTAAGTATTTTAACTATATTGAACATCATGAGTGTGTATCTCTAAATTGATCTATGAAAAATAATATCTTTTCATAAAAATTAAAAATTAAAATTTTCTCTTTGCTTTATTGTACAACTTCGTCGCAACTAACTTTCATAGTAAAGAAATTACGCGGTTAAGTTATTTGAGATTTGTGACAAGTGAGATTCTCAGTTATAAGAAAGTACGAATCTTGAATGTTATTATAAAGATCGATTATTTATTATTCTTTTAAATTCTCATATAGAAAATATAAGTTTTTTTTAAAGTTTAGTAATTAAATAAATTAACAAATATAAATGATGAATTTGGGTAAAATTACCAATGAAAATATAAATTACACAAAGAAAGTTACGAAGAATATAAGGAGAAGTGGTGTGCCTAAGAAGTGAGGCTGGGAGGGGCGATAGCCCTTCCTCCAAAGAGAATATCGTAGATCCTGAAATTCCATCGATAAAACCCTAAACCAACAGCTGGCTTACGTAGGGGGAAGAGATCACGGACCTGTTGTATAGTTTAACGGAGCTTATGGGAGTGTGTTGTTATAGGGAGCTAAATAAAGCACCGGACTTTTGGGCGAAGCTTGGTGTACTCATGCCCAACTATATCTGACGGTTAAGTCTTTTTGAAGGAACCTAGCTTAATTATGATCACTTTTTGATATTACTGGGACTCATTGTCGTGAATGGCTTTGATCGTTGATGCTAGATGACATTTCAACGATTGTATTCTGCAACACCCACTTCCCATTCTCATGTGCCAAAACTACAAAATTGAAAAAATGCTCCGAAGAAGAATACTACAATATTCATCTAGTTTTTATCAAACAAAATGCCATTCAAACTTTATAATATGACTTGATCAATTAAACAATGCATACATTTAATTTTTATGATATATTTAGAATATGTGTTATTTGATTAATCATTAAGTTGATTTTCTAACTCAAACTTTGTGTTTTTCTTTATGGAAGACATCGAGATTAACAACAATTGTATGTCAACTCCAAGTAGGATAATGTTGTTCTCATCTAGTGTAGGTATGTCATTTGACGATCATGAACATGAAGTTAAAGGCGAAGACTTGGAGTTGGCTGAAAATTTGTAAAGGCGAGTTCTTTTATTCATGTTCTGAATGGTTTGATTTCCCCATAGACTGCCTTAAGAGTTGATTGTAATCTCCGGGGTTGTGTACGTCTTGTACCCCCCTCTTTTTAATAAAATCTTTTGCTTTTTGTTAAACTACTCAATCCGATCAACCAAACACAACAAAAACGCGTTTATTCCCCAAAGAAACGCTCTTTCATTTATCACGTTTTTAACTTAATATTTCCTCTTTTAGTAATGTTACCGTTGGAGCTTGTATTTTAGTTTTACTATAAATAGCTTTTCGGTTAAATTAGTTTTTCACTTTACTTTTTCATCACTTTGTAAACTATGACCAGAGATCGATTCTCTCTGTTTTCAATCGTCAATATCAATCTCAATTTGATTTCATTATCTTGATACTTTTGCTGATAAAAAAAAAAAAAGCTGAGGTAAATATGCTTCCGGATCCTATTGTTGCTGATATCCTTTCGAGGGTTTCTGCGAAAATGGTTGTTAGATGCATGGCGGTGAATAAAACATGGCTATCCTTAATTGACAATAGTTTTTTTGCAAAACAACACTTTTCTAGCTCCCCTGTTTGCCCTCTGCTCGTTTGTAATCCATCTCGTAAACCTTATAGCATCATCATGCAACTGGTAGAAGGACAAACTGTTCCTGATCTTGTAACAGAATGTAAATTGAACTCAAGAATGGAGTTCTTTAATGTTATGAGACAAGAAAGAGGTTTTGATCATTATATGTTTCTACAGTTAAACGATAACCCGACCTCGTGTGAAGGTGTGGAAGCTGTGCACCACACCGAGGTAGTGGCAGAGATCATGTGCTCATTCGCAACCCCGTTACGGGTGAATCTGTAGCACTTAATTTGGTAGGTAAACCAACGGCTGCCCTAGGATATGATCACTCGATTTTTATTGGCCTAGGGTTTAGTCATGTGGATAGTTTAAGCTTCTACGTTTTAGAGAGTTTCGATAACGCCTTGTTACTGATGTCCTGGTTTCCGGAGCTTTGGGACGTAGGAACTAGGGAATGGCGACCAGCTGACGTGCCTTCTGTACCTAAAATAAGCTTTACCAGGCAAGTTTCTGAAGTTGTTTATGTGAATGGAGCAATATACTGGAGGTACGTGGCTGATCCATTCATTTGCTATTTCGATTTTGATACCGTCGTTTTACAAGTTGTCACACTGCCTGATAAGAATGGAGTCGCACCCAAAGCCGCTAGCTTTGTCACGATGAACATGAGCATGGGGGTTTGAATGATACTCTTTGTGTGTCGTTGGTTTGTCCTGACTATGGCTGTGTCGAGTTGTGGATCTTACCAAAAGAGGGTGGATGCGTAGGAAATTGGAGGAAGATTTTTGCGATTGAATCTACCGCCACTTGTATTGACCACAGTGGTTTGCTACTGAGAAGGGGCCTTTACAAACCAATTAAGTACTTGAACTGCGGAAATGTTTTACTTCATGATTGGCAACATACATTCTTCTTATATGATCCAATTTCCAAAAATGAGAACCTTTTTCGTGTCCTGGAGCATTCGTATCTAGAGGATCTCAGCACTGATTTGAATTTACGAGTAGTTCCTCATGTACCAAGCCTCATTTCATTAAAGAAAGCCTTGAACGTTGAAGATGAAAGTACGACGATGCTAAAGGACTATTTAAGGTAAATACTTGCGTACTTTCAATTTTGTATTTTTCCATGCTTATTGAATTCTTTGAAAATGTTTATGTGGTTATGTGAATCAAAAAAGGGGTTTGTTTCGTGATTTCAATTCCCTACAGGGAATTTTATCGAGTATAAATTTCTTTAGTGCCGTAGTATGTAGCTAAAACTGAATATGGTTATTCTCCCATCATGAATCATAATCTAACTAGAGGTTTGTTTCGCTCAACGTGCAGAATTCTGAACTAGAGGTTGACGAGGAAGAGGACAGACTGGCGAATCATTCTCAAACGCTTACATTGAGAACGGGGTATAAGAGAATAGATTAGTTGGTGTTTACTGAAGTTGTCATAGCCATTGTATTTGTGTTTTAGAAACCATTGTATTGCTGTTGTTCTTGTGACTATTTTAGTTTCATGCTGATGTTGTTGTAAACTTTCTCATTATAAGGCTGAATAAATGTTTATCTTTTATCTATAATTAAAATTTTACTCAATTCAATGAAAATCTCGAGGTGTATGTTCCTGTATGTGAGAGATTGGGATGAACTACATTTGTGTGCGTATTATTAAAATGTTACTTTATGTTGCATCTGCTTGACCTTACTGCAATTGAAATCATACTGCGATTTTTTACACAATGTATCTCTACCAACATTAAAACTTAGGTGATCTTATTAAGTTTTTCAATAAAGCCATCACTGAATATGGTATAAAATAAGTGCAATAAAATATTAGGTTCACGTGTTAAATATACTTGACCTTAGTGTACTTGAAATATATCTCTACCAAAGATCAAGCCTTATGTGTGTCTGATCTTGATCCTAAGTATGGAAATTCAAAATTGAGTTCTCTAATAAGAATATTAATTATCATTCAATACTTACTGGTTATGTCAAAAGTATTTTAACTAAAGAAAATATAGGAACAAAAGGTATATTTATTTTTCGGGCTTAAGCCCAAGAGTTTGGTGCGCAAAAGGCGTAGCTTTTGCCTTTAGGCGTAAGCCCCGTGAAGGTTAAGCCTCAACAGATTGCCTCGGGGCGTTTTGAGGTCAAAAAGGCCCTTGGGCGAGTCCCGGGCGAGCCCTGGGACGAGTTTAACAACACTGGTCTAAAGTTGTCTATGTAAATGAAGCGATGCTTGGGAGTGTTGCATACACTCTATGTATCATCAGTTTTGTTCCAACGAAGGACGTGTTGAGTTGTGGATATTACCAAATATAGGAAAGTGGAGGAAGATTGTGCTATTGTAACTATTGCCACAGTGGCTTGTTATTGACAAGGGGCCATTACAAGCCAATTAAGTGCTTGACCGCGAAAAAGTTTACTGCATTTGTGTATTTTCTTGCAATTCCATGGGAATCTCGAAGCACACAAGCAATTGAAGGTCAAAGGGGACTAGCCTAAATAATAGAAACCCTAACTATTTCCTTTTGCACAAATTAAACCACTTAACTCTCTCAAAACAAAGTCAGTTCCCAGATTTTGGTGTGGTGGTGGAGCAGGACGCGAAGGGAGAGGAGGTCAAGAAGACAATATCAAATTTCTCTTTTTCTTATTTCATTAAATATTTAATCTAAGAAAAACTATGAAAACTTTTTTTTCAGAATTTCAGATTAAAAAAATTAAGTCGCAGTTTTAGTTGATAAATAAATCAAAATATGAACCGTTCATTTAAAAAATGAGTTTCTTTTTTCTAATTTGAATTGAATCATATAATAAAGATATTTCAATTTTAAAAAACATCCTGAGTAAAATTTTTAATTAATAGGAGCCTTTCAGAAGGACAAAGATGACATTTTACATCAAGTCAAAGCAAAAAAAGGGTTTGGGGGGACTGTGCTAATTTTCAAATAACACAGGGGGGGATTTTGCCAATTAAATTTACATGGGTAGTTTTTTGCCAATTAGAGATTACACAATGGTAGTTTTGCATTTAACTCGATAAAAACACAAGAGAATACAATGTATGATTATCCCAGAAGCTATTAAACTACAGATAAAAGACACAATGTAACAACACACTTTATTCTCTCTTTTACCTTTATTTTAGAATATTAATTCTTGCCTATTATAGATTTCACTGATTTTAATAGTTACAACATTATGTAAAAGTGAGTCCTATTTTATCCCTGACTAATAGTTGTTGGTGAGTCTTTGAAATTGTTTGGCTTTCAAATATAAATATTATAATAGAAGTCTATAAGGCTTATGATACGTAGGCCCATATATATTAGTCTTAATAAACTTAGACTTAATTATAAGTTCTTATAAAATAATAGAGAAAATAGGAGACTTTTTCTGAAGACAACAGAAACCCTTTTCATTCTTCTCCGTCGCCGCTTTTCGAAGGTAAGCAGACCTTTCCTTTCTTTGATAGGCTGTCATGTGTTGGAAATTAAATATAGCTTTATATTGTTAAAGGATGCTAGATAAAGTATTTCGCTGGAGCCTGGATGAGAAAATATGAAAGTTACTTCATTAGTATAATATTATGCCTTGTGAAGTTTATGCTTTGAGATCAATAAAATAAGTTAGATTGTTAAGGAATAACAATGAATCTGTGCAGTAATTATGTGAATTAGGACAACCATTATTATACTATCTTTATGCATGATTTAGTAGTGAGTTGTGTGCAACAGAAAAGCAAACGTATGGGCGCTGGAATAGATTAATTAGGAGGTGGATCTTGTGGCTTGGCAGGGTGCATGAATCTGGATAATATTGAGGCAATGACCAAATTATAGGAGCAACTCTGTTCTTCAATTTAGTATAAGAAGTACTGTCAACCTTACCTAATGAATTTGTAATTCTTTTAGATTAAACTAAGAGTTATCGTGTGCTGTGGATTTCTTGAAGGGCATTATTATTTAAGAGTTTTGAGGTAAGTAGTTCTTTATACTTTTCTATTTATTCTATAGCGTAAATTATTGTATTTATTCTATTTGAAGATTTCTTGCTTTTGTATACTTTGAAAGAAGCGAGGAAACGGAGTTTTAATTGGGAAAAGGAATCAAGGATTTTTGAACACACTTGGATCAAGATTGTAAAATATTATCTTGTGATATTATATGTAAAAGTAGTGGATTCTTCTGTATAGTTTTGTTCTGGATCTCATTATTGGGAATTATGATATTGTCTGTATAAGTTTTGTTCTGGACCAATAACGGGTATACAATTGGACATTCTGGGCCGTCAACGGGCATACAGTTGAATCCTGGGCCGTCAACGGGCAGACAGTTGAAACTCTGGGCTGCCAACGGGCTACTGTTGGAAAACTTTTGGGCCGTCAACGGGCAAACGGTTGAACTCTGGGCCGCCAATGGGCCACTGTTGGAAAACTCTGGGCCGTCAACGGGCATACAGTTGAAACCTTTTGGGCCGCCAACGGGCTACTGTTGGAAAATCTCTGGGCCTGCCAGCGGGCTAACGTTGGATTAAATGAACATAAAATGTCAATAACCTCATTAATCTTGAAAGTGTTTTAAAAATATAATAATTAAATGTATTTCTTGTTTATATCCTTGTTAAGGAGTATGTTAATTTCGGTGTCCTCTGTTTCTAATAAGCTCTTAAATTCATGTTTAAATCTATATTTAGTTAAGTATTGAGAACTACTTATTGAGTTTCCAACTCACCATTTCCAATGTGTTTTCTTTCAGAAACTTAGTTCTAGCTTGGGAGCCAATGAATAAAGTGCATAGGAGCCCCTGGAATTCAAGTCAGGAGTTTTTTAGGAGATAGTCCTAATTCATTTTTAAGTCTGGGAATTGATTCTTTGTTTTGTTGGCATTGAATTTTGGAGTACTAGAAGTTGTTTATTTTTATTTAAGATTTTTGTTACCTTACACTGAAAGGGTGCTTAAAATTTATATTTTTGGAGATGATTAAAATGGAGATCTACATTTTCTGTTAACTTGACACTAGTTCGCTAAATTCCATCGTTGTATATTATGATATATTGTTCTTTTACCTCGATAGTGAAGGCTTCATGTCACATTCCTAATCCTCTAAATGACATGGCCGGTCACGGCCCATCTTTTGAAGTTGGGGCGTGACAACGTGGTATCAGAGCCAGGTTTGATCGTTTGGACTTTTAAGTATTTGATGTCTTATTGTATATGATATTTTCAATATTTGGTGGTTGAATTAATAAATATATTCTATTTCTTCCTGCAATAGTTTAATTGATATGGCTCGTGGAGAGAGTGGGATGCGAGGCCGGGGTCGTAGAGGTAGTGTTCAACAAATCGTCAATGTTACTGGGAACGAACAAAATGACCAAGCTGATGAGGGACAACAGTCTAATCCTCAAACTATACCGAGCACTGCTGTACCAGCTACCCAAGCAGATATTGCTGGCATTTGCCAAGTTGTGGCTAACTTGTTACAACAACAGCAACAATTTCAACGTCAACAATTACCCCAGACAATATCTTATTTTGAACGCTTCCGAAGGCTCAACTTTCCATCTTTTCCAGGGGGTGCTGAACCACTCGAGGCTGAGAAGTGGCTCAAAGATATTGAAGAAACATTTATCGCACTGGAATACCCATTGGAAGTTAGACTAAATGTAACCTTGCCGTTACTTGTGGGTAATGCTAAGTACTGGTGGGAATCCATGAAGACCGCTCATGACTACCCAACAAATCCCTTATCATGGGAAGAGTTTAAAAAGTCTTTTCTTGAGCAATACTTCCCTCGCTTGGTCAAACTAGCAAAGGAAAATGAATTTCTTAGCTTGAAGCAAGGGGGCATGACAGTACTAGAGTATGCAAACAAGTTTAATGCGCTTGGGCGCTTTTGCCCGATCTACTTGGGATCAGAGGAAAGCAAAGTGAATAGGTTTTGCCAGGGGCTAAGGAAAGAGATTCAGATACGGGTATCTTCCCATATGGATAGTAAATACAAGGATCTGCTAGAGAGATCTATTAGAGTTGAGACTGACATGAAGAGTTTCGAACAATTCATGGGAGATCGCAAGAGGCAAAGACCTGTTTTTCTTCAAAATGCTCAAAATCCTGCAAGCAATGCAAATAAAAAGATGGTAGTGGCAACCTCGACTTCACAAAGGCCTGAGTGTACTCGTTTTTGTAGAAATCATAATGGGGAGTGTCGCTGGAAAACGGGGTCGTGTTTCAAGTGTGGTCATCCTGACCATCACATCAAGGATTGCCCTTTAGTAGGAGATACAACTGGCAAGCAACCTGATCAAAGTAAGAACTTTGGGAATGCACGCCTTTTTGCCTCAGCAGAAGGAGTCACTGATGCAACTAACGATGTGGTTACAGGTATTATCTCTTTAGAGTCGGTAGATGCTTATGCATTATTTGATTCTGGTGCCTCTCATTTATTTATTTCGAAGAACTTTGCTGCATCTTTAAGTTATGTACCTGAAAAGCTAAATAATCCTTTATATGTTTCCACACCTATGAAAAAATTGATGAGGGCCGATTGGGTGTTAAGAGGTTGCAATGTTGGAGTTCAAGGTAAACAATTAAAAGCAGATTTAATCCAGTTAGACATGAATGAGTTTGATGTTATTCTGGGAATGAACTGGTTATCTTCACATTATGCTCACATAGATTGTCATGGGAAGAAAATTGTGTTTAAAATACCATCACAAGAAGAATTCTTCTACCAAGGCTCTTCACTTGTTATACCCACTCGTACTAAGTCAACCATTCCTATAATTTCTTCCCTGAAAGCTTTTAAAGATTTGAAGAAAGGTTGCATTGGTTTTATTGCTTACATTAGCAGTACGAAGAAGGAACAAAGGCAAAAAGATGATATTCTCATTGTGAAGGAATTTCCCGATGTCTTTCCTGATGAATTACCAGGGTTGCCCCCAGACAGGGCCACTGAATTTGGAATAGACTTAGTGCCGAGGACATCACCTTTATCAAAATCTCCCTATCGAATGGCCCCATGCGAGATGCGTGAATTAAAGGTCCAACTCTAGGAATTATTAGACAAGGGGTTCATTCGCCCTAGTGTATGTCCATGGGGAGCACCAGTGTTATTCGTGAAAAAGAAAGATGGGAGCTTACGACTATGTATTGACTATCGCGAATTAAGCAAGGTTATTGTGAAGAATAAGTATCCATTGCCTCGAATTGATGACTTGTTTGATCAGTTACAAGGAGCGCGTGTATTTTCAAAGATTGATTTGAGATCTGGCTACCACCAATTGAAAGTAAGACCGGAAGATGTGCAAAAAATGGCATTTCGAACAAGGTATGGCCATTATGAATTTCTAGTAATGCCATTTGGGCTAACGAATGCACCTGCTGCTTTTATGGGATTGATGAATAGAATTTTTCAGAATTATATAGATCAATTTGTTGTAGTCTTCATTGATGACATTTTGATCTATTCCAAAAGCGAGGAGGATCATGAAGAACACTTGAGATTAGTGTTGCAAAAGTTAAGAGAAGAGCAACTTTATGCCAAACTAAGCAAGTGTGAATTCTAGCTCGATAAAGTAGCTTTCCTCGGGCACGTAGTGTCAGAAGGAGGTATTTTGGTAGATCCTGCAAAGATTGAAACAATGGTAGATTGGCCTCGTCCAACCAGTGTTACTGAGATTCGAAGCTTTCTAGGTTTGGCTGGATATTTACAGAAAATTTGTTCCAGGCTTTTCTCAAATAGCAAGCCCTTTAACGCGTCTGACTCAAAAAGGGGTTAAATTTGATTGGACTGCAGAATGTGAGAATAACTTTCAAGAATTAAAGCAAAAGTTAGTCACGGCACCAGTGTTGACGTTGCCATATGGAGTTGAAGGGTTTGTCATTTTTAGTGATGCCTCAAAGAATGGTCTGGGATGCGTATTAATGCAAAATGACAAGGTGATCGCGTATGCCTCACCACAATTGAAACCCTATGAGCGGAACTACCCAACCCATGATCTAGAATTAGCGGCAGTTATCTTTGCCTTAAAGATTTGGCGACATTACTTATATGGCGAGAAGTGTGATATCTTTACTGATCACAAAAGCCTAAAGTACTTGTTTACACAAAAGGAACTGAACATGAGATAGAGAAGATGGCTAGAATTGTTGAAGGACTTTGACATCACAATCAACTATCATCCGGGAAAAGCAAATGTAGTGGTTGACGCACGAAGTCGGAGACCTCTTCAAGTGGCAGCCTTATTACTTACAAGACAACGCAAGATCTTAGAAGATTTGGAGAGATTAGAAGTAGAGATCGTATCAGGTGATTCCTACGGGGTTATGGCAAATATAAGTGCTCAACCGACATTGATTGACCGTATTATGCTAGCACAAACATCAGACCCTGATTTTCAAAAGGTCATCGAAAGAATGAAAAAGGGGTCGGACATGAGATTTCAACTACATGAGGACGGTTCACTGAGGTTTGGGACCAGAATATGGGTGCCAGCAAATGAGAAATTGAAAGAAGATATTATGGGAGAAGCTCACAACTCTCAATTCTCTATACACCCTGGCACTACTAAAATGTATAGAGATTTAAAGAGCCATTTTTGGTGGAGGTCAATGAAGCGAGATATTGTCAACTTCGTAGCGAAGTGCATGACTTGCCAACAAGTTAAAGCAGAACATCAGAGGATTGCTAGTAAATTACAAAATTTGGACATACCCCTGTGGAAGTGGGAGCACATTACAATGGACTTTGTATGTGGGTTGCCAATAACACCAAGAAAGAAGTATGACTCCATTTGGGTAATTGTGGATAGGCTTACTAAATCTGCCCACTTTTTACCCATTAAAAGAAAGACCCCACTAACAGAATTGGCGGAGATATACTTGGATAATATTGTTTGCCTTCATGGAGTGCCAGTGAGCATAGTATCAGATCGAGACACAAAGTTTGTATCTCACTTTTGGGCAAGCTTGCAAGGAGTTCTCCAAACTGAATTAAAATTCAGTACCGCTTTCCATCCTCAAACAGACGGTCAATCAGAAAGAACAATTCAAATCCTAGAAGATATGTTGAGAGCATATGTGATGGATTTCAAGGGCAGTTGGGACAAGTACTTGAAGTTGGCAGAGTTCTCCTACAATAACAGTTATCAATCTAGTATTGGTATGGCGCCTTATGAAGCTCTCTATGGGAGGAAATGTCGATCGCCAGTGCATTGGGATGATATTGGAGAAAAGAAATTATTAGGGCCTGACTTGGTACAAAATGCTTTGGAAAAGATTTCCTTGATCACAAAGCGACTTAAGGTGGCGCAAGATCGACAAAAAATTTGGGCGGATATGAAAAGAAGACATCTAGAGTTTCAAGTTGGTGACCTCGTTCATTTGAAGATCTCACCCACGAAAGGGGTCATGAGGTTTGGAAAAAGGGGAAAGTTAAGCCCTCGTTATGTGGGACCATTTGAAATACTAGATAGAGTTGGAGAAGTGGCCTACATATTAGCTCTACCGCTGGCACTTTCAAGGGTACATAATGTGTTCCATGTATCATTGTTAAGAAGATATGTACCAGATCCTACTCACGTTATTGAGTATGAGCCCTTGGAAGTCGAAGAAGATTTGACTTACGAAGAGGTTCCAATTCGAATAATTGATAGGGAGGAGAAGGTGTTAAGGCGTCGAATCATACCCTTCGTTAAGGTGCAATGGTCGAACCACTCTCCTCAAGAGGCCACATGGGAGCATGAGGAAGAGATGAGGAATAAATATCAGCATTTATTCAATAATAACGGTACGCACTTTATATGCAAGTTTCGAGGACGAAACTTTTTTTTTAAGGGGGAAAGAATGTAACAACACACTTTATTCTCTCTTTTACCTTTATTTTAGAATATTAATTCTTGCCTATTATAGATGTCACTGATTTTAATAGTTACAACATTATGTAAAAGTGAGTCCTATTTTATCCCTGACAAATAGTTGTTGATGAGTCTTTGAAATTGTTTGGCTTTCAAATATAAATATTATAATAGAAGCCTATGAGGCTTATGATACGTAGGCCCATATATATTAGTCTTAGTAAACTTAGACTTAATTATAAGTTCTTATAAAATAATAGAGAAAATAGGAGACTTTTTCTGAAGACAACAGAAACCCTTTTCATTCTTCTTCGTCGCCGCTTTTTGAAGGTAAGCAGACCTCTCCTTTCTTTGATAGGCTGTCATGTGTTGGAAATTAAATATAGCTTTATATTGTTAAAGGATGCTAGATAAAGTATTTCGCTGGAGCCTGGATGAGAAAATATGAAAGTTACTTCATTATTATAATATTATGCCTTGTGAAGTTTATGCTTTGAGATCAATAAAATAAGTTAGATTGTTAAGGAATAACAATGAATCTGTGCAGTAATTATGTGAATTAGGACAGCCATTATTATACTATCTTTATGCATGATTTAGTAGTGAGTTGTGTGCAATAGAAAAGCAAACGTATGGGCGCTGGAATAGATTAATTAGGAGGTGGATCTTGTGGCTTGGCAGGGTGCATGAATCTGGATAATATTGAGGCAATGACCAAATTATAGGAGCAACTCTGATCTTCAATTTAGTATAAGAAGTACTGTCAACCTTACCTAATGAATTTGTAATTCTTTTAGATTGAACTAAGAGTTATCGTGTGCTGTGGATTTCTTGAAGGGCATTATTATTTAAGAGTTTTGAGGTAAGTAGTTCTTTATACTTTTCTATTTATTCTATAGCGTAAATTATTATATTTATTCTATTTGAAGATTGTCTTGCTTTTGTATACTTTGAAAGAAGCGAGGAAACGGAGTTTTAATTGGGAAAAGGAATCAAGGATTTTTGAACACACTTGGATCAAGATTGTAAAATATTATCTTGTGATATTATATGTAAAAGTAGTGGTTTCTTCTGTATAGTTTTGTTCTGGATCTCATTATTTGGAATTATTGATATTGTCTGTATAAGTTTTGTTCTGGACCAATAACGGGTATACAATTGGACATTCTGGGCCGTCAACGGGCATACAGTTGAATCTTGGGCCGTCAACGGGCAGACAGTTGAAACTCTGGGCTGCTAACGGGCTACTGTTGGAAAACTTTTGGGCCGTCAACGGGAAAACGGTTGAACTCTGGGCCGCCAACGGGCTACTGTTGGAAAACTCTGGGTCGTCAACGGGCATACAGTTGAAACCTTTTGGGCCGCCAACGGGCTACTGTTGGAAAATCTCTGGGCCTGCCAGCGGGCTAACGTTGGATTAAATGAACATAAAATGTCAATAACCTCATTAATCTTGAAAGTGTTTTAAAAATATAATAATTAAATGTATTTCTTGTTTATATCCTTGTTAAGGAGTATGTTAATTTTGGTGTCCTCTGTTTCTAATAAGCTCTTAAATTCATGTTTAAATCTATAGTTAGTTAAGTATTGAGAACTACTTATTGAGTTTCCAACTCACCATTTCCAATGTGTTTTCTTTCAGAAACTTAGTTCTAGCTTGGGAGCCAATGAATAAAGTGCATAGGAGCACCTGGAATTCAAGTCAGGAGTTTGTTAGGAGATAGTCCTAATTCATTTTTATGTATGGGAATTGATTCTTTGTTTTGTTGGCATTGAATTTTGGAGTACTAGAAGTTGTTTATTTTTATTTAAGATTTTTGTTACCTTACACTGAAAGGGTGCTTAAAATTTATATTTTTGGAGATGATTAAAATGGAGATCTACATTTTCTGTTAACTTGACACTAGTTCGCTAAATTCCATCGTTGTATATTATGATATATTGTTCTTTTACCTCGATAGTGAAGGCTTCATGTCACATTCCTAATCGTCTAAATGACATGGCCGGTCACGGCCCATCTTTTGAAGTTGGGGCGTGACACACAACATCACGTACATTCCAATTAAAAAAAAAAACCCTTCAATTCATTTATTCAAGAACCATTAATGATTTCCACTGTACAAAGAACAATTATACAAACCAATTAATACATCAAGAGCCATGATGAATACTACTACTAACATGCTCGTCGGCTTCTCACTTGAGTTCTTCTTCGCGAAGATATCTTTTGCAGAATTCGACTTCTTGGAGTTGATTTCATCGACGAATTCTTCTTTTGCGGCACTAATCTTCTTGTTATTGTAGTTGAGGGAGCATCTTTTACGTTCAAAACCCTAATTCTCTTCTTTGATTTCTCCTCTTCCAACTTATTGTATCCCTCTCGTAATTTTCTCTTACTCTCTTCAAACTTCACTTCCATATTATTAGCTTTTTCTGCAGAAACCGTAATCTTTTTCGGTGCTATAAACCTGTCGACATGTTTGCTCTTCTTTCTTGCGGGAATCTTGATCACATGCCGCTGTTGTTTTTCATCAACAGCCTCTTTCTGCGTCGTAGTTTCAGATTTGTTGATCTCGTCGGGATCTGTATCTTGAGTGTCGTCGTGTAGTCCGAATATGAGGGTTTTCATGATTCTTGAACGGCGTCTTAGAAGTTCTTGAGGGTGCGTAGAGGCAACCACAGTGATCGCCACCTCCATCAGCGGCACGATCTCGATGGAATCGAGCGAGAATATCCGACAAAAGAAAACTTCGACATCCATGCCCAGTTTCCCGACGAAGCCATTTTCTGATTCTGTAAAACAAAACAGGAATGATGATGATCACTTGGATCTTTTTCTCTTCTCTAAACTAAAATCTCTCGTTTTGTTTTGTTTTAAGTATCTGAGAAAGAAATGTGCGTTTGTTAATTTGTTGTGTAATTTTATGAATTACTTGGATGATGAGTACTCATATATATAGTTGGTAATTATACTTGTTTATGTAGGAGCTGTGAGTTGTTTTTTATTACCGTTCTATAAGCGTGTAATTCTTACAGAATATTGTAAGTAAATCTTTCTGCGATATAATGTGAGAATACTTTTAACAGAATCTAACTAAATGTTTGTCACCATAAGGAAAAAACAAATGATAAGTACTCTGTTTATTTCTGATTGATTAGTTGGTTTATTACCGTTGTATATATAACCGTGTAATCCAGAATCTAATTACTAGATTCTGTGATATGCAATCAATCTCCAGTGATTATCGTTTATCAAGAACTATTTATCATTTTAACGCATCCTTTTGTGATTAACGTGACAGTACTTTATTATTAAAAAACGAGTGAAAACTTAGCACACCCGCGTACAGGCCATTTAGAATTCATTACAATCAGGTGTATGTTTCTATTTACAAATTACTTCCTGAAATATAAATATCTAGAAAATTAACCCAGTTCAGTAAACCTAAGAAGCAAAGAATTTAATAAACTTATATGAAAATTATTTTAATCTGTTATAAAAAATATAACCGTATGTGATAGACAAACTTAAACAAAGAATAATAATTAATGTCATATAAAAACAACAGAGCAACTACTGCACTCAGTGTTTTTAAAACCGGACCCGGCATTGAACTGGTGAGGCCACCGGTTCACTTGTTTTATCTGTCGAACTGGCGGTTGAACCGGTTCGATTGGTATTCGGACAAGGGACATTGTCACGGTCCAACCGGTTCGACCAGCCAATCCGATCCGGTTTGAAAACGCTGTCTGTACCGTACAAGATTCAGTCATGTTCTTAAAAATATAAGATAAAATTACTTTAGACAATACAAAAAAATATGTCACAAGAAGATAGATATTATTACATACGGGCCAAGAAGTTATTGATGATTTACTTACTTAAAGTATTTTAACTATATTGGACATCGATATGAGTGTGTGTTTCTGATTTGATCTATAAAAAAAATTATCACTTTATATTATCATTGATAAAAGAACAAAAATATTGTCTTTTTGCTTTACTGTACAACTAGCTCGCAACTACTTTCTTAGTAAAGAAATTATGCTTTTAAGTTATTTGAGTTTTGTGACAAGTGAGATTCTCAGTTATAACTTATAAGAAGACCCATGATATTGCCAGAGCGAGCTCAATTTATTGGAGCCAGAGAAAATTTCATTAATTACCTAATCTACCCTTAAGCTTTATCGAAAATTCCATATAATTGCCTAAATTTAGGCAACTTGACTTGCAATCTCGTATCACATTAGAGAAGTTGGCATCTTTCCTTTAATTCAAGTTTGTTCATTTTACTCTTTACGACTTTACCTTTTTGAAGTGATCGGAATTTATTAATAGAATATATTAAAAATTAATCTGCAATAATTATAAAAGCTAAATCAGATACTGAAACAATTCTAGAATAAAAAATAAGTAACTTGTTTTTTTTTCATTTAATCAATCCTAAAACTCCAGTGTATTTCTTTCTTCATATATCTTCATATATTTGTGAGGATTGATTCAAATAAAAAGAATACGTGACAATTAGAAGCATTTGTTCTTATTATTTTACCTAGTAGCGAAATTGAAAAAGAGTAAGGCGGTGTTTGCAAATGCTTATAAAAAAAGAGTTTATTAGCTTTTGCAGCCGCAAAAACACATTTTTAGTGCTTGCAACACTTACTTATGCTTCTGCTTGTCTAAAAAAAAGTTAGAAAAGACACAAGCCGCAAAAGCTTGGTCATGGGTGCTTCTCCAATTGCTTTTGAAGATATGCTATTTTGAAAAGGGTTTTAAAAGGGAAAGTTACTAATCATTAATTTTTGCAAACACCTAATTAATTTTTAAGTAGCTTTTTCAAAAAGATCGCAAACACTCCTCACTTTTTGTTAAAAGTCACTTAAAGTGACTTTTAGCAAAAGTAGTGAATAAGCTCCTTATATAATTAAGCTCTTGCAAACACCACCTAAGAATATAGATACTAATAAAAATCTAGGAGAACAGAACAATCAAGAAAAATATTTAACTCTTTCATGTCTTAAAATGTGTTTACCTTGATGTTAGGATACATTTCGGTTCTATATAGACTCTTTCAAATAAATAAAAAGAATTTCCCGAAATTTTTAAATAGATGACGTAACGAATTAATTTATGAATTAATATCCTTTTAGGCTTTATTTTCCTCCCGATGCAGATGTTTTCTGCAAGTTAATTCCATGTTGATAAATGTTTTATTAGGGAAATTGCATTAGTGTACATGGAAAGCAATTAGCAATCTCAATAATTGAGGGTAAAGTAGGGGATTTGGCAATATTGGTCCTTTAACTTGACATTTTGGCAAATTTAGTCCTGTAAGTTTTATCTGCAATTCTCGTCCTCTATGTTACCTCCGGTTTCAGTTTTGGTCCTCCGTTCAATTTTGGCAGGAAATTGTTTTTTTTTTCTTTTTCCTTTTTGTTTATTTTAATTCCATCAAAATGAAATGCCTCAAATACCCCCTCTCTCCTGAACACTCTCTCTCCCATTCCCGGTTTGACGTGGAAACTAACTAGTAAACAATCTTGCAAGAGACTCTATGAAAAAGCCCAATATGCTCCCAAAACCAATAGCCCCTGATCCTCTCCCTCCGCCACTACACACACCGCCCGACACCCCCTCACCACCTCCCATTGATCACAACATGCATGCAAAGACACATAACCCTTCCTCCTACAAAGAAGTCCTCCAAAACTCCTCCCAACACACCTATTTTCCAACCTGGTTACAAAGTTTTGAAAACTTATCCATTCCGGACCCAAGCTCACCTTTGATCCTCTCCGAAACAACACCCTTCACCCCCAATGAGCTCGAATCTCTGCGATCACCTTGGCGACAAGTGTTGATTATTCATACCGTTGGATTAACAAGGTCTATAGCTACAATTGCTAACCATCTTAAGCGAATATGGCGTCTCACCACTACGATTGCAACAACGGATATCGGACGTGGCTTTTACGTAGCACGCTTTGAAACGCAAGATGACTACTTCGTCGCACTCGCGGGCGGACCGTGGTTTTTATTCAACCACTATCTCGCGGTCATGCAGTGGGAACCCAACTTTACGCCGAATTCACATCACCTAAAAAATATGTGCGTATGGGTTCAACTGCCGGACTTGCCCATCGAGTATTACGATAGTCATGCGCTCGGAAAATTGGGCTCCATCATCAGACGCCCTATAAAAATCGACATGCACACGACCCGTCTGGAACGAGCCAGGTATGCCCGCATCTGTCTCAACTTGGACACCACGCAATCACTAAAGCCCGTCATTAACATCGGCAATCATACCCAAAAGGTTATTTACGAACTTAAGTCGGCTTTCTGTTTTCAATGCAATGCGGTTGGTCATTTCATACCAACATGCCCAATGAACAAAAAGGATAGCCAACCACATATGCTGGAAAACCCGTCTACGTTCGCCTCCTCGTCGCACTCTCCACACCCAACGGAGACCACCATGCAACCATGGCAAATAGTGTCGCGTCGACCACGTAAATCCACGGGACAGAATAATCAACTTAACTCGCTGAAAAAATCGCAAGAATCGAGCCCAAACCAGAAAAATCTGAAAAAACCAAATTTTGGCCCAACCAAACAGCCCCTTACCACACCTACACCATCCAAACCCAACCCAAACCCCAATAATGCCCAAGCCGTCAAAATCCTGAGAAGCGATCCCCCACAGCCCAGCCCACATGCACCAGCCTCGCCCGCCCAACCCCACTTGCTCACTTGCCCTGCAACTTGCCCACTATCACACATGGTCCATGCACCCACCGCACACAATCAGACCAACCCCGCCCACCTTTTTGACTTTCACTCACCTGACCCAATGGTGGTGGACCCCAGCCCTAACAGCCGTAAATCACAGCCCCCAGCCCAAAATTACCATCTCGCCCCCTCGGTCCAACGTGGCAAAGCCACTGCCCACTCAGCGACCCCGGTCCATGCACCCGCCACACACGAACATCCCTCCTCATCATCCCCAACGCCCCCTAGCCCTCCAGCCTATGCCACCTCCCTACTCTGATCAGGCAGCTGACGTGCCAAGCTCCCAAACCCTCTCCTCCATGACTCATCAAACCACTATACCTTTTAATCCCAACACAAATCCTACACTTTCTCCCCCACGATCTGAAAATTCTCCCTCACATAACACACACATCGCACAAAAAATAAAAACAAAAATAAAAAATCACCATGAACAATCGGCCCTCCACACCACCGTCCGCACCACCGCAGCGCCGCCGTCCCCTCCGACCGAATACGGTCGCACACGCGGCGAGTTCCACAACCCAGATTCAATATCAAGCCACATTACCCCACCACTTACTCCTCCCCCACCAACTGTTCGGGCGTCAAAACCGAACGGAAACTGCTGCCCCACCACCACCAATGCAGAGTAACCACCGCCCGACGACCGGATTCCAGCTCTTCAACACCCCACAAGTGATTCCGCACCCAATTCTGATCGGAACGCCGGCACAAAACCTCCAGCGCCGGCGCCGCCGTTCACCGTCTCCTCCGCCGAACAGCAACAGCCTTTCACCTCCGATTAGGCCACATGCAAGGAGAGCCCGAACCATGCAGCTACTAGAACTGTTTCCCGAACTGTCACTGAACCGAACTTCCACTTCACCGCCACAGCAACCGTCACCGCTGCATCACCAACAGCCAACACGATCCACTCAACTCCCCATGCAGCTCGACCCGATACCGCAAATAGAAGCCACCATACTCAGCGGCGCCATGCAAGACGTGACCATTCCCCTGTCGACGCCCACGGTCCGATTACTCCTCATGCCGCAACACTTCACGACGACCACAATGATGCTCACACAGGAATCCACTCCAATTTTGCGAAACAGAGACTTAGTTTACCGCTTACACATCCGACCAGCGGTAAACGCGCAGGCTTATATATTGGACGACACGAGAAGGCCAAACGAATTCGGGAGCCGAGCCAGGCCACAGATGAACCCCATGCGGACCGAGCCGCCGTCTCATATCTCGACACTCCTGCAGCCAATGATGCGGATCATAGCATGGAATTGTAGGGGTGCAGGACGCCCGGGATTTGTGCCCGAACTTAATCAGTTGATCAGTACGCACCACCCGGTTATCATAGTTATCGTAGAAACTCGACTTCACTACACGAGATCGGACGAAATCATTGGGCGATTGGACTTTGACGGACGCTGCATTGTGGAATCAGTGGGGCTCTCAGGAGGTATTTGGATACTGTGGCGCAGAAACCGAGTTGCACTATACACGTTTGGCGGGTCGGCACGCACTATACATATAGAGGCCATCGTTAGCCCACCGGACCACTCCTTTGTCCTCACAGCAGTGTACAACCCCCCGCAGCCCCCCCTGCAGGCACATGTATGGGATGAATTATTACAGTTAGCACCGCATATTAATACTAGCTGGTTAGTATTAGGTGACTTTAATAATATACTTGTGTCGCACGAAAAACTAGGCGGTAGACCTAAGTCTAATGCTGCTATGAACCACTTCTCGTCATGTATGCAAGATTGTGGGTTGCATGATCTTGGATACATTGGCCACCACTTCACGTGGACCAATAAACGCTATGGAAATCACTTTATCTGTGTGCGACTTGACCGCTTCTTCGGGAACACCGAGTGGATCAATCAACACCCGCATGCACGAGCGCAGCATCTGATCTCTGCAAAATCAGATCACTCACCAGTTCTGCTAGACACCTCTCCGCGGAGAACTCGGCCCTCCCGCCCGTTCAGATATGAAGTTGCATGGGACCTCCACCCCAGTTTCCCCCCGCTGGTGGAACAAGTATGGCACCAGCTAGAGCAGAATCAGCAACAAAACACCTTTAGTGAAAAATGTTCCAGATTCGCTAGTAAAGCCAATCACTGGAAGACAACATGCTTCAGAAGCTTAGATAACCAAATCGCTCAAACTAAGCGTGAATTGGCGCATGTCATGGAATAACTCCACCCGCAAGCCCAACTTAGGTGGTTTCAAGATGAAACTAGACTCCGAATACTTCTCAACAGACTCATTCTCCAAAAACAGTTCTACTGGGCACAACGTGCAAAAACCCAATGTATAAAAGACGGGGATGATAATACCAGATACTACCATGCATTCACCAGTGCACGTCGACGGCGAAACTTCATACAGGGCCTAAAAATGGGTCCCCATGAATGGATCACTAATCCAGTGCAAATAGTCAAAAACTTCCGAACCCACCTGCAAGGGGACCTTTCTCTTGACATCAACGAGGCTTTTCCATTCCAACAACTCGCTTTACCGGACCTGACTCAGATCTCAGGGTCCCACTTATGCGACATCCCGACTGCTTCTGAAATATGGCAAGCAGTAAAGCAAATTGGCCCTCTAAAAGCGCCTGGCCCGGATGGTCTGAACGGTCACTTCTACAGGCAATACTGGCCCCACCTAAAAGCATCTGTCACTCAGATGATCAGTTCAAGTTTCCACACAGGAACGATCCCGCCAGAGTTAAACAGTACCCATATCATTCTTATTCCTAAACGGGATAATCCTACAGAGCCAAGCCACTACCGACCCATCAGCCTCTGCAATGTCAGCTACAAATTTATTTCCAAAATCCTGATCAACCGTATTCGGCCATATATGGACCAACTGATATCCCATTTCCAAAATGCGTTTGTGCCAGGGCGTTTAATCACAGACAATATTCTTATAGCGCATGAGCTTATCCACACCATCAAAGCCAAAAGATCCGGTAGACGAGGACCTATGGCACTTAAGCTCGATATCGAAAAGGCTTACGACAATATCAAATGGCCGTTTCTGGAACAAACGCTGCGTGCGTTCAACTTCCCAGAAAACCTCGTGACAATGATCATGAGTTGTGTCACATCAGTCCAATTCTCGGTGCTGGCTAACGGGTATAAATCACAACCATGGGCCCCAACGAGAGGCCTCAGACAGGGTGACCCACTATCACCCTATTTGTTTATCCTTTGTATGGACATGTTCATCCGCCTCACTTGTACGGACACCCAAGCTAAACACTTTGGAGCACTCAAAGCCAGCAAACAGGGACCCCCTATACCAATCCTGGGATTCGCAGATGACTGCTTTCTCTTCTGCGACACTACTCCTACCTCTATAGCCTGCCTTCAAAAGAACCTCGAAACCTACTCCAAAGCAGCAGGCCAACAAGTGAATTGGCAGAAGTCGAAGGCACTGTTCTCAAAAAATGTGTCACCGCAAGCAAAAGGGGCTCTACTCCAACAACTAAACCTAGACGAAATGACGGAAGATGACCAGGATTTGGCATTACCTATTTGGGCAGGCAGGCGCAAGAGAGTCAAACTCAAAAAAATCCTGACTAATTCAACTACCCGAATTTCTCAGTGGTACAATCGATACCTATCCTACCCTGGCCGCCAAATTCTCATCAAGTCAACGATCTCCGCCTTACCCACTTACGCAATGTCGGTCTTCAAACTCCCAGTCACAATCACGCAGGAATTAGAACGAACTACCAAAAAATTCCTCTGGAATGCTTCACCCCAAGGGAGAGCGACAGCGAAAGTCGGCTGGAATATAGTCACCCAACCCAAAGCCTTAGGAGGATTAGGTATACGGCGTTTGAATAGCTTAAACGACGCCTTCCTTATGAAATTGGGTTGGAGACTTCTCACTGAACCCAATACGCTCTGGGCCCAAGTTTACCGAGCCAAGTACTACCCTCAACGTAACATCCTGCTGGCAACCAGTAAACCACAAAGCAGTTGGGCATGGAAATCGATTGCCTCTATTCTCGGACATCTCCCAGCGGCGATTAGGTGGCATGTTAACCAAGGCCTTCACCTAAATCTCTGGCACACTAAATGGCTAGGAAACTACACAATAGCAGAATATATAACGCACATTCCACCTCACCTAACATCATTGTGCATAAACGACATTCAGGATCCGGTAACCAACACCTGGACTCTTGACCATATCTCACATCTCCTCCCTCCCCTTATCATTGAAAGAATCAGGGGCAGCACGTTCACCACACAAGCGGCAGACAGCTTATCATGGGCATGGAGTGATAACGGGAAATTCACAGTGGGGTCTGCATATGACTACCTCACACAATTTAGCGACACAGAACAAGGCCCTAGAGAACCTTGGAATAAAGTGTGGAAACTCAAAGCCACGCCGAGAGTGAGATTCTTCACCTGGCTCCTGTGCCACCATGCTCTGCCTACCAATGAGCGGCTCTGTGCACGACACGTTCTACAAGAGCCAACGTGCCCCTTGTGCCACATGGCCTCAGAATCACAGGACCATCTGTTCACCAAATGCTCGGTTATCACACCGTATCTATCCCACCTCTTCCCTAGCCTCATCTCAGCGTCCTTAGATAACCCCCTCGCATATTTAAACACTCTCCATGCGGAAAAACTAACCCGATGTGTGAATATATTATGGACCATTTGGCAAGCCAGAAATAAACAAGTGTTCCAGGACCACCATATTACCCTAGCTGGGTTATCAGCGGCCTTCAGAACCCAACAAGAGTATGTGGCACTTAAATTCCCAGCCACTCAAACTGCACCTGCACACTCATATACCCACACTTTGTTCTGGGAACCACCACCCCCGGGATACCACATTCTCAATATTGACGGCTCGGCCCTCGGCAATCCGGGGCCTGCCGGTACAGGAGGCATTATTCGGGATTCCACTGGTTCTTTCATAGCAGCATTCTCGGGCTCAGTCGGGATCACTACTAATAACCACGCAGAATTTTGGGCTTTTAGGACGGGACTTAATTTAGCTATTCAGTTAAATATCTCGCACCTTATTGTTCGCACAGATTCCTTACTACTCCTTCATTGTTTGAGCAGGACCCGGGACCCTCCCGCCCACCTGGCGGGTATGACTGGGGAGATTCGAGCCATGTTTTCTAGCTTCACTGCGGTATCGGGGATCTTTTGTTATAGGGAGTTGAACACGATCGCAGACTGCTTGGCTAAGCGCGGAGCTACCACTCGACTACCAGCCGACGGACCGATTTTGACAGATGAACTGCACTCTACACAGGCGTTCACTTTTTGGTTTTCTTGTCCGGACTGGCTAAGTCCTCTTTTGTACTCTGATATGACTGCAGTTGTAACACGTACCACCCGATCCCCGTTCCCCTGTATTAAGTGTGTACGTTTTGACTGCAGTTGTAACACGTACCACCCGATCCCCGTTCCCCTGTATTAAGTGTGTACGTTTTATCTAATGATATAATATGGGTGCTTTTCTAAAAAAAAAAAAAAAAAAAAAAAAATCTTGCAAGATCAAGTATATGAACTGCATGTCCCATTGACGAAATATATTCAGCTTTACAATTAACCTAGCTTCCAACTCAATTGCAACTTCTGCACCTCATTTTCTTTTCCTTGGACCGGGTGAGTGACGTGAGTCATATCAATTTGCTCTTTCATAAACAAGCCCAACCAAATCGCATTTATGCAGTCAATTCATATTGAAAAAACCTAAATTTTGAAACAACTCTGACTAAAGGATGCGAGAGAGGGATTTCGACCTCCTCATCTCAAACATTTAAGGATTCAGCCATAGAATGCCAAAATGGTGCAGTCCAATTTTCTCCACACAAAACACGTCATTCATGCACAGAGATTTGTTACTATTTTTCTTGAGGTTGATTTTGCTGGCAGAAGCCTCCTTGGTTTCATGAGCAGCTCGCTTCCCCGGTGTGTGAGCCAAAAAGGGGATCAGGGAGAGAGAGTGTTGAGGAGAGAGACTTTGGAATTAAATAAAATACAAAAAGAAAAAGTAATTACCGGCCAAAATTTACAGAAAATTGAAAGGATGACCAAATTGAAACCAAAGGTAACATATAGTAAAAAAATTGCAGATAAAATATTTATATGACTAAATTTGCAAAAGTGCCAAGTTAAAAGATCAACTTTGCCCAATTCCCGGGCAAAGTAGGAAGATGAAAATAATTGCTCTGGCTTCAACAAAAATAGTTTGAGTGTTATTATAAAGATCAATTATTTATTTGTTCTTTAAAATTCTCATATAAAACATATAAGTTTTGTTTAAATTTAGTAGTTAAATAAATATAAGGCAATAATTTTTTTTTTTTTTTAAATTCTCATATAAAACATATAAGTTTTGTTTAAATTTTAAATTACCAATAAAAATTTTAATTACAAAAAGAAAGTTACGGAAAATATAAGGCAAATGATATATAGACAGAGCAACACAAATGTGTGGGGAAAAAATCGTTTTTGGTCCCTTAACTTGGCTTCTTCAAAACTTTGGTAACTGATGTGGGGTATTTTCGTCTGGATACGTGTCCGCTCTCCAACACTCCACGTCAGACTGCTTTAGTTCCTGCTGGATGCTTAAGCAGCTTTTGAGTTCAGAACCTGCACTCAACACCACACGTAAACTAAGCCGGTGCCTCCTCCGGCCAAGGCACTCCGACGCTCAAGTCAGATAGGTCGGAATTTGAGGTATTGTCGTCAGAGACAATAGCTCGAACAAATAGCTCGAATTATGCCCAAATAGGTCGAATTTAGGCTCAATAGGTCGAAATAGCACACCTCGAAATGGTATTGAGAACCGTGATGAGGAAACCCGAATAGGTCGAATTACCCTCAAATAGCTCGAAATACACTCTATATAGATCGAACAAGAGCTATTGCAATATAGCTCGAATTATTGCTCTATAGCTCGAATTCGATGTATATAGCTCGAAATTAAATGCTAGAAAATAAAAAACGTACCTTAGAATGAGGCATGGGACCCCCTTATATAGTAATAAGAGTCCTTATTCGTCTAAAAGTGCAATCCAAGTAGAACTATGATTCAAAATAGGTCGAATTAGAGCTATTTTGAAATAGCTCGAATTGGTCCTTCAAATAGGTCGAATTGGGCCTCAAATAGGTCGAATTTGGGCCCATATAGCTCGAACTGGACTCCTGGGCCTCAAATAGATCGGACTTTAGCCCATATAGCTCGAACTGGGCTTTTGGGCCTTCAAATAGATCTTATTTGAGCCCATATAGCTCGGATTGGGCTTGTATAGCTCGAATCGGGCTTTTTCGGGCCCAAATTGAGCCCAAGCGATTTCCGAGTTTTGCCTTGAATTGTAATTTTGCATTAAAAAATAATGGTGCTGACGTGGCATAATATGTCCCGAAATACGTTCGTGTATTGTATCGGATATTATGACGTGGCGGTACCGAAATATGTTACATCATGGAGTCCCCCAGTTCGTAAGAGTAATGTGTATAAACATTGGTCATACGAACTAAAAAGAAGTCACATAATCGAGAATCGTGCAACGAGATCGGCGTCGGCGTAAAAAACAAAGAATTTGACCAAAAATATCAAAATTCAAAAACAGGTCGAATTTACTATTTTTGGTAACTCGAATCGGTATAGGTCGAATTTATCTTTGAAAAAGACAACTCGAATGCCAGAAATTTTTTCCGTAAAATAGCTCGAATTTCATATTGGTCGAAATTGCCCTCCAAAAAGATACCTCGAATTTGTCGGAAAAATTTCCTGAAAATAGGTCGAATTTAGGGGCATTTTGGTAATTCCCGCATCATTTCTCCTATAAATACCCCACTCCCAGCTTTATTTCCTCATTTCGCGCCTAAGCATTCCTCCAGAGCTCTCGAGAAATAGCTCGAATTATTAGGTCGAAATTACTAACTATAGTAAGTGTGCTGTGATAGCTCGAAATTGATCCCAAAATAGTAAGTTTAGCATTATAGCTCGAAAAACCTCCAAATAGCTCGAAAAATCCCTCAAATAGATCGAAATTTGATAGAATAGATCGAAAAATCCATTACCAGCTTATATCCTTTCGTAAGTTTCTGATAGGTCGAAAATATAGCTCGAAATTCGAGCTATAACACTTTAAAAATGCTAAAATTTAAATTTTCTGTGCAGATTTGTTCACGACGGCGCGACTTCGACGTAACCGGCCTCCACGTCGTCCATCACCACCACGATCTCACCAACGAGCCTACTATAACGCACGTAATCCATCACGAGACTCTTCATACTGGAATCCTCGTGAATCAAACACAAGGCGTCCATCATCCCCAAATCGTCCTTGGCAACCAGAACCTGCTCGAGTCCGATTACCTGGCGCTCCAAAGCTTTTTGCACCTGCGCAGAGGTCCTACGAGCAAATCCACCCGAACGAAGAAGTTTCTGTAGATCTAGACCCTCGTGCCGGTAATCTTTCCACCTAAACTTCTTTATGACGCGAGTTATTGATATTGAGTCTTCCGGTAGTAGTAGGGAAAGTAGTTATGAATCGTCTAAGTCGTCTAAGGCTAAGGAAAGTGCGTCGACTAGCGGCAGTAGTGACGACTCCAGTGATGAGACCTCATCTAGCAATGAGAGAAATAGCAATGATAGGGCATCCGATATGGAGGTAGACGTAGACATCCTAGGGGATGACGAGGATGAATCGAACCCTCTCCCCATTGTGCCTTATTTACCTCCTGCTGATAATGTGCCCATACCTGCCGCAAACTCTCCTGAACAACTTGCTCCGCCCAACTTGATTAATTTTGATCAGTTTCCTTCTTCTCTTCCTTATGATATAGCTTACTATCGTGATACTTACGACATCCCGGATACCTATGAAATTATCATTCCTGGGCCAGATGATAGGGTAAACAACCTGCCCGACGGATGTCTCACTATATTTAGTAGCTATCTTCATTGTGGGTTACGTTTTCCCATTTTCCCTATTGTCTCAGAAATCATGTCCTCGCTCAATTCCTCTCCTTCACATTTTGCCCCCAACGCATACACGCAGATGTATGCTTATGCGATGCTGACCCGCGTGTTTGACCTCCCGTGCTCTGTAGCCGGTTTTTGGCAATTATTTATAGTGAAATTCTGTAACAGAGGTGTAGACGCCGGGTTTTACTATCTGAGCTCGCGAAAGAAGCAATGCTTCCTATCTGATCTACAGACGAGCTTCAGGGCTCACTGGAAGAAACAGTGGTTTTTCATTAAGGAATCCAAGCCTCAGGAATTCCGATTCAAGCGGCTTTGGACGGACGCCCGTCCATCGCTGAGACGCCCCGATCCTCCTGTCTATACCCTGACGGTGATTAAAAACTTGAAAAAAAATCAATTTGATGCTTTTGAGTTGACCACCACCCCAGTGTTGCGGGCCGGCGGGTATATTTATCGTGCGGGCGTTGAGCCTTCTGTCTTTGGTATAACATTATGCATGTTTTTGTTCTACTTATTTGTTGATTTTACGTCTTCCTTTGTTGTCTTCTAACATTTGCATTTTGCGATTTTCAGAGCGCATCGTTATGGACAAGACGAAGAAGAGGCTGGCCGCTATGAAGCGTGGCGCAAACGCTCCTCAATCCTCAGTGCCCATTCCTGATAAGACAAGTCGTCGTGGTGCGAAGACAGATGGCACCAGTTCGAGGGGCGGCAGTGCTCCTACTCCTTCCACCGCTGCTGTCTCGACTCGAGGGTCGGGACGTGGTAGGGGTTCTGCTCCGGCCCCTGTGCCTGCTCCAGCTCCAGTGCCTGAGACTGTTCCTTCTCAATCGACTGCTGAGGCTGGTCCTGGATCACCACCTGGCGGTTCTGAGCCGATCCTTCCGGATCTTTCTCCTTTATCAGCACCTTCTACTGGAAGAGTGCATCTGCCCTCTGTTGCTGAAGCGGCTCGTCGCTTCAATGAGGCTAACCCTGAGTCAACAACAAGGAAGAGGTCTGCTACTGCTGAGGAGATCCGACGGGGTAAGCGCGTTGCGCAGGACAGGGCTTATGATGGTGACGATCTCGACATTGACATTGAGGAGATCGTGCGAGCTTCGGTCGAATCAGGGCAGTTCACACTGAAGGACACTACTGCCCTTCGACTAATCAAAGCATTCATGCCGCACTGCCTTGTCTATGTGCGAGGTATGTGTATTTATAAGCTTTCCTTGATCTCTGTTTTATACCTGTACTTGAATATCACTGACTTTTTCCCTCTTTTGTAGTTCTTTGTCAACTTTCAGACCATGGCGGAGAGTTTCAACATGGTGATGACGACTCAAGATCAGCAGAGGGCTCTGATGGATAGGCACCTCTCTTCAGCCTTGCAAGCTCAACGACTGGAGAAACAAGCCAAGGAGGCGAAGGCTGAAGTTGAGAAGCATCTTGTCGCCGCCGTTGACGAACTGAAGGTAGTGCAGGCTGAGCTAGAAGCCCTGAAAACAGCTAAAGCTGCCGTTGACAAGGAGCTCGCCGAGGAGAAGCGACTGTCCAGTCAGCTCACCACCGACTGCCAGCATGCCACGACCCTTGTTGACGATCACGTTGACACTATCCGGACTATGAAGGATGCTGCTGCTGCTGCTGAGGCAGAATGTTTGAGACTCGAGGCTGAGCTAGCTAATGCACAAGCTCGCCTCGCGACTGCTGAAGAGGATGGCTACAACGGGGCCATGACTGAGGTAATCCTATTATACTTGACTTTATTTCTTTGTCCTTGAGGTTTTGTGTTACGTACTTACTTTTTCTCTACTTGGTTCGTAGGAGCTCCCCGATGAAGACAAGGTGATGGTAGCCATCGAGTTCTTCCGCTCGGCCACATTGGAGCAGATTGCTATGGAGAGGGGCGGTTTTGATACGACCAAGGGCTACAACATGGCCCTTGATGACATCGTCGCCCAAGGTGCCCTTGCTCCTGGGTTCAAGAGGGAGGATTTCAATGTCCTCAACTGCCTGAATGAGGACGACACGGAGGTCGGTGAATCCTCTAGTGCTGCTGCTGCCGATCCTACTCTTGCCGATCCGCCTCCTGCTGAACCTGCTGCGACTGTGGACGGTGACGAGCCAAAGCATGATCCCTTCACCTCCTTCTATCCTCTCTGGCAGGTATGGCTTTCTGACTTTGTCGACGAGCAGCCATCCACGTCCACTGCCGCTGCTGCTCCAGATGAGCCCCTGGAGGAGGGTGAGATGGGCTTTGATAGATCTTGGGTCTAATACTTTACGTTATAAACAGTAGTTGCGGTACCTAGTCTAGACACATAAGTAAGACAGGTAAGTAAGACAGTAAAGTAAGACAGCAGATTTTAACGTGGTTCGGACTATGTCCTACATCCACGAGGCTTTCGCCTGAATCAAACTTCTTTCAACGGACAAAAGTTATTACACCAACTGGTTTTACTCTAACACCGAATCCCTCTAATGTTGATACCACCGGAACCTTTTTCGCATCTACTCCGTTTGACCCGTAAGACCAAGACTCCCGTAATGATCTTCTTATGAGAATGCTTCCAAGCGAACTGCACGTACGTATAGATCCCTCTAACTGGCGCAATCCTTTCCCGTTGAACTCCCTTCAACTCTTGTCGGCTTCTCACGTTCTTGATGTAACTCAAGAGGGCGAAAACTAAGAAATCAAAATAAAAGAGAACACCTAAAGATGTATATTTTGTTACACGAGTGTTCTACATTGATTCCTAGGATTTCTACTATTTATAGGATAGCTCTCCTGAAAGATATCCTTGATTCTCGGCCAGTCTCCATATCCAGTCGAGACAGGATCTTTCCAAAGTATATCCGAATCTTTCCATGATAAGGCGATTCTTCCTTTTGCAACGTCTTTGTTTCCGATTGATAAGATCTTCATGATCTTCATATATTCTGCAATTCAAAGACAAAGAAGAACTCCACAAGGAATAGATTACTAAAGGATATAGGAAAGAGTTTGATAAAGATTAACTTTCCATAAGATAAGATACTATAAGATCAAGTTAAATCTTTCCAAACTCACCTAAATATTCACGCGTCTAATAACAGGATAAATACCATAAAATCGTGTGAATAAGTAAGTAAATAAATCAAAGTAAATAAAACCGAATTTTCCTTTAAAATAATTTTGCAAACAAGGAAATAAAATCTAGTTGGACCTGGCAGTCCTGACTGTTCAACCGAGTTCGAAACCTGTCGGACTTTGCGGTCCTAACAATCTCCCCCAATTGACTTGTTTGGCAAAAACACTTTTAAATCCCAAGGAAAATGTAGACATGCTGAAATAAAACAAGTTAGTAAGAGATAGGCACATAAATCAACTAACGAGTCTCGACAGCAAAAAAAATGTGTTGCAACAGCGGTGCAACACTCCGCAAAACAACTTAATAATGTAAGCAGTTAAAGCATTGTTATTAAGCGGAATAAAAACAAAACAAAATAAAATAAATAACAAGATAGATCAGCAGCAGCCGGAAGAAATCTCCCCCATTCTTCAAGACTCCCCCATTCTACATATTCTGTTTACTCCCCCATTTTGCCAGAACTAGTCAAGGCTTTGCCGCTAATTGGGCAAGTGACTCGTTCATGGACTGCAGCAGTGTAATGACCTGGGCAAGTTGCGACTGAAGGTTGTTGAGACTGCCCTGGGGAACAGACGGTCCAGCTTCGTTATCCCTGGCAGTTGGGACAGAGCGCCGGATCGGAGAACCAAGTAGAGCTTGAACAAGGTGACTCGGGGCATGATAAGGCCTAGGGCGGCTCGTCATCTTGTCCTTAGAGACCCGGATATCCATTTGAGATATGAGCAAGCGATAGACCAACGATGGATAGCCTAAGGTCATCTTTACCTTGTGGTCGAATGCTTCAAGTTGTAAACGCTCAAAGACCAGTTTCCCAAGATTAATGGGAGCATTCGAACCAATACGGAATAAGATAGAAGCAGTTAATGGACTTACGGTAGAAGTATGAGACATAGGATACCAATTTCTTACCATAATTCCATAGATCAGACCATACCATGGAAGAAGGGAACCTCGCTGTAGATTTCCATTCTTTGGCCACTTCATGGGTTGGCCGGTTATGGTTGACGCGACTGCATCCAAATCTGCCTCCAGTTCCAACTCGGAGTCGCGACCGGTTTGTACATCAGGAGAACCCAACTGCATGTTCAGAATTTGCGGACTGATCTTGAAGATGAACTTCCGGACAAATACTGAATGTTCCTTGGCTGAGCCTGGAACGCCTAGTTGAGTATCCAGATTGGCATAAAACTCATGCACAATCTGAGTTACAAACGGTTGTACCCTGCGAGTGGATTCAAGAAACCCTCTCCCTTCCAAAAACTCAATAACCCCCGTACTCTCATAAGAATCATCATGAAGTTGAACTTCACGAACAGGAATGCGATCAGTGAGACGAGTATACCTGAGTTTGGCTTGAGATGTGTAGAACCTGTCGGAAAATGCCTTTTTCACCATGAAAGGCTCATCGGACGGTGGAACACGGGGAGAGACTGCAAAATCTCCTTCAGCTTCTTCTTCAGCCTGGTCGTGACTGCCTGCCTCAGAGGCCGACTGGTCGCCTGACTGGTTGTCCTTATCAGACAAGGACTGAGCTGAGCGTTTCTGCTGTTTGCAGACAGGGCTGGAATCTGTGTCAGAGACCTCGATTGGAGCAGAGTCCGAGGCAGCAGGAGCGGATCGGGGACGTTTGGATACAGGAACTTTCTTGCGTGTCCCGACTCGGCTCGCGACACCCTCTGCAACAGGTTTTGACTTTTGGCGAGCAGATGGAGTGCGCTTAGGAGGTTGAGCCTTCTGCTTCCCTTTAGCCGCGACGGTGTGGCGGCGAGAGGATGCAGGAACAGGTGCAGGTGACGGCGAAGCGTCGTCCGGCATGGGAACAGAGTGCGAGTCGTCCAAAGGAGGAGAGAACTCGCGTGCCTGAGGAGCAGTGGCACGGGGTGGTGACTCTGTTGCCGGTGGTGGTGGTGTGGTGTCTTGCGGTGGTGCCGTGGAAGACGGCGGTGGAATAAAGTCCGCCAGAATTCGGATTTTGAGCGGCTTTGGCTGCAAGACTTGGGACAACTCGTTGCCCGTTGTGGATGCACTGTCAGGGTCGACTGATGGGGTCGACTGAGATGATTCTCCTGATGACTTAGATTTCACCATGTTAAATATTTTCTTGATAAATGTAGGTGAGAAAGAAGACATAAACACAAATCCACACACCAAAAAATATGATCACACGAGAGAGAGAGATAGTAGGATGGCGTGAGATATGATACAAAGGAAAGATATATAAATAGATGTAATCAAATCAATGTCATATCTTTTATAATCATTATCCACAACTTCCCATAAGAGATAGGACTCTTACCAAGACTCATCTAGGAAAGATTCCAACAAGATATGCACTCAATCTCTACGAAATTTAAAACGCGGCAAAGCATAGGCGGGAAACAAATTCGTGCCAAAATTAAACATATCGCGTTTTAAAGACAAAATAAAATAAAAAGCATCTGTTTAATAAAATTAAAACAAATTAAAACACAAATTAAAAGAAACAAACAGAAAGTAACTCAGCAAATTACTCACATAACTTACCAAGGACCGATTCAACTGGTATAAGTGGATGTCGAGACACCCTGTCATGACAGACTATAAGACTGAGTATAAAACAGGTCGAGACTGAAGCATACTCATGAACCAGATGAATACATTAAAATGTGTGTGTGTGAATTCTCATATGATAAACAGATGAAAGGGAAGAGAATTTGAAAGGGGCAAAAATCGTTTTGCAAGATATCTCTTTTCTAACAATACAATTGCACCTTGTATACACACTTTGAGCCTTTTGCATAGAGGTAGCTTTTGCACATAACTTTATATAGAATATGGTAGCTCTTTTCAATTTTGTGATGACCGTGAAATATGAATTGAATGCTTTCACACATATTCATTGAGTTTAGGCAGCTTTTTCGTCTATATATTTTTCTTTTGAAGCACTTTTTCTTGCGGCTCATGCTCTCTTTGTTCTTTTCTTTTCACAACTCTTTTGATCACTCATACTTTTCTTTCAGCTCAATTCTTCTATTTTTAAAGTGATGAGGTAGCAAAAGTGGACAAAGTCCATGTCAAAGAGATAATAAAAACAAAATAAAAACAAAACAAACAAAAAATTGCCGGTTGCAAAATCCTTCGATTTCACTGATTTAACTGAGGGAATGATGTGCACTGTGTATCAATGCAGTTCTAAGTACGCTCCAGAACCGGCTGTCCAACAGGTCTGCAAGTAAGTCATGACAGTTAGTCCAACAAATAAAAAACATCTCAGTTAGATCGGGCACACGACCAGAGCTTAGTGGATACAAATGCTGAGAGACTTTCTGAGGGTCTCAAAGCTTTGTGAAACAATTTTCTTCATAAGAATAACAGCAGTTTGTCTTCCAGTCGCGACATGCTTAATGACAGCACATTCATTATCACCTAAATCACATAAGAGATGGTGCCATATATCCGTGTGCTGTGTGCATAAGTGCTTAACATCACTTTGCACAAAAACAAAATTCTTAAGCATGTGATCAACCCAACCAATATCAAGTAATATGACACGATTATGCATAGTTAGGTAGAGATGACTTCCTATTCCAAAAGACGAGAAACTGAGGTCTATGAAGTTGCCTCTTGTTTCATTGACAACCCATGTAGGAGTTGCGACAGGAATCATCAACTGTTCTGCAGTTTCAAGATCAAGGTCTTTGATAGGATATTGAACGCACTTGGATTGATCTATGACCAATCTGTTGGCTCCTTGACTGACCTGCAAACCATAAAAACAAATTAGTTCACTAACAAATGGAGAGATGGTTCTGTTTGAAACAGAGTTTGTGAACTGTTCTGTAGGGAGTCGTGACTGCATTAGAGTGTAGCAATTTTCAGCAGTCCGCTTTCCTATAAAAACACAAAACTTTTGGTCATCAATCACGTGACATTCATCTTGTGAGAAGGTGACAACCATCTTTTGATCGCATAGCTGGCTTATGCTAATCAAATTCTGCTCAAGTCCAACAACATGAAACACATCGCTAAGCTTCGGAAACCCGTTGATGTTGAGTGTTCCTCTTGCAACAATTTGACCCTTTTTACCATTTCCAAACTGAACTGTTCCACTTGGATCAGTAACGTAGTTAGTCAAAAAGTCTTTGTTCCCTGTCATGTGATGCGAGCATGCACTGTCAAGATACCAACAATTAGGTGAGGCGTTTTCAATAGAAGAATGTGCATAATAAACATTATGATGATTAGAACGTTTCACCCTTATGTGATTTGTTGGCTTCGCTTCTTCATTAGAGTCATTTATCACTGTTTCTCTTTGAGTCCTTCGAGCGGTTGCGACTCGATGATGAACTGGTTTTGGTGCTCTGTCCTTATATGTGTTCTCCTTAAGTTTGGGACAGTTTGGACGAATATGTCCTTCAACACCACAGTGATAACAGACTGGGCTAGTCTTGCGAGCTGGTCGGGACCTGCATACTGGACTTGTCTTGTGAACTGGACTAGACCTGCGATCAAAAACATGAGAAACAATAGATGAGTAAGCATAGGCAACATTATGATAATCTGAATTAGAACGTTTCACCCATGTTTGTTTTGCTGGTTTTTCATTTGGAACAGCTGCCTTTTTCATTGATTTGTCTTTAGTCTTCTTGGCTGTTATGACTCGTTGTTGAGATATCCTTGGAGGATAGCTAGTTAATGGCGTTTCCCGAAATTGAAAGCAGTATGGGCGGATATGTCCTTTAACACCACAGTGGTGACAGACGGGAATGAACCTGCCATAAAAACTACCAGAATGTGAGATATCAAATTTTGAGTTCTTTCTAGAATTCTTACCTGCTTTCTTCCTTGGTTGTGAAACATCTTTTGCAGAAATATGATTAAATTGAGAATCATTTGTTGCAAACCCAAGTCCTACACGATCTCTCGTTGGTTTTTGGTTTTTCAACACATGGTCCAACTTTTCTGTTCCAGAACTGAGAAGTTTCACATTCTTTCTAACAGTAACAAGTTCTGTTTGCACGTCTTGGTGCATCTGCTCAAACATGTTGGCTGTCTCTTTGGCTCCTTCCACAGCAGTTTTGAGGGCTTTGATTTCTCGCTTGAGATCAGAATTTTGATTTTGTAATTCAAGAACTTTCTGCTCAAGTGTTGCATTTGATTGAGGTCTGCTGTGACTCATGGACTTGATTTTTTCTTCCAACTCCGCAATTCTTATAGTTCCTGCTTTCCATTTGTCGGCCAAGATAAGAAAATTTTCGCCAAGAGCTTCTGGATCAATTTCCTCATCATCAGAATCAGGTTCGTCATTGCGGTCGTCCTTGTCTGTCGAGACAGGTAGAGAGTCAGGACTGATGACAGAGGACAGTGCTATGTTTGCTCTTTCTTCTGGTTCATCCTCACTTTCATTTGATTCCTCATCACTCCAGGTGGATATTATTGCTTTGTTTTTGTTTTTCGGGAGAAGATTTTCACAATCAGCTTGAATATGACCAAAGCCTTGACATTCCCTGCATTTAACACCTATTCCTCTTCTTTTGACACTAAGATCATTAGCAGCGGAAGTTTTTAATGTATCATCAGAGTATGAAGGAAAAGTGTTCGTACCTTTGATTTCATCTTTGAGAGCAACACCTTTATGAGTGACTCCATTCAAATTCTTTTTCAACTCAAATGTTGAAAGTGCACCCATGAGTTCTTCAAGTGACAAGTTCTCCACGTCTCTTGCTTCTTCAATCGCCTCAATTTTCCTATCAAATCTTGAGGGCAAAGTGCGAAGAGTTTTCTGAACAAGTTTGGACTCACTGTACTCGTCACCAAGGAGGAAGGCCTCATTTGCAATGTCTCTGAGTTTGGAATTGTATTGAGCGATTGTTTCATGTTCCTCCATTCTGAGCTCCTCAAACCGTGTGCCAAGGATTTGTCTTTTCAATCTTTTCACGGATGGAGTTCCTTCATGGGCAACGCAAAGAGCATTCCATGCATCCTTAGCCGACTCACACTTTGAAATCAGTTTGAACTGGTTGAGGTCGACTCCATTAAGTATTGCATTGATTGCAATGGAGTTGTAACTCGCGTCTAGATCTTCTGCGTCAGACCAGTCGAGCTCGAGCTTTGGCTTTCCATCTTCATCTTTTGGTGGAGTCCATCCTTACAATCAATCCTAATAAAGAGCATTGGAAAGCGATAGTTAGAGTTCTCAGATATATGAGATACACAGGTAACTATGGATTGCACTATACCAGATATCCAGTGGACATAAAGGATATTCTGATGCAAACTGGATAGCGGATTCCAAGAATATACATTCCACGAGTGGATATGTATTCACCATTAGAGGTGCTTCGATTTCCTGGAAATCATGTAAGCAAACCTTCATAGCTAGATCAACCATGGAATTCGAACTCATAGCGTTGGATCTTGCAGCAGATGAGGCTGATTGGCTTCAGAATATTCTTCAAGATATTTCGATGTGGCCAAAACCAGTGCCTCCTATCAGCATACACTGTGATAGTACTGCAGCTATAGGAAGAGCACAAAATAACATATACAAGGGGAAGTCTCGACATATTAGTCGAAGACAGAAAAGCGTACGTCAGTTACTGAAAACTGGTGTGATATCTTTAGATTTTGTGAGATCTAAAGAGAATCTATCAAACCCATTAACGAAAGGTCTTCCGAAAGACTTTCATCCATGATGGCAACCCAACTTGAATTGGAAACCCCAATTTGCAAGTTCAATGGGACAACCGAGTGTTCATGAGGTCAAACAAAGCACTCGGGGAATCGAGTCCCTACCCAATTCCTATGATGAAAGAGTGATAGACCTGTACATGGTAAGGAAAACTCTAAGTTTTAATGATCCTCATGACTTGTGAATACAAGTGGGGTATGACAGGATATCCTTTATGAGAGATCACCTATATCGAATGAGAAGGGGGCCGCTTCTATAAGATGAGTTAAAGGGCTAAATCTCTAGAGCATTCGATGAAAGATTACAAGGCAGTCCACGGCCAAAATGGACACAACGAGTGGACTAATGTGATATTGGAATGAGTTGTGTGAGTATCATTGTCTTGGTATACACAAAACGCCGAGCAGTTCAAGGCATCGCGTCCACTGATTGGCAAGTATCTCCGATGATATTTCGCTAAGAAAGGTTCAAGGCTGATAACCACCTTTCCTGATGCAACAAGTTCCTGCAGAACTCTTGAATTGCATATAGCATTTCTAGGCTCATGTGCATTTCAGCCAATTACATTCATGTGGGGGATTGTTGGAAGTTTCATTTGGCATTGAGGCTAAAATTGACTAAATAAAATTGGAGTGAGTCCAATTGAAATGTCTTTGGGCCTAATTGAGAAAGCCCAAATAAAATTAAGTGTGTGAAAGAAATTGTATCTGGGAATTGTCCCACATGGGAAAAAGTTCATTACTTGAGAATGTTTATCTACAAACATGCATCAAGAGGGTGTAGTGAACTTGAGAAGATTGGCTCCTCGCGCCGTCGTCGTCGTCGTCTGTCTAGACTCGACTCGCGTCGCGTCCCTGCCGGGAAGGCGGCCTAAATTTTTTTTTTGAAATTTTATTTATTTTGTGAATAAATAAAATAAACTGATTTAATTTTTTTTTTAAATTTAAAATCAGTCAACACACTAAATTGCGTGCACTTAATCACGAATTAATTGAGGGTGTTAATGGTGAAACTTTACAAACGTTTCTGTTGCTCAGTTAATGGCCTTATTACTCTCCCCCTTAATGTGATTTGTTGTTACACGTTTTTCCCCCTATAAAAGCAGGCCTGCAGGCTGCTTGTTGAAACACAAAACAAAAAAAAAAGCAATCTTTTACATAGCATATTTATACACTAGAGCGTTGTGCAATATCACAGAGGTTCGACTGAGGGAATATCTTCTGCTTCAAAGTATTCCAGGAGATAGACGTTGTACCTTGGAGTTCGTTGTCGTTTGAGGGCTCGAAGCAATAAGCAGGACATATTGAACTTAAGGGGAAAGCATCAAACCCTTGCCTCGTCTGAATCATCATCAAATTCTGCGAAAATCAGTTTGAGGTTTTTCTTGTTTAATTTTATGCACTCTTGTAATTTCTGTAATTTTTTTTCTTAATCTGTCAGGTATTTTGTGTTTGTATCTTGAAGTATATGTTATATGTTTGATTTAAACGCATTGTAGCACCAACAATCTTCATCATATGTTTCTACAGTTCAACAATAATACGACCTCGTCCAAAGGTGTGGTCTGCTGTCCACCACACCAAGGTAGTGTGATACGGGCCTAAGTTTAAGTATTAATTAAATCATGTATTAATTGTGTTAGATAATATTAGTAAAGTATTAAATAAAATTGTGTAGGAGTTATGTGTTAGTGGGGATGTTATGTGATTAGTGCTGTTAGTGGAGAAGTTATGTAGTTTGCTTATAAATTAGAATTGAATGTATTGTAAGTGACGAGAAGAAATAAATAGTATTTTTAGTTAAAGTCTCTCCCTCTCATCTTCAATTTTTAGGAGTTCGTTCTAAACTCGAAATAGAACCCATTAAGGATCTTTGATCCTTAAAATTGGTGCACTCATTGAGAGAACTCTCATGCCTCCGAGTTCACAAATTCGAACAATTATGGATGTTCCGATTATATGGCAAATTCCCTTTCACCGGTTCAATATGAATTGGCAAAACTTTTACAAGAAATGCTCGCTTTCAAGGAAGAAAGTTGAAACCACTTCGACAACATGATGGCCATGCTAATAGAAATGAAGCAAATGTTGTTTGGCTCGACAGAAATCACCCGAATCCCAAAGTCCGGTAATCCTTCTATACTACAATCTTTATCCAAAGCCTCCCAAGTCACAATCCCTGCCCAAAATAATATAAACTACCACACTCTTACAGTGCCCTCACCCTCGCCACTCTTCAACCACCACCAACAACTCCAAAATCCAACCAAATTTCGACTTGTGATGACCATTCAGAAACGTTTGAATCCTCAAATGTTTCTCCCAAAAACGTTACAGATTCAACCCTCACTCATATCAACAAAATACCTCAACATCTACCCGAATTATTTTTTAAATACCACAAAAGCTGCTGCAAATTCAAGAAAGTCAAGGTCCAATTAACAAAAATTTATACCCAAAGGAGTACGTGTGCATCAAATTTCCAGTTTGCTACCCTCAGTTTTATTTTCGTCCACATGGTGTGAAGGAAGAAAGGATAAATTGGAGAAAAAGAAAAAAAGAAATGTCGAACCTCAGTGAGCAAGGCGGCAAGAGCGTTTGTCTTCACTTGTTTGGCCTTGAGAACAAGACCTTCCTCAAGGGGAATGGATTGATATGGGCCTAAGTTTAAGTATTAACTAAATCATGTATTAATTGTGTTAGATAATATTAGTAAAGTATTAAGTAAAATTGTGTAGGAGTTATGTGTTAGTGGGGATGTTATGTGATTAGTGCTGTTAGTGGAGAAGTTATGTAGTTTGCTTATATTAGAATTGAATGTATAGTAAGTGATAAGAAGAAATAAATAGTATTTTTAGTTAAAGTCTCTCCCTCTCATCTTCAATTCTTAGGAGTTCGTTCTAAATTCGAATTAGAACACATTAAGGATCTTTGATCCTTAACATAGTGGCAGAGATCATGTGCTCATTTGCATCCCTGTTACGGTGAATCTTGAGCACGTAACGTGGTAGGTAGACAGAAGAATGTTGAAGGATATAAACGCTCGATTTTCATTGGTCTCGGGTTTAGTCATGTTGATCAAAAGTTTAAGGCTTCTACGGTTTAGAGAGACTTTCAATTATGCCTCATTACCGGCGTCCTGGTATCCGGAGACTTGGGTCGTAAGAAATAGCGAATGGCGACCAGCTGAAGTAGAAAATAGCGAATGGCGACCAGCTGAAGTAGGAAATAGACTTTCAATTATGCCTCATTACCGGCGTCCTGGTATCCGGAGACTTGGGTCGTAGGAAATAGCGAATGGCGACCAGCTGAAGTACCTTCTGACCTGAAATAGACTTTTCTAGGCGTGTGTCTGAAGTTATTTATGTGAATGGAGCAATTTCTTAAAGTATACACAACAGCTGAAGGACTGGAATGCAATTAACATTTGAAATTCTGTTATAACCGCCTCCACCAACGGTCATAACGCGAAGGAATGAAGAAAACGTAATATAGAGAAACGCGACTTCAAAGTCGGTAATTGGGGAGATAAGCAAGCAAAGACTTGATGCAATTCTCACTTTTTTCCCTACTTTCAGGAAGTCTTATGTGGGTGATCAGGCTTGCATTCATGAAGAAGCTCAGATTTTGGGTTCTCAGGCTGTTGATTAACATCAACGTGTTGCTTTGTTTTTTGACAAGTTGATGGCTGAGATTGTCTGGAGTTTGGATTCAAAAAACTGAGACAAGTTCACTCAAATTCTCAAAGGTTAAAGAATTCAGGTAGATTCGTGAAACTATGAATGCACACATTTTTTGTTGCGGATATGATGTAGAAATCAGGGCCCCTTATTTTCTCCTAAAAGACCTGCTTTATTAGAGAGAGAGGGAAGATCATTAATGTACAGAAGCGCATAATAGTTCCCAAGCGATATGAGATACTATGGGATATATTTCAAGAGTATGCTAAAATTGCAAGTTGTCATTCTCCCATCGAGAATCATAAGCTAAAGTTAAGGTTTGTTTTCGTCAGTTTGATAGTTTTATACTTTACGAAAAGACATTCCTATTATTGAATATGATGCGTACTCATGTTGTTGTTTTCAAATAACTACTGCCGCAAGAGTTAATAAATCGATGTTTTCACTTACTCATTTCTGCAAAGACGACTCTCACTGGTGCTGGCACTTCAATAAACGCCGTTGCTATAGTGTTGAATGTTTCGATGAATGCATAATTAACGACATTTTGTTAAAATGCTGGTGAAAAAATGCCTGTTAAAGGCACATTTTGGTGCAACACATTCAGCGAAATTAGGGAAAAATATCATTACCAAAAAAATTAGATGAATGTTACCCAACAAATTGGTAATTCTTCCGACACTTGGAAGCGTACGCTTAAGAATGGAACTATAATGTCATGGTACCGTCAAAGAAATTACATGAACATTAAAAGTACGAAAACATTATGTAGCTCAAACCTCCTCTGAATTAGTTAGTCGTAAACGAGTCATGAAGGGTACAATTACATAATGGTATCTTCACAATAGCCAATAATTCGCTAGCTTCTCTCATTTAAGTTGCAAAAGAATAAAAAGGCCTAGTCTACTCTTGGATTCTCTTGAACTTACAGAGAAAATGCGATTATAAAATCACATTTTACCAAAATTAGCAAGTTTTCATATTGCTGTTATAGCCGTTAGAGGAGCGCCTTCTAAATAAAGGAATATTCCGTTATATTCCGTTAAGTATAAATAGCTCCAGATTATGTGTTTTTCTCCAGATAGCTCCAGATTATATATTCCGTTATATTTCACTTTTTGGTTTTATGTTTTCACAGATTAAGAGTTTTTCTCTCTATCTTTTGGTTAACACTCATGTAATCTTTTGGTTCATTCAACGATCAATATCAGTAATATCATTTAGTTCTTTGTTTAATTGTGATCGGATTACACAATTCCACATGGTATCATTCGAGATTATGTTAATTGATTCTGTTTCCGCTGCAATTCTCTCTTTTTGATCGTCTTCTACAATCGAAATTGTTCAATTCTCTGTGATCTTAGGGTTTGATAATCTGCAAACTTGTGTGTTTGGTTCTCTAGTTGATCATTGATCATCATGTCTACAAATCCTTCTACGGTGTCTTCTACTATTTCATCTATGAGTTCATTACGAAATCCGAGTGAGGATTCGAGTTCAGTGTATTTTTTGGGTAATCAGGATCAATCTGGTCAATCGATTGTTGGTGATATCTTCACATGAAAAAATTACATCTCGTGGAGTCAAGGTGTTGAAATGGCGTTGAGTATTAAGAACAAGATCCGATTTATAGACGAATCTTGACCTCTTCCTCCTGAAGATCAGGCTGATTTGCGTGTTTGCTGGAAAAGTAAAGAAATCATTCAGTTATTTCCAGACATATATGTTCCTTCTTTCAAGCATAATTTACTTTGTGTTTCTAAATTACTAACATGTACTCAGTTAAGCTTGCATCTTTCTGGTTCTTCTTGTGTTTTGCAAGACCAAGTCATGAAGAAGATAATTGGTTCTGTTAGGTTACATAATAGTCTCTATTTGTTAACCTCTCCTACTGTTGTTACTTCATCATCTTCTCTCAGTAATTCTGTTAAAACTGCTGATGCCTTGTGGCATTTAAAACTTGGTCATACTTCTAGAGATAAGCTTAGTGCTATTAATTACACCTTGTAATAAAGACACATCTTGTGACTCTTGCCATCTTGCAAAGCAAAAGAAGTTATCCTTTCCCTTTTAGTAATTCTATTTCTACTTCTTGTTTTGAATTGTTGCATGCTGATGTTTGGGCCCTTTTGCTGTTGCGTCTCATGAAGGTTATAGATTTTTTCTTACTCTTGTTGATGACTATAGTAGGTGTACTTGGGTATACTTGCTGAAACACAAATATGAAGTTAAGTATTTCTTAACTAAATTCTATAACTTAGTTTTAACTCAGTTCTCTATTAAAATCAAGACTCTAAGGTCTGACAATGGTACTGAGTTCATTTTAAAAGATTTTTGCCATCATTAGGTATTGCTCATCAAACATCCTGTGTAGAGACACCTCAGCAGATGGGCTTGTTGAACGTAAGCATCAACACCTCTTGCAAGTAGCAAGATCTATTAAGTTCCAATCTAACATTCCCATTGAGTATTGGAGTAATTGTGTGGCAACTGCTGCTTTTGTCATCAACAGACTTCCTTCTAAAGTGCTTCAAAACAAATGTCCTTATGAAGGTTTGTTCAATAAGTCTCCGGACTATACTATGTTGAAGGTTTTTGGTTGTCTTGCTTATGCCTCTACTATCAGTGCACACAGATAAAAGTTTGATCCAAGAGCAGTTAAGTCTATTTTTATTGGGTATCCACAGGGTACAAAGGGTTATCTCTTATTGAATCTTGAGTCCAGAAAGGCTTTTGTATCCAGAAATTTTCACTTCTATGAACATACATTTCCTTTTAAAGCTTCTTTGGTTGATAGCAAGAATCTTGAAACTTCTGCTCCACATATTTGTACTGATTCTTTTATCTTTTATCAATCCTAAGCAAATTCTATTGCTTTACCCGTAACACATAATGATAAGGTTCCAAATGTTATTCAATATGATTCAGAGAGTGGTGACAATTCACAGATTCCAAATACTCCTGACATGGCTTATAGTTTTCCAGCAGTTGAATCATATGATCAGGATTCCACTCTTCAATCATAGAGTTTTTATCAACCTGATGATATTACAGTTCCATTATCTAATATACAGGACACTCCAAGGAATAATTCGTCTACTCCTATAGTTGATCAATCAGATTCTTTACATAGAGCTAATATTAGTTCACTCCAGCCTATTGTCAAAGGAAAACAATATCCTATCCGTCATTATCTTTCTACTGACCAGCTCGGTAATGTTCACAAAGTTTACACTGCTTCAATTACTCAACAAACTGAACCAACATCATTTACACAAGCTAACAAAGATCCTTCTTGGAGGTTAGCTATGCAGAAAGAAGTTGAAGCCTTAGAAAAGACAAATACTTGGATTTTAACATAATTGCCTCCTAATCTGCATTGCATTGGGTGCAAGTGGGTGTAAAAATTAAGTACAAGGCTGATGGAAGCATAGAGAGGTACAAGGCAAGGTTGGTAGCAAAAGGCTACACACAGGAGGAAGGCCTTGACTACTTTGATACATTCTCTCCAGTAGCTAAACTTACTGCAGTAAGAACTTTACTTGCCTTGGCTGCATCTCACGATTGGTGTCTTCATCAATGGATGTAAATAATGCATTCTTGCATGGAGATTTGGATGAGAAAATATATATGAAGCCTCCTCCAGGTTATTCAAAGGCAACAGATAAAAGAGTTTGTTTACTCAAGAAGAGCTTGTATGGTTTGAAACAAGCATCTCGACAGTGGTTTCATAAACTCACGGATGCTCTACTTAGCTGTGGTTATACTCAAGCAGTTTCAGATTCTTCTCTGTTTATCAAGAAGCAAGGAGCTAAGTTTACAGCTTTGTGTGTTATGTAGATGATATAATATTAGCTGGTAATGATTTAGCAGAAATTCAAAGGATCAAAAGTGAACTTGACAACAGGTTTACAATTAAGGATCTTGGTTCATTGAAATACATTCCTGGATAGAAGTTGCACGATCAAAGAAGGGCATTGTGCTTTGTCGACGAAAATATGCATTGGATATATTGACAGAGTCCGGTTATCTGACTTGTAAACTTGCAGCTACACCTATGGAGACTAAAGCGAAACTTCTCACTGCAGATTCACCTCTTCTTGAAAATCCAGCTGAATATAGAAGGCTTGTGCGTCTATTGTTGTATTTAACCATTACCAGACCAGATCTTAATTACAACATCTAGTGTTTGACACAATTCATGTCAAGACCAACTACTAATCACCTTGTTGCAGCTCATAGACTCTTGAGATATATTAAGGCAACTCCAGGTAGTGGAATCTTCTATTCTTCTTCTACCTCTACTCACCTAAAGTCCTTTTGTGACAGTGACTGGGCAGCATGTCTTGATACAAGGAGGAGCATCACTGGATTTGCTGTTTACTTGAGAGATTCCTTGATATCTTGGAAGGTAAAGAAACAACCAACAGTTAGTAGATCTTCCACTGAAGCAGAGTATAGAGCCATTGCTTCTACAACCTGTGAGATTCAGCAGCTTGTACATGAACTTCATATCAAAGAAGAGAAAGTTCCTTTGCTTTATACTTACAACAAAAGTGCCTACTGCATTGCAAACAATCCAATGCATCATGAACGCACCAAACATATTCAGATCGACTGCCATTATGTTAGAGAAAAGGTTCAAAAAGGCCACTTGAAGATCTTTCATATCTTAAAGGAGCATCAAGTAGCTAATATATTAACAAAGCCTCTTCCTTTGCAGCCCTTTCTTCACATGATGTCCAAGATGGGCCTTCATAATATCCATGGCCATCTTGAGGGAGGGGGGGGGGGGGGGGTCCTGAACTTACAGAGAAAATGCGATTATAAAATCGCATTTTACCAAAATTAGCATGTTTTTATATTGCTGTTATAGCCGTTAGAGGAGCGCCTTCTAAATAAAGGAATATTCTGTTATATTCCGTTAAGTATAAATAGCTCCAACCCCGCTCCAGTTTTCACTTTTTGGTTTTATGTTTTCACAGATTAAGAGTTTTTCTCTCAATCTTTTGGTTAACACTCATGTAATCTTTTGGTTCATTCAACGATCAATATCAATAAAAACATTTAGTTCTTTGTTTAATTGTGATCGGATTACACAATTCCACAGATTCTTGTAACCATCGGCGGCTATATATTGAGTTCCCTTGCTACATGTTTGTCGCGTCTTTGCAGTATTTAACAAGCTACCTTATTCATTTAGACAAAAAAATAGTGTATTGCTTATACAGTATTGATTATAGTTAAAGAAACATGTGTTGCTAATTCCATCCTAGTAGAGACATTACGAGACTTAATAATTGTGATACTCTATTAATTTGTTATAGACATGGATTAAAGTTTCCATACATTTTCTCGAAAAGTATAAAGTGTTTCGAGTTTTGACTATATGAAGACATAACAGACAAGTATTTTCCATATTTATTTCAAAATAATTTTAACTTTTCCGAAACATACCGACAAAATCTAAACATAATTAATGCGATTTTTTTTTAGCGCATTGAAATATATCTAGAAACAAAACTTTGATTCACAGAAACAAATATCCGCACTTGAAGTGCAAGACCAATGAAAATGTCTAAAGGATGCCTTCTAATATTTAACCTGAGTGCTGCATGATTGCTTCCATATTCTGAAATCTTCTAATTTATATTGAATTTTTATGAACAGTTAAACACAATACTTACAGTTTTGGTACTTTACTTAAATATTGCAATTGTAGGCTTTGCGCTACTAGTACCAAAAACCTGGTGTTAGTGACATGAAAATTTCCATTAATGCAAGAATTAATTAATGGGATTCCACTAATAGAAAAATGAGTTGGAGCCTATTCACAAAAGCAAGAGTAGTAATAATATTACAAAAATCTTTATGACAAGCATCGTTGGAATCGGGTTTAAATTTAACCCTCCTCCATTTCATCAAATACATCTTCGTCACTCTTCTTATTAGTCCTCGAGAAAATCACTCTAATCAATTATCTGCAAACTAAGAACTGAAAGAAAAAAATGGCAACGAAAACTATAAAATTTTCCATTTCGAAAAGAAGTAGAATCAACGACATTGATGAAGACAACACAGCTGAGGTAAAGATGCTTCCGGACCCTGTTGTTGCTGATATCCTTTCGAGGGTTTCTGCAAAAACGGTTGTTAGATGCTATCGTTGATTGACAACGATTTTTTTGCAAAACAACACTTTTCTAGATCTCCTGTTTGCCCTCTGTTTGTTTGCGATTCGTCTCGTAAACCTGGTAGCATCATCATGCACCTGGTGGAAGGACAAAGTGTGTCGGATCTTGTGACAGAACTTAAATTGAACTCAAGAATGGAGTTCTTTAACGATATGAGACGATCTGGAGATTTTGTTCATGATATGTTTCTAGAGTTAAACGATTATCCGACCTCGTGCGAAGGTGTGGTTTGCTGTCCACCAGACCAAGGTAGTGGCAGAGATCATGTGCTCATTTGCAACCCCATTACGGGTGAATCTATAGCACTTAATGTGGTAGGTAAACCACAGAATAATGTAGGATACAATCACTCGATTTTTATTGGTCTCGGGTTTAGTCATGTATATCAAAAGTTTAAGCTTCTACGTCTTAGAGGGACTATCAATTACGCCTTACCAATGTCCTGGTTTCCGGAGGTTTGGGTCGTAGGAACTAGGGAATGGCGGCTAGCTGGCGTGCCTTCTGTACCTCAAATAAACTTTTTTATCTACGTCTTTGTAGTTGTTTATGTGAATGGATCCATATATTGGAGTTATTTGGCTGATCCATTCATTTGTTATTTCGATTTTGATACTGATCGTTTACAAGTTGTCGCACTGCCTGGAATGGATGGAGTGGCACTAGAGGCCTCTAGCTTTGTCACGAACATGCACATGGGAGTTTTGAATGATACTCTCTATGTGTCGTTGGTTCGCCCTGATGATGGTCGAGTTGATATGTGGATCTTGCCAAAAGAGGGTGGATGTTTTGAAAACTGGAGGAAAATTTTTGTGATTGAAACTACTGCCACTCGTATGGAACACAAGGGTTTGTTATTAGCAAGGGGCCGTTACAAGCCAGTTAAGTACTTGAACTGCGGAAAGGTTTTACGTCATGATTGGCAAGGTACATTCTTCATATATGATCCGATTTCCAAAATTGAGAACCTTTTTCGGGTTCCAGAGGATTCATATCTCGAGAAACTCACTGGTTTGAATTTCCAAGTAGTTCCTCATGTACCGAGCCTCATTTCATTGAAGAACGCCTTGAAGATTGAAGATAGTAGCGTGACAGGGCTAAAGGACTATACAAGGTATATACTTGTCTACTTTCCTATTGTATACTACTTTGAAAAATGTTAAACTAATTATGCGAAATCTATTGATTGTTGTTTCCAAAAAAAAGAAAACATCTTTAGCAAGTTAGTTCATGAATGTTAAAGGGATTTTCTAGTAACTTCAATTTATTTTCTTTTATAAATTAAATGGAGTCTGAGGAGAGGCCCCGGGACTCGGATATATTAAATAAGAAACTCAAACAAACCAAATGTTCAATGTCGGATTAGCGGAATCTAAAAGATTCCCAATAAGGGAAGTTTATCCAGTATAAATTTCTTTAGTGCCGTAGTAACTGAAAGTGGTTATTCTCCCGTCATGATTCATAATCTAACTAAAGGTTTGCTTCTCTCAATGTGTAGACTTCCAAATAGAGGTTGAGGAAGGGGGCGAAGAAGAAGGCGGACTGGAAAGCCATCCTCAAACACTTGAAATGAGAAAAGGGGTATAAGAGAACTAAGTATGGATGTAGGTGATTAGTTGCTGATCGTTACTTAAACTCAACAAGTTTGCAATTATGCACAATAAAACTGGGAATTTGGATATGGGTGCAAAATATTCTACCATGCTCCCCGGAGTACAAAGTTTTACTGACGCAAGTCCAGTGCGGAAGGCATGTTTAGCCGCTAATAATCAACGCAAGACTTTTTTACCTTATAAGAATTTGATAGGCATAATTTCTTGCTGGCAGATGCTGGCATAGGTGACAATGATGCCATTCCACAAGAAATTATACTTGAGAGCATAGGTTGACGCGCTTGAGCCACATCGTTCAAAATTCTGACATTTGCTGCCATACCACCGACTGGACCCAAGGAGTGTGACATATTGGTCATAAAGACAGTTTATGGATTTATGTTAGATCTTAAATAAAACACGACTTGCGGTTAGAGTAAATAAATCCTTTGCTTCAGAAAAAGGATTTATGTTAGATCTTAAAGACAGTTTAAGGATTTAGTCAGCTAAATTAAAAATTTAAGCTTCAACATTTTAGAGAGGCGATAAATTATGCCTCGTGGTCGATGTCCTGGTCTCTGGAGCTTTGGGTCGTCGGAACTAGGGCACGGCGACCAGCTGATCTGCCTTTAATACCTCTAATACACTTTTCTAGACACGCCTGAAGTTGTTTATGTGAATGGAGTATTATATTGAAGGTATATGGCTGATCCGATCCATCCATTTGCTATTTTCGATTTTGATACTATGGTTTTAGAAGTTGTCGCGATGCCTGATATGCACGGCGTGGCACTCAGTGCCTCCAACTTTGTTACCATGAACATGAGCATGGTAGTGTTCAACGATACTCTTTCTGTGTCATTGGTTTGTCCTGACAATGGTGTTGAGTTGTGGATCTTACCAAAAGAGGGCTAATATATAGAAAATGTGAGGAGGTTTTGGCGATTGAAACTACTGCCACTGCTATGGAACATAATGGTTTTTTATCGACAACGGGCCATTACAAACCAATTACGTACTTGAACCGTGCGAGGAAAGGTTTTACTTAATGATTGGCAAGATACATTTTTCATATATGACCCAATTTCCAAAAATGAGAAGGTTTTTTGTGTTTTGGAGCTTTCGTATCTCAAGAAACTCGGCACTGGCTTTAATTTGCAAGTAGGTCCTCATGTACCAAGTGTCGTTTCATTAAAGGACGCCTTGAACGTGGAAGATGAAAGTGTGACGGTGCTAAAGGACTGTACAAGGTAAATACTTATCTACTTTTGTTTACTTTCATAGCTATTGACTTCTTTGAAAATATAAAATTAATTAAGAGAAATCTATTGATTGTTGTTGCAATATATATACATAGCAAGTAATTTTATGAATCTATTCCTTTTAAGGAAGTTTATCAAGTATAAGTTTTGGTACAGTCGAAGTATGTATGCTAAAATTGAAAATGGTTATTCTCTCATCATGAAGGTTTGTTTCCCTCAAGGTGCAGAATATGGAAAAAAATCATTTTTTATACCATAACTTGGCATTATTTTCATTTTCATACCTTAATTTGACACTCATCAATTTGCATACCATAAGTTGCACACTTCCTTCACATTGGGTACTCCGGCGTCGAAAAAGTACAAGGTGCCATCTGGTGAACTCTAGTTTGGAGATTTAGACCAATTTAGTCCGATTTCAATCTTACACCTCAACATATTACACGCCAACCGCACGTACTTTTCCAGCATCGGAGTTCCAAATGTGAAGAAAGTTTTCAACTTATGGTATGCAAATTGATGAGTGCCAAATTAAGGTATGAAAATGCAAATCGTGTCAAGTTATGGTATGAAAAATAATTTTATCTCTGCAGACTAGAGGTCGAGGAAAAGGTCAGGCCGGAGAGTCGTCCTCAAAATGCTTCAAATGAGAGAAAGATATATATATATATATATATATATATATATATATATATATATATATATTTGGAAATGGGAGCAAAATACTATAACTTGCTCCTCGGAATATAAACTAGTTTCTTGATAAATTTCGCATCTACCTCAGCTTCATACTCATTAAATTTCCTGTTTAGTTTTTTTTATGCCATTCCAGTGGATAAGGCTTTTATAGCCTAAGATTTGTTTTTTTCTTATAAGAATTTGACAAGCATAATTTTTTGTCTGTCGGATGCTAAAGATGATGGATATTGATATCAATTTCTCTTTTTTTATAATTGAATGTGTTGTGAACTGTGATGGAGTTAGTTCATAACTTACTGAGATTAGAGTAGGTTAACACGTTGTTAATTCTCTTAATTAAGAGTTAATTGCTACAGGGAATTTTATCGAGTATAAATTTCTTTAGTGCCGTAGTATGTAGCTAAAACTGAATATGGTTATTCTCCCATCATGAATCTTAATCTAACTAGAGGTTTGTTTCGCTCAACGTGCAGAATTCTGAACTAGAGGTTGACGAGGAAGAGGACAGACTGGCGAATCATTCTCAAACGCTTACATTGAGAACGGGGTATAAGAGAATAGATTAGTTGGTGTTTACTGAAGTTGTCATAGCCACTGTATTTGTGTTTTAGAAACCATTTTATTGCTGTTGTTCTTGTGACTATTTTAGTTTCATGCTGATGTTGTTGTAAACTTTCTCATTTTAAGGCTGAATAAATGTTTATCTTTTATCTATAATTAAAATTTTACTCAATTCAGTTAAAATCTCGAGGTGTATGTTCCTGTATGTGAGAGATTGGGTTGAACTACATTTGTGTGCATATTATTAAAAGGGATAATATCAGTGACACTCCCTGAGGTTTGATGAAATATCAGAGACACCCCCTGAGGTTTGAATAATATCAATGACACCCCCTCTCATAAAGACAACGGCTGATTTTGATTTATATGACATCTTTACCCTTTAAATTAATATTATACTTTATTTGTAAGGAAAAAAGATAAGAATATCCTTAAAACCCCAACTAGTCCATGGGTCAAATAAGTTAACATAATCATCCAACTAAAAATGAGTCAAACCCATTTTATTTACTTGAACAGTAGATTAAAAAAAATGATGGACGAGGGAGACAACTTATTTCGTTTTTCTCTTCTTTTCTGTTTCCTGTTTTCCTCTGCCATAAATTTTAAAAATGGTTTATTTGAAAATAAAATATGAAAAAGATGAAATCTAAATGCTGGAATAATAAATAAAATTCATTTTTTTTTCTTTAGCTTACTTATATCTTTAATTTTAATGCATATCTTTAATAGAAAGTAAAACTATAAGATAAATATAATAAATAGTTACATTTCATATGAAATTAATTATTTGTTTAAAATTTGTAGAAAAAAGAAGTTTTTAATTATATTATTGACACCTCATAGGCAGCTTAACATAGCAAATAACATCCCATAATAATTTAAGTAACAAGGGGTATTTTAGTCTTTAAAGATATGTCAAAATCTATGTCAAATTTGACAAGGGTAAAAAAGGAATTCAATTAAAAAATACAGCTGGATTTGGCACGTCTTTTCATAGAGGGGGTGTCTCTGATATGTCATTACAAACCTCAGGGGGTGTCTCTGATATTATGCAAACCTCAGGGGGTGTCTCTGATGTTTCATCAAACCTCAGGGGGTGTCACTGATATTATCCCTTATTAAAATGTTACTTTATGTTGCATCTGCTTGACCTTAATGCAATTGAAATCATACTGCGATTTTTTACACCATGTATCTCTACCAACATTAAAACTTAGGTGATCTTATTAAGTTTTTCAATAAAGCCATCACTGAATATGGTATAAAATAAGTGCAATAAAATATTAGGTTCACGTGTTAAAATATACTTGACCTTAGTGTACTTGAAATATATCTCTACCAAAGATCAAGCCTTATGTGTGTCTGATCTTGATCCTAAGTACTGAAATTCAAAATTGAGTTCTCTAATGAGATGAAACGATCAAGAAGTCTAGTCCATAATTCATTTCCACAGTTAAACAGTAACACCGCGTCCTGTGAAGGTGTAATTTGCTGTCTGAATCAGAAAGGTGTGGCAGCAGAGATTATATGCTCATTTGCAGCCCGTTACAGGTGAATCTATAGCAGTTAACGTGGAATGCAAACCGAAGAATATCTGTGACTATATCTCTTACTTTTTATTGATCTCAGGTTTAGTCGGGTAGATCACAATTTTAAGCTCCTAAGTTTTAGAAGCACGACTTATAATGCGTTGTTGAGGATAATCTGGTTTTCCGGAGATTTGGGTAGTAGGAACTAGGGGATGTCAACCAGCTGACGTGCCTTCTATACCTCAACTAAACTTTTCCAGGCGCATTTCTGATGTTTCCTGTGTGAATGAAGCGATATATTGGAGGTATGTGGCTGATCCATTCATATGTTGTTTAATTTTTGATACTGTTAATGTTTCACAAGTAGTCGAACTGCCTCGTATGAATGGAGAGGCACTCTGTAATTCTAGCTTTGTCACGATGAACATGAATATGGGAGTGTTAAGTGATACCCTCCGCGCGGCATTGGTCTGTCCCCATGATGGCTGCATTGAGTTGTGGATCTTTATTGACAAGGGGCGCCATTACAAAGCAATTAAGTACTTGAACTGCAGAAAGGTTTTATTTCATGATTGGAAAGATATGTTCTTCATATATGCTCCAGTTACCAAAAATTGAGAAACATTTTTTGTTTTGGAACATTTGTATCTCAAGAACTCGCCGCTGGTTTGAATTTGCAACTAATTCCTCATGTGCCAAGTCTCATTTCGTTAAAGAACGCCTTCAAATTTGGAGATAAAAGTGTGACATTACTAAAGGACTAAACAAGATCAAAGTTGTCTATGTGAATGAAGCGATATATTGGTGGTATGTGCTGATCCATTTATATGTTGCTTAAATTCTGATACTGTTATCAGTTGTGGCGCTGCCTAGTATGAATGGAGAGGCACTCGACGCCTTTAGCTTTGTCATGATGAACATGAACATGGGAGTGTTGGATAATACTCTGTGTGTCTTAGGTTTGTCCTGAAAATGGCCGCGTTGAGTTGTGGATCTTTCCAAAAGAGGGTGGATGTATAAAAAATTGGAGGAAGATTTTTGCAAACTGAAACTACTGCCACTGGTATGGAAAGGTGCCGTTACAAACCAATTGGGTACTGAACTGCGAAAAGGTTTTACTTCATGATTGGCAAGATATGTTCTTCATATAATGATTCAATTACCAAAAAGTGAGAAAAAAATTCGTGTTTTAGAACATTTGTATCTCAAGAAACTCAGTACTGGTTCGAATTGCCAGTAATCCTCATGTAAGAAGCCATATTTCATTAAAGTACACCTTGAACATGAATATAAAAGTTTTACGGCACTAAAGGACTATACAAGGTAGATACTTATGTGCTTTTGTAGTATATACTTCTGTGGTTATTTTAATTCTTCTCCAGAAATATTATCTAGTTCCAGCAGTACTAAGCATTTGGTGCACTTTCTTGATCGAAGATACAGAACAAATTTCGTTTTTTTTTTTTTTGTTTCATTATTTTAGAGAAGACACACTACAAGAAAATGTAGCAATGGTGTCAAAAAAATTATTCACCATTGCTATATTTTCAGTGAACATTGATCAATGGCTACAAACAATTTTGTAACCAGCTCTTGTAACTATTGGCCTCGTAGGCATAAAGTTATGTCAGCAATTCTTACAAATTAATTAGTCACCAACAATAGTGTCAAAAGAATCACTCACCACGTAGTGTCAAAATAATATGCAGCCATGACGTGTTGTCAGATGAATTGGTAGCCATGCAATTAGATTAAAAGAAAAGCAAAAATAAAAAAAAAGGGTGGTGTCCGATTCATTGGATGCCACGCCTTTTTTCTTTTTTTTTTTAAAAGCGTGGTGTCCAAAGAATCGGACACCACGCTATTTCGTATTTTTTTTTTTTAAAATCGTATTGTACCGTGGTGAGTGAATAATCACTCACCACGGTTTTTTTTTTCTTTTAAAGCGTGGTGTCCAAAGAATCGGACACCACGCTATATCGTTTTTTTTTTAAAATCGTATTGTACCGTGGTGAGTGAATAATCACTCACCACGGTTTTTTATTTTTAAAAACCATGGTGAGTGAATAATCACTCACCATGGTTTTTTAATTTTTTTTTTTTTAAAACCGTGGAACCATGGTGAGTGAATAATCACTCACCATGGAATCCGAAAATTTTTAAAAAAAATTGGTGGGGGATTAACCGCCACTTTTTTGCCAAATTTTCAAAATTTTCAATTTTGTTGGCTTTTTCCCTCCATTTTATATATATACATATATAATTCATAATATACTAACACACACAAATATATATATATATATATATATATAAAAACATGATATATGTAGTATATATATATGTTTAAAAATATACTTATATATATATATATATATATGTTATGTAGTGTGTAAAATATATCTATATATATATAAACACAAAAATCAATATATTATCTATATATATATATATATATAAACACACAAAACAATATACAAAAACCCAAACAATACATAACTAATATAACACCCAAAAAAGAAAGTGGTAAAAGAGAGGATTTTTCGGATTTTAGAGTGAGATTTTCATATTTTTTGAGGGAGAGGAGATAATTTTCGGATTTTTTGAGGGAGAGGAGATGATTTTCGGATTTTTTGAGGGAGAGGGGAGGATTTTCGGATTTGTTGAGGGAGAGGGGAGGATTTTTGGATTATTGAGGGAGAAGAGATGAAGAGATGAAGTTTGTGAAAAGTGGGGTATATTTATAGATATATAAAATAGTGGTGACAGATTTTTTTGACCCCTTTGCTATCACAAGGATTGTGCCCTCAATGGGGTCAAAATAATCTTACACCATTGATATCACATGGATTGTGCTTTTGTGGGGTCAAAAAAATCATTCACCATGTCTGAACATGGTGAGTGATTTTTTTTACCCCACAGACTTTAAAGCAATGGTGAGTGATTTTCTTGACCCCACACCTAGCAAGAAATAAATCAGTCACCATTGCAATTATTATGGTTAATTAGAATTTTAATTTTGCATGCATGTCTTAATAATTTGTTATTAGATAATTAATGTGTGATTAGGACCACATTATGTGTACTCATTCTATAATTAGTAGTAATTAGGAGAATTTCATTTTAATTAGGATAGTTTTAGTAAAAGTGTTGGATTTTGTTTTAAAAATTAGGAAAAGTTAAGAAATATTATGGAATTTAGGATAAAACTAAAATTTAGGGTAACATAGGAAAATTAGATTTGTAGTTTAATTAAATGACATGATTACATTAGTAATTAACACTTTGATGACAATTATTTTATAATTAGTAATTAAAATATAAAGTTTATAGTAATTTGAGTAAAATTAATTAGTAATTAAGTTTAGCAAGGTATAAATCATGATTATATATGTGTAATCATTCTATAATTAGTAGTAATTAGGAGAATTTCATTTTAATTAGGATAGTTTTAGTAAAAGTGTTGGATTTTGTTTTAAAAATTCTGAAAAGTTAAGAAATATTATGATATTTAGGATAAAACTCAAATTTAGGATAACATAGAAAAATTAGATCTGTAGTTTAATTAAATAGCACGATTACATTAGTAATTAACACTTTGATGACAATTATTGTATAATTAGTAATTAAACTATAAATTTGTGTTCGAATTTTACCATTACACGTTTACTATAAAATGACATGTCACCAACGTAACAAAATGATAACTGGATATGATTGGACGTGTTAGAAAACGATATATAACTACTTGCACTATAAACTTGAACTTTTAAACGAAGTAACAATTATTTTCATAATTTTTTTTATAAAATATTGTGACACGCTTCACGAGGACGTCGCATTGCATACTCATAAAAAGGAGTCGCGATTCGAAACAGAAAAGAACAAATATATCATCGTATGCTATAACATTAAACAAATTGATTTGAGCAAAGACAATGAATAGCAATCTTTTATTGTAGTGACTAACAATTTAAATTTTGAACTTGAGTCTCTTTTAAAGCATACATAAGTGGAAAAAGTCCAATTAAAAATAAAATGATTCAACAATGACCTCATGAAGTGTGACATTTTTGAATTAATCCAAGTAACAAAGTTTAGTCTAATACACGAGTAATTAACATAAATACATGCATTACACGTTGAAATCGAAATAATAAATCTAATTAACATAAATCTAATTTTTAAAACAAAATCCAACACTTTTACTAAAACTATCCTAATTAAAATGAAATTCTCATAATTACTACTAATTATAGATTGAGTACACATATATAATCATGATTTATACCTTGCTAAACTTAATTACTAAATAATTTTACTCAAACTAGTAATTAAACTATAAATTTCATAGTAATTTGAGTAAAATTAATTAGTAATTAAGTTTAGCTGGGTAAATCATGATTATATATGTGTACTCATTCTATAATTAGTAGTAATTAGGAGAATTTTATTTTAATTAAGATAGTTTTAGTAAAAGTGTTGGACTTGTTTTATAAATTAGGAAAAGTTAAGAAATATTATGGAATTTAGGATAAAAATAAAATTTAGGATAACATAGGAAAATTAGATTTGTAGTTTAATAAAAGGCCATAATTATATTAGTAATAACACTTTGATGACAATTATAGTATAATTAGTAATTAAACTATAAATTTCATAGTAGTTTGAGTAAAATCAATTAGTAATTAAGTTTAGCTAGGTAAATCATGATTATATATGTGTACTCATTCTATAATTAGTTGTAATTAGGAGAATTTCATTTTAATCTTGATAAAACTAAAATTTAGGATAACATAGTAAAATCAGATCTGTAGTTTAATAAAATGCCATAACTATATAGTAATTAACACTTTGATGACAAATATTGTATAAGTAGTAATTAAACTATAAATTTCATAGTTTTAGTACAAGTGTTGAATTTTACTCACATTACTATGAAATTTATAGTTTAATTACTAATTATACAATAATTATCATCAAAGTGTTAATTACTAATACATTCGTTTCATTTTATTAAACTACAAATCTAATTTTCCTATATTATCCTAAATTTTAGTTTTATCCTAAATTCCATAATATTTCTTAACTTTTCCTAATTTTGTAAACAAAATCTATGAATTTTACTAAAACTATCCTAATTAAAACGAATTTTCCTAATTACTACTAATTATAGAATGAGTACACATATATAATCATGATTTACCTTACTAAACTTAATTACTAATTAATTTTACTCAAATTACTATGAAATTTATAGTTTAGTTACTAATTGTACAATAATTGTCATCAAAGTGTTAATTACTAATGTAATCATGCCATTTAATTTAACTACAAATCTAGTTTTCCTATGTTATCCTAAATTTTAGTTTTATCCTAAATTCCATAATATTTCCTAACTTTTCCTAACTTTTAAATAAAATCCAACACTTTTTAGTAAAACTATCCTAATTAAAATGAAGTTCTCCTAATTACTATTAATTATAGAATGAGTACACATATATAATTATGATTTACCTAACTAAGCTTAATTACTAATTAATTTACTCAAATTACTATGAAATTTACAGTTTAATTACTAATTACACAATAATTGTCTTCAAAGTGTTATTACTAATATAATTATGGCATTTTATTAAACCAAAAATCTAATTTTCCTATGTTATCCTAAATTTTAGTTTTATCCTAAATTCCATAATATTTCTTAACTTTTCCTAATTTTTAAAACAAATCCTTCACTTTTACTAAAACTATCCTAATTGAAATAAAATTCTCCTAATTACTACTAATTATAGAATGAGTACACATATATAATCATGATTTACCTAGCTAAACTTAATTACTAATTAATTTACTCAAATTACTATGAAATTTATAGTTTAATTACTAATTATACTAAAACAATAAAAAAAAAAAAAAAAAAAACGAAAATAGGCAATGGCTACAAAAAATATGGATGCCACATGGTGTCAGAAAAATCTGACACCATGTGAGCATCCAAAAAATTTGTAGCCATAGTTTAAAGGACCATATCATGCCATGTGGCATGATCTGGTCCATCAAAGCATGGTGTCCAAAAAATTGGACACCACGCTTTCCGATCAGTTTTTTTTTTTTTTGTTTTATAAACCGTGGTGTCCGATTTTTCGGACACCACGGTTTCCGGTTTTTTTTTTTTTTTTTTTTTTTTAAACTGTGGTGTCCGAAAAATCGGACACCACGGTTTTTGTTTTTTTTTTCTTTCTAAATCGTGGTGTCCGATTTTTTGGACACCACGGTTTAAATGTTATTTTTTCCCTTTTTTAATCTTTACAAACCTTAACTCGATTTTTTTATTTTTTCCCTTTGATGACAATTATAGTATAATTACTAATTAAACTATAAATTTCATAGTAATTTGAGTAAAACTAATTAGTAATTAAGTTTAGCTGGGTAAATCATGATTATATATGTGTACTCATTCTATAATTAGTAGTAATTAGGAGAATTTTATTTTAATTAGGATAGTTTTAGTAAAAGTGTTGGACTTGTTTTATAAATTAGGAAAAGTTAGGAAATATTATGGAATTTAGGATAAAAATAAATTTAGGATAACATAGGAAAATTAGATTTGTAGTTTAATAAAATGCCATAATTATATTAGTAATAACACTTTGATGACAATTATAGTATAATTAGTAATTAAACTATAAATTTCATAGTAGTTTGAGTAAAATCAATTAGTAATTAAGTTTAGCTAGGTAAATCATGATTATATATGTGTACTCATTCTATAATTAGTTGTAATTAGGAGAATTTCATTTTAATCTTGATAAAGTAAAATTTAGGATAACATAGTAAAATTAGATCTTGATAACATGGTAGTGTTCAACGATACTCTTTCTGTGTCATTGGTTTGTCCTGACAATGGTGTTGAGTTGTGGATCTTACCAAAAGAGGGCTAATATATAGAAAATGTGAGGAGGTTTTGGCGATTGAAACTACTGCCACTCATATGGAACATAATGGTTTTTTATCGACAACGGGCCATTACAAACCAATTGCGTACTTGAACCGCGCGAGGAAAGGTTTTACTTAATGATTGGCAAGATACATTTTTCATATATGACCCGATTTCCAAAAATGAGAAGGTTTTTCGTGTTTTGGAGGTTTCGTATCTCAAGAAACTCGGCACTGGCTTTAATTTGCAAGTAGGTCCTCATGTACCAAGTGTCGTTTCATTAAAGGACGCCTTGAACGTGGAAGATGAAAGTGTGACGGTGCTAAAGGACTATACAAGGTAAATACTTATCTACTTTTGTTTACTTTCATAGCTATTGACTTCTTTGAAAATATAAAATTAATTAAGAGAAATCTATTGATTGTTGTTGCAATATATATACATAGCAAGTAATTTTATGAATCTATTCCTTTTAAGGAAGTTTATCAAGTATAAATTTTGGTACAGTCGAAGTATGTATGCTAAAATTGAAAATGGTTATTCTCTCATCATGAAGGTTTGTTTCCCTCAAGGTGCAGAATATGGAAAAAAATCATTTTTTATACTATAACTTGGCATTATTTTCATTTTCATACCTTAATTTGACACTCATCAATTTGCATACCATAAGTTGGACACTTCCTTCACATTGGGTACTCCGGCGTCGAAAAAGTACAAGGTGCCATCTGGTGAACCCTAGTTTGGAGATTTAGACCAATTTAGACCGATTTCAATCTTACACCTCAACATATTCCACGTCAACCGCACGTACTTTTCCAGCATCGGAGTTCCAAATGTGAAGAAAGTATTCAACTTATGGTATGCAAATTGATGAGTGCCAAATTAAGGTATGAAAATGCAAATCGTGTCAAGTTATGGTATGAAAAATAATTTTATCTCTGCAGCCTAGAGGTCGAGGAAAAGGTTAGGCCGGAGAGTCGTCCTCTAAATGCTTCAAATGAGAAAAAGATATATATATATATATATATATATATATATATATATATATATATATATATATATTTGGAAATGGGAGCAAAATACTATAACTTGCTCCTCGGAATATAAACTAGTTTCTTGATAAATTTCGCATCTATCTCAGCTTCATACTCATTAAATTTCCTGTTTAGTTTTTAAGAATTTGACAAGCATAATTTTCTGTCTGTCGGATGCTGAAGATGATGGATATTGATATCAATTTCTCTTTTTTTATAATTGAATGTGTTGTGAACTGTGAGGGAGTTAGTTCATAACTTACTGAGATTAGAGTAGGTTAACACGTTGTTAATTCTCTTAATTAAGAGTTAGTTGGAGTTAACCGAATTTGAAAAGTTTCAGTTTAGAAGTTAGTTAGAACTTTCTGTTTTGAGGCTGAGTGTTGCAACCTATTTAAGGCACTTGTGTGCATCAGTTTTCAGTCGAATCATTGTAATTTCTTCTGGTATATTCTCTCATACACTTGTTCTATAGCAAATCTCTCCGTGGTAGGTTTGGATCGAATTGATTCAAACAAACCATGTTAAAATTGCTGCGTGTTTGTGTGTTTTTTCTGGAAAATTGTTGGACTGTGTTCTGTTTGGTTTTGTTTGGTCTGATCACTTAGTCTTGATTGTTTTTGATACGGTTTCGTTTGTTAACTTCATCTTTGGTGTGTATTTGATCATTTGATCGGTATAAAACTCTACAAATTGGTGCGGTGAACGTGGAGCGAGATCAATCGGTTGATCATGGCGACTGTTAGTGCGGCAAGGTTTACTTGATGCTCTGAATGAATCAAGCATTGATAAAAATATGGATGAAAAGGCAAAGAAGATTGTGTTGGAGAAAGCACACAGTGCTATAATCTTGATCTTTGAAGATAAAGTATTGAGGCAGGTTTGAAAGGAGATAAGTGCATCTGGCGTGTGGTTGAAACTTGAGAGCCTCTACATGACTAAATCAGTGGTAAATCATCTCTATCTTAAGCAAGCTCTGTTTTCTTTGATCGTTTGATCGGTATAAAAATCTACCTGAACTGATGTTGTTATTGTCATTGTAATTCTGTTTAGAAAACAACCATTGTACTGCTGGTGTTCTTGTGACTGTCTTATATATGTTGTTGTAAAATTTTCTCATTTAAGGCTGAACATGGTTTATATTTCTTGTGTTAAATATACTTGACCTCAATGCACTTGAAATCATACAGCATATTTTTGACAACGTATCTGTACCAACATTATATAAGATAGTAAAATATATTGAGGTGTTGATTCATTCAGTAAGTTACAGAAGGTTTATATACAACTAAAGTAAGCAGGTAAATAAATCCTATAACTAAGGAAAAGATAGTTACAACTTAACACTAATATTTACAAGAATAAATAAAGAATATGCTACGGTCTATTACGCCCCTGCAAAATCGACGTTCCATCAGCAAAAGAGAGTTTGGAACGCAAGAGTTGAAAACGAGAACGATCGAGAGGTTTAGTGAGAACATCCGCGAGTTGATCAAGAGTGTTAACATAAGACGCCTTGATAAAACCTTTGTTGACAAGATCGCGTACAAAATGCAAATCCACAAAACTGTGTTTCATACGCGGGTGTTGCACCGGATGGAGCGAGAGACGAATTGCCCCCATATTATCACAATGAATAACCGGTGAAGGAGCAAGAGGAAAGCCGAGTTCCCCGAAAAGGTGTTGAATCCACCGAATTTCAGAAGAGGCATTGGCGAGCGCGCGGTATTCCGCTTCAGTGGAGGAGCGAGAAACGGCACGCTGCTTGCGAGACGTCCAAGAGATGGGATTCGGACCCAAGAAAACCAAATATGCAGAAGTGGACGTACCATGCATGCTATCTCCGGCCCAATCCGCATCAGAGTAGGCTGAAAGGGAAAGAGCATCCGAGCGGCGAAGGAGGAGGCCATGCGATACAGTGCCTTTTAAATAGCGGAGAATTCGCTTAAGGACAACCCAGTTGGATTCATCCGGAGCGGCCATGCGTTGTGCCAATCTATTAACAGCAAAAGCTATATCGGGACGGGTGAAAGAGAGGTAGTGAAGGGCACCCAGAATCTGCCTATACGGAGTTGGATCGACAGCAGAAGAGGCCGATGGAGACAACGGATTAGATGCCATAGGAGTGTGAATAGGCTTGGCACCATCCATTTGATGGCGAGCGAGAACATCAACAATGTATTTGTGTTGAGACAAAAACAGGCCTTCGCGACAACGGAACACTTCAATGCCTAGAAAATAAGTTAAGGAGCCCAAGTCCTTAACCGCAAACCGGGAACCGAGTTGAGAGATGACCGAGGAAATAAGCAAAGAGAAATTGCCGGTAACTATTATGAAGCAAAGAAGGTTGTCACGAGAGAACACAAACAAGGAGGTATCCGACTTAGCTTGAACAAAACCAAATGAGACAAGGGCCGAGCTAAGAGCAAGAAACCACGCACGAGGAGCCTGTTTAAGTCTATACAGAGACTTGTGAAGATGGCAAACACGATGAGGATGAGCCGGATCAACAAACCCCGGAGGTTGGCTCATAAAAACACTCTCAGTGAGATGTCCGTGGAGGAAAGCATTGCTCACATTGAGTTGACAAAGAGGCCAATCATGTTTGACAGCAAGAGTAAGGATAGTGCGAATAGTAATAGGCTTGACGACCGGGCTAAACGTCTCTCTATAATCAAGACCCAGTCTCTGATGAAAACCCTTCGCAACAAGGCGAGCCTTGTACTTATCAATGGTGCCATCAGGATGCCGTTTAATCCGAAAGACCCATTTGGAACCTATAATACTCCGATCAGGTGGAGGATCAACCAGAGACCAAGTTCCATGCTTGATAAGCGCAGTATATTCATCTACCATTGCCGCACGCCAATTTGGATCTTTCATAGCCTGTGAAACGCAAGTTGGCTCGACCGGACCGGATAAGGATGCTTGGTAGCAATATTAACAACCTTGGGCTTGAAAATATTATTTCGTGAACGAGTGACCATGGAATGAGTTCGTTCAAGCAATAACGCGGCTCGAGAGGGCAAAGGAGCAGCTTGCGGATCCACAGGTTGTGAAACTGGAGCCGGAGATGAAGACGGCAAAACAGGCGGCGGCTTGGTGGCGGCAGCTGGCTGTGGAAGAATAAAAAGACTCGGCAACTCACTAGGTACAGCCGGGGACAATGAGACATGAGTAATATAGCCTGGAAAAACAGTTTCGGCAAAACGGACATGCCGTGACATATATAGACGACCCGACACAATGTCAAAGCATTTTTATGCAGATTGAGAAGTGCTATAGCCAAGGAAAAGACACTTTCGAGATGGTGGATCAAGTTTACCTCGTATATAAGGGCGAAGATGAGGAAAACATAAGCATCCAAAGACTCGAAGTCGGAGATAATTTGGATCACGCCCCTGTAAGACCGAGAACGGAGATTGACCATCAAGAATCGGTGTAGGAAGTCGATTCGTGAGAAAAGCAGCTGTGGAAAATGCAAACTCCCAAAACATGGCAGGTAAATTAGCACGGGATAATAATGTCCGACCAAGATTAACAACTTGGCGATGGCGTCGTTCAACAGTACCATTCTGTTGAGGAGTGTGCGGGGCTGTGGTAAGCCAACCAATTCCATGAGTCGCAAGATAGGAGCGCAAGGCAAGAAACTCACCACCATTATCCGAGTAGAGGTTCTTAAGCTGCAAACCAAATTGTTTTTCCACCAAGACATGAAAACGAGCAAAAACAGTAGCAACCTCAGATTTCATAGTTAACGGAAAGAACCAACAATACTTGGAGTAATGGTCAACGAGTAGCAAGTAGTAACGAAAACCATTAATAGAGAAAACCGGAGCCGGACCCCAAACATCAGCATACACGTAATGTAAAATATGCTCAGAAACAAGAGAAGTGGTACTAAAAGGTAACTTGGTGCTCTTATTTAAAAAACAAGGTTCGCAAATATTATTGTTCAACAAAGAACTAGAATCACAAGGTAAATTGAACTTGCGAAAAATCAAAGAGCTAATTTTAGACGACGGGTGGCCCAAGCGATCATGCCACCGACTCTTGCTTGTGCGTTTGTCCACAAAAGCACTAAAGGACGGCCTAAACACCTGCGGAAGTCGGAGTTGATACACACCACCAATGCACGGCCCATGCAATAATTTATCCCCCGTATAGCGATCCTTAACAACAAAATGAGAATCATAAAATTCAACAGTCACATTATTTGATTTAGTGAATTGATGGACGGATAAAAGATTGCGGCGAGAAGCATGAACACATAAAATATTATCCAGATGAAAGCGGCGATCTTATGAAATAATATGCGAGGAACCAATATGAGATATTTTCAAACCTGAACCATCCGCTATTGCTACTTCATCCAGGCCGTCATATTCGGAGTGGACTGACAGATTCTGAAGATCCGAGGTGAGGTTGTGCGAAGCCCCAGAGTCGACAAGCCAATTGTTATTGGTTGGCGAAGAAGCGGAAGCATTAGGAGAGGCAGCCATGTTCACAGTCGGAGTAGTAAAGAGGCGACAAGTGCGAGCACCGTGCCCCGTCAAGCCACATAGCTGACACACGACGGAATTGCGCGGCTGATTGGTGGCGGGACGCAGCTGATTGCGCTGCTGAGGTGGGGCAAAACGCTGCTGACCCCCACCCGAGTTGTTGTTATTATTCCTACCATTATTCGAACGACGCCGCTGATTGTTGTTGGAGCGAGAGTTGTTCGAGTTCTGCTGATTTCCACCACGGTGCTGATTGCGGCCAGACGAAGCACCATAATTGGCAGTGGCAGCAAGAGTGGATGCCTCAGTTTCAGCACGACGAAGAAAAGCCTCCTGTGCAAGGAGAAGATCGTGCAATTCATTGAAACGAATAAGATTTTCTCGAGCACGGATAGGACCCGCCAAGTCGCAATAAGCCGGACCCAAGCCATTCAAAATATAGAGAGTAATGTCATCGTCATGAAGAGGATGATCAATTACGGCGAGTTCGGCAGCCTTTGCCTTAACGGCTTGAAGAAACTCGGAGACGGACCTCGAACCCAACTTCTTGGTGTTGAGATCGTCTTTTAGCTGCATGACGCGAGAGCGAGATCGATTCGCATAGAGGCGTTGCAGAGTGGACCATGCATCGGCAGAGGTGTCGGCGGAAGAGATCAATGGAACAATCTCGGCCGAGACATAGCCGAAAAGCGCGGACAAATTGAGGGAGTCCTGCCTGGACCAAAGGAGACTGGTGGCAGTGGATTCCGGGTTTGAATCACGTGAAGGACGAGGGTTAGAGCCATCTAAAAAACCCAAAAAGACCAAAACAGTGAAACAAGTGGCGAACTTGTGATCGCCAGGAGGCATAATTCGTCCCATTCAGACGAAGAGGAAGGTGATGATGCGCATTGATGGGAATCAATGGATCACCAAGAGGACCAACTGGAGAGTTGAAGTTGGACGGAGATGACGAAGACAGGGCACCGGCGGAGGAACTCTCGGCAGCGGCGGCTGTGGTGGGCGTAGGGTTCGTCATAGGATCGATATCTCGTGAGAGAGTAGGTCTCTAGATACCATATAAGATAATAAAATATATTGAGGTGTTGATTCATTCAGTAAGTTACAGAAGGTTTATATACAACTAAAGTAAGCAGGTAAATAAATCCTCTAACTAAGGAAAAGATAATTACATCTTAACACTAATATTTACAAGAATAAATAAAGAATATGCTACGGTCTATTACATTACGTCTAAGTGTGTCCGATCTTGATCCAAAGTACTGAAATCTTAACTGATCCAGAATTGAGAACTTTAATGAGATGAAAAGATCAAGATCCTAATCTATTATTCATTTCTACAGTTAAACAATAAAACCGCATCCTATGAAAGTGTAATTTGATGTCTGAAGCAGCAAGGTTACAGCAAAGGTTATATGTTCATCCGCAGCCCCATGACATGACAGGTGCATCTGTAGCACTTAATGTGGAATACAAATCAAAGAATATATGTGACTATAATCTCTCAATTTTTATGGGTCTCTGGTTTAGTTGGGTGGATCGAAGTATAAGCTTCTACATCTTAGAGAGACGATCAATTAGCTTCGTCGTCGGTATCCTGGTTTTCGAGGCTTTGGGTTGTGGGGTCTAGGGAACGGCAACCAGCCGACGTCCCTTCTATACCTCAACTAAACTTTTCTAGCTGGGCGTGTGTCTGAAGCAGTGTTGTTAAAGGCGTTGGACGTAAGTCGGGCATTTTACAGACTCAGAGGCGGGGCTTAAGCCCAACAAATTTCAATGCTTACTGTCTATTAAATATATCAATAATAATAAGTTAAAATTGAGAACATTAATGAGATGAAAAGATCAAGATCCTACTCTATAATTCATTTCTACAGTTAAACAATAAAACCGCATCCTATGAAAGTGTAATTTGATGTCTGAAGCAGCAAGGTTACAGCAAAGGTTATATGTTCATTCGCAGCCCCATGACAGGTGCATCTGTAGCACTTAATGTGGAATGCAAATCAAAGAATATCTGTGACTATAATCTCTCAATTTTTATGGGTCTCTGGTTTAGTTGGGTGGATCGAAGTATAAGCTTCTACATCTTAGAGAGACAATCAATTATGCTTCGTGGATATATATTCACTTTGAGGTGCTTCGATTTCTTGAAAATCCTGTAAGCAAACCTGCATAGCAAGATCAACTATGGAATATGAGTCCATAGCGTTGGATCTTGCAACAGATGAGGCGGATTGGCTTCAGAATTTTCTTCAGGATATTTCGATGTGGACAAAACCAGTGCCTCTTGTTAGCGTGCATTGTGATAGTCAAGTAGCTATAGGAAGTGCACAAAATAATGTGTAAAATGAGAAGTCTCGACATATGCGTCGAAGACACGAAAGCTTAAGTCAATTACATTCATGTGGGGGATTGTTGCAGAAATTTGGAATTGAGTCCAAATAAATTGGATTTTTAGAGAAAAATTCCAATTGCATGTGTGTGAATTTAAATTGCTAAATGAGAAGCAATGTGGAATTTTATTTATAAAATTCAGAATATTTTTAAATTAATATTTGAATATTTAAGTAATAATAAACACACAATTAATACAGACGTTTTAAAACGTCTGTAACGTTTGTCTTAATTCAGCCATTCATGGCAGAATTAATTCCGTAAATTAAATCCCCTTGAATGACATTAAATACTAAGAGGCTCCCCCTACCCTATAAATAGGGCGCTTCTTAGTCATTCTCATCCATCTAAAAACAAAATGTTTTCTTGCATTTCATAGCATAAACACATCTTAGATCTGCAAATATCACGGTCTCTGAAGGAGGGAGTAGTTCTGAGCTTCACAGGCTGCTTCGAGGAAAGGACGTTGTACCTTGGGCGTTCGGTGTCCACGAGGGCTTGAAGCGTACGTCGGGCATAACGAGCTTAAGGGGAAGGGGTTAACCCCTATCTCGTCCTATAGCAATTAAGTCTAAAGCGCTTCAGGTTCTTTGTTATTTTAATTTTCTGTTTTTAGTTATGAATCTATTATGTTCATGTTAGTATAACCTATTCATGTTTATAATTGTGCAGTAGATTTGGTCTTATTTATAAATCTGGAAATTTGTTGCCTATGTTGTTATTTGTTATGATTTAAACACAGGTACCAACAAAAGTGCATCGTTTGGAGAGTTGATAATATAGTTCGACAGAGGTAGACTCCATTGAGCAAATCTCAGTTATTGCAGCAGATTGAGGATCCTCTTGATCTTCCCCTGGTTTCTCCTCATTAAGAAACCTTGTCAAGTTTAGGACAGTCCGAAAGAACATCATCTTCTGTTGCCAACGTTGAAAGTTGGAAGAATAAGAATGGCAAGCTTGCACATGAAATGTTGCATAAGCGAGCCAATGACTCTGATAATAACGTGCATTTAAAGTGCAGTTGTGTCAGAAGAGAATATGGTTGGAGGAACTCTAACTCATGGTAGGTAGACAATGGGGCTACTCGATGGATATTTAAGACCTATCAACTAGTGGAGAATGAGCAGTGTTACATGTGAAACTGTGCAGTCTCAAAAGTTGAAGGCAAGAGAATAATGGTGTTGAAGATGACCTTGAGAAAAGAGTTAACTCTAAAAAGAGGTGCTTCATGTCTCAGAGATCCAGAAGAATCTCGTTTCGGAGGCAGTTCTGAATAAAAGGGATTCGAACTTGTGTCTGAGTTGTATAAAGTCATCCTATCTAGGGGTGGGATGCTCGTGGGCAAGGGCTATTTGTCTAGTAATCTTTTAAGATGTCTACGACTATAGCGCCTAAAGATAAGTCTAGTGATGAGGCTAGTACTTTTGTTGATGTGTAACTGTTAGAGAGTTTGTCAAGTCTTCACTCAATAGAGAGAAGCACATAAACAATGAATTTGATCCATACTAGTGTATGTGGTGTTATATATGTGCAATCTAGAGGCGATAAAAGTTATTTCATTACATTTATCAATGATTGTACTATATAATGCTATGTCTACTTAATGAGAAGTAAAGACGAAGCAGTTGACGTGTTTCATTCCTTAGAAGAATGAAGTTGAGTACCAACTTGGTAAGAAGATCAAAAATCTTTGAAGTGACCGAGGAGGTGAATATGAGTCACCATTTGCACGGCTCTGTGCTGAGAATGGTATTATTCATCAAACTACGATATCATATTCTCCCGAGCAAAATGGTATTGCAGAATGGAAGAATAGAACGCTTAAGGAAATGATGAATGCTATGCTCATAAGTTCTGGTTTACCACTGAACATGTGGGGGAGAACTATTCTCTTCGCCAACTATGTGCTAAACAGATTACCGCACAAAAAGTTGGATAAGACGCCTTATGAATTGTGGAAAGGTCAAGCGCCTAGCTACAAGTTCTTAAGGGTTTGGGGCTGTCTTGCAAAAGTTCCCATTCCTTTCCCTAAAAGGACTAGGTTAGGACCTAAGACTGTTGACTGTGTATTCATCGGATATGCGCAGGATAGTAGCGCCTATCGATTTCTGGTACACAAGTCAGATAACTCTGAATTGAGCGTAAATACTATGATTCAGACTCGAGATGCCTCTTTCTTCGAGGAGATATTTCCCCACAAAACTCGATCCGTGAAGGAATATGAAAGGAATGTGGGGGAGAGTGAATCTCAAAAGAAAGAAGAAGAAAATTCGAGAAGGAGTAAGAGCTAGAAAAGAGAAATCTTTTGGCTCAAATTTTCTGACATACGTGTTAGAAAAGGATCCGGCTAATTTCAAAGATGCAACATCTTATAACCGGACTCAGCTTGAAAAGAAGCGGTTAAGAGTGAGACATATTCTATCTTACAAAACCTTACTTGGGAACTAGTGGATCTTCCAAAGGGACGTAACCATTAGATTATAAGTGGATCTTCAAGAAGAAGATAAAAGTTGATGGTACCATTGACAAAGACAAAGCGAGGCTTGTAGTCAAGGGGTATAGACAAACTGAAGGTGTCGATTAGTCGATACCTATGCTCCTGTTTCCCGTAAAACGTCAATCAAGTTGATCATTGCTTTTGCGGCACTGTTTGATCTTGAGATCCATCAAATGGATGTGAAACGATGTTTCTAAATGGAGACTTAAAGAGGAGATTTACATGGAACAACCCGAATGGTTTGTGGTGCCAAGTAAAGGGAAAAGGTGTGCGACACTTGGAACTATCAAGGATCATAGCAGTCTATGTATTTAATGAACTGCACTAGACCTAATATCGCAAACTCAGTAAGTTGACTGAGCAGGTATATAATCGATCCCAATGAAGAGCACTGGAAAGTGATAGTTAAGAGTTCTTAGATATCTAAGATACACTCCTAACTATGGATTGTGTAATACCAGAGATTCAGTTGTCTTAGAAAGATATTCTGATGCAAGCTGGATAGCGAAATCCAAGAATATACAACCTATGAGTGGATATATTCACTATTGGAGGTGCACAAGTTTCTTGGAAATTGTGTAAGAAAATCTGCTTAGCAAGATCAACTATGGAATTTGAGTTCATAGCGTTGGATCTCACAGCAGACGAGGCTGATTGGCCTCGGAATTTTCTTCAAGATATTCCAATGTGGCCAAAATCAGTGCTTCCTATTAGCGTGCAATGTGAGAGTCACACAACTATATAAATAGCGCATAGTAATGTGTACAATGGGAAGTCTTGACATATACGTTGAAGACACAAAAGCGTACGCCAGTTATTGAAAAACTGGAGTGATATCTTTTGATTTTGTGAGATCTAAAGAAAATCTAGCAGATCCATTCACGAAAGGTCTACAGAGAGACCGAGTAATTAATTCATCGAGGGGAATGCGATTGAAGCCCACGAAAGACTTAAATCCATGATGGCAACCCTACTTGAACTGGAAACCCCAATTTGCAATTTCAAAGGGACATCCGAATTGTGAGATTGAGGTCGAACAAAGCACTCGGGGAATTGAGTCCCTGCCCTATTCCTATGATGAAAGAGTGATAGATTTAATTAAATTTACCCAGGCCCAGGCCCAGGTCCGAGACCCACGACCCACGACCCCGACCCAGGGCGAGGCTGGACGGCGGCGGCGCGCGCATGTCGGCTTTGGAAGAAAGACCCATAGTACATAGTACATAGGTCCTCCCCCCTTTAAACACTTAGGGCCCCTTGCATATAAAGATTTTACAAGTCTACACACCTTATGCTCTTTACCTGGAACCACAAAACCTTTAAGGTTGTTCCATGTAAATCTCCTCTACAAACGCCGTTTTCACACCCATTTGATGGATCTCAAGATCAAATAGTGCCGCAAAAGCAATGATCAACCTTAGGACGTCTTGTTGGAGATAAGAGCACATGTATCAAAATAATCGACACCTTCGATTTGTCTATACCCCTTGACTACAAGCCTCACTTTATATTTGTCAATGGTACCATTAGCTTTCATCTTCCTCTTGAAGATCCACTTATAACCTAATGGTTTACTTTCATCAAGAAGATCCACTAGTTACCAAGTATGATTTTGTAAGATAGAATATATCTTACTATTCACCGCGTCTTTTCACTAGGCTCGTCTGCATTTCAGCCAATTACATTCATGTGGGGGATTGGTTGAAATTTCATTTGGCATTGAGGCTAAAATGACTAAATAAAATTGGAGTTAGTCCAATTGAAATGTCTTTGGGCCTAATTGAGAAAGCCCAAATAAAATTAAGTGTGTGAATGAAATTGTATGTGGGAATTGTCCCACATTGGAAAAAGTTCATTACTTGAGAATGTTTATCTACAAACATGCATCAAGAGGGTGTAGTGAACTTGAGAAGATTGGCTCCTCGCGCCGTCGTCGTCTTTCGTCCGACTTGCCTCGCCTCGCCTCGCCTCGCTACGTCGCGTCGCACGTGTCCCTGCTGGGAAGGCAGCCTAAATCTTTTGTTGAAATTAAAATCAGTCAACACACTTAATCGCACGCACTTAATCACAGATTAATTGAGGGCGTTAATGGTGAAACGTTACAAACGTTTCTGCTGCTGAGTTAATGGCCTGATTACTCTCCCCCTTAATGTGATTTATTGTTACACGTTTTTTTCCCCCTATAAAAGCAGGCCTGCAGGCTGCTTGTTTAAACACAAAACAAAAAAAAAAACAATCTTTTACATAGCATATTCATACACTCGAGCGTTCTACAATATCACAAAGGTTTGAGTGAGGGAATATCTTCTGCTTCAAAGTATTCCAGGCGATAGACGTTGTACCTTGGAGTTCGGTGTCGTTTGAGGGCTTGAAGCAATAAGCCGGACATATTGAACTTAAGGGGTTAAACCCTTGCCTCGTCTGAATCATCATCAAATTCTGCAAAATTCACTTTGAGGTTTTTCTTGTTTAGTTTTATGCACTCTTGTAATTTCTGTAATTTGTTTGCTTAATCTGTCATGTATTTGTGTTTGTGTCTTGTAGTATATGTTATATGTTTGATTTAAACGCATCATAGCACCAACAATCTTAAGTTCAATATGTTCATCTTATTGCTTCGAGCCCTCAAACGACACCGAACTCAAAGGTACAACATCTATCGCCTAGAATACTTTGAAGCAGAAGATATTCCCTCAGTCGAACCTTTGTGATATTGCAGAACGCTCTAGTGTATGAATATGCTATTTAAAAGATTGTTTTTTTTGTTTTTTTTGGTATTTCAACAAGCAGCCTGCAGGCCTGCTTTTATAGGGGGGTGAAAATATGTAACAGGTCTATTTACTGAGTTTGCGATATCAGTGTGTGTATTTCCCAAAATCTACCACAAGGGAGCTTTGGGAATCGTTGGAGAAAAAGTATACTGTTGACAATGCTAGTGCAAAGAAATTTGCGACTAGGCGATTCCATGACTACCGAATGGTGGATGGAAAGAGTGTTGTCACGCAATGTGAAGAGTTGCAGCTGATTTTTCACGAGCTTGATGTTGAAGGTATGGGCTTGACAGATTCTTTCCATGTGGCGATGGTGAATGAAAAATTGCCACCTTCGTGAAGGACTTCAAAAGCTACCTGATGCACAAGAGAAAGGTGATGAGCCTTGAGGATCTTGTTACAAAACTCAGGATTGAACAAGATGATCGAAAGGCTGACAAGAAATCAAGTTGCATGCTTTCAAAAGCCAATGTGGTTGAGACCGAAGAGAGCTCACGCGGGACTAAACGGAAACATGCTAATGTTTCTAAGGGAGAGCCCCAAAACAAGTTCACAGGAAACTGCTTGCGACAAACCTGGCCACAAAACTGTGGATTGTTGTCAGCATCCCAAAAAGGACGAAAAGAAGAAAGCAGTGAAGCAAGGAAAAGACAAGAAGGCGCATGCAAATGTAGCTGAAGCAAGCCAACACTCTGACGACGAGAAGCACTTCAGTGCGGTGGTGTCAGAGGTCAATCTGTTTGGAGGAAACTCCAAAGAATGGTGGTTGCACACAGGGGCCACTCGCCACATCTGCATAAACAAGTGGATGTTCAAGACCTATCAGCCTCTAGAGAACGAGATGTGTTACACGGGGAACTCTTCAATCTCTAAAGTGGAAGGCAAGGGTATGGTGGTGCTGAAAATGACCTCAGGAAAAGAGCTGACCCTGAATGAGGTACTTCATGTTCCAGACGTCCGAAAGAATCTTATCTCTGGAGGGGTGCTGAGCAAGAAGGGTTTCAGGATGGTCATTGAGTCTAGCAAGGCTATCCAGACTAAGGGTGGAGTGTATCTAGGCAAGGGCTATGAGTCGAACAATATGTTCAAAATGTCTGTATTTACCGACTCTACCTCCTAAGGCGCTATGGGGAAGAGTAGTGGTGAGGCTAGCTCTTCTGTTGTAACCACTGATGTTAAGAAATATGCCCAAGAGGCTAATAAAGTTAATTTTGATTATTCTTTTGCGTCTTTATGGCATTGTAGATTAGGACATGTGAATTTTAAGTCTTTATAAATATTAATTTCACTAAAGCTAATACCAAAATTTAACATCAATCGCAAACATAAGTGTGAGACTTGTGCTGAAGCGAAATTAGCCAAGTCTTCATTCCACTCTATAGAAAGAAGCCCTGAACCGTTTAGTTTGATTCATACTGATGTATGTGATCTAAAATCTGTGCAATCTAGAGGCGGTAAAAATTATTTCATAACATTTATCGATGATTGTCCAAGATATTGCTATGTCTACTTAATGAGAAGTAAAGACAAAGCAATAGACATGTTCATTCATTATAAGAATGAAGTTGAAAACCAACTTGGTAAGAAGATCAAAAATCTTCAAAGTGACCGAGGAGGTGAATATGAGTCTCCATTTGCACAAGTCTGTGCCGAGAATGGAATCATTCATCAAACTACGGCGCCATATTCTCCCGAGCAAAATGGAATTGCAGAAAGGAAGAATAGAACACTTAAAGAAATGATGAATGCAATGCTCATAAGTTCTGGTTTACCACAGAACATGTGGGGGGAAGCTATTCTCTCCGCCAACTAAGTGCTAAATAGACTACCGCACAAAAAGTTGGATAAAACGTCTTATGAATTGTGGAAAGGTTACGCGCCTAGCTACAAGTTCTTAAGGGTTTGGGGCTGTCTTGCAAAGTTTCACATTCCTCCCCCTAAAAGGACAAGAATAGGACCGAAGACAGTTGACTGTGTATTCATCGGATATGCACAAGATAGTAGCGCCTATCGATTTCTGGTACACAAGTCAGATAACTCTGAAATGAGTGTAAACACTATCATTGAAGCTCGAGATGCTTCTTTCTTCCAGGAGATATTTCCCCACAAAACTCGATCCGTGAAGGAATATGAAAGAAATGCGGGGGAGAGTGAATCTCAAGAGAAAGAAGAAGAAAATCCGAGAAGAAGTAAAAGGGATAGAAAGGAGAAATCTCTTGGCCCAGACTTTCTGACATACGTGTTACAAAATGAACCAACATCTTTCAAAGAAGCAATGTCCTTACCAGACTCAGTCTTTTGGGAAGAAGCGGTAAATACTGAGATTGATTCGATCTTACAAAATCATACTTGGGAACTAGTGGATCTTCCTGAGGGAAGTAAACCATTAGGTAGCAAGTGGATCTTCAAGAGGAAGATGAACGCAGATGGGACTATTGACAAGTACAAGGCAAGACTTATAGTCAAGGGGTAGAGACAAACTGAAGGTGTCGATTATTTCGATAGCTATGCTCTTGTCTCTAGCAAAACGTCAATGAGGTTAATCATTGCTTTTGCGGCTCTCTTTGATCTTGAAATCCATCAAATGGATGTGAAAATGGCGTTTCTGAATGGAGAACTAGAACAGGAGATTTACATGGAACAACCTGAAGGGTTTGTGGTTCCAGGTAAAGAACACCAGGTGTGTAAACTTGTAAAATCCTTATATGGATTGAAACAATCACCTAAACAGTGGCACAAAAGATTTGACAATTTGATGATGTCAAATGGATTTTGAATAAATCAGTGCGATAAATGTGTCTACGTGAAAGGAGACGAAAATGACTATGTCATAGTGTGTCTCTACGTAGATGACATGATAATAATGGGTAATAATAATAATAATATTAAAATTACCAAGAGAATGTTGTCAAAGAATTTTGACATGAAAGACTTAGGTCTTGCTTATGTAATCCTTGGGATGAAAATCACCAAGACTTTAGATGGGTATACACTTTCCCAAAGTCATTACATCGAGAAAATTCTCGATAAATTTGACAAAGGAAGTGACGCCATAGCGAGAACAACAATTGAAGTGGTGTTGAATATGCACAAAAATCCCGGAGAAGGTGTGCATCAATTGGAATATTCAAGGATCATACGCAGTCTAATGTATCTCATGAACTGCACTAGACCTGATATGGCAAACTCAGTAAATAGACTGAGAAGGTATACAATCAATCCTAATAAAGAGCATTGGAAAGCGTTAGTTAGAGTTCTCAGATATATATGAGATACACAGGTAACTATGGATTGCATTATACCAGATATCCAGTGGACATAAAGTATATTCTGATGCAAACTGGATAGCGGATTCCAAGAATATACATTCCACGAGTGGATATGTATTCACCATTGGAGGTGCTTCGATTTCCTGGAAATCGTGTAAGCAAACCTTCATAGCTAGATCAACCATGGAATTTGAATTCATAGCGTTGGATCTTGCAGCAGATGAGGCTGATTGGCTTTAGAATATTCTTCAAGATATTCCGATGTGGCCAAAACCAGTGCCTCCTATCAGCATACACTGTGATAGTACTGCAGCTATAGGAAGAGCACAAAATAACATATACAATGGGAAGTCTCGACATATTAGTCGAAGACAGAAAAGCGTACGTCAGTTACTGAAAACTGGTGTGATATCTTTAGATTTTGTGAGATCTAAAGAGAATCTATCAAACCCATTAACGAAAGGTCTTCCGAAAGACCCAGTAGTGAATTCATTGAGGGCAATGGAATTGAAGTCCATGAAAGACTTTCATCCATGATGGCAACCCAACTTGAATTGGAAACCCCAATTTGCAAGTTCAATGGGACAACCGAATTGTGTTCATGAGGTCAAACAAAGCACTCGGGGAATCGAGTCCCTACCCTATTCCTATGATGAAAGAGTGATAGACCTGTACATGGTAAGGAAAACTCTAAGTTTTAATGATCCTCATGACTTGTGAATACAAGTGGGGTATGACAGGATATCCTTTATGAGAGATCACCTATATCGAATGAGAAGGGGGCCGCTTCTATAAGATGAGTTAAAGGGCTAAATCTCTAGAGCATTCGATGAAAGATTACAAGGCAGTCCACGGCCAAAATGGACACAACGAGTAGACTAATGTGATATTGGAATGAGTTGTGTGAGTATCATTGTCTTGGTATACACAAAACGCCGAGCAGTTCAAGGCATCCACTGATTGACAAGTATATCCGATGGTATTTCACTAAGAAAGGTTCAAGGCTGATAACCACCTTTCCTGATGCAACAAGTTCATGCAGAACTCTTGAATTGCATATAGCATTCCTAGGCTCATGTGCATTTCAGCCAATTACATTCATGTGGGGGATTGTTGGAAATTTCATTTCGCATTGAAACTAGAATTGACTAAATAAAATTGGAGTGAGTCCAATTGAAATGTCTTTGGGCCTAATTGAGAAAGCCCAAATAAAATTAAGTGTGTGAATGAAATTGTATCTGGGAATTGTCCCACATGGGAAAAAGTTCATTACTTGAGAATGTTTATCTACAAACATGCATCAAGAGGGTGTAGTGAACTTGAGAAGATTGGCTCCTCGCGCCGTCGTCGTCGTCGTCCGTCTACACTCGACTCGCGTCGCGTCGCGTCCCTGCCGTGAAGGCAGCCTAAATCTTTTGTTGAAATTTTATTTATTTTGTGAATAAATAAAATAAACTGATTTAATTTTTTTTTAAATTTAAAATCAGTCAACACACTAAATCGCGCGCACTTAATCACGGATTAATTGAGGGTGTTAATGGTGAAACTTTACAAACGTTTCTGCTACTCAGTTAATGGCCTTATTACTCTCCCCCTTAATGTGATTTGTTGTTACACGTTTTTTCCCCCTATAAAAGCAGGCCTGCAGGCTGCTTGTTGAAACACAAAACAAAAAAAAAACAATCTTTTACATAGCATATTTATACACTAGAGCGTTGTGCAATATCACAAAGGTTCGACTGAGGGAATATCTTTTGCTTCAAAGTATTCCAGGCGATAGACGTTGTACCTTGGAGTTCGTTGTCGTTTGAGGGCTCGAAGCAATAAGCAGGACATATTGAACTTAAGGGGAAAGGATCAAACCCTTGCCTCGTCTGAATCATCATCAAATTCTGCGAAAATCACTTTGAGGTTTTTCTTGTTTAATTTTATGCACTCTTGTAATTTCTGTAACTTTTTTTTCTGAATCTGTCATGTATTTGTGTTTGTATCTTGAGTATATGTTATATGTTTGATTTAAACGCATTGTAGCACCAACAATCTTCATCATATGTTTCTACAGTTCAACAATAATACGACCTCGTCCGAAGGTGTGGTCTGCTGTCCACCACACCAAGGTAGTGTGATACGGGCCTAAGTTTAAGTATTAATTAAATCATGTATTAATTGTGTTAGATAATATTAGTAAAGTATTAAATAAAATTGTGTAGGAGTTATGTGTTAGTGGGGATGTTATGTGATTAGTGCTGTTAGTGGAGAAGTTATGTAGTTTGCTTATAAATTAGAATTGAATGTATTGTAAGTGACAAGAAGAAATAAATAGTATTTTTAGTTAAAGTCTCTCCCTCTCATTTTCAACTTTTAGGAGTTCGTTCTAAACTCGAAATAGAACCCATTAAGGATCTTTGATCCTTAAAATTGGTGCACTCATTGAGAGACTCTCATGCCTCCTAGTTCACAAATTCGAACAATTATGGATGTTCTGATTATATGGCAAATTCCCTTTCACCGGTTCAATATGAATTGGCAAAACTTTTACAAGAAATGCTCGCTTTCAAGGAAGAAAGTTGAAACCACTTCGACAACATGATGGCCATGCTAATAGAAATGAAGCAAATGTTGTTTGGCTCGACAGAAATCACCCGAATCCCAAAGTCCGGTAATCCTTCTATACTACAATCTTTATCCAAAGCCTCCCAAGTCACAATCCCTGCCCAAAATAATATAAACTACCACACTCCTACAGTGCCCTCACCCTCGCCACTCTTCAACCACCACCAACAACTCCAAAATCCAACCAAATTTCGACTTGCGATGACCATTCAGAAACGTTTGAATCCTCAAATTTTTCTCCCAACAACATTACAGATTCAACCCTCACTCATATCAACAAAATACCTCAACATCTACCCGAATTATTTTTTAAATACCACAAAAGCTCTGCAAATTCAAGAAAGTCAAGGTCCAATTAACAAAAATTTATACCCAAATGAGTACGTGTGCATCAAATTTCCAGTTTGCTACACTCAGTTTTATTTTCGTCCACATGGTGTGAAGGAAGAAAGGATTGATTGGAGAAAAAGAAAAAAAGAAATGTCGAACCTCAGTGAGCAAGGCGGCAAGAGCGTTTGTCTTCACTTGTTTGGCCTTGAGGACAAGACCTTCCTCAAGGGGAATGGATTGATATGGGCCTAAGTTTAAGTATTAACTAAATCATGTATTAATTGTGTTAGATAATATTAGTAAAGTATTAAGTAAAATTGTGTAGGAGTTATGTGTTAGTGGGGATGTTATGTGATTAGTGTTGTTAGTGGAGAAGTTATGTAGTTTGCTTATATATTAGAATTGAATGTATAGTAAGTGATAAGAAGAAATAAATAGTATTTTTAGTTAAAGTCTCTCCCTCTCATCTTCAATTCTTAGGAGTTCGTTCTAAACTCGAATTAGAACACATTAAGGATCTTTGATCCTTAACATAGTGGCAGAGATCATGTGCTCATTTGCATCCCTGTTACGGTGAATCTTTAGCACGTAACGTGGTAGGTAGACAGAAGAATGTTGAAGGATATAAACGCTCGATTTTTATTGGTCTCGGGTTTAGTCATGTTGATCAAAAGTTTAAGGCTTCTACGTTTTAGAGAGACTTTCAATTATGCCTCATTATCGGCGTCCTGGTATCTGGAGACTTGGGTCGTAAGAAATAGCGAATGGCGACCAGCTGAAGTAGAAAATAGCGAATGGCGACCAGCTGAAGTAGGAAATAGACTTTCAATTATGCCTCATTACCGGCGTCCTGGTATCCAGAGACTTGGGTCGTAGGAAATAGCGAATGGCGACCAGCTGAAGTACCTTCTGACCTGAAATAGACTTTTCTAGGCGTGTGTCTGAAGTTATTTATGTGAATGGAGCAATTTCTTAAAGTATACACAACAGCTGAAGGACTGGAATGCAATTAACATTTGAAATTCTGTTATAACCGCCTCCACCAACGGTCATAACGCGAAGGAATGAAGGAAACGTAATATAGAGAAACGCGACTTCAAAGTCGGTAATTGGGGAGTTAAGCAAGAAAAGACTTGATGCAATTCTCACTTTTTTCCCTACTTTCAGGAAGTCTTATGTGGGTGATCAGGCTTGCATTCATGAAGAAGCTCAGATTTTGGGTTCTCAGGCTGTTGATTAACATCAACGTGTTGCTTTGTTTTTTGACAAGTTGATGGCTGAGATTGTCTGGAGTTTGGATTCAAAAAACAGAGACAAGTTCACTCAAAATCTCAAAAGTTAAAGAATTCAGGTAAATTCGTGATACTATGAATGCACACATTTTTTGTTGTGGATATGATGTAGAAATCAGGGCCCCTTATTTTCTCCTAAAAGACCTGCTTTATTTGAGAGAGAAGGGAAGATCATTAATGTACAGAAGCGCATAATAGTTCCCAAGCGATATGAGATACTATGGGATAGATTTCAAGAGTATGCTAAAATTGCAAGTTGTCATTCTCCCATCGAGAATCATAAGCTAAAGGTAAGGTTTGTTTTCGTCAGTTTTATAGTTTTATACTTGTTAAATTTACAGGTACATATTTTGGATGGAATTCAGAGCGAAAGGCATATTTAGCATACTTTTCTGTCTTGTAGGTGCTGAAGATGAAGAATATTGACCTCAGTTATACTTTACGAAAAGACATTCCTATTATTGAATATGATGCGTACTCATGTTGTTGTTTTCAAATAACTACTGCCGGAAGAGTTAATAAATCGATGTTTTCACTTACTCATTTCTGCAAAGACGACTCTCACTGGTGCTGGCACTTCAAGAAACGCCGTTGCTATAGTGTTGAATGTTTTGATGAATGCATAATTAACGACATTTTGTTAAAATGCTGGTGAAAAAATGCCTGTTAAAGGCACATTTTGGTGCAACACATTCAGCGAAATTAGGGAAAAATATCATTACCAAAAAAATTAGATGAATGTTACCCAACAAATTGGTGCTTCTTCCGACACTTGGAAGCGTACGCTTAAGAATGGAACTATAATGTCATGGTACCGTCAAAGAAATTACATGAACATTAAAAGTACGAAAACATTATGTAGCTCAAACCTCCTCTGAATTAGTTAGTCGTAAACGAGTCATGAAGGGTATAATTACATAATGGTATCTTCACAATAGCCAATAATTCGCTAGCTTCTCTCATTTAAGTTGCAAAAGAATAAAAAGGCCTAGTCTACTCTTGGATTCTCTTGAACTTACAGAGAAAATGCGATTATAAAATCACATTTTACCAAAATTATCAAGTTTTCATATTGCTGTTATAGCCGTTAGAGGAGCGCCTTCTAAATAAAGGAATATTCCGTTATATTCTGTTAAGTATAAATAGCTCCAAATTAAGAGTTTTTCTCCAGATAGCTCCAGATTATATATTCCGTTATATTTCACTTTTGGTTTGATGTTTTCACAGATGAAGAGTTTTTCTCTCAATCTTTTGGTTAACACTCATGTAATCTTTTGGTTCATTCAACGATCAATATCAGTAATATCGTTTAGTTCTTTGTTTAATTGTGATCGGATTACACAATCCCACATGGTATCATTCGAGATTAGGTTAATTGATTCTGTTTCCGCTGCAATTCTCTCTTTTTGATCGTCTTCTACAATCGAAATTGTTCAATTCTCTGTGATCTTAGGGTTTGATAATCTGCAAACTTGTGTGTTTGGTTCTCTAGTTGATCATTGATCATCATGTCTACAAATCCTTCTACGGTGTCTTCTACTATTTCATCTATGAGTTTGTTACGAAATCCGAGTGAGGATTCGAGTTCAGTGTATTTTTTGGGTAATCAGGATCAATCTGGTCAATCGATTGTTGGTGATATCTTCACATGAAAAAATTACATCTCGTGGAGTCAAGGTGTTGAAATGGCGTTGAGTATTAAGAACAAGATCCGATTTATAGACGAATCTTGACCTCTTCCTCCTGAAGATCAGGCTGATTTGCGTGTTTGCTGGAAACGTGCGAATTATCTGGTAATCTCTTGGCTCTTGAACTCTATTTCTAAAGATCTACGACAGAGTTTGTTGTATTTTAAATTTGCTCGAGAACTGTGGCTTGAGATCAAAACAAGGTATGATCGGACTAATGGATCACGTGTGTATCATCTTGAAAAGCCATTATCTACTATCACACAAGGATCTCAAACAATCACTGACTATTATAATAGTTTTAAGAGTATTTGGGATGAATTTTTTAGTCAGAGACCTGTGATAGCCTGTTCCTGTGGTAAATGTACTTGTAATGTCAATGCCACTATGATAGATCAACAACAATCTCATTGTGTACTCAAATTTTTGATTGGATTGAATGATTCTTATGCTGCTCTAAGGAGCCAGATCCTTCTTATGCATCATATTCCTGGATTGTCTAGAGTTTACTCTATGTTGCTTCAAGAAGAGCACCTGAGAGATCTATGCAGTTCTATTGTGCCTACTGAGTCTTTGGCTATGTTCACTCGAGGAAAGAATTCTGAAGATTCTAAGCCATCTTATTGTGCTCCAGGAGGTGGTAGTGCTGGTTATAATTCTCAAAATCCTAACTCTAAGTATGCTAGAAATAAAAAGGACAAAAAGATGTTAAAGTGTACACACTGTGGGTACACAGGGCATACTGTGTATAAGTGTTTTCAGTTGATAGGGTATCCCCCTGGATGGGATGGCCCTACTGGCAAAAGGAATCCCCCCAATACTTCTTCAAATAATGTTGTTGCACCTTCTGTTGAGCAATCTACTACTCAAAAGTCTGAAGTGGATGTCACTGATACTCACAAAGAGTTGTTTCAAAAGTTTCTGGTTTTAGTCAACTCTTCAAACACCACCAAGGAGGCTCCTCATTATGTTGCAACTGCTGCAACATCTGGTATTTCTAAAACTATGTCTTGTCTTTCTTATTCTAGTAATGACAATTCATGTTCTCTTGAGTGGATTTTAGACACGGGTGCTCCTAATCATATGATATGTCATTTAGACAGGTTCATTGGATCACCTATTTTGATTGATACTTTCATTCACTTGCCTAATGATAGTAGAACTATTGCAACTCATAAAGAAACCATTCAGTTATTTCCAGACATATATGTTCCTTCTTTCAAGCATAATTTACTTTGTGTTTCTAAATTACTAACATGTACTCAGTTAAGCTTGCATCTTTCTGGTTCTTCTTGTGTTTTGCAAGACCAAGTCATGAAGAAGATAATTGGTTCTGTTAGGTTACATAATAGTCTCTATTTGTTAACCTCTCCTACTGTTGTTACTTCATCATCTTCTCTCAGTAATTCTGTTAAAACTGCTGATGCCTTGTGGTATTTAAAACTTGGTCATACTTCTAGAGATAAGCTTAGTGCTATTAATTACACCTTGTAATAAAGACACATCTTGTGACTCTTGCCATCTTGCAAAGCAAAAGAAGTTATCCTTTCCCTTTTAGTAATTCTATTTCTACTTCTTGTTTTGAATTGTTGCATGCTGATGTTTGGGCCCTTTTGCTGTTGCGTCTCATGAAGGTTATAGATTTTTTCTTACTCTTATTGATGACTATAGTAGGTGTACTTGGGTATACTTGCTGAAACACAAATATGAAGTTAAGTATTTCTTAACTAAATTCTATAACTTAGTTTTAACTCAGTTCTCTATTAAAATCAAGACTCTAAGGTCTGACAATGGTACTGAGTTCATTTTAAAAGATTTTTACCATCATTAGGTACTGCTCATCAAACATCCTGTGTAGAGACACCCCAGCAGAATGGGCTTGTTGAACGTAAGCATCAACACCTCTTGCAAGTAGCAAGATCTATTAAGTTCCAATCTAACATTCCCATTGAGTATTGGAGTAATTGTGTGGCAACTGCTGCTTTTGTCATCAACAGACTACCTTCTAAAGTGCTTCAAAACAAATGTCCTTATGAAGTTTTGTTCAATAAGTCTCCAGACTATACTATGTTGAAGGTTTTTGGTTGTCTTGCTTATGCCTCTACTATCAGTGCACACAGATAAAAGTTTGATCCAAGAGCAGTTAAGTCTGTTTTTATTGGGTATACACAGGGTACAAAGGGTTATCTCTTATTGAATCTTGAGTCCAGAAAGGCTTTTGTATCCAGAAATGTTCACTTCTATGAACATATATTTCCTTTTAAAGCTTCTTTGGTTGATAGCAAGAATCTTGAAACTTCTGCTCCACATATTTGTACTGATTCTTTTATCTTTTATCAATCCTAAGCAAATTCTATTGCTTTACCCGTAACACATAATGATAAGGTTCCAAATGTTATTCAATATGATTCAGAGAGTGGTGACAATTCACAGATTCCAAATACTCCTGACATGGCTTATAGTTTTCCAGCAGTTGAATCATATGATCAGGATTCCACTCTTCAATCAGATAGTTTTTATCAACCTGATGATATTACAGTTCCATTATCTAATATACAGGACACTCCAAGGAATAATTCATCTACTCCTATAGTTGATCAATCATATTCTTTACATAGAGCTAATATTAGTTCACTCCAGCCTATTGTCAAAGGAAAACAATATCCTATCCGTCATTATCTTTCTACTGATCAGCTCGGTAATGTTCACAAAGTTTACACTGCTTCAATTACTCAACAAACTGAACCAACATCATTTACACAAGCTAACAAAGATCCTTCTTGGAGGTTAGCTATGCAGAAAGAAGTTGAAGCCTTAGAAAAGACAAATACTTGGATTTTAACATAATTGCCTCCTAATCTGCATTGCATTGGGTGCAAGTGGGTGTAAAAATTAAGTACAATGCTGATGGAAGCATAGAGAGGTACAAGGCAAGGTTGGTAGCAAAAGGCTACACACAGGAGGAAGGCCTTGACTACTTTGATACATTCTCTCCAGTAGCTAAACTTACTGCAGTAAGAACTTTACTTGCCTTGGCTGCATCTCATGATTGGTGTCTTCATCAATGGATGTAAATAATGCATTCTTGCATGGAGATTTGGATGAGAAAATATATATGAAGCCTCCTCCAGGTTATTCAAAGGCAACAGATAAAAGAGTTTGTTTACTCAAGAAGAGCTTGTATGGTTTGAAACAAGCATCTCGACAGTGGTTTCATAAACTCACGGATGCTCTACTTAGCTGTGGTTATACTCAAGCAGTTTCAGATTCTTCTCTGTTTATCAAGAAGCAAGGAGCTAAGTTTACAGCTTTGTGTGTTATGTAGATGATATAATATTAGCTGGTAATGATTTAGCAGAAATTCAAAGGATCAAAAGTGAACTTGACAACAGGTTTACAATTAAGGATCTTGGTTCATTGAAATACATTCCTGGATAGAAGTTGCACGATCAAAGAAGGGCATTGTGCTTTGTCGACGAAAATATGCATTGCATATATTGACAGAGTCCGGTTATCTGACTTGTAAACTTGCAGCTACACCTATGGAGACTAAAGCGAAACTTCTCACTGCAGATTCACCTCTTCTTGAAAACCCAGCTGAATATAGAAGGCTTGTGGGTCTATTGTTGTATTTAACCATTACCAGACCAGATCTTAATTACAACATCCAGTGTTTGACACAATTCATGTCAAGACCAACTACTAATCACCTTGTTGCAGCTCATAGACTCTTGAGATATATTAAGGCAACTCCAGGTAGTGGAATTTTCTATTCTTCTTCTACCTCTACTCACCTGAAGTCCTTTTGTGACAGTGACTGGGCAGCATGTCTTGAAACAAGGAGGAGCATCACCGGATTTGCTGTTTACTTGAGAGATTCCTTGATATCTTGGAAGGTAAAGAAGAGTATAGAGCCATTGCTTCTACAACCTGTGAGATTCAGCAGCTTGTACATGAACTTCATATCAAAGAAGAGAAAGTTCCTTTGCTTTATACTGACAAAAAGTGCCTACTGCATTGTAAACAATCCAATGCATCATGAATGCACCAACATATTCAGATCGACTGCCATTATGTTAGAGAAAAGGTTCAAAAAGGCCACTTGAAGATCTTTCATATCTTAAAGGAGCATCAAGTAGCTGATATATTAACAAAGCCTCTTCCTTTGCAGCCCTTTCTTCACATGATGTCCAAGATGGGCCTTCATAATATCCATGGCCATCTTGAGGGGGGAGGGGGGGGGGGGGGGGGGTCCTGAACTTACAGAGAAAATGCGATTATAAAATCGCATTTTACCAAAATTAGCAAGTTTTTATATTGCTGTTATAGCCGTTAGAGGAGCGCCTTCTAAATAAAGGAATATTATGTTATATTCCGTTAAGTATAAATAGCTCCAACCCCGCTCCAGTTTTCACTTTTTGGTTTTATGTTTTCACAGATTAAGAGTTTTTCTCTCAATCTTTTGGTTAACACTCATGTAATCTTTTGGTTCATTCAACGATCAATATCAATAAAAACATTTAGTTCTTTGTTTAATTGTGATCGGACACAATTCCACAGATTCTTGTAACCATCGGCGGCTATATATTGAGTTCCCATGCTACATGTTTGTCGCGTCTTTGCAGTATTTAACAAGCTACCTTATTCATTTCGACAAAAAAAATAGTGTATTGCTTATACAGTATTGATTATAGTTAAAGAAACATGTGTTGCTAATTCCATCCTAGTAGAGACATTACAAGACTTAATAATTGTGATACTCTATTAATTTGTTATAGACATGGATTAAAGTTTCCATACATTTTCTCGAAAAGTATAAAGTGTTTCTAGTTTTGACTATATGAAGACATAACAGACAAGTATTTTCCATATTTATTTCAAAATAATTTTAACTTTTCCGAAACATACCGACAAAATCTAAACATAATTAATGCGATTTTTTTTAGCGCATTGAAATTTATCTAGAAACGAAACTTTGATTCACAGATACAAATATCCGCAGTTGAAGTGCAAGACCAATGAAAATGTCTAAAGGATGCCTTCTAATATTTAACCTGAATGCTGCATGATTGCTTCCATATTCTGAAATCTTCTAATTTATATTGAATTTTTATGAACAGTTAAACACAATACTTACAGTTTTGGTACTTTACTTAAATATTGCAATTGTAGGCTTTGCGCTACTAGTACCAAAAACCTGGTGTTAGTGACATGAAAATTTCCATTAATGCAAGAATTAATTAATGGGATTCCACTAATAGAAAAATGAGTTGGAGCCTATTCACAAAAGCAAGAGTAGTAATAATATTACAAAAATCTTTATGACAAGCATCGTTGGAATCGGGTTTAAATTTAACCCTCCTCCATTTCATCAAATACATCTTCGTCACTCTCCTTATTAGTCCTCGAGAAAAATCACTCTAATCAATTATCTGCAAACTAAGAACTGAAAGAAAAAAATGGCAACGAAAACTATAAAATTTTCCATTTCGAAAAGAAGTAGAATCAACGACATTGATGAAGACAACACAGCTGAGGTAAAGATGCTTCCGGACCCTGTTGTTGCTGATATCCTTTCGAGGGTTTCTGCGAGAACGGTTGTTAGAGGCATGGTGGTGAATAAACCATTGCTATCGTTGATTGACAATGATTTTTTTGCAAAACAACACTTTTCTAGATCTCCTGTTTGCCCTCTGTTTGTTTGCGATTCGTCTCGTAAACCTGGTAGCATCATCATGCACCTGGTGGAAGGACAAAGTGTGTCGGATCTTGTGACAGAACCTAAATTGAACTCAAGAATGGAGTTCTTTAACAATATGAGACGATCTGGAGATTTTGCTCATGATATGTTTCTAGAGTTAAACGATTATCCGACCTCGTGCGAAGGTGTGGTTTGCTGTCCACCAGACCAAGGTAGTGGCAGAGATCATGTGCTCATTTGCAACCCCATTACGGGTGAATCTATAGCACTTAATGTGGTAGGTAAACCACAGGATAATGTAGGATACAATCACTCGATTTTTATTGGTCTCGGGTTTAGTCATGTATATCAAAAGTTTAAGCTTCTACATCTTAGAGGGACTATCAATTACGCCTTACCAATGTCCTGGTTTCCGGAGGTTTGGGTCGTAGGAACTAGGGAATGGCGGCTAGCTAGCGTGCCTTCTGTACCTCAAATAAACTTTTTTATCTACGTCTTTGAAGTTGTTTATGTGAATGGATCCATATATTGGAGTTATTTGGCTGATCCATTCATTTGTTATTTCGATTTTGATACTGATCGTTTACAAGTTGTCGCACTGTCTGGAATGGATGGAGTGGCACTAGAGGCCTCTAGCTTTGTCATGAACATGCACATGGGAGTTTTGAATGATACTCTCTGTGTGTCGTTGGTTCGCCCTGATGATGGTCGAGTTGATATGTGGATCTTGCCAAAAGAGGGTGGATGTTTTGAAAACTGGAGGAAACTTTTTGTGATTGAAACTACTGCCACTCGTATGGAACACAAGGGTTTGTTATTAGCAAGGGGCCGTTACAAGCCAATTAAGTACTTGAACTGCGGAAAGGTTTTACGTCATGATTGGCAAGGTAAATTCTTCATATATGATCCGATTTCCAAAATTGAGAACCTTTTTCGGGTTCCAGAGTATTCATATCTCGAGAAACTCACTGGTTTGAATTTCCAAGTAGTTCCTCATGTACCGAGCCTCATTTCATTGAAGAACGCCTTGAAGATTGAAGATAGTAGCGTGACAGGGCTAAAGGACTATACAAGGTATATACTTGTCTACTTTCCTATTGTATACTACTTTGAAAAATGTTAAACTAATTATGCGAAATCTATTGATTGTTGTTTCCAAAAAAAAAGAAAACATCTTTAGCAAGTTAGTTCATGAATGTTAAAGGGATTTTCTAGTAACTTCAATTTATTTTCTTTTATAAATTAAATGGAGTCTGAGGAGAGGCCCCGGGACTCGGATATATTAAAGAAGAAACTCAAACAAACCAAATGTTCAATGTCGGATTAGCGGAATCTAAAAGATTCCCAATAAGGGAAGTTTATCCAGTATAAATTTCTTTAGTGCCGTAGTAACTGAAAGTGGTTATTCTCCCGTCATGATTCATAATCTAACTAAAGGTTTGTTTCTCTCAATGTGTAGACTTCCAAATAGAGGTTGAAGAAGGGGGCGAAGAAGAAGGCGGACTGGAAAGCCATCCTCAAACACTTGAAATGAGAAAAGGGGTATAAGAGAACTAAGTATGGATGTAGGTGATTAGTTGCTGATCGTTACTTAAACTCAACAAGTTTGCAATTATGCACAATAAAACTGGGAATTTGGATATGGGTGCAAAATATTCTACCATGCTCCCCGGAGTACAAAGTTTTACTGACGCAAGTCCAGTGCGGAAGGCATGTTTAGCCGCTAATAATCAACGCAAGACTTTTTTACCTTATAAGAATTTGATGGGCATAATTTCTTGCTGGCAGATGCTGGCATAGGTGACGATGATGCCATTCCACAAGAAATTATACTTGAGAGCATAGGTGAGCCACTCATTGAAGGCAGTCCAATAGAAGTTCCTCCAGATAGAGCTTGACGGGCTTGAGCCACATCGTTCAAAATTCTGACATTTGCTGCCATACCACCCACTGGACCCAAGGAGTGTGACATATTGGTCACGACGGGCTTCATTTCGTGTACATTTTCATTTCTTGCAATCATTTCCTGAGATGTTGACATAGGCGAAGAAGCTTGAAAGCTTGGAACGACTGGAGAAGCGGCTCGAGGAACACAGGAAACATGTGGAGGCGCTGGTGAAGCTGGCTCCTGAATAAGTTTAATACAGGAGGCGACGGTTTGGTAAGCCCATAATAATATAATCAATTAAAATTTAAAAGTGCAAACTACGATGTGTCATTTCCCTAATAAGAGAGGCGTCTGGTAACTCGTACTTTAATCTAACATTGACGCATCATGTAATTTTTCTAGGATTGACGGTTTATACTACGTGATGGACTACGGGCCCTATCAAACGCCATAATAGAGCATGGTGGATCTATGATGGACTACCAAACAACAAAAAGGTTTTCTCGTAGATCCAACAAAAAGGTCACCAATATGTCAAACTCCTTGGGTCCAGTCGGTGGTATGGAAGCAAATGTCAGAATTTTGAACGATGTGGCTCAAGCCCGTCAAGCTCTATCTGGAGGAACTTCTATTGGACTGCCTTCAATGAGTGGCTCACCTATGCTCTCAAGTATGATTTCTAGTGGAATGTACATCTTTTATCTATAAATAAAATGTTACTCTATTCAGTTAAAATCTCAAGGTTGAGATTCCTGTATGTGAGAGTGTGGGATGAATTACATTTGTGTGCACATAGGTCTCATTTGGGGTACAACGCTTATCTGAGACAGTCTTGAAATCTATCTCACATTGCTTGATAACTCTTCTGGACTTCTGTATATTAAAGAGTTCCCTCTTTCCCTCAAACAAGGCCTTTTAGTCGGAAATATGAGGGGGTCTCATTTCTACATGGTATCAGAGCCACTTCTGCCCAAGTCAATGTTGGGCTTGCCTAAACCCCACGTGTTAGGATCGATGCTCATTCCGGTCTACACGTGAGGGGGCGTCTTGAAATCTATCGCACATTGGTTGAGAACTCTTCTAGACTTCTGTATATTAATGAGTTCCCCCTCTCCCTGTAATAAGGCCTTTTAGTGGAAAATATGAGGGGCCCTCATTTCTACAGAGAGTGAATGCTTCTCATGCTCTCAGTGCTTTATCAAAGTCACCTAATAAAAATACATGCTTTATGTTGTATCTGCTTGACCTTAATGCACTTGAAATCATACTGCTTGTTATCTTTAATGTATTTCTATGAACATTGAGTCTCAAGTGATTGTTTTAAGTTTTTGAATAAGGCCATCACTGAATATATTGTACATATTAATTTCCAAAGCTCTCTACCAACACCAAGTGTTAAGTTAGTCTGATCTCGATATAAAGTACTGAAACTCTAAATTGAAATCCAGAATTGAGTTCTCTAATGAGATGAAGTGATCAAAGAGTTGTAGTCCATAGTTCATTTCTACGGCTAAACAATAACACCACTCCTGTGAAGGTGTAATTGCTCTCTGAGACAGCGATTTGGCCGCACAGGCTATATGCTCATTTGCATCCCTATCAGGTGAATCTGTAGCACCTAATGTGGAAGGTAATCAAAAGATATCCGTTAATATAATCTCTCAATTTTTATTGGTCTCACGTTTAGTCGAGTAGATCCAAATTGCAAGCTTTCAAGTTTTAGAAATCCGATTGATAATGCCTTCTTGTGGATATTCTGGTTTCAGAGCTTTGCATAGTGGAACTAGGGACTGTCAACTAACTGAAGTGCCTTCTATATACACCTCAACTAAACTTTTCTAGGCGAGTGTCTAAAGTTTTCTATGTGAATGAAGCAATATATATTGGAAGCATGTGGCTGATTCATTGATATGCGGTTTAAATTTGGATACTGTTATTGTTTACTAGTTGTCGCACTGCCAGTTATGAATGGAGAGGCACTGGTTTGTCACGGTGAACATGAATATGTGAGTGTTGAACGATACTCTCTGTGTCATTGGTTTGTCTTCATGATGGTCAAGTTGAGTTGTGGATCCTACCAAAAGAGGGTGGATGTATAGAAAATTGGAGGAAGATTTTTGCGATTCAATCTACTGCCACTCGTATGGAGCACAGTAGTTTGTTATTGATAAGGGACCATTACAAGCCAAATAAATACTTGAACTGCGAAAAGGTTTTACTCCATGATTGGCAAGATACATTCTTCATATATGATCCAATTTCCTAAAATGAGAACCTTTTCCGTGTTCTGGAGCATTCGTATCTCAAGAAACTCAGCACTGGTATGAATTTGCCAGTAGTTCCTCATGTGGCAAACCTCATTTCATCGTAAGCAGGTAAATAGTTATCTACTTTTGTATTGTATACTCCCATTGTTATTTGCCTTGATGAAAATGTTAAATTAACTATGAGAATCTATCGGTTGTTGTTTCAAAAAAGAAAAGGATTCTTTAGCAAGTTATTTTATGAATCTAATCCTCATAAGAGAAGTTTATCAAGTGTAAATATCTTTAATGCTGTGGTATATATGATAAAACTGAAAATGGCTATTTCCACCAAGACTAATCTAACAAAATGTTTGTTTCCTTCAACGTGCAGAATTCCAACTAGAGATCGAGGACGGAGGCGAGGACGAGAGGCAAGGGCGAGGTCCGACTGAAGAGTCGCCCTCAAACGCTTAAATCCGAAAAGTGTATAGGAGCAGTAAGTATGGATGTAAGAGATTATTAGCAAATCATTACTTTAAATTAAAATCTTGCAATTATGCACAATAATACTGTAAATTTGGATGTGGGAGCAAAATTGTAATACAAACTAGTTTCTTAATAAATTTTGCATCTATATCAGCTTTAAAGGTATAATGACACTTAATAAATTTTGTAATACGACACCTGAAAGGGTACACTTAAGAATGGACGTATAATGTCACGGTACCGTCAAGGAAAGTATATGAACATTAAAAGTAAGAAAACATTATGTAGCTCAAACTTCATCTGAATTAATTAGTCCTAAATGAGTCATGAAGGGTATAGTGACATAACGTTATCTCCACAATACCCAATAATTCTATTCTCCCATTTATGTTGCTAAAGAATATAAAGGCCTAGTTTACTCTTGGATTCTTATAACCATCGACGATTATATATTGAGCTCTCATGTCCATGTTTTTTGCGTCTTTGCAACATTTAACAAGTTACCATATTTCATTTCAGTTAAAAATAGTGTAGTGCTTACAATATATTATTTATGGTTAGTGAAACATGTGTTGCTAATTCCATCCTAGTGTAGACATTTTTTTTTGGTTAACAAACAAATGCCCTTAGGCTATATCCGCATCTAAAATAGGAACAACAGAGGTAGGTGGAGACATTAACACGGTCTCTTTAACTGGCATCTTCGCCATCCCATCTGCCAGACAATTCCTCGATCTAGAAATCCAACGAAACTTGTGGTCCCATGGTTTTCGAGGTAGTGCACGACATTCCTCAATTTTATGCCAGGGTGGATGATTTTCACTCGGATTACTCAAGATAATCGAGTAAGCCTCGGTTGAATCAGTATCAATTTCATTTTTCCTGATGCGAAGGACAAGCCAAGACAGATGGCCTCCACTTCTGTTTCCAAAACTGTAGGCTGAGGCATCCAAGTCACAAAACCCCACATCCACGGACCCTTATCATCTCGCAGTACTCCTGCCGCTGAGCCACAATTTTCCTCACAAGGACTTGACCATCAACGTTAAATTTTGTCCAGCCAACAGGTGGCTTCACCCAAGTATCAGTTCTCGCAATTTTTGCTTTTTATGCAAAGACATAAAATCGCTGACGAGGGTCATGATTTGGAATACAGTCGCACCAACATCCTCTTCTCTACCTTAAAAACCAGAAAGTTCCCATTTTTCAGATACACCATATGCACGATGCAAAAATAATAAACCACGAAACTAACGAAAATTTGGCACAAACCAGCTCCTTACTTACCAGATTTCGTCAAAGCCAATTATTTTCACTTGTACGAACAAATTGTAACCATTGGGACGGAGTAAGATGCTTAGTCCAGACCTTCTTCGCTGCTTTACAATCTCTAAGAATACGGAGTACTGACTCCTCAATGTTGGGACAAATATTACATGCCGTATCATCAGTCATCTTGCAAAATTTACGCAATTGATTCGTCGCTAATCTGTTTTGGACTGCAAGCCAAATGAAGAATTTAATTTTCTGGCTACACGAGATTTTCCACTCCCAATCGATCTTATTTTACACGAGAATTGAATTCCATCCTAGTGGAGACATTACCAGCCTCAATAATGTGATACTCTATTCTGTTACAGCCATGGAATAACTAATAAGGTTTCTAAACATTTTCCCGAAAAATAATTAAGCACTTTATTTTTGACTACATGGAAACAGAACATGTAAACACGTATTTTCCATGTCTATTTCAACAATAATTTTACTTTTTCAAAACATAACGAAAAAATATTGACATATTGCGAAAAGTTTCCATTATTTAGTGCACCGAAATATATCTAGAAGCGAAACATTGTTCCATGGTTACAGGTATCCGCACTTGAAGTGCAGGACCAATGAAAATTTCTAAAGCAAGTGATGTTCTAATTTTTTTTTTTGCAAAACCTAAATGCTGCATGACCGCTTCCATATTCTGAAATCTTCAAATAATTTGAACCATTAAAGTTAATATTTAGAGTTTTGGGGCTTCACTTAAAAATTGGTATTTTCGACTTTGTGCTCCAAATAACAAAAACCAGGTGTTGGTGAAATAAATTTCCAATAATGCAAGAACCAATTGGGCGGGGTTCCACTAATAGAAATATGAGTTGGAGCCTATTCAGACAACAGAGAGTATTAATATTATTACAAGAATCTAATTAATTTTCTTTCTCAAAATTTCAGAATCTTTATTACAAGCATCGTTGGAATCGGGGTTTAAATCTAACCCTCCCCCATTTCACCAAATCCATCTTCATCACTCTGCTTATTAGTCCTCGAGCAAAATCACTCTGATTATCTGCAAACTAAGAATTAAAAAAAAAGAACAAAAATGGCAATGAAAACTATGAAGTTTTCCATTTCGAAAAGAAGCAGAATCAATGACATCGATGAAGACAACACAGCTGAGGTAAATATGCTTCCGGATCCTATTGTTGCTGATATCCTTTCGAGGGTTCCTGCGAAAACGGTTATTAGATGCATGGCGGTGAATAAAACATGGCTATCCTTAATTGACAATAGTTTTTTTGCAAAACAACACTTTTCTAGATCCCCTGTTTGCCCTCTGCTCGTTTGTAATCCATCTCGTAAACCTTATAGCATCATCATGCAACTCGTAGAAGGACAAACTGTTCCCGATCTTGTAACAGAATGTAAATTGAACTCAAGAATGGAGTTCTTCAACGTTATGAGACGAGAAAGAGGTTTCGATCATTATATGTTTCTACAGTTAAACGATAACCCGACCTCGTGTGAAGGTGTGGTTTGCTGTGCACCACACCGAGGTAGTGGCAGAGATCATGTGCTCATTTGCAACCCCGTTACGGGTGAATCTGTAGCACTTAATGTGGTAGGTAAACCAACGGCTGCCCTAGGATATGATCAATCGATTTTTATTGGCCTAGGGTTTAGTCATGTGGATCAAAAGTTTAAGCTTCTATGTTGTAGACAGAGTTTCGATTACGCCTTTCCGGAGCTTTGGGACGTAGGAACTAGGGAATGGCGACCAGCTGTCGTTCCTTCTGTACCTAAAATAAGCTTTACTAGGCAAGTGTCTGAAGTTGTTTATGTGAATGGAGCAATATACTGGAGGTACGTGGCTGATCCATTCATTTGCTATTTCGATTTTGATACCGTCGTTTTACAAGTTGTCCCACTGCCTGAAAAGAATGGAGTCACACCCAAAGCGGCTAGCTTTGTCACGATGAACATGAGCATGGGGGTGTTGAATGATACTCTTTGTGTGTCGTTGGTTTGTCCTGACTATGGCTGTGTTGAGTTGTGGATCTTACCAAAAGAGGGTGGATGCGTAGGAAATTGGAGGAAGATTTTTGCGATTGAATCTACCGCCACTCGTATGGACCACAGTGGTTTGCTACTGAGAAGGGGCCTTTACAAACCAATTAAGTACTTGAACTGCGGAAATGTTTTACTTCATGATTGGCAACATACATTCTTCTTATATGATCCAATTTCCAAAAATGAGAACCTTTTTCGTGTCCTGGAGCATTCGTATCTAGAGAATCTCAGCACTGATTTGAATTTACGAGTAGTTCCTCATGTACCAAGCCTCATTTCATTAAAGAAAGCCTTGAACGTTGAAGATGAAAGTACGACGATGCTAAAGGACTATTTAAGGTAAATACTTGCGTACTTTCATTTTTGTATTTTTTTCATGCTTATTGAATTCTTTGAAAATGTTTATGTGGTTATGTGAATCAAAAAAGGGGTTTGTTTCGTGATTTCAATTCCCTACAGGGAATTTTATCGAGTATAAATTTCTTTAGTGCCGTAGTATGTAGCTAAAACTGAATATGGTTATTCTCCCATCATGAATCATAATCGAACTAGAGGTTTGTTTCGCTCAACGTGCAGAATTCTGAACTAGAGGTTGACGAGGAAGAGGACAGACTGGAGAATCATTCTCAAACGCTTACATTGAGAACGGGGTATAAGAGAATAGATTAGTTGGTGTTTACTGAAGTTGTCATAGCCACTGTATTTGTGTTTTAGAAACCATTTTATTGCTGTTGTTCTTGTGACTATTTTAGTTTCATGCTGATGTTGTTGTAAACTTTCTCATTTTAAGGCTGAATAAATGTTTATCTTTTATCTATAATTAAAATTTTACTCAATTCAATTAAAATCTCGAGGTGTATGTTCCTGTATGTGAGAGATTGGGTTGAACTACATTTGTGTGCGTCTTATTAAAATGTTACTTTATGTTGCATCTGCTTGACCTTAATGCAATTGAAATCATACTGCGATTTTTTACACAATGTATCTCTACCAACATTAAAACTTAGGTGATCTTAAGTTTTTCAATAAAGCCATCACTGAATATGGTATAAATAAGTACAATAAAATATTAGGTTCACGTGTTAAAATATACTTGACCTTAGTGTACTTGAAATATATCTCTACCAAAGATCAAGCCTTATGTGTGTCTGATCTTGATCCTAAGTACTGAAATTCAAAATTGAGTTCTCTAATGAGATGAAACGATCAAGAAGTCTAGTCCATAATTCATTTCCACAGTTAAACAGTAACACCGCATCCTGTGAAGGTGTAATTTGCTGTCTGAATCAGAAAGGTGTGGCAGCAGAGATTATATGCTCATTTGCAGCCCGTTACAGGTGAATCTATAGCAGTTAACGTGGAATGCAAACCGAAGAATATCTGTGACTATATCTCTCACTTTTTATTGATCTCAGGTTTAGTCGGGTAGATCACAATTTTAAGCTTCTAAGTTTTAGAAGCACGACTTGTAATGCGTTGTTGAGGATAATCTGGTTTTCCGGAGATTTGGGTAGTAGGAACTAGGGGATGTCAACCAGCTGACGTGCCTTCTATACCTCAACTAAACTTTTCCAGGCGCATTTCTGAAGTTTCCTGTGTGAATGAAGCGATATATTGGAGGTATGTGGCTGATCCATTCATATGTTGTTTAATTTTTGATACTGTTAATGTTTCACAAGTAGTCGAACTGCCTCGTATGAATGGAGAGGCACTCTGTAATTCTAGCTTTGTCACGATGAACATGAATATGGGAGTGTTAAGTGATACCCTCCGCGCGGCATTGGTCTGGCCCCATGATGGCTGCATTGAGTTGTGGATCTTTATTGACAAGGGGCGCCATTACAAACCAATTAAGTACTTGAACTGCAGAAAGGTTTTATTTCATGATTGGAAAGATATGTTCATCATATATGCTCCAGTTACCAAAAATTGAGAAACTTTTTCTTGTTTTGGAACATTTGTATCTCAAGAACTCGCCGCTGGTTTGAATTTGCAACTAATTCCTCATGTGCCAAGTCTCATTTCGTTAAAGAACGCCTTCAAATTTGGAGATAAAAGTGTGACATTACTAAAGGACTAAACAAGATAAAAGTTGTCTATGTGAATGAAGCGATATATTGGTGGTATGTGCTGATCCATTTATATGTTGCTTAAATTCTGATACTGTTATCAGTTGTCGCGCTGCCTGATATGAATGGAGAGGCACTCGACGCCTTTAGCTTTGTCACGATGAACATGAACATGGGAGTGTTGGATAATACTCTGTGTGTCTTAGGTTTGTCCTGAAAATGGCCGCGTTGAGATGTATAAAAAATTGGAGGAAGATTTTTGCAAACTGAAACTACTGCCACTGGTATGGAAAGGTGCCGTTACAAACCAATTGGGTACTTGAACTGCGAAAAGGTTTTACTTCATGATTGGCAAGATATGTTCTTCATATAATGATTCAATTACCAAAAAGTGAGAAAAAAATCCGTGTTTTAGAACATTTGTATCTCAAGAAACTCAGTACTGGTTTGAATTGCCAGTAATCCTCATGTAAGAAGCCATATTTCATTAAAGTACACCTTGAACATGAATATAAAAGTTTTACGGCACTAAAGGACTATACAAGGTAGATACTTATGTGCTTTTGTAGTATATACTTCTGTGGTTATTTTAATTCTTCTCCAGAAATATTATCTAGTTCCAGCAGTACTAAGCATTTGGTGCACTTTCTTGATCGAAGATACAGAAGAAATTTCGTTTTTTTTTTTTTTTGTTTCATTATTTTAGAGAAGACAGTACCCTCTTCAATGCAGCATGAGTCTTTCTCTTACATAATCATTATACTATTAAAAGTTCCAAATCTTGTTGACAAATAATGAAGATAACATTTAGCACTTATTAGAACTATTATTAGTATTTGATATCATTTTAGTCAGTCGCCATTCCAACGGAGACTTTTATTGCACACGACTAGCGGTTAGAGTAAATAAATCCTTTGCTTCAGAAAAAGGATGTACGTTAGATCTTAAAGACAGTTTAAGGATTTAGTCGGCTAGATTAAAAATTTAAGCTTCAACATTTTAGAGGGGCGATAAATTATGCCTCGTGGTCGATGTCCTGGTCTCTGGAGCTTTGGGTCGTAGGAACTAGGGCGCGGCGACCAGCTGACCTGCCTTTAATACCTCTAATACACTTTTCTAGACACATCTGAAGTTGTTTATGTGAATGGAGCAATATATTGAAGGTATGTGGCTGATCCGATCCATCCATTTGCTATTTTCGATTTTGATACTGTGGTTTTAGAAGTTGTCGCGCTGCCTGATATGCACGGTGTGGCACTCAGTGCCTCCAACTTTGTTACCATGAACATGAGCATGGTAGTGTTCAACGATACTCTTTCTGTGTCATTGGTTTGTCCTGACAATGGTGTTGAGTTGTGGATCTTACCAAAAGAGGGCTAATATATAGAAAATGTGAGGAGGTTTTGGCTATTGAAACTAGTGCCACTCCTATGGAACATAATGGTTTTTTATCGACAACGGGCCATTACAAACCAATTACGTACTTGAACCGCGCGAGGAAAGGTTTTACTTAATGATTGGCAAGATACATTTTTCATATATGACCCGATTTCCAAAAATGAGAAGGTTTCTCGTGTTTTGGAGCTTTCGTATCTCAAGAAACTCGGCACTGGCTTTAAGTTGCAGGTAGGTCCTCATGTACCAAGTGTCGTTTCATTAAAAGACGCCTTGAACGTGGAAGATGAAAGTGTGACGGTGCTAAAGGACTATACAAGGTAAATACTTATCTACTTTTGTTTACTTTCATAGCTATTGACTTCTTTGAAAATATAAAATTAATTAAGAGAAATCTATTGATTGTTGTTGCAATATATATACATAGCAAGTAATTTTATGAATCTATTCCTTTTAAGGAAGTTTATCAAGTATAAATTTTGGTACAGTCGAAGTATGTATGCTAAAATTGAAAATGGTTATTCTCTCATCATGAAGGTTTGTTTCCCTCAAGGTGCAGAATATGGAAAAAAATCATTTTTTATATCATAACTTGGCATTATTTTCATTTTCATACCTTTATTTGACACTCATCAATTTGCATACCATAAGTTGGACACTTCATTCACATTGGGTACTCCGGCGTCGAAAAAGTACAAGGTGCCATCTGGTGAACCCCTGTTTGGAGATTTAGACCAATTTAGACCGATTTCAATCTTACACCTCAACATATTCCACATCAACCGCACGTACTTTTCCAGCATCGGAGTTCCAAATGTGAAGAAAGTATTCAACTTATGGTATGCAAATTGATGAGTGCCAAATTAAGGTATGAAAATGCAAATCGTGTCAAGTTATGGTATGAAAAATAATTTTATCTCTGCAGACTAGAGGTCGAGAAAAAGGCCAGGCCGGAGAGTCGTCCTCAAAATGCTTCAAATGAGAAAAAGATATATATATATATATATATATATATATATATATATACATATATATATATATATTTGGAAATGGGAGCAAAATACTATAACTTGCTCCTCGGAATATAAACTAGTTTCTTGATAAATTTCGCATCTATCTCAGCTTCATACTCATTAAATTTCCTGTTTAGTTTTTTTTATGCCATTCCAGTGGATAAGGCTTTTATAGCCTAAGATTTGTTTTTTTCTTATAAGAATTTGACAAGCATAATTTTCTGTCTGTCGGATGCTGAAGATGATGGATATTGATATCAATTTCTCTTTTTTTATAAATGAATGTGTTGTGAACTGTGAGGGAGTTAGTTCATAACTTACTGAGATTAGAGTAGGTTAACACGTTGTTAATTCTCTTAATTAAGAGTTAGTTGGAGTTAACCGAATCTAAAAAGTTTATATATATATATATATATATATATATATATATATATGGAAATGGGAGCAAAATACTATAACTTGCTCCTCGGAATATAAACTAGTTTCTTGATAAATTTCGCATCTATCTCAGCTTCATACTCATTAAATTTCCTGTTTAGTTTTTTTTATGCCATTCCAGTGGATAAGGCTTTTATAGCCTAAGATTTGTTTTTTTCTTATAAGAATTTGACAAGCATAATTTTCTGTCTGTCGGATGCTGAAGATGATGGATATTGATATCAATTTCTCTTTTTTTATAATTGAATGTGTTGTGAACTGTGAGGGAGTTAGTTCATAACTTACTGAGATTAGAGTAGGTTAACACGTTGTTAATTCTCTTAATTAAGAGTTAGTTGGAGTTAACCGAATCTAAAAAGTTTATATATATATATATATATATATATATATATATATATGGAAATGGGAGCAAAATACTATAACTTGCTCCTCGGAATATAAACTAGTTTCTTGATAAATTTCGCATCTATCTCAGCTTCATACTCATTAAATTTCCTGTTTAGTTTTTTTTATGCCATTCCAGTGGATAAGGCTTTTATAGCCTAAGATTTGTTTTTTTCTTATAAGAATTTGACAAGCATAATTTTCTGTCTGTCGGATGCTGAAGATGATGGATATTGATATCAATTTCTCTTTTTTTATAATTGAATGTGTTGTGAACTGTGAGGGAGTTAGTTCATAACTTACTGAGATTAGAGTAGGTTAACACGTTGTTAATTCTCTTAATTAAGAGTTAGTTGGAGTTAACCGAATCTGAAAAGTTTCAGTTTAGAAGTTAGTTAGAACTTTCGGTTTTGAGGCTGAGTGTTGCAACCTATTTAAGGCACTTGTGTGCATCAGTTTTCAGTCGAATCATTGTAATTTCTTCTGGTATATTCTCTCATACACTTGTTCTATAGCAAATCACTCCGTGGTAGGTTTGGATCGAATTGATTCAAACACGAACCACGTAAAAATCGCTGCGTGTTTGTGTGTTTTTTCTGGAAAATTGTTGGACTGTGTTCTGTTTGGTTTTGTTTGATCTGATCACTCAGTTCTTGATCGTTTTTGATACGGTTTCGTTTGTTAACTTCATCTTTGGTGTGTATTTGATCATTTGATCGGTATAAAACTTTACAAATTGGTGCGGTGAACGTGGAGCGAGATCAATCGATTGATCATGGCGACTGTTAGTGTAGCAAGGTTTGCTTGATGCTCTGAATGAATCAAGCATTGATAAAGATATGAATGAAAAGGCAAAGAAGATTGTGTTGGAGAAAGCACACCGTGCTATAATCTTGAGCTTTGAAGATAAAGTATTGAGGCAGGTTTGAAAGGAGATAAGTGCATCTGGCGTGTGGTTGAAACTTGAGAGCCTCTACATGACTAAATCAGTGGTAAATCATCTCTATCTTAAGCAAGCTCTGTTTTCTTTGATCGTCTGATGTTGTTATTGTCATTGTAATTCTGTTTAGAAAACAACCATTGTACTGCTGGTGTTCTTGTGACTGTCTTATATATGTTGTTGTAAAATTTTCTCATTTAAGGCTGAACATGGTTTATATTTCTTGTGTTAAATATACTTGACCTCAATGCACTTGAAATCATACAGCATATTTTTGACAACGTATCTGTACCAACATTATATAAGATAGTAAAATATATTGAGGTGTTGATTCATTCAGTAAGTTACAGAAGGTTTATATACAACTAAAGTAAGCAGGTAAATAAATCCTATAACTAAGGAAAAGATAATTACAACTTAACACTAATATTTACAAGAATACATAAAGAATATGCTACGGTCTATTACGCCCCTGCAAAATCGACGTTCCATCAGCAACCGAGAGTTTGGAACGCAAGAGTTGAAAACGAGAACAAGCGAGAGGTTTGGTGAGAACATCCGCGAGTTGATCAAGAGTGTTAACATAAGACACCTTGATAAAACCTTTGTTGACAAGATCGCGTACAAAATGCAAATCCACAAAAATGTGTTTCATACGGGAGTGTTGCACCAGATGGAGCGAGAGACGAATTGCCCCCATATTATCACAATGAATAACCGGTGAAGGAGCAAGAGGAAAGCCGAGTTCCCCGAAAAGGTGTTGAATCCACCGAATTTCAGCAGAGGCATTGGCGAGCGCGCGGTATTCCGCTTCAGTGGAGGAGCGAGAAACGACACACTGCTTGCGAGACGTCCAAGAGATGGGATTCGGACCCAAGAAAACCACATATGCAGAAGTGGACGTACCATGCATGCTATCTCCCGCCCAATCCGCATCAGAGTAGGCTGAAAGGGAAAGAGAATCCGAGCGGCGGAGGAGGAGGCCATGCGATACAGTGCCTTTTAAATAGCGGAGAATTCGCTTAAGGGCAACCCTGTTGGATTCATCCGGAGCAGCCATGCGTTGTGCCAATCTATTAACAGCAAAAGCTATATTGGATCGACAGCAGAAGAGGCCGATGGAGACAACGGATTAGACGCCATAGGAGTGTGAATAGGCTTGGCACCATCTATTTGATGGCGAGCGAGAACATCAACAATGTATTTGTGTTGAGACAAAAACAGGCCTTCGCGACAACGGAACACTTCAATGCCTAGAAAATAAGTTAAGGAGCCCAAGTCCTTAACCGCAAATCGGGAACCGAGTTGAGAAATGACCGAGGAAATAAGCAAAGAGAAATTGCCGGTAACTATTATGTCGTCAACATAAACAAGCATGAAGCAAAGAAGGTTGTCACTAGAGAACACAAACAAGGAGGTATCCGACTTAGCTTGAACAAAACCAAATGAGACAAGGGCCGAGCTAAGAGCAAGAAAACATGCACGAGGAGCCTGTTTAAGTCCATACAGACACTTGTGAAGATGGCAAACACGATGAGGATGAGCCGGATCAACAAACCCCGGAGGTTGGCTCATAAAAACACTCTCAGTGAGATGCCCGTGGAGGAAAGCATTGCTCACATTGAGTTGACGGAGAGGCCAATCATGTTTGACAGCAAGAGTAAGGATAGTGCGAATAGTAATAGGCTTGACGACCGGGCTAAACGTCTCTCTATAATCAAGACCCGGTCTCTGATGAAAACCCTTCGCAACAAGGCGAGCCTTGTACTTATCAATGGTGCCATCAGGATGCCGTTTAATCCGAAAGACCCATTTGGAACCTATAATACTCCGATCAGGTGGAGGATCAACCAGAGACCAAGTTCCATGCTTGATAAGCGCAGTATATGCATCTGCCATTGCCGCACGCCAATTTGGATCTTTCATAGCCTGTGAAATGCAAGTTGGCTCGACCGGACCGGATAAGGGATGCTTGGTAGCAAGATTAACAACCTTGGGCTTGAAAATATTATTTCATGAACAAGTGACCATGGAATGAGTTCGTTCAGGCAATAACGCAGCTGGAGAGGGCAAAGGAGCAGCCGGTTGCGGATCCACAGGTTGTGAAACTGGAGCCGGAGATGAAGACGGCAATACAGGCGGCGGCAGCTGGCTGTGGAAGAATAAAAAGACTTGGCACAGCCGGGGATAATGAGACATGAGGAATATAGCCTGGAAAAACAGTTTCGGCAAAACAGACATGCCGTGACATATATAGACGACCCGACGCAATGTCAAAGCATTTGTATGCAGATTGAGAAATGCTATAGCCAAGGAAAAGACACTTTCGAGATGGTGGATCAAGTTTACCTCGTATATAAGGGCGAAGATGAGGAAAACATAAGCATCCAAAGACTCGAAGTCGGAGATAATTTGGATCACGCCCCTGTAAGACCGAGAACGGAGATTTACCATCAAGAATCGGTGTAGGAAGTCGATTCGTGAGAAAAACAGCTGTGGAAAATGCAAACTCCCAAATAATGGCAGGTAAATTAGCACGGGATAATAATATCCGACCAAGATTAACAACTTGGCGATGGCATCGTTCAACAGTACCATTCTGTTGAGGAGTGTGCAGGGCTGTGGTAAGCCAACCAATTCCATGAGTCGCAAGATAGGAGCGCAAGGCAAGAAACTCACCACCATTATCCGAGTAGAGGTTCTTAAGCTGCAAACCAAATTGTTTTTCCACCAAGACATGAAAACGAGCAAAAACAGTAGCAACCTCAGATTTCATAGTTAATGGAAAGAACCAACAATACTTGGAGTAATGGTCAACGAGTAGCAAGTAGTAACGAAAACCATTAATAGAGAAAACCGGAGCTGGACCCCAAACATCAGCATACACGTAATGTAAAATATGCTCAGAAACAAGAGAAGTGGTACTAAAAGGTAACTTGGTGCTCTTATTTAAAAAACAAGGTTCACAAATATTATTGTTCAACAAAGAACTAGAATCACAAGGTAAATTGAACTTGCGAAAAATCAAAGAGCTAATTTTAGACGACGGGTGGCCCAAGCGATCATGCCACCGACTCTTGCTTGTGCGTTTGCCCACAAAAGCACTAAAGGACGGCCTAAACACCTGCGGAAGTCGGAGTTGATACACACCACCAATGCACGACCCATGCAATAATTTATCCCCCATATAGCGATCCTTAACAACAAAATGAGAATCATAAAATTCAACTAAAACATTATTTGATTTAGTGAATTGATGGACGGATAAAAGATTGCGGCGAGAAGCAGGAACACATAAAGGGGCAACAAGTGCGAGCACCGTGCCCCGTCAAGCCACATAGCTGACACACGACGGAATTGCGCGGCTGATTGGTGGCGGGACGCGGCTGATTGCGCTGCTGAGGTGGGGCAAAACGCTGCTGACCCCCGCCCGAGTTGTTGTTATTATTCCTACCATTATTCGAACGACGCCGCTGATTGTTGTTGGAGCGAGAGTTGTTCGAGTTCTGCTGATTTCCACCATGGTGCTGATTGCGGCCAGACGAAGCACCATAATTGGCAGTGGCAGCAAGAGTGGATGCCTCAGTTTCAGCACGACGAAGAAAAGCCTCCTGTGCAAGAAGAAGATCGTGCAATTCATTGAAACGAATAGGATTTTCTCGAGCACGGATAGGACCCGCCAAGTCGCAATAAGCCGGACCCAAGCCATTCAAAATATAGAGAGTAATGTCATCGTCGTGAAGAGGATGATCAATTACGGCGAGTTAGTCAGCCTTTGCCTTAACGGCTTGAAGAAACTCAGAGACGGACCTCGAACCCAACTTCATGGAGTTGAGATCGTCTTTTAGCTGCATGACGCGAGAGCGAGATCGATTCGCATAGAGGCGTTGCAGAGTGGACCATGCATCGGCAGAGGTGTCGGCAGAAGAGATCAATGGAACAATCTCGGCCGAGACAGAGCAGAAAAGCGCGGACAAATTGAGGGAGTCCTGCCTGGACCAAAAAAGACTGGCGGCAGTGGATTCCGGGGTTGAATCACGTGAAGGACGAGGGTTAGAGCCATCTAAAAACCCAAAAAGACCAAAACCGTGAAACAAGTGGCGAACTTGTGATCGCCAGGAGGCATAATTCGTCCCATTCAGACGAAGAGGAAGGTGATGATGCGCATTGATGGGAATCAATGGATCACCAAGAGGACCAACTGGAGAGTTGAAGTTGGACGGAGATGACGAAAACAGGGCACCGGCGGAGGAACTCTCGGCTGCGGCAGCTGTGGTGGGCGTAGGGTTCGTCATAGGATCGATATCTCGTGAGAGAGTAGGTCTCTAGATACCTTATAAGATTATAAAATATATTGAGGTGTTGATTCATTCAGTAAGTTACAGAAGGTTTATATACAACTAAAGTAAGCAGGTAAATAAATCCTATAACTAAGGAAAAGATAATTACATCTTAACACTAATATTTAGAAGAATAAATAAAGAATATGCTACGGTCTATTACATTAGGTCTAAGTGCGTCTGATCTTGCTCCAAAGTACTGAAAATCTTAACTGATCCACAATTGAGAACTTTAATGAGATGAAAAGATCAAGATCCTAATCTATAATTCATTTCTACAGTTAAAGAATAAAACCGCATCCTATGAAAGTGTAATTTGATGTCTGAAGCAGCAAGGTTACAGCAAAGGTTATATGTTCATCCGCAGCCCCATGACATGACAGGTGCATCTGTAGCACTTAATGTGGAATACAAATCAAAGAATATCTGTGACTATAATCTCTCAATTTTATGGGTCTCTGGTTTAGTTGGGTGGATCGAAGTATAAGCTTCTACATCTTAGAGAGACAATCAATTAGCTTCGTCGTCGGTATCCTGGTTTTCGAGGCTTTGGGTTGTGGGGTCTAGGGAACGGCAACCAGCTGACGTCCCTTCTATACCTCAACTAAACTTTTCTAGCTGGGCGTGTGTCTGAAGCAGTGTTGTTAAAGGCGTTGGACGTAAGTCGGGCATTTTACTAACTCAGAGGCGGGGCTTAAGCCCCACAAATTTCAATGCTTACTGTCTATTAAATATATCAATAATAATAAGTTAAAATTGAGAACATTAATGAGATGAAAAGATCAAGATCCTACTCTATAATTCATTTCTACAGTTAAACAATAAACCGCTTCCTATGAAAGTGTAATTTGATGTCTGAAGCAGCAAGGTTACAGCAAAGGTTATATGTTCATTCGCAGCCCCATGACAGGTGCATCTGTAGCACTTAATGTGGAATGCAAATCAAAGAATATCTGTGACTATAATCTCTCAATTTTTATGGGTCTCTGGTTTAGTTGGGTAGATCGAAGTATAAGCTTCTACATCTTAGAGAGACAATCAATTATGCTTCATCATCGGTATCCTGGTTTTCGAGGCTTTGGGTTGTGGGGTCTAGGGAACGGCAACCAGCCGACGTCCCTTCTATACCTGAACTAAACTTTTCTAGCTGGGCGTGTGTCTGAAGCAGTTTTGTTAAAGGCGTTGGACGTAAGTCGGGCGTTTTACAGACTCAGAGGCGGGGCTTAAGCCCCACAAATTTCAATGCTTACTGTTTATTAAATATATCAATAATAATAAGTTAAAATTGAGAACTTTAATGAGATCAAAAGATCAAGATCCTAATCTATAATTCATTTCTACAGTTAAACAATAAACCGCAACCTATGAAAGTGTAATTTGATGTCTGAAGCAGCAAGGTTACAGCAAAGGTTATATGTTCATTCGCAGCCCCATGACAGGTGCATCTGTAGCACTTAATGTGGAATGCGAACCAAAGAATATCTGTGACTATAATCTCTCAATTTTTATGGGTCTCTAGTATAGTTGGGTGGATCGAAATATAAGCTTCTACATCTTAGAGAGACAATCAATTATGCTTCGTCGTCGGTATCCTGGTTTTCGAGGCTTTGGGTTGTGGGGTCTATGGAACGACAACCAGCCGACGTCCCTTCTATACCTCAACTAAACTTTTCTAGTTGGGCGTGTGTCTGAAGCTGTGTTGTTAAAGGCGTTGGACGTAAGTCGGGCGTTTTACAGACTCAGAGGCGGGGCTTAAGCCCCACAAATTTCAATGCTTACTTGATAGATCTTTAGGTCTAATACTTTACGTTTTAAGCAGTAGTTGCGATACCTAGTCTAGACAGATAAGTAAGACAGGTATATAAGACAGTAAAGTAAGATAGCAGATTTTAACGTGGTTCGGACTATGTCCTACATCCACGAGGCTTTCGCCTGAATCAAACTTCTTTCAACGGACAAAAGTTATTACACCAACTGGTTTTACTCTAACACCGAATCCCTCAAATGTTGATACCACCGGAACCTTTATCGCGTCTACTCCGTTTGACCTGTAAGACCAAAACTCCCGTAGTGATCTTCTTATGAGTAAGCTTTCAAGCGAACTGCACGTACGTATAGATCCCTCTAACTGGCGCAATCCTTTCCCGTCGAACTCCCTTCAACTCTTGTCGGCTTCTCACGTTCTTGATGTAACTCAAGAGGGCGAAAACTAAGAAATTAAAATAAAAGAGAACACCTAAAGATGTATATTTTGTTACACGAGTGTTCTACATTGATTCCTAGGATTTCTACTATTTATAGGATAGCTCTCCTGAAAGATCTCCTTGAATCTCGGCCAGTCTCCTTATCCAGTCGAGACAGGATCTTTCCAAATATATCCGAATCTTTCCATGATAAGGCGATTCTTCCTTTTGATAAGTCTTTGTTTCCGTTTGATAAGATCTTCATGATCTTCGTAAATTCTGCACACCAAAGACAAAGAAGAACTCCACAAGGAATAGATTACTAAAGGATATAATAAAGAGTTTGATAAAGATTAACTTTCCATAAGATAAGATACTATAAGATCAAGTTAAATCTTTACAAACTTACCTAAATATTCACTCGCATAATAAAGATAATTACCATACAATTCAGAGCGAATAATTAAGTGAATAAATCAAAGTAAATAAAACCGAATTTTCCTTTAAAATAATTTTGCAAACAAGGAAATAAAATCTAGTTGGACCTGGCAGTCCTGACTGTTCAACCGAGTTTGAAAGGTGCCGGACTTGCGGTCCTAACATTACTGTCTATAAATATATCAATAATAATAACTTAAACTAAAAATACCAAAAATATGAGCTAATATGTTAAAAAGAAATATTTATATTTGTATGAAGTTAAATTGATATAAGTTAAACTAAAAATTCCAAAAATATGAGCTAATATGTTAAAAAGAAATATTTATATTCGTATGAAGTTATAAAAAAAACTAGTTTACATTTATACAAGGTTCATAAAGATATTTTTTAAAATGCTCAATATATATTTAAATACTATGAAGTTAATTGATGATTCAAAACTCAAAAATAGTATATTAAATTAAAATAACACAAGCCCACAAAAAACGATGACATGTTTAATTTATATTTTTTAAAAGTGTAAAAAAGATAACTTTGAGTTTTAGAAAATCTAATTTAAAACATATTATAAGAATATTAATTATCATTCAATACTTACTGGTTATGTCAAAAGTATTTTAATTAGATAAAATATAGAAACAAAAAGTATATTTATTTTTCGGGCTTAAGCCCAAGAGTTTGGGGCGCAAAAGGCGTAGTTTTTGCCTTTGGGCGTAAGCCCCGTGAAGGTTAAACCCCAAAGGACTGCCTCGGGGTGTTTTGAGGTAAAAAAGGCCCTTGGCGAGTCCCGGGCGAGCCCTGGGACGAGTTTTTAACAACACTGGTCTGAAGTTGTCTATGTAAATGAAGCGATGCTTGGGAATATTACCCAAAAAGATGAACAAGAACGGGGGAGTGTTGCATACACTCTATGTATCATCAGTTTTTTTCCAACGATGGACGTGTTGAGCTGTGGATATTACCAAATATAGGGAAGTGGAGGAAGAATGTGCTATTGTAACTTCTGCCACAGTGGATTGTTATTGACACAAGGGGCCATTACAAGCCAATTAAGTGCTTGACCGCGGAAAAGTTTAACTGCATTTGTGTATTTTCTTGCAATTCCATGGGAATTTCGAAGCACACAAGCAATTGAAAGTCGAAGCGGACTAGCCTAAATAATAGAAACCCTAATTATTTCCTTTTGCACAAATTAAACCACTTTAACTCTCTCAAAACAAAGTCAGTTCCCAGATTTTGGTGTGGTGGTGGAGCAGGACGCGAAGGGAGAGGAGGTCAAGAAGACAGTATCAAATTTCTCTTTTTCTTATTTTATAAAATATTTAATCTCAGAAAAACTATGAAAACTTTTTTTTTTCAGAATTTCAGATTAAAAAAAATAAGTCGCAGTTTTAGTTGATAAATAAATCAAAATATGAACCGTTCATTTAAAAAATGAGTTTCTTTTTTCTAATTTGAATTGAATCATATAATAAAGATATTTCAATTTTAAAAAACATCCTGAGTAAATTTTTTAATTAATAGGAGCCTTTCAGAAGGACAAAAATGACATTTTACATCAAGTCAAAGCAATAAAAGGGTTTGGGGGGACTGTGCTAATTTTCGAATAACATAGGGGGGTTTTTGCCAATTAAATTTACACAGGGAGTTTTCTGCCAATTAGAGATTACACAAGGGTAGGTTTGCATTTAACTCGATAAAAACACAAGAGAATACAATGTATGATTAACCCAGAAGCTATTACACTACAGATAAACGACACAGCATCACGTACATTCCAATTAAAAAAAAAAACCTTCAATTCATTTATTCAAGAACCATTAATGATTTCAACTGTACAAAAAACAATTATACAAACCAATTAATACATCAAGAGCCATGATGAATACTACTATTAACATGCTCGTCGGCTTCTCACTTGAGTTCTTCTTTCGCGAAGATATCTTTTGCAGAATTCGACTTCTTGGAGTTGATTTCATCGACGAATTCTTCTTTTGCGGCACTAATCTTCTTGTTATTGTAGTTGAGGGAGCATCTTTAAGTCCAAAACCCTAATTCTCTTCTTTGATTTCTCCTCTTCCAACTTATTGTATCCCTCTCGTAATTTTCTCTTACTCTCTTCAAACTTCACTTCCATATTATTAGCTTTTTCTGCCGAAACCGTAATCTTTTTCGGCACTATAAACCTGTCGACATGATTGCTCTTCTTTCTTGCGGGAATCTTGATCACATGCCGCTGTTGTTTTCCATCAACAGCCTCTTGCTGCGTCGTAGTTTCAGATTTGTTGATCTCGCCGGGATCCGTATCTTGAGTGTCGTCGTGTAGTCCGAACATGAGGGTTTTCATGATTCTTGAACGGCGTCTAAGAAGTTCTTGAGGGTGCGTAGAGGCAACCACAGTGATCGCCACCTCCATCAGCGGCACGATCTCGATGGAATCGAGCGAGAATATCCGACGAAAGAAAACTTCGACATCCATGCCCAGTTTCCCTACGAAGCCATTTTCTGATTCTGTAAAATAAAACAGGAATGATGATGATCACTTGGATCTTTTTCTCTTCTCTAAACTAAAATCTCTCATTTTGTTTTGTTTAAAGTATCTGATAATGAAATGTGCGTTTGTTACTTTGTTTTGTAATTTTATGAATTACTTGGATGATAAGTACTCATATATATAGTTGGTAATTATACTTGTTTATGTAGGAGCGGTGAGTTGTTTTTTATTACCATTGTATAATTGTGTAATTCTTACAGAATATTGTAAGTAAATATTTGTGCGATATAAACTGAGAATGCTTTTAACAGAATCTAACTAAATTTTTGTCACCATAAGGAAAAAACAAATGACAAGTACTCTGTTTATTTCTGATTGATAAGTTGGTTTATTACCGTTGTACATATAACCGCGTAATCGAGAATCTAATTACTAGATTCTGTGATATGCAATCAATCTCCGGTGATTATCGTTTATCAAAAACTATTTATCATTTTAACGCATCCTTTTGTGATTAACGTGACAGTACTTTATTATTAAAAAAACGAGTAAAAACTTAGCACACCCGTACAGGCCATCAAGAATTCATTACAATCAGGTGTCTGTTTCTATTTACAAATTACTTCCTCAAATATAAATATCTAGAAAATTAACCCAGTTCAATAAACCTAAGAAGCAAAGAATTTAATAAACTTATAAGAAAATTATTTTAATCTTTTATAAAAAATATAACCCTATGTGATAGACAAACTTAAACAAAGAATAATAATTCATTTCATATAAAAACAAAGGAGCAACTCCTGCACTCAGTGTTTTTAAAACCAGACCCGGCATTGAACCGGTGAGGCAACCGGTTCACTTGTTTTATTGGTCAAACCGGCGGCTGAACCGGTTCGATTGGTATTCGGACAAGGAACCAGGTCACGGTCCAACCGGTTCGACCAGCCGTTCCAGTCCGGTTTTAAAAACACTGTCTGTACCGTACAAGATTCAGTCAAGTTCTTAAAAATATAAGATAAAATTACATTAGACAATACAAAAAAATATGTCACAAGAAGATAGAGATTCTTACATACGGGCCAAGAAGTTATTTATGATTTACTTACTTAAAGTATTTTAACTATATTGAACATCGATATGAGTGTGTGTTTCTAATTTGATCTATAAAAAAAATTATCACTTTATATATCTTTTCTGATGAAAGAACAAAAATATTGTCTTTTTGCTTTATTGTACAACTTGGTCGCAACTACTTTCATAGTAAAGAAATTATGCTTTAAGTTATTTGAGTTTTGTGACAAGTGAGATTCTTTATTTTCCTCTCGAGGCAGATGTTTTCTGCAAGCTAATTCCATGTTGATAGGAAATAGAAAATGTTTGATTAGGGAAATTGCATTAGTGTAGATGGAAAGCAATTAGCAATATCAATAATTGAGGGTAAAGTAGGGGATTTGGCAATATTGGTCCTTTAACTTGACACTTTGGCAAATTTAGTCCTGTAAGTTTTATCTGCAATTCTCGTCCTCTATGTTCCCTCCGGTTTCAGTTTTGGTCCTCCGTTCAAATTTAGCAGGAAATTGCTTTTTTTTTTTCTTTTTTTGTTTAATTTAATTCCATCAAAATGAAATGCCTCAAATACCCCCTCTCTCCTGAACACTCTCTCTCTCGTTCCTGGTTTGACGTGGAAACTAACTAGTAAACAATCTTGCAAGATCAAATATATGAACTGCATGTCCCATTGACGGAATATATTCAGCTTTACAATTAACCTAGCTTCCAACTCAATTGCAACTTCTGCACCTCATTTTCTTTTCCTTGGACCGGGTGAGTGACGTGAGTCATATCAATTTGCTCTTTCATAAACAAGCCCAACCAAATCGCATTTATGCAGTCAATTCATATTGAAAAAACCTAAATTTTGAAACAACTCTGACTAAAGGATGCGAGAGAGGGATTTCGACCTCCTCATCTCAAACATTTAAGGATTCAGCCATAGAATGCCAAAATGGTGCAGTCCAATTTTCTCCACACAAAACACGTCATTCATGCACAGAGATTTGTTACTATTTTTCTTGAGGTTGATTTTGCTGGCAGAAGCCTCCTTGGTTTCATGAGCAGCTCGCTTCCCCGGTGTGTGAGCCAAAAAGGGGATCGGGGAGAGAGAGTGTTGAGGAGAGAGACTTTGGAAAAAGGTTTAAAAGTAGGGGCATATAAGACAATTGGAATTAAATAAAAAAAAAAAAAGTAATTACCGCCCAAAATTGGCAGAAAATTGAAAGGATGACCAAATTGAAACCAAAGGTAACATATTGGACAAAAATTGCAGATAAAAAACTTATATAACTAAATTTGCAAAAGTGCCAAGTTAAAAGATCAACTTTGCCGAATTCCCGGGCAAAGTAGGAAGATGAAAATAATTGCTCTGGCTTCAACAAAAATAGCTTGAGTATTATTATAAAGATCAATTATTTATTTGTTCTTTAAAATTCGCAGGTCGAGCCACTGCGCGTCTGCTTCTTCAGGCCTCCGACTGATTCTTTCGGCGGAGGCCTGAGATTGATCGGGGAAGTTGACTTCCCCGATCTGGTTATTCCCCTTTTTTTTTTTAATTACGAAATTAAAAAACTAATTACATAAATTATTAATATTAAAACTGATTTAGTTTTTTTTTTCTTTTTTCGCTGTTGTTAAATTACGAAAAACAAAACTGAATAGCAGTAATAACAAAAATAAAACTGATTTAATTTTTATTTGTTTTTTGTTAAATTACAAAATAAAAAGAAGAATAATATTAACAACTTTAACAAAGTTATTAATATTAAAAACTGATTTAGTTTTTTCTTTGTTAAATTTTGAAAATAAAAAACCGAGCAATATTAATAATTCTTTTTTTTTTGTTAAATTATGAAAATAAATAACTGAATCATAATAATAAAAAAGTATTAATATAATTGACAAATTAAAATTTGTTAACTTTTAGGTGTTATATAATTTGAGTAATATTAAAAATAAAATAATAATATTTAAAGTTCTATAACAATTGTCATTTTATTTCTTTCTAAAGTATAAATTTAAAATGTAATTCTGAAATTAAAGAATAGGATATTTGAGGGTAAATTTGGAATTTCAAGTCATTTTTTTAATGAAATTGGTCAAAATTCCTAAGTGAAGAGGTGGCAGCCGGAAATTAGTCAAAATCCCCATTTTTGGTAAAAATTGGGCTTTTTCGATGCCAGAGAATGCAATGTGAAGGAAACTGCCAAGTTGGGGTACCAAAATTTTGGGTTGCCAAGTTAGGGTACCAAAAAAGATTTTTTCCCAAGATGTGTTTAAATGTGATACTGAAACTTCCTAAATTAAATCATGAGAAGAATCCGGTAATCCTCAAAAAAGGAAAAGCATAAATCTAAAAACCTATCTATGACTCATGAATACCTACATAATTTTGGTTGCATCACACATAACCTAAGCATGCAAATGTACAGTAGTGTTTTCTGGTACAAATCGAATCTTAGTTTTAGTTAGAGACCTGAAATTTGGATTATAACCAGCTCTTTTCATTCGCGTCATTGACTAACCAGTTGACTAATTAGTATCACTCGACCATGATCTTTCCATGCAATTGCTTCATTGATAAAGCATCGACCACTTGACTTCCCTCCCTATATATATATATATATATATACACATATATATAAACACAATATTCACATCAAATGCCCCAATCTGACCCTGCATTTGTGTGCTTGATCAAATGCCTATGCAATCGACTTACCACAAAACTATCCTTTGATTGCATGCAACATGAATTTCATCGAGATAAATTACGTTTAAAAATGTATATATGTTATGTACCAGACCGGCCGAGTACTAGAGGTCATGAGTTTGACACATAAAACTAATAGTACTGCCTACCACTAGGATCTCTTTTCAGTATTCAACAAAAATGTTTGAGGATTTATTTTCACATTTCACAAGTAACAAATTTGTTCAGTTTTTTGGTTTAGCTGTATCTGATCCTGAAACAACAAATTCAGATCTTTTACCAACTCTCTGCAAATATCCAGTAGTACACATAATTTAAATTTTATTTAATTTGTGGGTGAGAACACCTTACTCGTTCCACTGATGTTTGATAGATACTGATCAATTAGTTTCATTAGATTTCTCAATTAGTTATGGTATTTTCAAATTAACGCGTATTGTGTCAAACCATTTTGTATACACAAATACGGAAAATTAGAGGAACAAGGTTTTCACAGATAAAAACTAGTTAAATGCAAAAACTACCCCTGTGTAATTTTAATTAGCAAAAACCCCCTCTGTGTTATTTAGTCAAAGGCAAAAGCCCCCCGAAGGCCCAAAGGTGTGGTACACGCTCCTAATATGTAAGTGGGTTTGAACTTTTTGATTTGAAAATACTCTTTTACCCTCAATGTCATGTCCAAGTCGTGAAAACACGCAATATTGAACTCGGCCAACAACCCACCGCAACCGCCGCCCCGCACAGCCCGCTCCTGTGAGCCATAGTTCTGTGTAAACCCTAATTATTTCCTTTTTCGCGGGCTTTTATCTCGTGCATGCGTTTCCACTGCCACTTGTTGAGCCCGTCGGAGAAGGTTTGAGGGCCACCGCCCATCCAACGGAGAAGATTGTGTCTTTGAAGAAGAGATTTTGATGGTTTGTGGAGGAAAATTGAGGAGCAGTACGTTTTGAATTTGGGGGTTTTGGGTTTTAGAGGAAGAAGAAGAACTCTTTTTAAGTTTTAATAACTAAATTTTAACTAACCGAATATAAGTTGTAACGTAATAAAATGGGCAAATGATAAAATTACTTTTATGCTATTCAAATGAGGATTAACAAAATAATGTGACAATAAGATTTATAATTTGGAGACTAACTTATATTCTACAAAGGGATAAAAGCATTAACCCTCTATACTTTACCCCATGTTGCACTTTGCCCCCTATCCTTTTATTTTTGGCAACTTGCCCCCTGAGTCGTTTTGAACCATTGGATTTGAACACGTGTCAGCATTTTTTGCCATTGGATTTGGACCCAGGGGGCAAAGTGCTTATTTATCCATAGTACATGGGCAAGTTGCCAAAAATAAAAGGATAGGATGCAAAGTGCAATCAAGGGCATAGTATAGGGGGTTTATAATGAGGATTAACAAAATAATGTGACAATAGGATTTATAATTTGGAGACTAACTTATATTCTACAAAATCATTCCGTGTGTTTGCAAGAGCTTATGAAATGAGTTTTTTCATTACTTTTGATTAATGTTACTTTTAGTGACTTTTCACAAAAAGTTGGGAGATCTTGCAATTTTTTAAAAGCTACTTAAGTCACTAATTAGGTGTTTGGTTTAATTAATAAGAAGTATTTTTTTCCTTTTAAGAACTTTTCAAAAATAATATACCTTGAGAAGCAATTGGAGAAGCACGGTTTTTTACTTTCAACTTTGGTCGCCTCATGTGTATTAAATCCATTTTTTGGTTCTATATTGAATTTTTTTGCAACTTTGATTCCCTTATTTGTCTTTCACTCCATACTCGATCATTTTTGGTACGAAAAAGTCAAATGTTGTGCACGTCGTCGCCTGAGGGTTGTTCTCACGTGGAAAAGAAGTCGCGATTCTGAAATTGCACCCCCCTTTTGTTTTTTAAAATAAAATTAGGGAATAGTATCATTACAGAAAAAAATTAAATGAATTTTACCCAACAAATCGGTTACCTGCTCCGATACTTGGAAGTGTACGCTTAAGAATACTGTAATGTCATGGTACCTTAAAAAAAATCATGAACATCAAATGTAAGAAAACATAATGTAGCTCGAACTTCTCTTGAATAAGTTATCCCTAAACGAGTCATGAAGGGTTTAACGACATACCGTTATGTTCATATCAGCCAATAATTCGCTTCTCATATTTAGTGTTGCGAGAGAATACAAAGACCTAGTTTACTCTTGGATTCTTCTAACCATCGACGGATATATATTGAATTATTGAGTTCTCGTGCTCTATGTTTGTCGCGTCTTTGCAACATTTAACAAGCTAGCTTATTCATTTCGACAAAATATAGTGCATTGATTATACAATATTTCTAATAGTCAATGAAACATGCGTTAATAATCCCATTCTATTAGATACATTAAAACTCAATAATGTGATACTCTACTCATTTGTTATAGAGATGGATTAAAGTTTCTAAACATTTTTGCGAAAAACAACAAAATATTTCCATTTTTGACTATGTGGAAACGGAACACACAAGTCTATTTCAACAATTTTTACTTTTCCCCAACATATCGGATAAATATCGAAATATTGCGAAACGTTTCTAAATATTTAGCGCGACAAACATACATTTAAAAGAAACTTCGATTTATGGCTATAGATATATCTGCACTTTTAGTGCAGGACCACTGAAAATGTCCAAAGGAAGCATTCTATTAGTTTTTTCTTTCTTTCTTTTTGGCAAAACCTGAATGTTGCACAACTGCTTCCATATTCTGAAATCTTCTAATGTATATTTAACTTTTTGAACAATCAAACACAATATTTAGAGCGTTGGGCCTCTACTTAAATATTGCACTTGTAGACTTTGTGCTACAAATAACAAAAACCAGGTGTTAATGACATAAACTTCTAAAAATGCAAGAATTAATCATCGGGATTTTCAGTAATAGAAACATGCATTGGAGTCTATCACACAAGCAAGAGTAGTAATATTATTACAAGAATCCAGTAATCTTTAATATAAGCCTTTTTGGAATCGGGGTTTAAACCTAACCCAAACTCCATCTTCACCACTCTGGTTATTAGTCCTCGAGCAAAATCACTCTAATCATTTGCAACGTAAGAACTAAAAGAAAAAAAAAGGGCGATGAAAACTATAAATTTTCCATTTTGAAAAGTAGCAGAGTCAATGACATCGATGTAGAGAACACAATTGAGGTAAAGCTTCCGGACCCTATTGTTGCTGATATCATTTCTAGGGTTTCTGCGAAAACGATTGTTAGATGCAGGGTGGTGAATAAACCATGGCTATTGTTGATTAACAATAGGTTTTAGGCAAAACAACACTTTTCGAGATCCCCTGTTTGCCCTTTGTGATTCGTCTCGTATACCTGGTAGCATCATCATGCACCTGGTAGAAGGATAGAGTGCGCCGGATCTTATAACAGAACATAAATTGAATTCAAGAACGGAGTTCTTTAACGATATGAGACGATCATGAGATTTTGTTCATCATATGTTTCTACAGTTCAACAATAATACGACCTCGTGCGAAGGTGTGGTCTGCTGTCCACCACACCAAGGTAGTGTGATACGGGCCTAAGTTTAAATATTAATTAAATCATGTATTAATTGTGTTAGATAATATTAGTAAAGTATTAAATAAAATTGTGTAGGAGTTATGTGTTAGTCGGGATGTTATGTGATTAGTGTTGTTAGTGGAGAAGTTATGTAGTTTGCTTATAAATTAGAATTGAATGTATTGTAAGTGACAAGAAGAAATAAATAGTATTTTTAGTTAAAGTCTCTCCCTCTCATCTTCAATTCTTAGGAGTTCGTTCTAAACTCGAATTAGAACCCATTAAGGATCTTTGATCCTTAATATTTGTGCACTCATTGAGAAAACTCTCAGGCCTCCGAGTTCACAAATTCGAACAATTATGGATGTCCCGATCATGGCAAATTCCCTTTCACCGGTTCAATATGAATTGGCAAAACTTTTACAAGAAATGCGCGCTTTCAAGGAAGAAAATTGAAACCACTTCGACAAATGTTATTTGGCTCGACAGAAATCACCCAAATCCCAAAGTCCGGTAATCCTTCTATACTACAATCTTTATCCAAAGCCTCCCAAGTCACAATCCCTGCCCACAATAATATAAACTACCACACTCCTACAGTGCCCTCACCCTCGCCCACTCTTCAACCACCACCAACAACTCCAAAAACCAACCAAATTTTGACTTGTGTTGAAGATTCAAAAACATTTGAATCCTCAATTTTTTCTCCCAACAACGTTACAGATTCAACCCTCACTCATATCAACCAAATACCTCAACATCTACCCGAATTCTTTTTTAAATACCACAAAAGCTGCTGCAAATTCAAGAAAGTCAAGGTCCAATTAACCAAAATTTATACCCAAATGAGTACGTGTGCATCAAATTTCCAGTTTGCTACACTCATTTTTATTTTCGTCCACATAGTGTGAAGGAAGAAAGGATTGATTGGAGAAAAAGAAAAAAAGAAATGTAAAACCTCAGTGAGCAAGGCGGCAAGAGCGTTTGTCTTCCCTTGTTTGGCCTTGAGGACAAGACCTTCCTCAAGGGGAATAGATTGATATGGGCCTAAGTTTAAGTATTAACTAAATCATGTATTAATTGTGTTAGATAATATTAGTAAAGTATTAAGTAAAATTGTGTAGGAGTTATGTGTTAGTGGGGATGTTATGTGATTAGTGGTTTTAGTGGAGAAGTTATGTAGTTTGCTTATAAATTAGAATTGAATGTATAGTAAGTGATAAGAAGAAATAAATAGTATTTTTAGTTAAAGTCTCTCCCTCTCATCTTCAATTCTTAGGAGTTCGTTCTAAACTCGAATTAGAACACATTAAGGATCTTTGATCCTTAACATAGTGGCAGAGATCATGTGCTCATTTGCGACCCTGTTACAGGTGAATCTTTAGCACGTAACGTGGTAGGTAGACAGAAGAATGTTGAAGGATATAAACGCTCGATTTTTATTGGTCTCGGGTTTAGTCATGTTGATCAAAAGTTTAAGGATTCTACGTTTTAGAGAGACTTTCAATTATGCCTCATTACCGGTGTCCTGGTATCCGGAGACTTGGGTCGTAGGAAATAGCAAATGGCGACCAGCTGAAGTAGGAAATAGCGAATGGCGACCAGCTGAAGTAGGAAATAGACTTTCAATTATGCCTCATTACCGGCGTCCTGGTATCCGGAGACTTGGGTCGTAGGAAATTGCGAATGGCGACCAGCTGAAGTACCTTCTGACCTGAAATAGACTTTTCTAGGCGTGTGTCTGAAGTTATTTATGTGAATGGAGCAATTTCTTAAAGTATACACAACAGCTGAAGGACTGGAATGCAATTAACATTTGAAATTCTGTTATAACCGCCTCCACCAACGGTCATAACGCGAAGGAATGAAGAAAACGTAATATAGAGAAACGCGACTTCAAAGTCGGTAATTGGGAAGCTAAGCAAACAAAGACTTGATGCAATTCTCACTTTTTTCCCTAATTTCAGGAAGTCTTATGTGGGTGATCAGACTTGCATTCATGAAAAAGCTCAGATTTTGGGTTCTCAGGCTGTTGATTAACATCAACGTGTTGCTTTGTTTTTGACAAGTTGACAGCTGAGATTGTCTGGAGTTTGGATTCAAAAAACCGAGACAAGTTCACTCAAAATCTTAAAGGTTAAAGAATTCAGGTAGATTCGTGAAACTATGAATGCACACATTTTTTGTTGTGGATATGATGTAGAAATCAGGGCCCCTTATTTTCTCCTAAAAGACCTGCTTTATTAGAGAGAGAAGGGAAGATCATAAATGTACAGAAGCGCATAATAGTTCCCAAGCGATATGAGATACTATGGGATAAATTTCAAGACTATGCTAAAATTGCAAGTTGTCATTCTCCCATCGAGAATCATAAGCTAAAGTTAAGGTTTGTTTTCGTCAGTTTTATACTTGCTAAATTTACAGGTACATATTTTCGATGGAATTCAGAGCAAAAGGCATATTTAGCATACTTGTAGGTGCTGAAGATGAAGAATATTGACCTCAGTTATACTTTACTAAAAGACATTCCTTTTATTGAATATGATGCGTACTCATGTTGTTGTTTCCAAATAACTAGTGCCGCAAGAGTTAATAAATAGATGTTTTCACTTACTCATTTCTGCAAAGACGACTCTCACTGGTGCTGGCACTTCAATAAACGTCGTTGCTATAGTGTTGAATGTTTTGATGAATGCATAATTCACGACATTTTGATAAAAAGCTGGTGAAAAAATGCCTGTTAAAGGCAAATTTTGGTGCCACACATTCAGCGAAATTAGGGAAAAATATCATTACCAAAAAATTTAGATGAATGAGAAGGTCAGATATGGAAAAACTGGAGATCTCGATAGTAGAGACCATGTGCAAGTTGGAGAAGATATTTCCACCAGCGTTTTTTGACTCCATGGAGCACTTAGCCATTCACCTACCATACGAGGCGAAACTGGGAGGTCCTGTGCAGTATCGCTGGATAATCATGCACTGTATTCTCTTGTGTTTTTATCGAGTTAAATGCAAAAACTACCCCTGTGTAATCTCTAATCGGCAAAAAACCCCCTGTGTAAATTTAATTGGCAAAAACCCCCATGTGTTATTTGAAAATTAGCACACTCTACCCAAACCCTTTTTTTGCTTTGACTTGATGTAAAATTTCATCTTTGTCCTTCTGAAAGGCTCCTATTAATTAAAAATTTTACTCAGGATGTTTTTTAAAATTGAAATATCTTTATTATATGATTCAATTTAAATTAGAAAAAAAAACCCTCATTTTTAGATGAACGGTTCATATTTTGATTAGTTATCAACTAAAACTGCTGCTTACTTTTTTTAATCTGAAATTCTGAAAACAAGTTTTCATAGTTTTTCTAAGATTAAATATTTAATAAAATAAGAAAAAGAGAAATTTGATACTGTCTTCTTGACCTCCTCTCCTTCGCCTCCCGCTGGACCACCAGACCAAATCTGGAAGAATCTGGGAACTGACTTTCTTTTGAGAGAGTTAAAGTGGTTTAATTTGTGCAAAAGGAAATAATTAGGGTTTCTATTATATAGGCTAGTCCCCTTCGACCTTTAATTGCTTTTGTGCTTCGAAATTCTCATGGAATTGCAAGAAAATACACAAATGCGGTAAAACTTTTTCGCGGTCAAGCACTTAATTGGTTTGTAATGGCCCCTCGTCAATAACAATCCACTGTGGCAGTAGTTACAATAGCAAAATCTTCCTCAACTTTCATTTGGTAATATCCACAACTCAACACGTCCATCGTTGGCACAAAACTGATGATACGTATAGTGTATGCAACACTCCCCCGTTCTTGTTCATCTTTTTGGGTAACATTCCCAAGCATCGCTTCATTTACATAGACAACTTCAGACGAGTGTCGTTAAAAACTCGTCCCAGGGCTCGCCAAGGGCCTTTTTGACTCCAAAACGCCCCGAGGCAGTCCTTTGGGGCTTAACCTTCACGGGGCTTACGCTCTGTGATTTAGGGCTTACGCCCAAAGGCAAAAACTACGCTTTTTGCGCCCCAAACTCTTGGGCTTACGCCCGAAAAATAAATATACTTAGGTTTGTTTTGTTTCCTTTTCTATATTATTTTAATCTATATTCTCTAATTCAATATTTTTGACATAACCAGTAAGTATTGAATGATAATTAATATTCTTATAATATTTTTTATATTAAATTTTCTAAAACTCAAAGTGATCTTTTTTACACTTTTAAATAATATAAATTAAACTTGTCATCATTTTTTGTGGCCTTGTGTTATTTTAATTTAATATACTACTTTTGAATATTGAATCATCAATGAACTTTATTTAAATATATATTGAGCGTTTATAAAAATATCTTTATGAACCTTGTATACTTGTAAACTAATTTTGTTTTATAACTTCATACGAATATAAATATTTCTTTTTAACATATGAGGTCATATTTTTGGTATTTTTAGTTTAACCCTTTATTATTGATATATTTAATAGATAGTAAGTATTAAAACGCCCGACTTACGCCCAACGCCTTTAACAACACTGCTTCAGACACACGCCCAGTTAGAAAAGTTTAGTTGAGGTATAGAAAGGACATCAGCTGGTTGTCGTTCCCTAGACCCCACAATCCAGAGCCTCGGAAACCAGGATACCGACAACGAAGCATAATTGATTGTCTCTCTAAGATGTAGAAGCTTATACTTCCACTACAAGAAAATGTAGGAATGGGGTCAAAACAATTACTCTCCATTGCTATATTTTCAGTGAGCATTGATCAATGGCTACAAAAAATTTTGTAACCAACTTTTGTTACTATTGGCCTCGTAGGTATAAAGTTATGTCAGCAATGGCTACAAATTAATTAGTCACCAACAATAGTGTTGAAAGAATCACTCACCACGTAGTGTCAAAATAATCTGTAGCCATGACGTGGTGTCAGATGAATTTGTAGCTATGCAATTAGATTAAAAGAAAAGCAAAAATAAAAAAGGGTGGCGTCCGATTATTTTGACGCCACCCTTTTTCTTTTTTCTTAAAGGCGTGGCGTTCGATTCATTGGAAGCCACGCCTTTTTTCTTTTTTTCTTTAAAGCGTGGTGTCCAAAGAATCGGACGCCACGCTATTTCGTATTTTTTTTAAATCATGGTTTTTTTTTTCGTTATTTTTAAAAAACAGGGGTGAGTGAATAATCACTCACCATGGTTTTTTAATTTTTTTTTTTAAAACCGTGGTGACTGATTACCACAATCCGAAATTTTTTAAAAAAAATTGGCAGCGGACTTACCGCCACTTTTTTTCCAAATTTTCAAAATTTTCAATTTTGTTGGCTTTTTCCCTCCATTTTATTATATATACATATATAATTAATATACCAACATACACAAATATATATATATATATATATATATATATATATATATATATATAAACATGATATATGTAGTATATATATACATATATATATATATATATATATATATATATATGTTTAAAAATATACTTATATATATATATATGTGTGTGTGTGTGTGTGTGTTATGTAGTGTGTAAAATATATCTATATATATATATATATATATATATATATATTATATAACACCCAAACAATACATAACTAATATAACACCAAAATAAAAACTGATAAAAGAGAGGATTTTTCGGATTTTAGAGTGAGATTTTCATATTTTTTTAGGGAGAGGAGATGATTTTTGGATTTTTTGGGGGAGAGGAGATGTTTTTCGGATTTTTTGAGGGAGAAAGGAGGATTTTCGGATTTTTTGAGGGAGAGGGGAGGATTTTCGGACTTTTGAGGGAGAGGAGATGAAGAGATGAAGTTTGTGAAAAATGGGGTATATTTATAGATATATGAAATTGTGGTGACAGATTTTTTTGACCCCATTGCGATCACAAGGATTGTGCCCTTAATGGGGTCAAACAAATCTGACACCATTGATCACGTGGATTGTGTTTTTGTGGGGTCAAAAAAATCACTCACCATGTCTGAACATGGTGAGTGATTTTTTTGACCCCACAGACTTTAAAGCAATGGTGAGTGATTTTCTTGACCCCACACCTAGCAAGAAATAAATCAGTCACCATTGCAATTATTATGGTTTATTAGAATTTTAATTTTGCATGCATGTCTTAATTATTTGTTATTAGAAAATTAATGTGTAATTAGGACCACATGATGTGTACTCATTCTATAATTAGTAGTAATTATGAGAATTTCATTTTAATTAGGATAGTTCTAGTAAAAGTGTTGGATTTTGTTTTAAAAATTAGGAAAAGTTAAGAAATATTATGGAGTTTAGGATAAAACTAAAATTTAGGGTAACATAGGAAAATAAGATTTGTAGTTTAATTCAATGGCATGATTACATTAGTAATTAACACTTCGATGACAATTATTGTATAATTAGTAATTAAAATATAAAATTTTATAGTAATTTGAGTAAAATTAATTAGATATTAAGTTTAGCAAGGTATAAATCATGATTATATATGTGTAATCATTCTATAATTAGTAGTAATTCGGAGAATCTCATTTTAATTAGGATAGTTCTAGTAAAAGTGTTGGATTTTGTTTTAAAAATTAGGAAAAGTTAAGAAATATTATGAATTTAGGATAAAACTAAAATTTAGGACAAAATAGAAAAATTAGATTTGTAGTTTAATTAAATGGCATGATTACATTAGTAATTAACACTTTGATGACAATTATTATATAATTAGTAATTAAACTATAAATTCGTGTTCGAATTTTACCATTACACGTTTACTATAAAATGACATGTCACCAACGTAACAAAAGGATAACCGGATATGATTGGACATGTTAGAAAACGATATATATAACTACTTGCACTATAAACTTGAACTTTTAAACGAAATAATAATTATTTTCATAATTTTTTTATAAAATAGTATGACACGCTTCACGTGGACGTCGCATTGCATACTCGTAAAAAGGAGTCGCAATTCGAAACAGAAAAGAACAAGTATGTCGTCATATGCTATAACATTAAACAAATTGATTTGAGCAAAGACAATGGATAGCAATCTTTTATTGTATTGCCTAACAATTTAAATTTTGGACTTGAGTCTCTTTTATAGCATACATAAGTGGAAAAAGTCCAATTAAAAATAAAAGGGTCAATTGCGATCACCCCCCTATCGTTTGGGGTGCTTTGCGAAGTGCCCCCTAACGTTTTAAAAAGAGCACTTTGCCCCCTAACGTTTATAAAGTTACCCCCTCAGTCCTTGATTTATCGTGGAAAAGATAGCCACGTGGCAAAAATGAACGGTAGATCAAGGACTCAGGGGGCACGTTTACAAACGTTAGGGGGCAAAGTGCTCTTTTTAAAACGTTAGGGGGCACATTGCAAAACACCCCAAATGTTACGGGGCAAAACGCAATTGACCCAAAATATAATGATTCAACAATGACCTCATGAAGTTTGACATTTTTGAATTAATCCAAGTAACAAAGTATAGTTTAATACACGAGTAATTAGCTAGTGCTCTTGTAGTCTCATCCTCAGTTCAATAAAAATACATGCATTACACGTTGAAATCGAAATAATAAATCTAATTAACATAAATCTAACTTTTAAAACAAAATCCAACACTTTTACTAAAACTATCCTAATTAAAAAGCAATTCTCCTAATTACTACTAATTATCGAATGAGTACACATATATAATCATGATTAAGAGGAAAGAAATAACCATTCGACAACAACTTAATTAATAATTTAATTTAAGACTACTGAAAATGATAATAACTAAAAAGTTACAAACTTAAACTTTACAAAAAAAACAAAAAAAATGAAAAGAACTAATTATATGAAGGGCCGAATGGGAATCTAGGGGGATCGTGCCCATCTCTGATACCGGGGGGAGTGTGAGGCACGGGCCGATGATCCTGCGTAATCCCTGTCTCTGGTGGCAGGGGAGTGTAAGTCCCCTGTGTCTGCATCTGCGCGCGGTGATCGCAGAATTGACTCAATGTTGCATGCTTATCTGGAAACTTAGCCTACACAGTGTGACTCGTCCCACCTTGGAAGGATCCTGATTTTACTTGCTGCATGAACTGCCATAACTCATCCTGTTGTGCCCTCTGGGTTTGTAACTCTTCCTCCAAAGAGGCGATTTGTTCGTCTCTAGAATCATAGCAATTGCTCTTCGTTTGCGCCCAGCCGTTGTCCTTCCATTTCGGGTACATGCGTACATTGAACCCCGCGTACTCTGGTTCCCCATGCGTCGGAATACCTGAAAATCAAAACATGTATTTTTATCAAGTTTCAAACATTAAGAGTTGATGCAGATATATAATGCATCACAACATTTGAACAGACGAATATTTAATTACCAGGCATCCTGTTCCTGTTTGAGCCCCCCTACCGCATTCGACCACAGCCGCGGATCCAACGTAGGGTACTGATCTTCGCTCTGATATGTCTCTGCTAGTCCTGCGACATAATTATCCTTTTTATCAAATTAAATATACGAAGTCAATATTTCATTTAGTAAAAATGAATATTTTAAACTGTCACTTTAATTGATCAAGGTTGAAATTACTTACATGCGCCATCTGATCCTTGTGGCTCGTCCACTCCTCTCGTCTGTCCAGAAGCTTTTTGCACTTTCCCGCCTCCCAGGCGTCATGGAGCTTCACATCATCAGGGTTCCCCCCCCCCCCCCTTTCTTCCACCTGATAATTTACACAAAAGTATCGGTTAGATGACTAAGTTAAAGATAAATAAACACTAATATATAATTATACATATATTAAAGACATACCAGTTTTTCCTTTACTCTGTTTATGCTCCTCGATCCGCCAAACCACGTCGGTTTAGGGTTCTTGGCCTTGTTCGCCCGTGCAATCGCACTCCGTTTCTTGGCCTCCTCAGACTCCCAGTGACTAATGTAAGCCGAGACAAATTCGTCGTTCATCCAATAGTTCTGAATCCTCTTCGGCGGACGTGAAGTGCTCGTGTTTTCCACCCAATACGTCTTAGCACGATGCACTTCAGAACTAAATCTCTTGGAACAAATGCTGTGGTACGTTCTGGTGATCCTTAACGCGTCCTCCTCACTCCACTGATACGTTACCTGAAATTCAAGAATCGATAACAAGTTGTTAATATAATTAATATAGTAATAATGCATATAACGTTAAATTATACTTCATAAAATTATGGAAAAGTGTACATACCGCTAATCAATCCCAAGCTGCCTGACGATCGTTCGCCGAAAAACCCGAGTACGTGACGTACGGTCCGTTACAATGCGCCTTCAGATTCGCGCTGATCGTACTAACCAACTTGTTACTGCCCCTAATCGCCCCATTGCAAGGGTTGATATAAAGCCTAGTCCTCAACGCAGGGTCTGTGGGGGGATACTCAGGGAGAGTCCCCCGCGATACACAACACCGTCAACCTCCGTCTCAACCCCCTCCTCGATATCATTACCGGCACCCGCCTCCTCGTTTCCCACCGAACCATCTGCCCCATCACCCCGTGCTTCACATCATCCCCCAAATGGACCCCTCTGTGTCTCGACGTAAAGCACTCACGCCGCCTGTCGAAACCACACCCGTTGATCCAGATAACTGACGATCGACATCTGATGGTAGGCTACCTCCAGCAGCTCCTGATGCCGAACAGCGGGTGAAACCAATCTATTCGCCTGAGGTCGTCTGCCCGAACTGTGGAACGACGTGGACTGTCGTGGATCTAACTGGCCGCCTGGCTGACCTAAGTTCCCTTGCACCTCGCCCGTGAGGCCTGCCATCCCCTGCATACCGCATGCGGGACCTGCCATCCCCTGCATCCCGCCTACGGGCTCTGCCATCCCCTACATCCTGCCTGCGTGGGCCGGCATCCCCTGCATCGGTTTCGCTGCCCCCTGCAACATTTCGCGAACCATATTTGGCGTCATCTACAGCAAGCCAGTATATGCCCCTGTCCTTCCGTTCTGCAACGTACTATTGGGGTTCTGCCTCATCGCCTCAAACACCCTATGATTTGGCATGGTATACGGTGCAGTGACCAATGGCTGTCTAGATGTTGCGTCGCCAGATTTTGTCTTGCCTTTGCCCTTGCCTTGCCCCTGTTCCGAGGAATCGATCTGTCGTCTATCTCTCATCTGTTATACATTAACAAAAATAATTGTTAATAAACATCATATAATACATTTGACGCTTGAATAAAAATATACACATGATTACTAATTATGTAATAACAGTCATAAAAGTGTAATTACTAGTATGATAATTACATTTAATTTAATTACAAATTTAATTTTGCTATTTTATGCTAAATATTAAGTTTTTCCTAAATTCCGTACTATTTCTTGAATTTTCCTAATTTTAATAACAAAATTCCAACACTTTTACTAAAACTGTCCCAATTACAACTAATTATTGAAAGAGTAAACATATATAATCATGTTTCACCTTGCTAAACTGAAGTACTAATTAATTTTAACCAAATTAATATGAATATGATAATTTTATTACTAATTATACAATAACTGTCATAAAAGTGTTGATTACTAATATAATCATGAGGCAATTTTTAAAACTACAAATCTAATTTTCCTATGTTATCCTAAATTTGAGTTTTATCCTAAATTCCATAATATTTCTTAACTTTTCCTATCTTTTAAAACAAGATTCCAAGACTTTTACTAAAACTATCCTAATTAAAATTAAATTCTCCTAATAACTACTAATTATAGAATGAATACACATGTAGAATCATGATTTACCTACCTAAACTTAATTACTAATTAATTTTACTCTAATTACTATAAAATCTATAGTTTAATTACTAATTATACAATAATTGTCATCAAAGTGTTAATTCCTAATGTAAGCATGTAATTTGGTTTAAGTACAGATTTTATTTTGCTATTTTATGCTATATTTTATTTTTTTCCTGAATTCCATAATATTTCATAACTTTTCCTAATTTTTGTAACAAAATTCAATCACTTTTACTAAAACTATCCTAATTAAAGTGAAAGTCTCCTAATTACTACTAATTATGAAATGAGTACACATAATGTGGTCCTAATTACACTTTAATTTTCTAATAACAAATAATTAAGACATGCATGCATGCTCAACATTCTAATTAACACTACTAATTGCATAAACAAATATAAAATGCTAAATATTAAATAAAAATTAAAAAACAAGCAAATATCCAACAAATACTATATTTTGCTAACAACATTCATAAACACAACAATATCAACATATAAAATGCATACAAACTAATTATAAGAATAAACAGAAAAAATTAAGAAATCTAAAACATACAATTTAACCATAGAAAATCGATTTTTTTTGCATAATAGTGTTCTCCAAACATTATATAATAACATACCTTAATTTATTGTTGAATTTGGAGAGGATTAGAGTGGATTTTAAAAAAACAATTAGGGTTTGGGAGTTTTGGAGATGGCGGGGAAGAAGAAAATGGGGGAAAAAGAAGAAAAAAGAAAAAAAAATCGGATGGGCCCATTTTGTGGACCAGATCATGCCATGTGGCATGATCTGGTCCAAGCGGACAATTGATTAAAAAAAAAAAGAAAAACCATGTCATTGTGTCCGATTGCTCGGACGCCTCAGACAGCATGTCAGGCGTCCGAGCAATCGGACGCCATGACAACTGTTTCCTTTTTTTTTTAATTTGTTTTGAATGTTAGCGTTTAATCCAAAATTGAATCAAACGGTAATTGTTTTTTTTTTAATTTGTTAATTGTTACCGTCGGGGGTTTTTTTTTTTTGTTTTTTTTAATCAATTGTTACCGTTTTCTTTTTTAATTGGTCATTTTTTTTTTTTGTAATAAATTACCGTTTGATTCAAAATTTCAAATGGTAATTTTTTGTTTTATTTGTAATTGTTACCGTGCGATTTTTTTTAACTTTTTTTTAATTGTTACTATCAAATTTATAGTTTAATTACTAATTATACAATGATTGTCATCAAAATGTTAATTACTAATGTAATCATGCCATTTAATTAAACTACAAATTTAATTTTCCTATGTTATCCTAAATTTTAGTTTTATCTTAAATTCCATAATATTTCTAAACTTTTCCTAATTTTTAAAACAAAATCCAACACTTTTACTAAAACTATATATCCTAATTAAAATGAAAAAAAAAAAAAATCGTGGTGTCCGATTTTTCGGACACCCTGGTTTAATAGAATTAAAAAATAATAATAAAAAAAAAATCGAAACTCTTCGGACACCACTGTTTAAAAAAAAAAAGAAAAAAAAAAGAAAAAAACTCAAAAAGCGTGGTGTCCGAAAAATCGGACACCACGCTTTTGTGGACCAGATCATGCCGTGTGGCATGATCTGGTCCTTTAGACCATGGCATCCGATTTTTTGGATGCCTGCCATGGTGTCAGATTTTTCTGACACCACGTGGCATCCGAATAATAGGATACCATTGCCTATTTTTCGTATTTTTTTTCTTGTTTTTTTGTTTTATTTTACATGGCTACAAATTATTTTGTCACCATTGTGTCCAATGGTGACTGATTATTTTCACCCCACGCTTGGTGAGTGATTATTTGCTCACCATTGCTGGCTACAAATTTTTTGGACTCTATTGATTTAAAAATCCGTAGCTACATGGCTACAGATTATAATCACTCACCATATTTTTGTAGCCATTGGCTTGTATTCTTGTAGTGTTCGATCCACCCAACTAAACCAGAGACCCATAAAAATTGAGAGATTATAGTCACAGATATTCTTTGATTTGCATTCCACATTAAGTGCTACAGATGCACCTGTCATAGGGCTGCAAATGAACATATAACCTTTGCTGCAACCTTGCTGCTTCAGACATCAAATTACACTTTCACAGGACGAGGTTTTATTGTTTACCTGTAGAAATGAACCATAGATTAGGATCACACACTTAGACCTAATGTTGGTACAGATACATTGTCAAAAATATACTGTATGATTTCAAGTGCATTGAGGTCAAGTATATTTAACACAAGAAATATAAACCATGTTCAGCCTTAAATGAGAAACTTTTACAACAACGACATATATAAGACAGTCACAAGAACACCAGCAGTACAATGGTTGTTTTCTAAACAGAATTTCAATGACAATAACAACATCAGTTCACGACACATTCAATTATAAAAAAGAAAAATTGATATCAATATCCATCATCTTCAGCATCTGCCAGACAGAAAATTATGCTTGTCAAATTCTTATAAGAAAAAAACAAATCTTAGGTAGATTATTAGCGGCTACAAAGGCCTTATGCACTGGAATGGCATCTATAAAATATTAACAGGAAATTTAATGGGTATGAAGCTGAGATAGATGCGAAATTTATCAAGAAACTAGTTTATATTCCTATGAGCAAGTTATAGTATTTTGCTCCCATTTCCATATATATATATATATATATCCTTTTCTCATTTGAAGCATTTTGAGGACGACTCTCCCGTCTGACCTTTTCCTCGACCTCTAGTCTTTTTTTTTTTTTTTGATCAGGCAAAGAAAAATTTATTAAAGAGTACAATGGGTACTCAAATCCCATGAGTTCAAACAACCAAAACAAGAAGAACATCAAAGAGCCCATCTAAACTTGACAAAGACAATCTAAAGGAGATTGGTACCATTCCGAGAAAGAGAAAACAAAACCGTGATGTCTTGCCTTCAACCAAGACCACAACCTTACTTTAATCAATTCAACTGTCTTATGGAGATCAAAATCCTCATTATTAAATACCCTCTTGTTCCTAACCAGCCAAATAGACCAAACAACAACGCTCCACATGCTTTTCCAAAAAATTCTCCCTTTTTTTCTAGGGAAAAGACCTGCATTTTGGATGAAATGCAAAGCTGGGGAGTTAGAGATAGCTGTGGATACGCCGATCCGTTTGTAACATTCCATCCAAATCGAATAGGAGATCCGACATTCAAAAAACAGATGCGCTTCATTTTCTAGAAAAGACCCACATAAGCCACAACTCGATCGTCATTCTTGAGCTTTACGCCTCTTCTTGCTAAACTCATCTTTGTGGGGATACGGTTATGAAGCAGCTTCCAACCAAAACATAACATTTTAAATGGGCAGAACTGGACCAAAAGTCCTTAAAAACATTCAAAGGCTCGTATTGAACCCCCATCCTCAAGGCTTGATACACCGATGCCGCTAAATAAATGCCGTTATTATCTTGCGTCCATTCCCATCGGTCTTTATCGTCTTCGTTCAGCTGTTGATTTTGCAGATTTTGCAACCAACCATTTAACATCTCATATTCCCAGTCAAACAAGGGCCTTCTCCATCTAAGGTTCCACACCCACACTCCATTGTTCCAAGAACCCATATCCGCTACTGTAGCATCTTTATCTCTTGCAATATTAAAGAGTCTACTATATTTAACTTGAAGTGTTTGATTCCCCATCCAAGCATCCTTCCAAAATTTTGTATTGAAGCCATTTCCGACAACACGTTTAAGCCCCCTCACAAATCATTCAAGATCAATCCCTCTTTGCTGGAAATTATGTAAGTCTCTCCACCATAAAGATATAATTCCCCGTCTGGTGGGGTCACCTCTCAGTTGATTGATCAAAGTATATTCCCCATACTTCGCCAAGATAACTTTCTTCCACAATGCCTCTTCTTCAGATATGAGCTTCCACAACCACTTACCCAGAAGAGCTCTGTTGAAAAAATCAAGATTTTTCACATTAAGACCACCCTCTTCCTTTTTCCTACACACAATCTCCCATTTGATCCAAGAAATTTTCTGGTTTTCTTCTGAACCGCCCCACAAGAAGTCTCTTTGAATTTTTATAAGTGCTCTTATGATCTTTTTCGGCGCTTTATAGATGGAGAAGATAAAAATTGGAATGCTTGTAAGAACTACCATAAGCATAACAATTCGTCCGCCTAATGAGAGAGAGCCATTTTTCCATCCCATAAGACTATTCTTGAGAAAATTAATAACTGGACTCCACGTCGATGATCGTCTCGGATTTGCTCCCACCGGCACTCCCAGGTACTTAAAAGGAATTGTACCCATTTAGTCTGCAGAGATAAATTCATTTTTCATACCATAACTTGACACGATTTTCATTTTCATATCTTAATTTGGCATTCATCAATTTGCATACCATAAGCTGAATACTTCTTCACATGTGGAACTCCGATGCTGGAAAAGTACTCATGGTTGACGTGGAATATGTTGAGGTGTAAGATTAGAATCGGTCTCAATTGGTCTAAATCTCCAAACTAGGGCTCACACCAGATGGCACCTTGTACTTTTCCGGCGCCGGAGTACCCAATTTGAAGGAAGTGTCCAAATTATGGTATGCAAATTGATGAGTGTCAAATTAAGGTATGAAAATGAAAATAATGCCAAGTTATGGTATGAAAAATGATTTTTTTTTTCCATATTCTGCACATTAAGGGAAACAAACCTTCATGATGAGAGAATAACCATTTTCAATTTTAGCATACATACTTCGAGACTGCCAAAATTTATACTTGATAAACTTCCTTAAAAGGAATAGATTCATAAAATGACTTGCTATATATATATATATATATATATATATATATATATATATATATATATATATATATATATATATATATATATATATATATATATTTTAACAACAATCAATAGATTTCTCTTAATTAATTTGATATTTTCAAAGAAGTCAATAGCTCTGAAAGTAAACAAAAGTAGATAAGTATTTACCTTGTATAGTCCTTTAGTACCGTCACACTTTCATCTTCCATGTGCAAGGCGTCCTTTAATGAAACGACACTTGGTACATGAGGACCTACTTGCAAATTAAAGCCAGTGCCGAGTTTCTTGAGATACGAAAGCTCCAAAACACGCAAAACCTTCTCATTTTTGGAAATCGGGTCATCTATGAAAAATATATCTTGCCAATCATTAAGGAAAACCTTTCCGCGGTTCAAGTACTTAATTGGTTTGTAATGGCCCGTTGTCGATAACAAACCATTATGTTCCATACGAGTGGCAGTAGTTTCAGTTGCCAAAATCTTCCTCACATTTTCTATATATTAGCCCTCTTTTGGTAAGATCCATAACTCAACACCATTGTCAGGACAAACCAATGACACGGAAAGAGTATCGTTCAACACTACCATGTTCATGTTCATTGTAACAAAGTTGGAGGCCTTGAGTGCCAAGCCGTGCATATCAGGTTGTTAAGAACTTGATCAAAATTGCTTCTAATTTGAATGTGTCAATCACCAACAAATACACCAAACAATCAACCAAAGAGCAAGCAACACAATCACACACAAGAGACACACGATTTACTTGGTTCGCACTGTGATCAACAACAAGATCACAGTCTACATCCAAGGAGTTTCTGCAGATTTTTATTCAAATGAAACAGAGATGAAATTACAGAGTTTTGAGCTGAAAAAACTTGTGAACTTATGCACTGAATCTGGACTTATGTTAGCTTATATATGTGAGCTAACATGCGCTGCAATTCGACTGCAAACACGGCTCAAAATAACAGTCTAACTAACTCAACTTCTAACAAACTTATCTAACTGATTCTCCCGCGAAAACCATGCGCCAAAGTTAGTAAGTTTAAGCTGATTTTTTTATACTTTCAATTGTGAACTAAACCTCACAATTCTCCACCTTTTATTCATCAATTGAACCTCAACCATGCACCACTCAAACCAGCCTCAATCAGGCTAACCATCCACCAAGTGGATTAACTCCAAACAATAACAAAATTTCTTGTTTGGTAATACCTTTGTAATCATATCTGAGGGATTATGATCTGTATGAATTTTCTTCACCTTGACAGCTTCTTTAGCCAAGATTTCCCTTACAAAGTGTAGTTTGATATCTACATGCTTTGTACGCTCATGATACATCTGGTTTTTAGTCAAGTGAATAGCACTTTGATTATCACAAAACACTGTGATAGCCTCACCTTGGAACCTTAGCTCCCTGCCTATTCCTTCAAGCCATAAGGCTTCTTTTACTGCTTCAGTCAAATCAATGTACTCAGCTTCAGTGGTGGAAAGAGCTACCACTTTCTGAAGACTTGCTTTCCAACTCACAGCAGTGCCAAAAGCTGTGAATACATACCCTGTCAGAGACTTTCTTGTATCCAAACACCCTGCATAATCAGAGTCTACAAAGCCTTCAACCTTTGCACTCTGATTCAATGCTCCACCATACACCAACACTTTGTTTAAACTACCCTTTATGTATCTCAAGATCCATTTCAAAGCCTTCCAATGTGGTTTTCCTGGATTTGACATAAACCTGCTAACAATGCTCACTGAATATGCAAGGTCAGGCCTGGTACACACCATGGCATACATCAGTGATCCCACTACATTAGCATAAGGAATGTGCAGCATGAATTCCTTTTCTTCTTCTGTTATAGGTGATTGCTCACTGCTCAGTTTAAACTGTTGAGATAATGGTGTGCTTACAGCTTTTGCTTCTGTCATGCCAAACTTCTCAAGTGACTTGATCAAATAGGTCTTCTGAGATAAATGCAGCACTCCTTTTGACCTGTTCCTTTTGATCTCTATACTCAGAATCTTGGTAGCATGACCAAGGTCTTTCATTTCAAATTCACTATTCAGATTCTTCTTCATTCTGTTCACCTCTTCCAAACTATTACTACCAATCAATATGTCATCCACATACAAGAGTAGAATAAGAAAATCTTCTTCAGCTGTGAATTTAAAGTACACACAGTTGTCATACTTGCTTCTCAAGAGACCAACTTGAGTCATAAACTCATCAAATCTCTTATTCCACTATCTTGGAGATTGCTTCAAACCATACAATGATCTCTTCAATCTGCAGACCATTTCTTCTTTTCCTTTAACCTCAAAGCCTTCAGGTTGTTTCATAAGGATAGTTTCATCAAGCTCTCCATACAGAAAAGCAGTTTTGACATCAAGTTGCTCTAGTTCTAAGTCATACTTAGCAACTAGTGAAAGTAGAAGCCTGATTGATCTATGTTTAACAACAGGTGAGAATACATCATTGTAATCTATACCTTCTCTTTGAGTGAACCCTCTTGCCACCAATCTAGCTTTACATCTTCCTTTCTCTACACCTAGTATACCCGGTTTTCTCTTGAAAATCCACCTACTGCTCACCACCTTGGCACCAGGAGGTTTCTGAGTCAATTCCCAAGTGTTATATACTTTCAGAGATTTCATTTCCTCCTTCATGGCCTCTAACCATTTGTGTTTATCTTTTCTAGTTATGGCATCTTTATAATGATGTGGTTCTTCATCTAAAACCTCACTTGCAGCAACTAAAGAATATGCAAGTAAGTCAGCATAACCATACCTGACTAGTGCCTTTGTTTGTCTCCTGGTTCTGTCCCTTGTGAGCATGTATTGATCAGTTTCATCTTGATCAATTGATGATTGTTGTGTTGGAGTATCAGGTTGTTCAGTAACCTCTTCTTCATCAGATAACCATTCTTCAGCTTGAGTCTCAGTTCTAGACAACTCCACCTCAATCTGACTTCCTCCTGACTTCTCTGATTCAGTTGTTGCTTTCACCTCTGCTCCACCTGAGTTGTTGGCTTTGTGAGCCATCTCATCTTCTTTGAACACAACATCTCTACTCACAATACACTTTCTATGACCAGCATCCAGACACCATAGTTTATAGCCCTTCACTCCTTCAGGATATCCTATAAACATGCATTTTATAACTCTAGGTTCAAGCTTGTCTTATCTGATGTGTGCATAAGCCACACATCCAAACACTTTCAGTTTGCTTAGGTCTGGAGCATGTCCAGACCACATCTCCTCTGGAGTCTTCATCTCTACAGCAGATGATGGACATCTATTGATCAAATATGTTGTAGTAGCAACAGCTTCTGCCCAGAATACCTTGGGTAATGTTGCACCTTCCAACAAGCATCTTACTCTTTCTAGTATGGTTCTAATGAACCTCTCAGCTAGACCATTCTGTTGTGGAGTACCTGCAACCGTTCTATGTCTAGCTATTCCATGATCTTTACAAAAATTGTTGAATTCCTCAGAGCAAAACTCTAGACAATTGTCTGTTCTAAGCCTTTTAACCTTTCCGCTGGTTTGATTTTCAACCAGAGTTATCCAGGTTTTGAAGGTCTTGAACACTTCATCTTTTGTCTTCAGAGTAAACACCCAAATCTTCCTGCTATAGTCATCCACTATACACAGGAAATACCTTGCTCCAGAGTGTGATGGAGTCCTTGAGGGACCCCACAAGTCAGCATGAATATAGTCCGGTGTTCCTTTAGTTCTGTGTTGAGCTGCAGAGAAACTTGATCTGTGTGCTTTGCCAAACACACAATTCTCACAGAAGTCCAGCTTCTCAAGCTTCTCTTTTCCCAGTAGCCCTTGTTTGCTCAACTCCAGCAAACCTTTCTCACTCACATGAGCTAACCTCTTGTGCCACAGCTCTGTATTTGTGAGTTTGGTGGCCATTGCAGGAGCTGCAGCTCCTTGGATCACACTTCCAAGAAGTGTGTACAAGCCATTACTCCTTAGTCCCTTCATGACTTTCTTTTTATCACTGAACACCCTCAGAATACCATTTTTACAATCGAAAATGAACCCCTTCTTATCTAGCTCACCAAGTGAGATCAGATTCCTTTTCAGATCAGGTACATATCTTACCTCCTTTAGTATTCTTTCACAACCATCATGTAACTTGAATCTTATTGATCCAATGCCAGTTACTTTACATGGTTTATTGTTTCCAAGTAACACAATGCCTCCATCTACCAGCTCAAACTGCTCAAACCAGTGCTTCTTTGGTGTCATGTGATATGAGCACCCTGAGTCCATCACCCACTCTGTCTCAGGGTTTCTCTGTGACACCATGAGCACATCAGCTGAATCATATCCATTTTGAGCAAGAGCAGCATCACCAGAAGGTTGTTGTTTATCAGCTCCTTTCTTATCCATCCTCTCTGGACATAACCTCCTAATATGACCCTCCTTGTGACAATGATAGCATTTCTTCTCCTTACTACCATCATTTTCAGGATTCTTGTCCTTCTTTTTATCAAACTTGCCTCCTTTCTTGTGATTCCTGCCTTTCACAATCAAACCTTCACCATTTGCAGATACTTTATTATCCTTCCTCTCATTCAACTCCCTAGAGTTCAAGGCAGACTGCACCTCATCTATACTCAGAGATTCTCTACCAAACATGAGAGTTTCCTTGAAGTGATTGTAAGATTTAGGCAAAGAGCTTAACAACAACAGAGCCTGATCCTCTTCATCTAAAGATACTTCAAGATTCTCTAGATCTAGAATCAATTTATTAAACTCATCCATCTGTTCTTCAATTGATCTATCTTCTTGCATTTTAAACGAATATAGAGCTTGCTTTAAGTATAAGCGATTTACCAGAGATTTTGTCATGTATAGGCTCTCAAGCTTGAGCCACACACCTGCTGCAGATCGCTCTTTGCACACTTGCCTCAGCACCTTATCCCCAAGACTTAAAATGATTGCATTGTGAGCTTTTTCAAGCATCATCTTCTTTGCTTTCTCATCCATGTCTCTGTCGATATTAGCTTCATCTAGTGCATCTAACAGGCCTTGCTGCACCAACAGAGCGTGCATCTTCAATCGCCACAAGCCAAAATCATTTTGACCGGTGAATTTCTCCACATCAAACTTTGCCGAAGCCATGATCACACGATCCACGTTCACCGCACCAATTTGTTAAGAACTTGATCGAAATTGCTTTAATTTGAATGTGTCAATCACCAACAAATACACCAAACAATCAACCAAAGAGCAAGCAACACAATCACACACAAGAGACACACGATTTACTTGGTTCGCATTGTGATCAACAACAAGATCACAGCCTACATCCAAGGAGTTTCTGCAGATTTTTATTCAAATGAAACAGAGATGAAATTACAGAGTTTTGAGCTGAAAAAACTTGTGAACTTATGCACTGAATCTGGACTAATGTTAGCTTATATATGTGAGCTAACATGCGCTGCAATTCGACTGCAAACACGGCTCAAAATAACAGTCTAACTAACTCAACTTCTAACAAACTTATCTAACTGATTCTCCCGCCAAAACCATGCGCCAAAGTTAGTAAGTTTAAGCTGATTCTGTTATACTTTCAATTGTGAACTAAACCTCACACAGGTAGTGCGACAACTTCTAAAACCACAGTATAAAAATCGAAAAAATAGCAAATGAATGGATCGGATCAGCCACATACCTTCAATATATTGCTCCATTCACATAAACAACTTCAGACGTGTCTAGAAAAGTGTATTAGAGGTATTAAAGGCAGGTCAGCTGGTCGCGGTTCCCTAGTTCCTACGACCCAAAGCTCCAGAGACCAGGACATCGACCACGAGGCATAATTTATCGCCTCTCTAAAACGTAGAAGCTTAATTTTTTTATCTAGCCGACTAAATCCATTATGAAATAAAATTAAATACTTAAACTGTCTTTAGGATCTAACATAAATCTTTTTTCTGAAGCAAAGGATTTATTTACTCTAACTGCAAGTCGTGTGCAATAAAAGTCTCCGTTGGAATGGCGACTGACTAAAATGATATCAAATACTAATAGTCGTTCTAATAAGTGCTAAATGTTATCTTCATTATTTGTCCACAAGATTTGGAACTTTTAATAGTATAATGATTGTGTAAGAGAAAGCATTGAAGAGGGTACTGTTTTCTATTAAAGAATGAAACAAAAAAAACGAAATTTCTTCTGTAACTTCGATCAAGAAAGTGCACCAAATGCTTAGTACTGATGGAACTAGATAATATTTCTGGAGAAGAATTAAAATAACCACAGAAGTATATACTACAAAAGCACATAAGTATTTACCTTGTATAGTCATTTAGTGCCGTAAAACTTTTATATTCAGGTTCAAGGTGTTCTTTAATGAAATATGGCTTGTTACATGAGGATTACTGGCAACTCGAACCAGTGATGAGTTTCTTGAGATACAAATGTTCCAAAACACGAAATTCTTTCCTCACTTTTTGGCAATTGAATCATATATGAAGAACATATCTTGCCAATCGGGGAAAATGCATAAAACCCCCTTGTGGTTTTGAAAACCTGCACGGAATCCCCTTGTGGTTTGATAATTGCCTAGAATCCCCTTGTGGTTTCAGAAACCCTGCACAGAATCCCCTTGTGGTTTCAAAAACCCTGCACAAAATCCCTAATCCGTCAAACTCCGTCAGAGAGTGGCGACCACTCGCTCTATGTGAGAGTGGGTTTAACTTTTGTGTACTTTTTCGAATTAAAAAGTCTATTTCATCCTTAAAAACTGAAAACATGAAACCCCCTTGTGGTTTGACAAACTGCATGAAATCCCCCTATGGTTTGAAAACCCTGCACAAAATCCCCTGTGGTTTGAAAACCCTGCATAAAATCCCTGTTTTTTTGTTTTTTTTTTTAAACATCCAGATTTTTTTTAAAAGAAGTTAAAAATAAATAAGGGCAATTGAGTCATTCTTAAATAAAACTAACGGAGTTATGTTAAATTTAACGGAAGGGAATGTGTGCAGGATTTTTGAAACCACAAGGGGATTTTAGGTAGTTTTCAAACCACAGGGGGATTTTGTGCAGGTTTTCCAAACCACAGGGGGGTTTTAGGTTGATAGCCCCTTGCCAATCATGAAGTAAAACCTTTTCGCAGTTCAAGTACCCAATTGGTTTGTAACGGCACCTTTCCATACCAGTGGCAGTAGTTTCAGTTTGCAAAACTCTTCCTCCAATTTTTCATACATCCACCCCCTTTTGGTAAGATCCACAACTCAACGCGGCCATTTTCAGGACAAACCAATGACACACAGAGAGTATTATCCAACACTCCCATGTTCATGTTCATCGTGACAAAGCTAAAGGCGTCGAGTGCCTCTCCATTCATATCAGGCAGCACGACAACTGATAACAGTATCAGAATTTAAGCAACATATAAATGGATCAGTACATACCACCAATATATCCCTTCATTCACATAGACAACTTTTATCTTGTTTAGTCCTTTAGTAATGTCACATTTTTATCTCCAAATTTGAAGGCGTTCTTTAAGGAAATGAGGCTTGGCACATGAGGAATTAGTTGCAAATTCAAACCGGCGGCGAGTTTCTTGAGATACAAATGTTCCAAAACAAGAAAAAGTTTCTCATTTTTTGGTAATTGGATCATATATGAAGAACATATCTTTCCAATCATGAAGTAAAACCTTTCTGCAGTTCAAGTACTTAATTGGTTTGTAATGGAGCCCCTTGTCAATAAAAAGCACCTCTTTTTTTGTCAGGATCCACAACTCAAGGCAGCAATCATGGGGCCAGACCAATGCCGCGCAGAGGGTATCACTTAGCACTCCCATATTCATGTTCATCGTGACAAAGCTAGAAGTACAGAGTGCCTCTCCATTCATACGAGGCAGTTCGACTACTTGTGAAACATTAACAGCATCAAAAAGTAAACAACATATGAATGGATTAGCCACATACCTCCAATATATCGCTTCATTCACATAGACAACTTCAGAAATGCGCCTGGAAAAGTTTAGTTGAGGTATAGAAGGCACGTCAGCTGGTTGACATCCCCTAGTTCCTACTACCCAAATCTCCGGAAAACCAGATTATCCTCAACAACAAATTATAAGTCGTGCTTCTAAAACTTAGAAGCTTAAAATTGTGATCTACCCGACTAAACCTGAGATCAATAAAAAGTGAGAGATAGAGTCACAGATATTCTTCGGTTTGCATTCCACGTTAACTGCTATAGATTCACCTGTAACAGGCTGCAAATGAGCATATAATCTCTGCTGCCACACCTTTCTGATTCAGACAGCAAATTACACCTTCACAGGACGCGGTGTTACTGTTTAACTGTGGAAATGAATTATGGACTAGACTTCTTGATCGTTTCATCTCATTAGAGAACTCAATTTTGAATTTCAGTACTTAGGATCAAGATCAGACACACATAAGGCTTAATCTTTGGTAGAGATATATTTCAAGTACACTAAGGTCAAGTATATTTTAACACGTGAACCTAATATTTTATTGCACTTATTTTATACCATATTCAGTGATGGCTTTATTGAAAAACTTAATAAGATCACCTAAGTTTTAATGTTGGTAGAGATACATTGTGTAAAAAATCGCAGTATGATTTCAATTGCAGTAAGGTCAAGCAGATGCAACATAAAGTAACATTTTAATAATACGCACACAAATGTAGTTCATCCCAATCTCTCACATACAGGAACATACACCTCGAGATTTTCATTGAATTGAGTAAAATTTTAATTATAGATAAAAGATAAACATTTATTCAGCCTTAAAATGAGAAAGTTTACAACAACATCAGCATGAAACTAAAATAGTCACAAGAACAACAGCAATACAATGGTTTCTAAAACACAAATACAATGGCTATGACAACTTCAGTAAACACCAACTAATCTATTCTCTTATACCCCGTTCTCAATGTAAGCGTTTGAGAATGATTCTCCAGTCTGTCCTCTTCCTCGTCAACCTCTAGTTCAGAATTCTGCACGTTGAGCGAAACAAACCTCTAGTTAGATTATGATTCATGATGGGAGAATAACCATATTCAGTTTTAGCTACATACTACGGCACTAAAGAAATTTATACTCGATAAAATTCCCTGTAGGGAATTGAAATCACGAAACAAACCCCTTTTTTGATTCACATAACCACATAAACATTTTCAAAGAATTCAATAAGCATGGAAAAATACAAAAATGAAAGTACGCAAGTATTTACCTTAAATAGTCCTTTAGCATCGTCGTACTTTCATCTTCAACGTTCAAGGCTTTCTTTAATGAAATGAGGCTTGGTACATGAGGAACTACTCGTAAATTCAAATCAGTGCTGAGATTCTCTAGATACGACTGCTCCAGGACACGAAAAAGGTTCTCATTTTTGGAAATTGGATCATATAAGAAGAATGTATGTTGCCAATCATGAAGTAAAACATTTCCGCAGTTCAAGTACTTAATTGGTTTGTAAAGGCCCCTTCTCAGTAGCAAACCACTGTGGTCCATACGAGTGGCGGTAGATTCAATCGCAAAAATCTTCCTCCAATTTCCTACGCATCCACCCTCTTTTGGTAAGATCCACAACTCAACACAGCCATAGTCAGGACAAACCAACGACACACAAAGAGTATCATTCAACACCCCCATGCTCATGTTCATCGTGACAACGCTAGCCGCTTTGGGTGTGACTCCATTCTTTTCAGGCAGTGGGACAACTTGTAAAACGACGGTATCAAAATCGAAATAGCAAATGAATGGATCAGCCACGTACCTCCAGTATATTGCTCCATTCACATAAACAACTTCAGACACTTGCCTAGTAAAGCTTATTTTAGGTACAGAAGGCACGACAGCTGGTCGCCATTCCCTAGTTCCTACGTCCCAAAGCTCCGGAAAGGCGTAATCGAAACTCTGTCTACAACGTAGAAGCTTAAACTTTTGATCCACATGACTAAACCCTAGGCCAATAAAAATCGATTGATCATATCCTAGGGCAGCCGTTGGTTTACCTACCACATTAAGTGCTACAGATTCACCCGTAACGGGGTTGCAAATGAGCACATGATCTCTGCCACTACCTCGGTGTGGTGCACAGCAAACCACACCTTCACACGAGGTCGGGTTATCGTTTAACTGTAGAAACATATAATGATCGAAACCTCTTTCTCGTCTCATAACGTTGAAGAACTCCATTCTTGAGTTCAATTTACATTCTGTTACAAGATCGGGAACAGTTTGTCCTTCTACGAGTTGCATGATGATGCTATAAGGTTTACGAGATGGATTACAAACGAGCAGAGGGCAAACAGGGGATCTAGAAAAGTGTTGTTTTGCAAAAAAACTATTGTCAATTAAGGATAGCCATGTTTTATTCACCGCCATGCATCTAATAACCGTTTTCGCAGGAACCCTCGAAAGGATATCAGCAACAATAGGATCCGGAAGCATATTTACCTCAGCTGTGTTGTCTTCATCGATGTCATTGATTCTGCTTCTTTTCGAAATGGAAAACTTCATAGTTTTCATTGCCATTTTTGTTCTTTTTTTTTAATTCTTAGTTTGCAGATAATCAGAGTGATTTTGCTCGAGGACTAATAAGCAGAGTGATGAAGATGGATTTGGTGAAATGGGGGAGGGTTAGATTTAAACCCCGATTCCAACGATGCTTGTAATAAAGATTCTGAAATTTTGAGAAAGAAAATTAATTAGATTCTTGTAATAATATTAATACTCTCTGTTGTCTGAATAGGCTCCAACTCATATTTCTATTAGTGGAACCCCGCCCAATTGGTTCTTGCATTATTGGAAATTTATTTCACCAACACCTGGTTTTTGTTATTTGGAGCACAAAGTCGAAAATACCAATTTTTAAGTGAAGCCCCAAAACTCTAAATATTAACTTTAATGGTTCAAATTATTTGAAGATTTCAGAATATGGAAGCGGTCATGCAGCATTTAGGTTTTGCAAAAAAAAAAATTAGAACATCACTTGCTTTAGAAATTTTCATTGGTCCTGCACTTCAAGTGCGGATACCTGTAACCATGGAACAAAGTTTCGCTTCTAGATATATTTCGGTGCACTAAATAATGGAAACTTTTCGCAATATGTCAATATTTTTTCGTTATGTTTTGAAAAAGTAAAATTATTGTTGAAATAGACATGGAAAATACGTGTTTACATGTTCTGTTTCCATGTAGTCAAAAATAAAGTGCTTAATTATTTTTCGGGAAAATGTTTAGAAACCTTATTAGTTATTCCATGGCTGTAACAGAATAGAGTATCACATTATTGAGGCTGGTAATGTCTCCACTAGGATGGAATTCAATTCTCGTGTAAAATAAGATCGATTGGGAGTGGAAAATCTCGTGTAGCCAGAAAATTAAATTCTTCATTTGGCTTGCAGTCCAAAACAGATTAGCGACGAATCAATTGCGTAAATTTTGCAAGATGACTGATGATACGGCATGTAATATTGTCCCAACATTGAGGAGTCAGTACTCCATATTCTTAGAGATTGTAAAGCAGCGAAGAAGGTCTGGACTAAGCATCTTACTCCGTCCCAATGGTTACAATTTGTTCGTACAAGTGAAAATAATTGGCTTTGACGAAATCTGGTAAGTAAGGAGCTGGTTTGTGCCAAATTTTCGTTAGTTTCGTGGTTTATTATTTTTGCATCGTGCATATGGTGTATCTGGAAAACGGGAACTTTCTGGTTTTTAAGGGTAGAGAAGAGGATGTTCGTGCGACTGTATTCCAAATCATGACCCTCGTCAGCGATTTTATGTCTTTGCATAAAAAGCAAAAATTGCGAGAACCGATACTTGGGTGAATCGACCTGTTGGCTGGACAAAATTTAACGTTGATGGTCAAGTCCTTGCGAGGAAAATTGTGGCTCAGCGGCAGGAGTACTGCGAGATGATAAGGGTCCGTGGATGTGGGGTTTTGTGACTTGGATGCCTCAGCCTACAGTTTTGGAAACAGAAGTGGAGGCCATCTGTCTTGGCTTGTCCTTCGCATCAGGAAAAATGAAATTGATACTGATTCAACCGAGGCTTACTCGATTATCTTGAGTAATCCGAGTGAAAATCATCCACCCTGGCATAAAATTGAGGAATGTCGTGCACTACCTCAAAAACCATGGGACCACAAGTTTCGTTGGATTTCTAGATCGAGGAATTGTCTGGCAGATGGGATGGCGAAGATGCCAGTTAAAGAGACCCTGTTAATGTCTCCACCTACCTCTGTTGTTCCTATTTTAGATGCGGATATAGCCTAAGGGCATTTGTTTGTTAACCAAAAAAATTTCACTAGGATGAAATTAGCAACACATGTTTCACTAACCATAAAAAATATATTGTAAGCACTACACTATTTTTTGTCGAAATGAAATATGGTAACTTGTTAAATGTTGCAAAGACGCAAAAAACATGGACATGAGAGCTCAATATATAACCGTCGATGGTTATATAACCGTCGCTGATCCAACTTTGCAGAAAGGGAAGATGACGAAAAAGCCTCCAAAACAATGATATGCAGCTGCCACTCTTAGTTCAAGAGCGAATAGCGTCGATGATGGAGTTCAAAGTGCACAACCTCGTGTTGAATGTAGCCAAAATATAGTCCAAAGTGCTAAAACGGTGAAGGCAAAGGATGTGGCACCATGATTGATAGGCTTTTCACACTTATGAGTTGTTTCTCATAAAATATTTTGTCTTTTCATGTATCACGATAAACTAGGTTTGAGAATTTGTGGTACTTGCTTTTGAATCATTTGATATCATAAACTTGATCTATTTGATATCATAAATTGATCATGGGATGTTTTTATGTGTAACAAAGCCTGAAGGTGATTATGTAATGATAAAAATTTATTTTGATGAAGTTATGAAGTTGGAAGTTCTTAAAGTGATTTGTATTTAATTTATATTGGTACTTATCATATATTCAACAATTTTATCTTTTAGTTTTGAATTTGTTTATCTTTAAAATCACCTCTGAAAATTATTAGAACAATGCTAAAAATAATATTGATGTTTTTTTCTTACCCTTCTCCGGAAAAAAGGACAACTTGTTAAGTATTATAATAATTATATTCTTGTTGATTAAAAAACTAAAAATTGTTATAATTTGTCAATAATAATAATAATAATTGTAGTTTAATAGGTAACCCGTTTGTCAACTTTTAATTTGGTAAAAAAAAATTATGTAATTTAAAATTTAGAATAAGTAATTTTTTTAGACCTTATGGCCAGTTTAGACTTCAAATTAGAAGATATATGTGTTTTTTAAAGATAAAAGGGGTAAGAAAGTCTTTTTGAAGGCAAAAGAACATCCCCACTCGCACTATAAGGCGAGTGAAGCACACTTGCGTAGATAAGGAGGTATTTTGCCAAGTATAAAATACACAGGGGGGTAATTTGCTTATTTACTTTTCACAGGGGGGTAATCTGCCAATTTCAGATAACACAGGGGGGTAATTTGCCAAAAACCCTATTCTTTAGCAACATAAATGGGAGAATAGAATTATTGGGTATTGTGGAGATAACGTTGTCATTATACCCTTCATGACTCATTTAGGACTAATTAATTCAGATGAAGTTTGAGCTACATAATGTTTTCTTACTTTTAATGTTCATATACTTTCCTTGACAGTACCGTGACATTATACGTCCATTCTTAAGTGTACCCTTTCAAGTGTCGTATTACAAAATTTATTAAGTGTCATTATACTTTTAAAGCTGATATAGATGCAAAATTTATTAAGAAACTAGTTTGTATTACAATTTTGCTCCCACATCCAAATTTACAGTATTATTGTGCATAATTGCAAGATTTTAATTTAAAGTAATGATTTGCTAATAATCTCCTACATCCATACTTACTGCTCCTATACACTTTTCGGATTTAAGCGTTTGAGGGCGACTCTTCAGTCGGACCTCGCCCTTGCCTCTCTTCCTCGCCTCCGTCCTCGATCTCTAGTTGGAATTCTGCACGTTGAAGGAAACAAACATTTTGTTAGATTAGTCATGGTGGAAATAGCCATTTTCAGTTTTATCATATATACCACAGCATTAAAGATATTTACACTTGATAAACTTCTCTTATGAGGATTAGATTCATAAAATAACTTGCTAAAGAATCCTTTTCTTTTTTGAAACAACAACCGATAGATTCTCATAGTTAATTTAACATTTTCATCAAGGCAAATAACAATGGGAGTATACAATACAAAAGTAGATAACTATTTACCTGCTTACGATGAAATGAGGTTTGCCACATGAGGAACTACTGGCAAATTCATACCAGTGCTGAGTTTCTTGAGATACGAATGCTCCAGAACACGGAAAAGGTTCTCATTTTAGGAAATTGGATCATATATGAAGAACGTATCTTGCCAATCATGGAGTAAAACCTTTTCGCAGTTCAAGTATTTATTTGGCTTGTAATGGTCCCTTATCAATAACAAACTACTTTGCTCCATACGAGTGGCAGTAGATTGAATCGCAAAAATCTTCCTCCAATTTTCTATACATCCACCCTCCTTTGGTAGGATCCACAACTCAACTTGACCATCATGAGGACAAACCAATGACACAGAGAGTATCGTTCAACACTCTCATATTCATGTTCACCGTGACAAACCAGTGCCTCTCCATTCATAACTGGCAGTGCGACAACTAGTAAACAATAACAGTATCAAAATTGAAACCGCATATCAATGAATCAGCCACATGCTTCCAATATATATCGCTTCATTCACATAGAAAACTTTAGACACTCGCCTAGAAAAGTTTAGTTGAGGTGTATATAGAAGGCACTTCAGTTAGTTGACAGTCCCTAGTTCCACTATGCAAAGCTCTGAAACCAGAATATCCACAAGAAGGCATTATCAATCGGATTTCTAAAACTTGAAAGCTTGCAATTTGGATCTACTCGACTAAACGTGAGACCAATAAAAATTGAGAGATTATATTAACGGATATCTTTTGATTACCTTCCACATTAGGTGCTACAGATTCACCTGATAGGGATGCAAATGAGCATATAGCCTGTGCGGCCAAATCGCTGTCTCAGAGAGCAATTACACCTTCACAGGAGTGGTGTTATTGTTTAGCCGTAGAAATGAACTATGGACTACAACTCTTTGATCACTTCATCTCATTAGAGAACTCAATTCTGGATTTCAATTTAGAGTTTCAGTACTTTATATCGAGATCAGACTAACTTAACACTTGGTGTTGGTAGAGAGCTTTGGAAATTAATATGTACAATATATTCAGTGATGGCCTTATTCAAAAACTTAAAACAATCACTTGAGACTCAATGTTCATAGAAATACATTAAAGATAACAAGCAGTATGATTTCAAGTGCATTAAGGTCAAGCAGATACAACATAAAGCATGTATTTTTATTAGGTGACTTTGATAAAGCACTGAGAGCATGAGAAGCATTCACTCTCTGTAGAAATGAGGGCCCCTCATATTTTCCACTAAAAGGCCTTATTACAGGGAGAGGGGGAACTCATTAATATACAGAAGTCTAGAAGAGTTCTCAACCAATGTGCGATAGATTTCAAGACGCCCCCTCACGTGTAGACCGGAATGAGCATCGATCCTAACACGTGGGGTTTAGGCAAGCCCAACATTGACTTGGGCAGAAGTGGCTCTGATACCATGTAGAAATGAGACCCCCTCATATTTCCGACTAAAAGGCCTTGTTTGAGGGAAAGAGGGAACTCTTTAATATACAGAAGTCCAGAAGAGTTATCAAGCAATGTGAGATAGATTTCAAGACTGTCTCAGATAAGCGTTGTACCCCAAAGGAGACCTATGTGCACACAAATGTAATTCATCCCACACTCTCACATACAGGAATCTCAACCTTGAGATTTTAACTGAATAGAGTAACATTTTATTTATAGATAAAAGATGTACATTCCACTAGAAATCATACTTGAGAGCATAGGTGAGCCACTCATTGAAGGCAGTCCAATAGAAGTTCCTCCAGATAGAGCTTGACGGGCTTGAGCCACATCGTTCAAAATTCTGACATTTGCTTCCATACCACCGACTGGACCCAAGGAGTTTGACATATTGGTGACCTTTTTGTTGGATCTACGAGAAAACCTTTTTGTTGTTTGGTAGTCCATCATAGATCCACCATGCTCTATTATGGCGTTTGATAGGGCCCGTAGTCCATCACGTAGTATAAACCGTCAATCCTAGAAAAATTACATGATGCGTCAATGTTAGATTAAAGTACGAGTTACCAGACGCCTCTCTTATTAGGGAAATGACACATCGTAGTTTGCACTTTTAAATTTTAATTGATTATATCATTATGGGCTTACCAAACCGTCGCCTCCTGTATTAAACTTATTCAGGAGCCAGCTTCACCAGCGCCTCCACATGTTTCCTGTGTTCCTCGAGCCGCTTCTCCAGTCGTTCCAAGCTTTCAAGCTTCTACGCCTATGTCAACATCTCAGGAAATGATTGCAAGAAATGAAAATGTACACGAAATGAAGCCCGTCGTGACCAATATGTCACACTCCTTGGGTCCAGTCGGTGGTATGGCAGCAAATGTCAGAATTTTGAACGATGTGGCTCAAGCCCGTCAAGCTCTATCTGGAGGAACTTCTATTGGACTGCCTTCAATGACGCTCACCTATGCTCTCAAGTATAATTTCTTGTGGAATGGCATCATCGTCACCTATGCCAGTATCTGCCAGCAAGAAATTATGCCTATCAAATTCTTATAAGGTAAAAAGTCTTGCGTTGATTATTAGCGGCTAAACATGCCTTCCGCACTGGACTTGCGTCAGTAAAACTTTGTACTCCGGGGAGCATGGTAGAATATTTTGCACCCATATCCAAATTCCCAGTTTTATTGTGCATAATTGCAAACTTGTTGAGTTTAAGTAACGATCAGCAACTAATCACCTACATCCATACTTAGTTCTCTTATACCCCTTTTCTCATTTCAAGTGTTTGACGATGACTTTCCAGTCCGCCTTCTTCTTCGCCCCCTTCCTCAACCTCTATTTGGAAGTCTACACATTGAGAGAAACAAACCTTTAGTTAGATTATGAATCATGACGGGAGAATAACCACTTTCAGTTACTACGGCACTAAAGAAATTTATACTGGATAAACTTCCCTTATTGGGAATCTTTTAGATTCCGCTAATCCGACATTGAACATTTGGTTTGTTTGAGTTTCTTCTTTAATATATCCGAGTCCCGGGGCCTCTCCTCAGACTCCATTTAATTTATAAAAGAAAATAAATTGAAGTTACTAGAAAATCCCTTTAACATTCATGAACTAACTTGCTAAAGATGTTTTCTTTTTTTTGGAAACAACAATCAATAGATTTCGCATAATTAGTTTAACATGTTTCAAAGTAGTATACAAGAGGAAAGTAGACAAGTATATACCTTGTATAGTCCTTTAGCCCTGTCACGCTACTATCTTCAATCTTCAAGGCGTTCTTCAATGAAATGAGGCTCGGTACATGAGGAACTACTTGGAAATTCAAACCAGTGAGTTTCTCGAGATATGAATCCTCTGGAACCCGAAAAAGGTTCTCAATTTTGGAAATCGGATCATATATGAAGAATGTACCTTGCCAATCATGACGTAAAACCTTTCCGCAGTTCAAGTACTTAATTGGCTTGTAACGGCCCCTTGCTAATAACAAACCCTTGTGTTCCATACGAGTGGCAGTAGTTTCAATCACAAAAATTTTCCTCCAGTTTTCAACACATCCACCCTCTTTTGGCAAGATCCACATATCAACTCGACCATCATCAGGGCGAACCAACGACACACAGAGAGTATCATTCAAAACTCCCATGTGCATGTTCGTGACAAAGCTAGAGGCCTCTAGTGCCACTCCATCCATTCCAGGCAGTGCGACAACTTGTAAGCGATCAGTATCAAAATCGAAATAACAAATGAATGGATCAGCCAAATAACTCTAATATATGGATCCATTCACATAAACAACTTCAAAGACGTAGCTAAAAAAGTTTATTTGAGGTACAGAAGGCACGCTAGTTTGCAGATAATTGATTAGAGTGATTTTTCTCGAGGACTTATAAGAAGAGTGATGAAGATGTATTTGATGAAATGGAGGAGGGTTAAATTTAAACCTGATTCCAACGATGCTTGTCATAAAGATTTTTGTAATAATATTACTACTCTTGCTTTTGTGAATAGGCTCCAACTCATTTTTCTATTAGTGGAATCCCATTAATTAATTCTTGCATTTATGGAAAGTTTCATGTCACCAACACCAGGTTTTTGTTACTAGTAGCGCAAAGCCTACAATTGCAATATTTAAGTAAAGTACCAAAACTGTAAGTATTGTGTTTAACTGTTCAAAAAATTTCAATATAAATTAGAAGATTTCAGAATATGGAAGCAATCATGCAGCATTCAGGTTAAATATTAGAAGGCATCCTTTAGACATTTTCATTGGTCTTGCACTTCAAGTGCGGATATTTGTATCTGTGAATCAAAGTTTTGTTTCTAGATATATTTCAGTGCGCTAAAAACAATTTGCACTAATTATGTTTAGATTTTGTCGGTATGTTTCGGAAAAGTAAAAATTATTTTGAAATAAATATGGAAAATACTTGTCTGTTATGTCTTCATATAGTCAAAACTAGAAAAGCTTTATACTTTTCGAGAAAATGTATGGAAACTTTAATCCATGTCTATAACAAATTAATAGAGTATCACAATTATTAAGTCTCGTAATGTCTCTACTAGGATGGAATTAGCATCACATGTTTCTTTAACTATAATCAATAGTGTATAAGCAATACACTATTTTTTTGTCGAAATGAATAAGCTAGCTTGTTAAATACTACAAAGACGCGACTGTTAGATCTTAAAGTCAATTATCTTTACTTTTTAAACAATGAGTCGTGTTACCTAGTCTAGACAGGTAGAGAGACAGTAAAAATAAAGACGCAGGATTTAACAAGGTTCGGACTCCCGTCCTACATCCACGAGGCTTTCGCCCAAGAATTCAAACCTCTTTCACTGATCAAAAGTTGTTTACAACTACAGGCAAGCTTTAATCTAACACTCAGACTCCCTCTAGTGCTTCGACACCTATAGCAACACTTTTATCGCTACTCCGTTTGAATCCGTAAGACCGAACTCCTGTCGATCTTCTTATGAGCAAACCTTCAAGCGGCTAAAGCACCTACGCACAGAATCCCTCTTGCTAGTGCAATCCTTTACCGTTGAACTCCCTTCAACTCTCGTTGGTTTGAACACGTGCTGTGAAGTATCCCACTTCTTCGTTCGGCACTATAAAAACTAAGGAATATAAAAACAATGAGAACACCTTATGATCTTATGATTTGACTCGTGTGTTCTAAGTTCTAAAACCTAGTTCTTCTACTATTTATAGGATAGCCCTTCTTAGAAGATAAGTCTTGATCTTGAAGTCTTCCACTCCAGTCGCGACTCGAATCTTCCTAAATATCCGGAATCTTTTCTTATGTTGATCTCTTCATGATCTTCATAATCTGCACACAAGGAAACAACAAATTCTTCCAATAGGAAGCTTGTTAGACCGGATAACAATAAGAAAGAATAAAGATTTAGTTTCCATAAGATAAACTAGATAATTCCTAAATCTTATTCTATTCGATCACAAGTTACCAAGTTACCAAAAATTCCTAATCATATGGAATTCTATTTCCATGTAAATTCTAAACATATAGAATTCTATTTCCATGCAAACTCTAGGAATAATAAGGTAACTCCTAACAATCCCTATCCTTATAGAATTGTATTTCCATGCAAATTCTAAGGAATTGTAAGGTAACTAAAATACATGCAATTTTCCATAAAAGAATATTTCCAAAACTTGTAAATTCAAATCGTACGGACGCATGGTCCTAACATTCTCCCCCAATTGACTAGTTTTGGCAAAACACTTTAAGCCCAGGAAAATTCCATGTATGCTGCAAGAAAACTGTTAGACTGAAACAGATAAGAAAATGAAGTCCTCAAACCAGTCTAGACAGTTATCAAGACACTGTTGCAACACGCAGTGCAACATCCGCAAAACAACAGAAATAAACTAACTAATAGTTCATAAACTGAAATAAATGCAGAATAATAAAAATAAATTGTTCATAAAAAACATAACAAAAAATGAGCAGATCTCTCCCAATCTCATTGCTCTCCCCCAGACTTCCAGCATCCATCTTTTTTTCTCTACTCCCCCATTTTGCCAGAACCGGTCAAGACTTGTCCGCAAGCTTGGCAAGTGACTCGTTCATGGACTGCAACAGTTCAATCACGCGGGCGAGTTGTCTCTCGATGCTGTCGAGACTCCCCGTGGGAACTGATGGACCAGCTTGAGCAGCTTCAGGCCGGGAAGATGGTGGTGACAAAGCGGCTATAAGATGTGCAGCGGCTCGTAAAGGATTCGGCCTCTTTGTCAGCTTGTCTCGGGGTACGCGAATATCCATCTGGGCAGTAAGGGCGCAGTAGATCAAGGATGGATATCCTAGCGTCATCTTGATGGATTGATCAAAGGCCTCCAGTTGAATCCGCTCAAAAATCAGTTTTCCCAAGTTAATGGGAGCGTTTGAGCCAATGCGGAACAAAACCGAGGCGGTAATATGATTCAAAGTAGAAACATGGGACATTGGATACCATAAATCAAACCATACCGTGGGGTTAGCGATCCGCGTGACACATTACCTTTCTCAGACCAGGGGCTGTTCATGAGAGCTGTCGCGACTGCATTCATGTCTGCCTCAGGTTGCATCTCAGATTCGCGATCAGTCTGGACATCCGGTGTTCCAAGGTAAAGATTCAGTATTGTTGGGCTGAATTGGAAGATATGACCAGCAACATACACTGAAAAATCCTTTGCCGAACCCGCAATTCCAAGTTGTGTATCCAAGTTCGCATAAAACTCGTGAACAATGCGTGTCACGAATGGTTGGACTCGGCGGGTGAACTCCAGGAAACCTCGACATTCCAGAATCTCAACTACCCCTGATGGTGCATAGGATCCTTCATGCAATGGCACCTCCTTCAACGGAATACGTCCAATAAGCTTCTTGTACCTCTGTTTAGCTTCGACCGTGTAAAACCGTTCTGAATATGCCGATCCGACAACAAACGGCTAAGTAGAAGGATGGACCCGTGGAGGAACTCCATAGCCACCATCAACATCCTCTTCAACAACTTCCTCGTTCTCAACATCATCGTCATCATTATCACCAGTAGCTGAAGGTGATTCCTTGTCTCGTCTAGGATGTTTCTGATCAGGACTTGAGGATGAATCAGACACATCAATCGGGGTAGATCCCCCAGTGCTAGCACCATCGGATACCGTCTTTCGAAGACGCTTTTTGTCAATGGGCTGCTTTCCCCTGCTTGCATTAGTCGATACTCCAGTCGCGACTTTGGCAGAGACCGGTGAGGCCTTTTGTCGAGCAGGTGGGCGTTGTGATGATTGTGCCTTTTTCTTACCCTTTGCAGCAGCAGATTGCTTGCGTGAGGGTTCAGGATCAGTCGCCATTGGTGAATGTGACGGTGATTGTGCAGGCGGCGTCGTGACCCTGTTTGGTGACTCATGATGTGGGGGTGCGGAATCTCGTGGAGGAGATGATTCCGGTTCCCTTATAGACAGTGCAAGGGACAATGCGTCAGAATGTGCCAGTGGTGATGGTGGTGGTGGCTGAGCATCACTCGGCTGTGGTGGTGCGGAGGAGGATGTGCACTTCTTCTTAGTAGATCGTTTCGGTGGCGGAACAAAATCCGGTGGAATTCGGACTTGTAATGGCACCGGTGCAAGGACCTCCTCAGGTTGGTCGTCGGTGGAGGAGTCACAACTGGGATCAGCAACTAGTGGTGATCGAGATGATCCTCCTGTTTTCTTACTTTTCACCATTGTTAGATAGAAAGATAAAAGAGAGATGGTGACACGAGTAAGATAGTAAGAAAGATATTGTGAGATAGTGATATGAAAGAGAGAGACGTGAGGTAGATAAATATAAAGGATATGCAACAAGCTAAGGTCAAATCAATCTCAATCTTTATCATAAAATTTCCATATAGACTCAACTTCCAAGAAAATTGGAAACAAAATCACTCTATCACACAAACACTCTATGCAAAAGATTTGAACTCACGCGGCATAAGATTTTGGCGGTCGAAGCTGCCATAATTAAGAGAATCGCGCTAAAGAGACGAATATTCGGATACAACTAAAAGATTCGCACCACTTAATAAAACCAACCTTTTTATTTATTTAATATATTTTCAAAAAACATAAAAGCAGTAAATAAATAAATAAAACAAACAAAAAGAAACTCATCAAGTGCCACACGACTTACCGAGGACCTGATTTACCTGGTTTGTGTGTTTAGAAGAACACCCTGTCATGACAACTTCAGCGACTCGTTCACAAACAGTCTGCTCGAAGTTTTCTCATTTACCAGATAATCACAAAACAATGTGTGCTTTAAATTCTCAAGTAGGATATATGATGAAGAAGAAGAGAATTTGAAAGAGGCAACAATTGTAATAAGATATATCTCTTTTCAAATTAGACAATTGTACCTTAACACACATATTTGAGCCTTTTGTAAGGAGGTAGCTTTCGCTCATGGACTTTATGTAGAATATGGTAGCTCTTTTTCAATGAATGACGAACGTGAGATAAGAATTGAAAGCTTTCACACATATTCATTGAGTTTAGGCAGCTTTTTCCTCCTTTTATTTTTTCTTTTGAAGCACACGAATCTTTTCGGCTCATATTCTCTTTTCTTTTTCTTTTCAAGCTCTTTTGCACAATCAAACATCTCTTTTATGCTCAATACTTCTGTTTTTGATGTGTGAGGTAACAAAAGTGGATTATTATCCAAGTCAAAGAGAATAAACAAAAAAAAAAAACAAAAATTTTATGTTGCAAAATCCTTCGATTTCACATATTTAACTGGGGAATGGAGCACTGAGTAAGTAACACTGGTCAGATCTAGCTCCGGAACAAACTGTTGTGATAAGTCTGCAATATGAGTCATGACAGTTAGTTCGACAGTAAACAAAAACATCCCAGTTAAATCAGGCATAACGACAGGCTTAGTGATGGCAAGTGCCAAGAGACTTTTTGAAGGTCTCAAAGCATTGTGGAACAGGTGCCTTTAAGAACATATCTTTAGATTGTCTCTCTGTCGCGACTAGCTTAATGACTATAGTGCTAGACTTTACCAAATCACGAATGAAGTGGTGCCATTGATCTATCTGCTTAATGCGTGCATGTTGAACAGGATAGTTAACAATATTAAGCGCATGAGTGTTCACACATGATTCAAGCAGATTATTAATCAATCTTCCATAGTCTTTAAGCATAGTGCTCACATCATCAACATTCAAGATTATGACAGATTTATCATTAGATGGATAAGTTAAGCTTCTTGTCATGCTATGAAAATCACACATGTTGATGAAGATGCAAGTTATCATAGGAGATTTTAACTGTTTAGGGATTCCAAGATCAACAAAGTGAATGAAACAGTTAAGTGCAGATTTGGAATAGAGTGACAACTCATTATCTCCCCGATTATCCTGCATAATACCAAAAATCATCAGTTTACTAAGTATAGGCAAATTGAAGACATTTAAAGTGTGATTAGTAAACTGTTTGATGGGTAGTCGTGACTGCATCAGTGTATAGCAGTTCTCGGCAGTCCACTTTCCTGTAAATACACAAGTATTCTGATCATTAGTAACATGACATTCTTCTTGAGTGAAGATAACCGACATCTTTTGGTCACACAGTTGACTAATACTAATCAAATTGTGTTTAAGACCTGTGACATGGAAAACATTAGAAATTAATGGAAACCCTTTGATATTGAGAGTTCATGATCTCAGCCGAACATAGAGTTCTGAAGAATAGACTTATTTCAGCAAGTGGGCCCCAAACAGCATCGGGGAGAAAATCTCGAAATGCAATCGTTATCAACCGCTGCATGAACACGTGACAGTCGTGGCTCTTCATTTGGGTAAGCTTGAGTTGCGGCATATGGGCACATCTAGAAATGTTAGAAGCGTACCCATCTGGAAAACGAAGACCCTTCAACCACTCAAGAACTAGCCTTTTCTGATCTCTGATGAGACAATAGGTTGCCTTCTGCTTATATACCTTTCCATCGGCACCTTCCTTCAAGAACGACTCCTTTCGCCTGGTCAGAATTTCTAGGTCTCGTCTTGCATTAAAGTTATCCTTTGACTTATCGGTGTCATCCATAACAGTGTTTTTGATGTTGTCGAAAAACTTCTTCTCGCAGTGCATGACATCAAGGTTATGTCGAATTAAGTTAGTTTCCCAATACGGAAGTTCCCAAAAAATGCTTCTACCACACCAATTATGCGATACCCCATAACCCGCAATGTGATGTCTAGGATCTATGTCTTCTAGGAGATCATCAATAAATAGCTCTCATCTTAGTACCTGATCTCCTCGGAGCGGGTTCACTAAATTCATGTTTTCCCTTTAGGAAATCTTTTCTGTTTTCTCCTCCAATCTAGCGGTAGAAATCAGCGATGGCAGTCAAAGAAACACGTCTTTCTCCCATGCTTCAACTGGAAGGCTTGTGTATTTTCCATGCAATATGGACAAGACAATCGGCCTGCAGTGCTCCACTACGACAACATGGCGTATGCTGGATAATCACTGATTGTCCACATTAGTATGGCCCTTAATATGAATTCTGCTTCATATACCTATCATACGCGTCCACACCTGTTTCCCATAACTTCCTCAAGTCATCAACTAATGGGCAAAGCAACACGTTAATGTTCTTCCCTGGGCTTTTTGGTCCTGATATAATCAAACTCAAAAAGATATACTCTTGACGCATGCAAAGATCTGGGGGTAGATTATAAGGCGTAACGAACACGGGCCAGCAAGAATACGGAACTGATGCACTACCAAATGGTGAAAATCCATCGTACATAGTCCAAGTCGAATGTTCTGAGGTTCAGCCGCAAACTCTGGATGTACCCTGTCAAAGTGTTTCCATGCTTCTCCTGATGCTGGATGAATCATTTCATCACCCGAACCACTGCATTTCAAATGCCAAGTCATATGCTCAGCAGTGGTTGCAGACATGTACAGTCGTTGTAGGCGAGGTATTATATGAAAGTACCACAAATTCTTATGCCCGATTGGTTTCTTTTTACCGAGAGCATACCTCGCCTCGCCGCATTCAGGACATTCAGTATATTCGTTGTTTTCAAAATCTCCATAGTACAAAAAACAATTGTTTATACAAACATCATAAGTCTTGTACCCTAGACCCAGACCAGCCATCATCTTTTTCAACCCGTATACGTTATTGGGCAACCGACTCTCATCTTCCCGACAAAGGCCATCTTTGGACAGTTCTAAAAATCTAGTGCACGCCTTTTTGGGAATATTATAAACATTATGGACCGAAAGAAATTCTGCCACCCACTGTAACACAGGTTTATTTTTATCACTTTGCAATCTCACCTCTAATTGCCTTAACAATTCATAAAACTCCTTAGCCTCATCATTCGGTTCCTCTTCAATTGAATCTCTATCAACTTGATATGCATCATATACCAATTCACTAAAGGGATTTTGTTCTTCACACTCATTATCCTCTAACATGGGTTCGGCTGAGGTCTGTCCTACCCCAGATGTCGACGGGTAAAAAACAGGACTAGTTTCACCATGGGCTACCCACGTATAGTATTGAGGGACAAATCCCAATTTACATAAGTGAACTCAAATTTGACCGCGGTGCAAAAACCTTCTATTGTCGCATTTGCTACAAGGACACCTAGGACAATTGCGCAGACCAAGATAATCTACTTGACATAGAGCAAACTCCAGAAATTTTTGAACTCCGTATGTGAACTACAGTTTCAATTCACCATTATCGCATTTCATATCATACATCCAACTTCTATCTTCATGTGAATACATTGCACTTATATATAGATGCTCCAAAACTAAATAAACTAATCTAATTTGCGGTCAAAAATACAACATACCTTCACCAGGCAATTTAGACTTGATGTAGGTAAATCGATTCAGCAAGTCTTTAAGGCAGTGACAATGCGATTTTGATCTAAGCGAAAAAAGATTAAATTAAATAATTAGGACATGATTACATAAAAAAAATCATAATTAAAACGGATAATAAAAATTATGAACTATATAGCATTTTTGAAACGCACCTGAACAAATGAGATGGATTGAGTGAGTGAGAGGTTGGATACGGTATTTATAGATAGGAAATGGGATTTTTAGAAACGACTTCCCCGTTTCTATAAGATTTCGGAGTTTCAGAAACGGCCCGCGAGGTTTTACAAACGGGCAAACCGGTTTTAAAACCTTTAAAAAAGGATTGCCCGTTTCTAAAGGTATTTTTGAATTTTTTGAGAGTCTTTAGAAACGGGCAAGCCGTTTCTAAAGGTCCTGGAACCTTTAGAAACGGCTGGCCCGTTTCTAAAGACTCTCAAAAAAATTTAAAAAAACCTTTAGAAACGGGAAAGCCGTTTCTAAAGGTTTCGGCGGGATTTTAAAATATTTAAAAAACTTTTAGAAACGGGCATGCCGTTTCTAAAAGTTTAGGCGGGATTTTAAAACATTTGAAAAACATTTAGAAACAAGGTGCCCGTTTCTAAAAGTTTCGAAAACTTTTAGAAACGGCTCCCCGTTTCTAATACTTTCACTCCCCCCTATAAATACTCCTTGCCTCTTCATTTTCTGAAACATTCAACTCATTCATATACACAACTCTCTATCAAATTCTCTCTTTTCCTTTACATTCTTTTTAAATATTTACAAATTATCTCCTCTTCCTTTATTCTAAATAAGTTTTCTAATTTGTTAAAAATATTTACATTATTCTAATATATCATAATTAACACTCATATCTAACTTATACTAATTATAATTGTTATTAAATAAATGATGTAGGTAATTAAGTAATTGACTATAACATGGACACAATTTATTGCCAAATTTGACATTAAATAATAAATTATTATTCGCAGGTTTTCCGCCAATAATTGTTTTTTTCTTAAATAGTAGTGCTAAAAAAAATCGAAAAGTATTAGAAACGGGCGGCCCGTTTCTAATACTTCGAATGTACTAGAAACGGGAGGACGTTTCTAATACTTGGAGAGTATTAGAAACGGGCCTCCCATTTTTAATACTCCTTAATTTATTTTTTTCCTTTTTTCATGGGCCGGGCTGCCCGTTTTTTTTTTAAAATAGTTCAGGGGTAGTTTAGGTATTTTCATTTGTAGAAACGGGCCTCCCGATTGTAAAAATGGGCAATCTTTACGAACCGGCCCGCCCGTGTGTAAAAATTGTCCATTTTTACAAACGGGAGGCCCGTTTGTAATAGTTTTTTTTTTTTTTACAAACGGGCCTACCGTTTGTAATAGTAGAGACGGGAACGTTTTTCCCGTCTCTAGAAGTCATTAGCTACGGTCATTTTACAAACGACCTTTACAAACGGCAGGTTGGGCTTTAGGAACGGCTCGGGCCGTTTCTAAAGCCCTGTTTTTTTGTAGGGTATTAAACTACAGTTAAAAGACACAATATCACATACATTCCAATAAAAAGAAACCTTCAATTCATTTATTCAAGAACCATTAATGATTTCCACTGTACAAAAAACAATTATACAAACCAATTAATACCCAAAGAGCCATGATGAATACTACTACTAACTTGCTAGTCGGCTTCTCACTTGAGTTCTTCTTCGCGAAGATATCTTTTGCAGAATTCGACTCTTGGAGTTGATTTCATCGACGAATTCTTCTTTTGCGGCAGTAATCTTCTTGTCATTGTAGTTGAGGGAGCATCTTTTACGTCCAAAACCCTAATTCTCTTCTTTGCTCTCTCCTCTTCCCACTTATTGTATCCCTCTCGTAATCTTCTCTTACTCTATTCAAACTTCACTTCCATATTTATTAGCTTTTTCTGCCGAAACCGTAATCTTTTTCGGCGCTGTAAACCCGTCGACATGATTAGTAAATTCTTAGAGAATGTAATTAGTAAATCTTTGTGCGATATAATCTGAGAATGCTTTTAACAGAATCTAACTAAATCTTTGTCACCATAAGGAAAAAAATAAATGACAAGTACTCTGTTTATTTAGGATTGATAAGTTGGTTTATTACGTATAACCGTGTAATCCAGAATCTAACTAGATTATTTCATATGCAATCAATCTCCAATGATTATCATTTATCAGAACTATTTATTTTAACGAATCGTTTTGTCATTATCGTGACAGTACTATACTAAATAAAAAAAACGAGTGAAAACTTAGTACACCCGCGTACAGGCCATCAAGAATTCATTAGAGTCAGGTGTCTGTTTCTATTTACAAATCACCTCTTCAAATATAAATATCTAGAAAATTAACCCAGATCAATAAACCTAATGAAGCCAAGAAGTTAATACTGTACTAACACAATCTAGTGGAGAAACATAGGTAGTGACAGTGGCACGAATTTAAATTTGGATGGACAAAATTATATATGTTGGCATTCAGTTACTTGATATCTATAAATACAAATTAATGAAAATTTTCTTTAGTTTGTAATAAAAATTAATCCTATGTGATAAACCGACTTAAACAAAAAATAATAATTAATATAAAAGATTAAGAGCAACTCCAGTGTACAAGATTCAATTTCATATTCTTAAAATATTAAGATAAAACCACGCAGACAAATACAAAAATATATCACATGAAGATAGAAATACTTACATACGTGCCAAGAAGTTATTTATGATAAACTTACTTAAGTATTTTAACTATATTGAACATCATGAGTGTGCATATCAAGATTAAGTTTATCCATAAATTGGTACAATGTATAGAATTACAAGTTAATTTTATACTGAAACTATATAAAATCCAACAAAAACGCAATTGACCTTTTTTTTAATTTACTCTAATTATATATGACTTCTTTTAGAACTATCCCGCTTATGGTCTTCCAGTGGATATGCAAAAAAATTGTTTGTCCCTACTCTGTCACTATTTATATGCGTATCATTCAAATTCTTTGCGACTCCCATTTTGCGAATAATTGAAAAGAGTCCATTACTCCTTTTTCTTCGGCAAACCATCCATCAAACTAGCGGTGAACAATGAAGCCGCAAACAATGCAAGAATTTCAATTCCGGTCCAAATATGTCTACTCACTTGTCTCTTTCCACGTTTGAATCAACCAGACTTTGTGAACATCACAATCATATTCAAAGGAAAAAGAAAAATAACTCAGAAAAAAAAATTGTGTTTCCATTTCAAAGAAAAAAAAAAAGAGCACCCGAAAGAGAGATAAGTGAGGTAGGAAGGCGAGGAAGCCTTGTGTTGTAATAATAAAAAAAACATGTGGCTTCCGAATGCAAAGGATAGTAGTTTGGGACGAAAGGGTGGTCGTAACGGTCTGGTTGCAGTAGCCATTGATAAAGACAAAAACAGCCAAAATGGACTCAAATGGGCTATTGAGAATCTCCGCACCAAAGGCCAAACTCTCATTCTCATTCATGTCATTCGGAGGTCGTCCAAGGCTTCAGGTACGTATTCCGTCCCTTGAATGCTTTGCTTACATGCATCTTTTTGTTTCTTTCAGTCGCTGCATGATGACGTGGTGTGTCTAATTTGGTTAATTTTGATAATGCACGGTTGGAATGTGATCACGGGAATTTGGCGTACTATAGTTTAGGAAATATTGTATTCTTAGTTGTTCTTTTGCATCGTGTTATGCTGTTGGGCTCATTTTCATGGCTTGGCTTTTGAACATGTGTGTGTGTGTGTGTTTTTCCCCCACCGTGTAATGCTTCGTGATGTTGCCTTATCTCTGGTACATTCCCATGTTTGTAATGTCCTAATGTGTAATGTTTGGACGCAGTTGACAACAGTTATGATGTTCATAATCTGAATGGAGCTACATCTAACAAGCTGCAAGGACTTGATAAGCAGACCAAAGAGCTATTCCTCACCTTCCACTGCTTTTGTACTCGTAAAGATGTAAGATGAACCAATGTTCTTGTGCTCGTTCTTCTTTCAGAGATCATGACCTATAGGTTTTGCAGTATAAAGAATCTGATTGTAACTTTTTCTGGTTTTCATCACTTTCTCTGAAAATATGCAATCTTTTCCAATAGATACATTGTTTTGATGTGATTCTTGAAGACACGGATGTATCGAAAGCAATTTCAGACTTCGTCGCCCATGCTGCAATCGAGACCTTGGTTCTTGGTGCATCTCGCCATGGTTTTATCAGGTGAAATTCTAACTTCTTTTACGAAATATGAAAGAACTATTAATTGTTTGCACATCGAATGAGTCAACCTGAACGCGTATATTGGTTTCATCATTCATTTAATGATATCAAAATTCATTGTATAAAGTTTCCTTCTTATTTCCTATAACAACCTCTTTCATTTTTCCTAATTTATGACATGCAAGACAGTTTTTGTTACTTCACTGCATAGGTAGGTTTATGGACTAATGAATAAATAATGACTTCTGTGTTGTAGAAAATTGAAGATGGTCGATGTTCCTACTAGTGTATCAAAAGGAGCACCAGACTTCTGCACTGTTTATGTTATCTCGAAAGCGAAAATCTCTTCAGTGCGAAATGCTTCTCGCCTGGCACCGTTTGCTTCCCCTCTTAGAAATCAAATAGAGCAACTTCAGGATCAGGCTAATGGTAATAGTACGCCTCCTGATACAAATCTCAAGCATTCTCTCAGTCTGAAAGGTTTGTCTTTCTCCTAAAGAACAAATTTACTTCAATTTTTTTTATATATTCTCGTTTAGTTATATTTAGACGTTACAGTAATTCTTGTGCAGGTGCTGAGTGCACACCACGTAAGTCTGGAAATGATGAATCTGAAATACCCAAGTAAGTCTCCTCAACTAAATGTCCTTGACCTTTCAGCACGAACCTCTCTAGCCTAAGTTTACGAACACAACCACCAATTCTTTAATTCTGATTCATTGCGGTTGGCTGTATGAACCAAAACTACAACCACACTATATTGAGCTAAAAACTTCTTCCTCCACTGTTCTGATTGAGCATGTGTTTGTAAAGAGTCATTTAGCAATGGTAGCTTTTATATCAACTCCATACAATATTTTCTTTTTTCTTTATTCAGTTGTCCCCTCGATCTTTTCATTTTCCCCGAGTTGAGAAGTTTTAATACCAATGATGGCGTGAAAAAAGAAAAATAATTGAGAAGATCTGCTTGCAATTCTGGCACCTCATACATCTAATCACATGGTCAAACCATCAACAAGATTTCACATCGGCTTTTGTTCTATGGGGACTATGCGTACTTAGCTTGGATGAGTTTCATTTTTCACCTGTATCTCTTCTAGTCCTACAAAGTTCCCATCTTTTGAGAATGAAATTTTTTAAGAGCCTAACATTTGGTACCATATAATGATTTAGATGAAAAACATGTATAAGTAACTCCCTTATTCTTTCCAGCTATGTTTATTCGAAAGTAATACCTGGTCTTTGCTGAAAATTCTACTCGCCGACAATTTTGTGATGCAGATCACCATTTTCAAGGGGAAGAGGTTACAACCCAAAGATGTTTGGGGATCTGTCTGAAATGGATACTGATATCTCATTCATAAGCTCTGACAGACCAAGCACGGACACAGATCGCATGTCTTATTTTGATAGCATGGATTCATGTCGACCATCAAGAGTGTCAACCAGCACAGTTAGTAGTTACGGATCAATGCGCTCTGGCACCAAGGGAAGTGAAATGGGTTCTTTCTGTACTGATTTTTCGACGTCGTCAGTTGAAAGCGTAAGTGTTACCTCAGTTTTGGTGTTTGGATATAGACTAGTTTCCTAAAGTTTTATTTCGTGTGTATTTGGTAATATATTGTGTCATCCATCTTTCATTGAATGAAAAATTGAGCTTATTACCCCAAATCTAGTTAACCGAATACGGGTAATTGCATAACGATCTGTACTTGATGTTAGTAAAAAGCCCCAGGTCAAGAAAAGATTGCAATGTTCCCAATTTTTTCGTTCAAATCATAGCATATTCTACTTTGAGCCTAAGAAAGAAATATTTTATTATGAGAACATGAATTACCCCCATTTATTCTAGTTAAATCTAACAAATTTGTTCAAGAAATAAATTAATACAACTAAAAAAAACTCAAGTTCTCTTTTTCTTTTTAAAAAAATTTAATCTTTTAGCATTAGGTGTTATAATGTTTTGTTAGTTGAAATATAAGTGTAAAATCATCTTATTACATGCTAAGTATAGTTCGGCTTCCCAAAAGCATGAGTACCATATAGAATGGAGGCTTTTGTGCTGTATAAATATACAAGGTATATTGCTGCTTTATATATGACGAGGTACATTGGGTGTATTTTGCCTCCTTTAATGTGAAAGAAAAGGAATTATCAGTTTTATATATCACAAGGCGAGGTTTGCTGCAAAGAACCAATAAAATGTCTGGTTTTCCCCGTTTTTGGTTGAAAAAGCCTAATACTTGCTCCGGCATGTCGTAACAGGACGATGTGGCAGCTGAAATGAGAAGGCTAAAGCTTGAGTTGCAGAAAACTATGGAAATGTATAGCACAGCTTGTAAGGAAGCTCTAACGGCACAACAAAAGGTAAGACAAGTACCATCACGTCACACTATTCAACCGTTCTGTTTAAATGCCAGCATTATATTTCATAATATACAGGCTGTTGAGCTACATCGGTGGAGAATGGATGAAGAACGAAGACTAGAAGATGCTCGACTTGCAGAAGAAGCAGCACGACTTAATGCTGAACAAGAGAAAGCCAAATACAAAACAGCCCTGGAGAATGCTGAAGCTGCTCGAAGGATAGCAGAAATTGAATCCCAGAAAAGAGTTGATGCGGAAAAGAAATCCTTGCGGGAGACGGATGATAAGGCAATGAGTGTCTCACAGTTAAGTTTTAGGAAATACTCCATCGAAGAAATAGAAGTGGCGACAGAATATTTTGCAGCATCTCGCAAAATTGGTGAAGGGGGCTATGGCCCTGTGTTTAAATGCTACCTTGATCATACACCTGTTGCTGTTAAGGTCTTGCGCCCGGATGCCACTCAAGGAAGATTGCAGTTTCAGCGAGAGGTAAGGTTTTTAAGCAAAGTACTATTGCATATTTGTCTTTACAAGAAACAAGGAAATTCTTGACTCTATATAATTTGCATAAACTTCTTCCTGGAGTAAATTGCAACAACCACTCTTGATTAGCATTTTCCAACTTGAAAATCTAGTAAATGTAATTTATCTCCATTGCCCTAGATTGACCTACACGGCTGAAACTATTAGTCTGAAAATCATAACCACTTTATATATAATGAGTTCACATTGTTACGGGTTGAATTGTCTATATATTTTCCATTATAAAAGATATATAGATTCTATTCCTAGCTCGAAAAAACGAAAATATTACACTTTCTATAATAGATAATACTGTCAATGTATTCCAGAAATTCCGGAAAAGAAAACTTATATGCATGTCAGGGCCGTTGGATAGCTTGCATAGGTATTAGGTTGATGGGGAAAGATTCAACGAATTTATGTTATGCTTGTTCTAGCTGGAAGTACCGGGTGCCGCCTAGGGATGAAGTCAAGACGGTTCATGATGAACTCGGTAGAAGTCTGGGGGCAATGAATGTTGTTGCAAATTGAAAGACGGTTATAGTTCTATGCATAGTTGTTCATTCTTATTCATTTTTGTTTAGGATATGCTACTATGTTAGATACTTCGAAACTAGCTTTTATGATTATGGAACAACAAAATGTTATGCTCCAGTCTTGTGCTTGAATTTAGGTATGGGAGTGCGCATGGTTGTGGAACTATGAATTTGGTTTGTGCTTCAAATATACTCAGTAACTGGTCCGACCATCACATACAATGTGATTAAGATGCAAACTTTCAGATTTCGTAGGGTGTAATGAAAATTAGAAAAGAGACAACTTGCCAGTTAAAAATACATGGATGCCTTTCGAATTTAATGTATATTGTATCCAACAATTATGTTTTGAAGAATTGAGTTTTCTTTTGAAATAATATATTGGTGCATAAACTCAATGCAGGTTGAAGTGCTTAGTTGCATGAGACACCCCAATATGGTCTTACTCCTCGGAGCCTGCCCCGAATATGGTTGTCTAGTCTATGAGCACATGGCAAACGGTAGCCTGGAAGACAGACTCTTCAGAAGAGGAAACACACGGGTCCTCTCATGGCAACTACGCTTCCGAATTGCTGCAGAAATAGCCACAGGCCTACACTTTCTTCACCAGACAAAGCCAGAGCCATTAGTCCATCGTGACCTCAAACCAGGAAACATTCTTCTCGATCAGAACTACGTAAGCAAAATCAGCGACGTTGGATTGGCAAGGCTCGTCCCTCCTTCTGTAGCTGATGATGTCACACAATATCGGATGACATCAGCAGCCGGAACCTTCTGCTACATCGATCCCGAGTATCAACAAACAGGAATGTTTGGAGTAAAATCTGATGTGTACTCATTAGGTGTCTTGCTTTTGCAAGTACTGACAGCGAAACCGGCGATGGGGTTGACTCACCATGTCGGACGGGCGATTGAAAAGGGAACGCTGGCAGAGTTGCTGGACCCTGCTGTACCTGATTGGCCGCTGGAAGAGGCATTGACCTTAGCAAGACTGGCACTCCAATGTGCAGAGCTAAGGCGTAAAGATAGGCCGGACCTCGGCAAGATTGTTTTGCCTGAGCTTAATAGATTGAGAGAATTTGGAGAAGAAAACATGAATCATCATTTGTTGCTTGGCGGTGCAACTCCCTCGCCCAATCACAGCTTTGCTTCTATGACAAAGGTCAGGTGTCTAAACACATTTTAAAAGTTTTATAACTCTTCTTGTTTAGTTTTCCAAATTATCTCTAGTTAACTGAACTTGTATATATGGTATCTGAACTATTTGATCTATTAGTCCAGTCAGGATTAAAGTTAGAGATAGTTACATTTATCCTCCCCTGAGGTTTCGTTAACTACGAAAAGTTCTCATGAGGTCTGAATGAGCACACAAACACTCCTTCAAGTTATAAAAAAAACTACAAATTAATATGTATCTCTGAAATTTGTAAAGTTCAAAATATCTGAGAAAATCTGCTTATTCATTTGCAGGAGATCAGGAGTGACCCGGACATACACGCTGCATATAGCAGTACTGTAAAAGGCTGTCCAAGTTCAGCCTCACTGCCAGAAAAGCTATCAGGTACAATTACACAAGTATTTTGCAACATATATTACTTCTGTAATAAATAACAGGAACAGTTGCATGTAGAACCCTGAAGTTTGGTCTGATAATCTTTCATAGTTCAAATGGTTACAGAATAACATATGAAAGTTTTGAAGAACATGACAGATTGGTTGCCTATCTCTAATGCTTTTCAAAGTTTAGAGGGTTTTTTTTCTGTAATTATTCAAAGGAGCAGTTGCATCTACATCACATGAGGTTTGTTCTAACTATGATGTTTCTTTCTGTCACAGAAACTAAATGAAATTCATAGCGAGACGATGTGCATAGTTGTTGAAAGGAATCAATAATCAAGTTAGCATCAGCTGCCTCTTTGTATATCTTTTAAATTTATAAGATGAAAGCTCGGGCTTGTATGGCTCAGAAGCTTAATTGTACTATAGTTTTTAGTTTGATGTTAGTTAGTGATGTAAGACTTTTGTCTATCATCTAGTCTGAAGTATGTAAATGTATGAGAAACTTCAGAATTTTACATGCAAGATTGATATGGATAAAGTGAGGTTGATTGTTTTGTTCATCCTGCTTAGTTACTACAGATAAATGATTTTGCTGCAAATTGTAAGTAAGTTGTGTGTATTTTTGGTTGGCAAAGACATTTCACCTGATTTGTATTAGAGTTTTAACCTGTGAAAATAAGCTAATGTGTGACTCACTTATCAGATTGCTGCTTATCGTGACTACTACTTCAAGAAAGATTAGACATATGGTTGTACATTTGTCACAAGCCAAACAGAATATGCATATATAAAGGAGTCATAATTTTACAATTTTAACTTTTATACATGCTTTAGGCGAAATACATAGAATTCTCTTTTAGTATTAGCTCCATAATAATGAAAATGCCGCACCAACTGCGTTCATAGTACTAGGAAAATTTTTAAAAGCTCAAAATAAGTCCTAAAAGATTGGTCGCTTAAACGAGGTTCAAAACGAAAATTCGATAAATCAAAATCATGGATTGTCCATACAGATGAGATGACAGAGAATGTTATTTGCTTTAAGTTCAAAGCTATGATGCACCGACACCTCAAAAAAAAAATTATGTCGTGTCCGACACCCCGACACTCCTCCGACACGTGTCGGACACGCCACGTGGCGTGTCTGAATAAAAGAAAAGAAAAAAGAAATTCGACACCGTGTCCGACACTTCTTGAGGGCGTGTCCGACACTTCTTGAGGCCATGTCCGACACATTTGGGATGCGTTTGTAATATTTGATATTTATTGAAGGGTCAATTTGAAACACTTTTATTGTTGAATACCTTAATAAAAAAAAAAAAAAAAAACATAAAACACACACTTTTTATTGTTTGTTCTGTGGTTGAGATTGTATTTGTGACTATATGTTTAATGCTTGGGATTCATGAGTTATTTGAACTATTAGTAGTGATTAATTGTTTTTGAGTTCAAATATGCTTTTGCTTCATCCTTTATTTGGACTTAGAATGTTATTTGTGCAGGTTTTGATCGTATATATGTGTATATATATATATATATATATATACAAAAAAGTGCGGCGGTGTTCCGGCCGTGTCGTGTTTTGTAATTTTCAAAAATCCGTGTCGCCGTGTCCGTATCGTGTCGTGTCCGTGTCCGTGCATCATAAGTTCAAAGTGATACATTCCAATAAAAATTATATAGGTGTATGTGCAAGATCAAAATAAATATAGTTTTCGCAATAAATCCGGTTTATAAACCTTGTGGCTATAGGATTGTCACGTTATTGAAAATTTACAATATAAAATACATATAATGCAATTGTAGTACGCCTGCAAGTTCTAACATAAAACAAACTTAGGCAGGAGTTTTCCTTATAATACTCCCTCAACTAACCAAAAACATCTGTGAGAAAAGAGTATACGCAGGCCAGGCTTATTCCAACCTCTCCAATCTGCTTGCTTCTAGTTTATGACAAGTTAGCTAATTTGTCACGAATGAACTAGCCCAACATAACTAAATATTTCTTACTGTATTGAAACATATCTCATCAATAAACTTATCACATACAGAGATAATTATACTCACACTTCGTAAGATTTTGGTCTTATTACATTACTTTATACTAAAATTTTAAATAATTACAAGTATCTCAGGCATCAATCTCTGCTGAAAAGTTCCATAAAAGGCATTACAGATTCGTTATCTTACTAATTATTTCTTAAATCTGAAAGCATGCAAAAGCTTTTGACAAGAATAAACAACAATACCTAGTTAAAGGAGTCAGCCCAATCTAATATTTGGATTTTAAAAAATAAAAAAACAATGCACAGAAATACTTATTTTGGTGTAAAAAAGATTGAAATATGACGAAGGAAAAATCTCCTTATCTGAAATGACATTAACTCTAATCCTACAAGAAACTTCGACCCGATTCGCAAACCAAACAGGAGCAGCATCCCTACAAATCTTGGTAAAAAAAATTGTATTTCTGTTAGTGAGTCACCTGCAATGCCACATGAAAAAGTTGAAACATGGATTTTACATTCTTAAACAGCATCAGACAAAATAAACATAACTCATGGACCTTACATGCTTTTACATCTCTTCTGTTTGGCCTGATGTCAGCCAATAATAAACCCCAATACTAAGCTGAAATAATAATCACAATAACGTCTAAATACAATTCTCGGACATAGACCAACACGAAAATGGAAAAACCAAATTGTGCAGAGGGAGAGAATAAAACAATAGGGAAGAGAGAAAACTCAAGAAAATCAGTAAATTACAACTACAATGACACGTTGATCTTACATAAAACCAATTCCATAGCTTCGCAATGGATCAATAGAAACAAGTCAAAAGTCATTCGGCTACAAGTGGACTACCGGCTATCTTCGTCAGATACTCCATCCCCTGCATTCCTGCAACGCAAATTCATAAAGTATCAGATTATTTCCCGTTGCACTGGACAAAGAAAAATCTAAAAGGATGAAAACAAAGCTCAACATTTCATAAATTACGAGGTTACACAAAAATACTGGTAAACTAGGACAGAACAGGTCTTTTTCTTCATCTATCTATCTCCGAGAATACACATTAAAAGTTCTGAGATTCTCATATTCTATACATCTATAAAATCTCATTTAAAATAACATATATCAGAAGTCGTGACCATGCAACCAGAAAACCAAGTTGGCCCATGTGATAGTGTCCAATACTTAATGCTTCACATTATGGATAATCAAATGAAGCTCTCGGAAAACATTTATACCACATTTCGCATTTTCCGTGCATCCAAGAAAGCTAGAATGATATGGATGCACTAGATTGCATTGTTAGAGTTAAAACGATCCTAAAGTCATCAATTGATTAAAGCAAGCATTTCGAATTCTTTAAGTTATTGACAGCGTCAGTGTGTACCAGTAGCTAAATTTTCATGTCGAGTGGTAAAAGAAACCGTGTGAACTTAATAGTGAATATAAGAAAGGTTTCCTTGCTATAGCTTTTATTGCATATCCATGAAAACATTGGATTTATTACTAGGCATAGAATACAAATCCAACTCCTGTAAAGCATCTTTTCCCATTGGAGTAATTATTTAAGTCCTTTCAGGTAATAAGCTTTAACAAATCACAGTTAATCTACTGAAATACTTTAAGATAATTAGTTATATTCTGATTATGTTTGGGTAACACTTCCATAATTTCATTATTCAGCACAATTAAACTAAAACTTTCTGTCATACACAACATTCAACTATTGAGAGACTTCTATTCCGCATACAATACTATTTTCTCCTTTCTAATGTCCATACCTGCCATAGAAACGTGGACCTGGTGTGGGATCAAATAAGTTCACTGTTACCCATCTCATTCAAACATGAATAAAGAAGTATTCATATTCTTTTTTCTTTTTTGAAGACTGTCAATTATGATACAAGGAATATTGGATCAAACTGGTCTATGTTCACCATTACCCATCCCAGTATAACACAAATACAAGTTGTATTAATATTCTCAACAAGGACTGCCAATTGTGAGACTAAACATATCTGGATTCTTGTACAGTAACTGACTAACAGCATTCTGTCTCCTGAAGGACTCTCCGCCAACTTTTACCATCCTTACTAGGGACTTTTTGTTCTAAATTTTATTACTTTAAATTTTAGTTGATCAAAGAGTACTTACTAGCCACAACTGAGCATCAACCAACTACACAGAGTACAGGACTCTAACCTACTACAGCCAACACAACAATCATAGCTCCTTTTCATAATTCAACCATTTGCTTAGAAAATAAGATTTTCAATTTATATCCTTAAGAGTCATTTTTTCCTTTTTGGGTTCTTACACTTATGGTACTGTCTCCCGTGCACTTCCTTAATCTTATGAACAAGACTATGTCGCCATAGTTTCCATACTTCATTCAGCCTCGAAATCCATACGCACTGATTTTCAATTGAAGCTACAGTAACTAACGTTTATTCAGTATATTGGACAACATCAACCAACATCCTCGAGGACTTCAACATGATGGAATAGATGATTTTGAATATCAAAGTTTGCCACATAAGTATTTTACTGTAAAGTGCAATGACGCAGAGGTTCAGGAGTAACCTCCAAGAAGTGGTTAGATTACGGGCTTTTCTATCCAACTTCAGATTTTCCAGAGAAGCACGGGCTTCATCCTCTAAATGTTCATCATTGTCATATCTCCAATTGTATTCATCTTTCCTATAGCCCGAGTTAGATGACCCAGCTCTTCGATCTGAAAATTAGAAAATCGGAAAAGAAATAAAAGAAGGAAACTTTGACCCCGTTATTTCACAACAAAAGTGAAACAATTTTTCCTACTCACCAGATGATAGTGAAGGCAAACCATGCCTGCAATATGCATCGCCAAAATTATAAATTACAATCTGAAACTGCAACCAAGTTAACAACCAATATTTCTTCTTAATAATAATAATTGCTTATTAGGTACCTGCCTAATGATGGTAAACCCCCAGCAACGGATGATGAAGACGGCCTCCTAATGTTTCGAGCTTCCAAGTTGGATAGGGATTCGGCATCTGGAGTGGCCAATCTCCTGTTGCCACCTCTTCCTTCAGATAAATTCTGCAAGAAAACACATCAAAACTGCGAAAGAAGTAGCACATCTAAAATTTTGACATCTACTGAATATATCTAATTCAAGTCATTTACTTCTTATAACCATCTAATGAAGTATATCAAATTCAAGTCATTTACTTCCTATAATGACGAAAAGTACCATGCTTAGAGGGCATGAGAAGAATTATGAAGCAACACCTCTACTCATATTACTTCTGCACAAATGCCAAATCTCTAGAAGCAAAACTTAATATAGATAATTAAAAATATTCAGTGTTACAACAGCTGCATGCTGAGACCCACTGTACATGTTAAACTATCATAAACACAATTATAAATAGATTTTCAAGTGTGCCTTCATGTATGAGAAAATCAAATATGAACTTTTCGTGCACAAAGTGAACCCCATCCGACCTCATATTTCAAGAACCCTTCAAGAACATCCAAAAGCAAGGGCCCACTATCTCCATTCTGATTAAGATTGTACCCATTCTTGTTGCCAAAGTCTTTCAACTCAGATTTCCAGGAATCCTTTGGCTGGAATTTTAAAAGTGGGTAAGCGAAAAGTAGGTCGTGAATAAAAAAACAACAACAAAAGAGATAGTTCAAGAAACAAGTAACAAAACTGTCAAGAATTTACCAAATTAGACTCTGGTAAGTAAACTTTCAATGTATGGTTTAGTTGAGCCCAATCCAGATATTCACATATCATAGCGGTCAAAAGCCTTCCTGAAATAACACATCAAAAAAGCAGAGAAAGTTAATAATTGTTGATAACCTTCAGAAGCTTCAAATGCATGTCTTTAGTATTAGCAGTCCTTATTTAAGTGTACTTGTGCAACCTTATATCTATAGTACTTTAGGAACTAAACATAGTACAACTGCGTATCATACAAGAACTGCTCCCAAGTACTCGGCATCCATTCATAAGCATAATTACTTAATTCATATATTACCAGGCTCTATCTAGCTCATATAGCTCTTGACAGGCCCCCACATATATGCTCCCACCATTTGACTATATTCCTCACCCTGTTGGTTTCGAAAGAAGGCTTTTATTCGACCAAAGACCTTAGGTTCTTTCATTCATTCGAAAGGTTGAGTCATTTCATTACTACATATGAGGAAATTTAGTCGGTATACATATTTATTACTGATTACAAATTTTACAACTATTTGACTTTTCATGTTTTTACTTGATTAACAGATATTAAATGATGAAATTACATACTAGATGTTGTAAGCAAATCAAAATATGACTTAACTTGTTCTATAGGAAAGTATATCTAAAAGGGAGAAACCATTGTCGTGTACTTAGTTTGATTCATTTAATGATAATTTTAGGAAAAATACAATCCTGCAACAAGCACCGATTAAGTCTATTGTAAGTTGTTACATCCAAAATATTCTGAAGGTTCTCAAAAATGCTGATACTAGTATTCAACTGGATATTACTTTTTGTAATTGGGCATCACAGAACTAGAACATCAGCAAATGGGAAAATGTTCTAACGATTTCAAAAGTCACGGGAACTGTTCTCTATCTGGGGTAAATGCAAAAAGAGTAAGAAAAGGGACCGTGAATGGAGAAGCATGAAGTAGGTATTACACACAGAAACAACGTAAGATTCTTAGCTAGTCGTCCAAAGAAACACGAAAGATAGCGGAAACAAAGAATACCTGAAGGAGAGTTGTGGAGTTGCTTTGCAGAATCGTTGCAGCTACCCAAAAGCGCGGAGGGCAGTCCTTGTTCTTTCTCTATCACGCTATCCTCCTCCTCTATCGCTTCAAACACGCTAGCCCTTAACTCAGCCTAACAAAACAAGAAAAGTCGTAGTCGCATAACTATACCAAAACAAATCACATGGCTCTATATCTTAACTATTATGAGCACGCGCCTGCGTGTAATTCCATTACCAAGACACATCGTTGAGGGAAATTACATTTCTTGAATCAGTGACTAGCATATCAAAACTCGAGTTTCCAAGTCATCGATACATAAGAGTAAAACTAAAAACTTCGAAACACATGTAACGAATACCAAAGAAACAATGGACAACACCATTATAGGAAATGCAAGTATTCTATCAATCGATCCCACTTGAGAAGATTCAATAATCAGCTAGTTTTCATCACAAATAATAAGATTTTGAAAATGCTGCGAAGGAACATCGATCATCAGTAAGAGCACATTTATCATCATTATACTAACACTTCACTAGAAATAATAAAAAAAAAAAAAAAAAAAAAACCCTAATCCCTTGAACATGATGATAATTAATGTTGACAAATAGAACAAGGGAATTGAAGAAGTGTGTGGTGCTAACACGGATCTTGGCGAGGACGCCTTTTTTCTCGAGAGTACGAGTGACTAGGGTTTTTAAATCCATCATCTCTCTGCTGTAATCATCCATTCTCTTCTTCTTCTTCCTCCCCCAATTGTGATTTTTGAGAAGAGAAGACAAGTGTGCTTGGCTCGTCTCTCGCGGAATTTCCTCTCTAGTTCTACTATTTTATTTTATTTTATTTTTGAACGGGTCCGGACATGAGATTATTTACTTAATACAAAATAATTATTTTCTCTTAAATGCTTTAGCTGCCATCTCTCCTAGTTTTATCGGTACATCCGTCAATGTGGTTCTCTTTATAATTATAGCTCAATGTACGATGTGAAACTAATAGATGCATCCTAAATGAGGGTTGTGAGATGATCTAGTTGTTTCTAAGTTCTATCAAGACAATAAAGGAGTCTGTTGCACTACCAGGCTTGTAATTCGCAAGTGTTGCGCCAATGCCGTTTCATCGCGTAAAGGCTAAAACTCTTCTTAGTTCTTGGTTGAGCATTCCGCTGAAGTTGAGAATATATGCTAACATGAAATTTCCATAATTTTGCATATACCTATTGGGCGCGTGTAACCATAGAATGATTCATCCACATATAAACTCAGCAAATCCCACGGGGAAAGGAACCCATTCTATAAGATGAGTGTTCAATAAAGGATAGGGATCGCGACTAAGGTGTGGCTCGTCGCGCGACTTGTTAGTCACTCGTAATTGAAGCATTGGCCAATCGAGGTGATCATGAACAATACTTTATGAAAATGTAGTTGTCTTGAGCATGTCAGATTGACCGCGCGAGGACTGCCAGAGGTGCCTCATGTAAGTCGATAGCGAAAATAGGTGGATGGTGCTTGTTGTTATGGGATGAGTGATCAGTTGGGTTATGGCACATTCACTACTACAAATTCGCTCATTAGAGCCCGTAAGATCTACATCTTTTCATCTTACATTCATGAATATGACGACACGGGTTAGAGTTTATAAGAGGCAAGCAGAGTGTTGTTGGTCGATCAAAATGGCATGTGAGGCCCAACATTTTGGATGTTTGAGAAATTGTTGACGAACGTAGTGTAATTTTAACGAATTAGGGCTCTTAGAGGGTTGAAATCTAACTTGGTAGTTTCGCACAAATAGGGGATTATAGGGAATTGTGGATCTTGTGCGATTTGCGAATGTACGGATTTGGAGTTGGAAGTGGGGTTAGATAACTGAATTACAAAGTCACACGCCTAACACCTAAAAAATGCCTAATCTCGGTTGTGAGTTATTATTTGACACTTTATGAACCAAGCATTCATGTAGTATGGGGCACGAGCCCTATGGGTCGGAGCCTGTTCATGCTGAAGGTATAGAAAACACATTTCTTTTGGAAAGTTAAAAGAGCTAAATGAGGCCCGAAATGATACTCGATAAAAGTGAAAGTTGATCCTAGTTATGGGGCGTATTTTACATTTTTGAATATTAAACTTGAAATTCTTATATTGACAACTAAAAGTATATACAGTTAAGTGTTATTTATTTTTTATTTTTTTTCTGAGTTCATATGTTCATTTTGTTTCAAATAAAAGAATATTAATAGATCGTTAAAAACAAAAACTCTATATGTATTTAACGATTTAGTATGAAAGGAATGTGAAGTTCTTGACACAAGTTTATAGAATTAAATATAGTAATCATTATATAAACTTAATATTCATTTTCACTATATCTTAAAATAGGGTTAATTGCAGCAAACCCCCCAATCTATGGAGTCTGTAGCACTTTGCCCCCTAACATATGAAAATGTACAAAATGCCCTCCAACCTATTATTTTTGTGCGATTTGGCCTCTGAGTCGTTGATCAACCATTAATTTTGAACATGTTTCTAAGTTCTTGTCAGTCAGATTTGACAACAGGGAGCAAACCGCACAAAAGTCAATAGGTTGGGGGGACGTTTTATATATTTTCATAGGTTAGGAGGCAAAGTGATATAAAATCCATAGATTGGGGGATTTGCTGCAATTAGGCCCTTAAAATATTATATAATTTTTTATTAAAAAAATGAAGTAAAATATTTAGCAAAAGTTTTACTTATTTTGATTCATGAGTTGTTAAAGTTTTATGAAGAAAACCTTATTTGGCTGTTATACTATTCACCCTTTCCCGGGTTACCTTAGGAGATATATGAAATCGACATGGTTGGTTTAGGAGACAAGATGCATTATTGATGTACTTAGGGGCGGAACTAGGATTTTTTTCCACCCCGAGCTATTTTTCAATTAAGTAAATAAATCAAAATAATTATAAAAATAAAAATATCAAATGTATAATGAATAATTGGGTACTACCTCAATTCATCAACCAATACATATACTAGTTTTTTTATTTTTATTTTTTTGCTTAGAATTTATCAAGCATTTAAATTATCAAACAAAATAATATTCAACAAAAATCTTAGATGCAGAAAAAAGATTATATTAGTCTCACTCTCATAACCCTCTCAATAGATTTAAACTAAAAAAATAAAAATTGATAAAATAATGTAAAACCTAATTTTGATGTATATTCAAAAAATTATCAAAAGATAACTAAGATTTGCATGCACAATAAGTATCATTTATCCATTTGATCAAAAATAACAAGATGAAATTATTCATGGATGATTTAGTGGATTGAATTATTATTTTTTGATTTGGTTAAGATGTAGGTTTCTTTAGCCCAAAGTGTAAGTATTTTGTATGGTAAAATGATTGGACCTCCATATTACCTCTATATAATTTTTTTTAAAGTGTGCTACACATTAATACGTATACATATCTATAGGATTTGCGCCAAAAATTGACCCCGGGTGATAGCCCAACCTAGCCCCTTACTTGGATCCACCCTGGATGTACTTTGCAAAATATTATGCTGGTAATGGAGCTAGATACTAAAAATTGGTTTAAATTAATAAACTTAACTCGAGTAGTTTTAGTTTCTAGGGAGAGAGGTCCATGAAACTAGATTTTTGGCTGAAGTTTATGACCAACAGAAAACTTAGTAATTAACATTAATACTTAAGGAATCAGATAGCTAGTAGGATTGAGTAAACAAAATAATACAGCAAAGGTCTTAACCTTCACATGTTTATGGTACTCCAACAAAACCATTGCTCAATGCTCAACTAAACCTCACTCTTCACATCAACAACTCCATATATATCATCAGCTCCACTTTTCACATGTTAAATCACTCTTAACTATATGTAGAACTATATATACACTCCAGCTGTTCCAGTTTATCTCCATCCAAAACCATTTTCAATATTCATTCTCTCGTTTCCTCACACAAATGGCTAATCTTTTCATGTTCTCTTCTAAAACACTCAAGTCCATCATCAGCTTACTGCTGCTAGCCACCACCTTGGTTAACTCAGCCAGACTTCTTGACGACATTACCGATCCAACAGGACCACCAGACACCACCACAAATCCTGATGTACCGATCATTTTATCACCGCCAACCACCACCCTGCCGAGCGGCCAATTTCCCGTTGCCACCTCGACAAATGTGGCATCAATCATCCCAACAGAACCACTGGCACCAATTGTTCCACCATTGCCCGAATCTCCCGTTGTCGACACACTACCACCCCCAGTCATCGCACCCGTACTCCATGAAATTCCCATCAATGATCTACCACCAGTCGTTGTCAATGCACCACCGCTAACCACCACCACCGCCACCGCCAATGATGATCACCCTACATTGTCCTTCTTTATGCACGACATCCTCGGCGGCTCCCACCCTTTCGGTCGAGTGGTGGCTGGCATTGTCGCCAACACTGATGCCAACAACCTCTCTTTCTCCCAACCAACACAACTAAATCTTTCCCATCAACGGCGGCGTCCCGCTCAACGCCATCAATGGCGTCATCAACAATAACAACCTCCCTTTCCTCGCCGGCCTCAACGGCTCCCCAACCAACACACTTATCCAAAACAACGGCAAAAACATTGTCAACAACAACAACTACAACAATCAAACCTTTGTCACAGGAGGACAACTTCCAGCTGACCTAACCATCCAGCTGCTCATGTTCGGCTCAGCAACTGTGGTGGACAATGAGATAACAGAGGGGCACGAGCTAGGGTCCGCGGTGCTTGGAAGAGCTCAAGGATTTTATATTACAAGCTCTACTGACGGCAGTAGCCACACGCTAGCATTAACTGCCTTGTTTCACGGTGGCGATCATGAGATCGATGATACTACTAGCTTCTTTGGAGTTCACAGAACAGCTACTCCGATTTCTCATATTGCCGTTGTTGGTGGAACTGGTAAATATGAGAAAGCTAAAGGACATGCAACAATTGAGACTCTTCCTTATGAAGATCAGCACACTACAGATGGTGTCAAAACCATCACACACTTCAGCATTTACCTGACTGCATAGATGGCGTCGCTCTCCAGCTTTTCTTTACCGGAGTTGATTTCTCTGTTGTTAGGACTGTGAGTTCGTATGTTTTTAATTTATGAGTTTTGGAAATAGAATTCCTTGAGTTTGCATAGGAATAGAATTCTATAAGGAAACAGATTTTTGGTAAGTTGTGATAGAGTATGATTAGATTTAGGATTATCTTGAATATCTTGGTAAGTAAATATATATCTTTCTCTTACCTATATCCAGTCTAACAGCTTCCTATTGGAGTGTTTATCGTTTCCTTGTGTGCAGATAATGAAGATCTCAAGATCTTATCAAAAGGAAAGATTCCGGATAATTTTGGAAGATACGAGTTCTGACTGGAGTAGGAGACTTCAAGCTCAAGACTTATCTTCTAAGGAGAGCTATCCTATAAATAGTAGAAAATCAAGGTTTAGAACTTAGAACACTCGTGTATATCGATATTAATCTTTAGGTGTTCGTTGTTTTTATATTCCTTAGTTTTCATACAAGAACGTGACAAGCCGAACAAGAGTTGAAGGAGTTCAACGGGAAAGGATTGCACTAGTTAGAGGGAGTCTATACGTACGTGCATTGCCGCTTGGAAGCTTGGTCATAAGAAGATCTACAGGAGCTGATCTTACGCGTTCAAACGGAGTAGCGATAAAAGTATTCTATTGGTGTCCGACATTAGAGGGAGTCTAAGTGTTAGAGTAAAGCAACCAGTAGTTGTAACAACTTTTGATCAGTGAAAGATGGTTGAATTCTTGGGTGAAAGCCTTGTGGAGTAGGACGAAGTCCGAACCACGTTAAAATCTGTTGTCTTACTTTTGCTCTCTCTTTACCTGTCTAGACTAGGTAACACGACTCATTGTTTTAGTGAAAAATGAAGCTAAAATACATACTGATGTGTCATAGTTTGGATATGAGTCATATGACACAATGTCTATCACAAATGTGCCATAGTTATAGTTTTAGCAAGTATTTTGTAATATTAGAAGAATAGTTTGGAGTTCTATGAGGGAGTCACTTTGGAGTTCTAACGGTGGCACCCTTTTGGAGTTCTTTCCGGAGTACTTGGAAGTTTGTCCGAATCAAAGTTGTAACAATCTCTAAACTCTCTTTATTTTAATAATGACATGTTTATTTTATAGTGTTATTTTAATTGTTATTATGTGCTAATTAAACTCTGCTGGGAATATGACTCAACCTACTTATAATGATATAACTTGAATTAAATATATTGTTATGATGTTGTAATCATTGGAGTATTTATTTCTATACGTAATGCTTCTAAAATTCTTTCCAGATTTTGGATGAACTAAGGATCAAAATGAGACCGAGAGGAGATTTTTGTGACAAAGCTTTGAAATAAATACCATGAGTTATTGGATAGAATAGAAATATATCTGATAGATCTTTAAGTCTTAAATTTTACTTTTAAGCAGCAGTCGTGATACCTAGTCTAGACAGGTATATAAGACAGTAAAATAAGACAGCAGATTTTTAACGTGGTTCGGACTATGTCCTACATCCACGAGGCTTTCGCCCAAGCGAACAAACTTCTTTCGTCGATCAAAAGTTATTACACCTATGGTTTTACTCTAACACCGAATCCCTCTAATGTAGATACCAATAGGAACCTTTTATCGCCTACTCCGTTTTAACCCGTAAGACCAAACTCCTGTATGATCTTCTTATGATCAAGCTTCCAAGTGAACTGCACGTACGTATAGATCCCTCTAACTGGCGCAATCCTTTCCCGTTGAACTCCCTTCAACTCTTGTCAGCACGACACGTTCTTGAATTGAATCAAGTATGAAAACTAAGGAATACAAAATAATACGGAACACCTAAAGATGTATATTTTGTTACACGAGTGTTCTATATTGATTCCTAGGAATTCTACTATTGATAAGATAGCTCTCCTTGAACGATCCCGAGATCCACGACCAGTCTCCCAATCCAGTCGGGACAAGATCTTTCCAAATATATCCGAATCTTTCCTTAGATAAGGCTTCTTTTCCTTTGATAAGTCTTTGTTTCCTTTTGATAAGATCTTCGTGATCTTCTTTATTCTGCACATCAAAAACGAAAAAGAACTCCACAAGGAAATGATTACTTAAGGATATAATAAACAAGAGTTTGATAAAGATTAATTTCCATAAGATACGATTCTAAAAGATCAAGTTAAATCTTTACAAACTTACTCAAATATTCACTCACCTTTAAAAGATAATTTCCATAAAATCAAGAGTAAATAAATCAAACTAAAATAAAACCAGAATTTTTCTTTAAAATATTTTTGCAAAACAAAGAAATAAATCGAGTTGGACCTGCAGTCCTGACTGTCTCAATCAAGTTTGAATGCGGTCCTAACAATATCTATTTGTTTTCTTGTGGTTGAGAAAATTACCATGAAGTATAAAATACACACTTTTACAACCAGACTCATTTTTTAGTAGTGAAAGTATAGAATATACGTATAACTTGAGAAAGAGTACGTATAACAAGAGAGTAATTAACCAACAACGGTTTCAAACATAATAATCATATCGATATGTTTAACTAAAGTTAGATCAGACTAATGATAGTGAGATTATCATTCTCAGCTCTCGTAATATCAACTGTTTAATTGTACATTGGTTTACCTATCATACTTATTATACTCAACTAGTAACATTGTTAATCTCTATTTTGATTGTCATAATTATCTATCTGCTATTCCACTGAGTTACATTGTTATCTTTTCACTTAAACCTACTCAAGATTCGGCTCAAATAAAATTAGAGTTGATCAATTTCGGTACTTAGCTAATTATTCCTCGTTGGATCGGCAACCTCACTTATTACTTTTTACTTGTTACGATTTCGTATACTTGTCGATCCCACGAGGAATAATTAGCTAAGTACGATTTCGTATACTTGCGAATTTTACCACAACAAGTACAATGTTCTTCATATGTTTGTTGATTACACATTATGTATATTGGTATATTTATATCTGTTTACTTTATCTTTAAATCTGTTTACTTTTTAGCTAATAATTAGCTAAGTACGATCTCACTTTATTACTTGTTACGATTTCCTATACTTGCAAATTTTACCACAACGAGTACAATGTTTGTCATATGTTTGTCGATTACACATTATGTATATTGGTATATTTATATCTGTTTACTTTTTCTTTAAAGAGTTAACCCCTTTGGAAGTGGCTCTCAGCGACAAGGATTGATTTGTATGTTTATGTCGTTGCTATCGGTGTCTCTCAACCCGTAATTAATTTATTTTTGTTAAAGTTAATGCCAGATAACATGTTATGTTTCACTTCTATAGAAGTCTCGATATTTGTTTTCTGAACTCTAGAATGCGATAGAGAAATTGTGATGTATCCTCTACAGTTTAAAGCTACTGAATTCTATAAATTGGAGTATTATTTTGATGATACAAGATGTTTGCTTTAAGTCCCTTATACATGATCCAGGGGAATTCTGGGAAGTAAATAGAGATCCGTTGCATTCTGAAATCATTCGACTAGTTTCTTTATGCATCAGCCAGCTACCCCAGTTGTTTGCATCTGCTATTCTTAAACAATCACAGAAAGCAGTAGGTTCTCATATCCAGTGGGGAATGCCAGCATGTTAGAAGCAAAGTGCAGGCAATAAATTCAAGGTGAGGAAGCTTGACTCTTCCTCCTATACTATCATTGTTTGGTTGAATGTATGATGTGGAATGACTTTTTTTACAAAGTTCTTTAAGTTTGTAATGTGATTTCTGGATGCTCATGATTTATGCATACTGGCAGGTTTGACTCGCTGCAAGAGTTAATGAAGGAGCCTACTATCTAGAACCTACCAGTTCGCGAACAACCACTGTAGCATTAGAAAGGGATATGTGTCCATTGAGGTTAGGCTATTAAAAGGCAAGCCGAAACGGGTAATAGTAGTTAAAACATAGAGTATATGTAAATAACACAACCTAAACCTAATTCATCTCTCACATAGGCTGCCCTACCCTTTTCCAACCATCTTAAAATGTTGAAATGCTTATTAACAGAATGAAGTTACCAAGGTACATCAAGGATCTTCAGAAGCGTCATTAAGTAAGTATACTTTGCGATGCAACATCTTTTTTCCTAAAACATGTATGTGGTTGTTTATTGTCTGGAATGATTAATTTTGCATAGACAAGTGACCTTAGTAGTGATGAGTTAGTAACTCAAGTTCCTGAATCAACCAGGCGTTTCTTAAGGCAGACTGATATAAAGATTTTTAAACTCACGGCTATAGGTTTACTGAGAAACCTATATTTTTTGCTTGTATGTTGCTTATTTTACATTTTAAACATCTTGATGCAAGATACCTCTTGTATTATGGTTCAAAAAGATACAATTTGTTTACTTCACTCCTAATTAAAAGTTCAAAATCCCAGATCCTGTTCAGGGCACTTGAACCCAATAAGGTCATAGTTGGTGGTGAATCTGCAGGCTTGCTAAAAGATATGCAGGTAGCATTTTGGTTCTCCCGTTTATACCCACTTATTGTGGCAAAGTTTTTGATTTTAGCTTTCTCTTACTTATATAAGCAATGCCGTGATGTGAAGGCCTTTCTACAATTAGTTACAAACCTATAAACATGTTTTCCAAGATGGTATTGCTTATGATGTTATGAGAAAACATTTCACTTCTATAAATTAATGTTTCACTAAACATCCTTCCTGTAATCTCATGAAGAAGAATAGTGTAGCCAATGAGTTAACAACAATAGGATGTTTATTGAGACAACTAGTACTAACTTATGCAATGAAAATGATAGGTTGCTCGTTGTGGTCATACTGCTGGTTGGGGCTTGGTTTTGACAACTCTGTGTTGTTCTGTCATTCCATGCAAAGATAGAAGTGCATTCTTATTCAGATGTTATGCTTTATGTTGTTCTCATCAACAGGGGACCGATTCCGTCTTCAAGATCAAATCATGTCCTTGGTCTTTATGATGACAAAATACTTTTAGTTTCGTGGTGCATCAAAATCTCATACTCTGAATGACTTATACTCACTTGACTTTCAAACATTTAGTATACAATTTGTACCTAATAATTTGCAAATTATCCTAATGTAAGCACTAAAAATTTATTCTAATGTATAAATTTTTCTTCAGATGGTGTGTTCGCTAACCAAAATATGAGGTTTTCATCCATCACATAAAGCTGGATGCTCTGAGGCACTTTGTGGAACAAAGTTGTATATATGTAGTGTTATACCAAGAAAAAACCTATATTATTGTATGCCATCTGGTCGGGAGAGCTTATGTTATCTAGCACTTGAAGCTAACTTATTTTCAACAATACTGTTTTTTCATGTGAAATGACCGGATACCAAAAAAACACTTTATCCATGTCATGGGTGAAAACTTTGGATGCTCAGTATGATCTTGGATGAAAAAAAATATAGTTTTTTTGGTATCTGGTCATTTTCATCCATCACATGGAAACTCTCTGGATGCCATCTGGTCAAGAGAAATTGTTGGATATAGTTTTTTCATCCATCACATGTTATGTTTTCACTTTAGCTTCCAGTGCTTCCAATTTGCTTGATTATAAGTTGGAAAACTTAGTTGGAAACTCTTGGCACCACAAAGTCATGTATCGTAACTCTTGAGTTATTGGTTTAATAATTCCTCAATTTCAAGTGCAAGTAAATAAGCTCAAGTTTTGCTCACTCTTCTTGCAGGCCATACTCAGACCTTGATATTTTTCTTTTTTTTTTATAAGCAAAATTTTATTAATGAGCACAAGGGGTACTCAACCCCTCAGACCTTGATATTTGATTTAAGAAAAAGCTGGAGACTTCACTAATAACATATAGGTTTATGGGTTTTGATATTGATTGTAACCTGCGCTCTTGGAAATCAGAATGGTTTGGGGAAGAATACATTTGCAAAGGTCAGTGCTTTAACATATTTTTGCTGGATTCTTTTTCTTTTTTTTTTTCTTCACATAATTCATATTTTAACTTTTCTCAAATTTTAGTTAGCATATTTTTTAAACCTTCTAATTATTTTTTAGATATACTGTAGTTTGAGTTTTATCATCCTTCATATTTGTTATGAGTTTTTCAATATTTGAACTCCTTTTGCAGTGGTTTTTCCTTTACTTTCTAAATTTTGCTGGTTTGACTTTTTGATTTTGTTAGATTTTTGAATTTATTACAAGTTTTTAGTTTCTTTCTATTGTTTTGTCTGATTTTCATTTTATTCTATATTGGTAGGTGCATTCAAGATGTCTCATTTTTATAGATTTAATATCAGTGTTCAAATTTATTACTTTATATCATGGCTTTCTTATTATTCTTTATTTTAATATTCCACTACAAGAATACAAGGCACTGGTGTCAAAAATATGGTGAGTGATAAAAATCTGTAGCCATGTAGGAACTGAATTGAAATCAATGGAGTCCAAAAACTTTGTAGCCAGCAATGGTGAGAAAATAATCACTCACCAAGCATGGGGTGAAAATAATCAGTCACTATTGGGCACAATGGTGATAAAATATTTTTTAGCCATGCAAAATAAATGGGGTCAAAATAATTTGACCCCATTGATTTAAAATGTGGTGTCAAAATAATCGGACACCACGATTTAACGGTCCGGATCATTAAAAATGCATGATCTGGCCGTTAGATTTAATAAAACAGAAAAAAAAAACGAAAAATAGGCAATGGCGTCCAATTTTTCGGATGCCCACGTGGTGTCAGACGAATCTGACACCATGGCAGGCATTCGAAAAATCGGATGCCATGGTTCAAAGGACCAGATCATGCCGTGTGGCATGATGTGGTCCATGAAAAGGGGGCGTCCGATTTTTTGGACGCCCCCAATTTCAGTCATTGATCACCAACGGTGATCAACGGCTGACGGGCCAGATCGCATGATCTGGCCCGTTCCCACGTGGCGTCCAATTTTTCGGACGCCACGTGTCAGATTTGTTTTTTTTTTCTATTTTTCTTTCTTTTTCCCCCATTTTCTTCTTCCCCACCCTTCTCCAAGCTTGGCCCTACACAAAACCCTAAGTTATGAAATATTATGGAATTTAGAAAAAATTAAAATTTAGCATAAAATAGCAAAATTAAATTTGTAGTTAAATTAAATGACATGATTACATTAGTAATTAACACTTTGATGACAATTTTTGTATAATTAGTAATTAAACTATAAATTTCATAGTAATTTTGAGTAAAATTAATTAGTAAATAAGTTTAGGTTGGTGAATCATGATTCTATATGTGTACTCATTCTATAATTAGTAGTAATTAGGATAATTTCATTTTAATTAGGATAGTTTTAGTAAAGGTATTGGGATTTTGTTTTAAAAAATAGGAAAAGTTAAGAAATATTATGGAGTTTAGAATAAAACTCAAATTAGGATACCATAGTAAAATTAGATTTGTAGTTTAAAAAAATGCCTCATGATTATATTAGTAATTAGCACTTTTATGACAATTATTATATAATTAGTAATAAAATTATAAAATTCATAGTAATTTGATTAAAATTAATTAGTAATTAAGTTAGCTAGGTAAATCATGATTATATATGTGTACTCATTCTATAATTAGCAGTAATTAGGAGAATTTATTTTAATTAGGATAGTTTTAGTAAAAGTGTTGGATTTTGTTTTAAAAATTAGTAAAAGTTAAGAAATATTATGGAATTTAGGATAAAACTAAAATTTAGGATAACGTAGGAAAATTAGATTTTTAGTTTAATAAAATGCCATGATTATATTAGTAATTAACACTTTGATTACAATTATTGTATATTTAGTAATTAAACTATAAATTTCATAGTAATTTGAGTAAAATTAATTTGTAATTAAGTTTAGCTAGGCAAATCATGATTATATATGTGTACTCATTCTATAATTAGTAGTAATTAGGAGAATTTCATTTTAATTAGGATATTTTTAGTAAAAGTGTTGGATTTTGTTTTTAAAATTAGGAAAAGTTAAGAAATATTATGGAATTTAGGATAAAACTAAAATTGTTTATTAATTAATGGTAGTTGTTGTTGTTTGTAATAGGTTATAAAATGTATAACAAGGACTATGGCAATGTAAATGATGAGGTTGGCGATGATTCCCAGCCTGAAGATGACAACATCGATGATGACCCTGATTATGTTAATTAGATTTAGCATTTCGATTTCAGCGTGTAATGCATGTATTTTTATTCAACTGGTGATGAGATGATTGTGTGAACATAGCTTGGGTAATATTGTGCAAACCTTATTTACCACTTCATTCACCGCTTAATATTAACCTAATAATTAAATTAAGTACACTTCGTGCTATATAACGCCAATACTTTAGAATCTTTCTTTGATCAGAGAGATTGTAAGTCGGGTTCTATATTATGATGGCATTACCAAATTCAGTCACATTTTGAATAGATATAAATTTCAAAAGAGGTTTATCGTAATTTTTAATATCTCAATGAAAGTTTCTGTAATTGCAATATGGCTTACGGGGTTTTGCTATAATTATCTCAAAGTTTTCATAGCAAATAACCGTAATAAATGCAAGCGATGTGACTTTGGCGGACATGGGACTCATTGGCGTCATATCAGGCACACTCGAATTTTCAAAGACAATCATGCAGAATCCGAATGAAATGTCAAAAAAGATTTGAAGGGAAAAAGATTTATCAGCTTTATTTTATATATATGATTTCATTCTAACAATTGGTGAAACTGTGCATTGTATAGGGTCCATAAATTTCATTCTATATGATTTTCTTTTTTGTTAGTATTTATATCTCTCTTGCTACCTAGCTTGTGGACTATTTTTACTATTTACCAAAAATATCTATGTTAAAACTAACAGGAAAGAAATAACCATTCAACAACACCTTAATTAATAATTTAATTAAAAACTACTGAAATTGTTAATAACTATAAAGTTACACATTTAAACATTAAAAAAAATTAAATAAATGTTCAACTAATTATATGAAGGGTCAACTAATTATATATTACATTTGACGCTCCAATAAAAAGATATACATGATTACTAATAATGCAATAACAGTGATAAAAGTGTTAATTACTACACATAATCATGGAATTTTATTAAATTACCAATTTAATTTTGTTATTTTATGCTAAATTTTAGTTTTATCCTAAATTACATAATATTTCTTAACTTTTCCTAATTTTTAAAACAAAATCCAACACTTTTACTAAAACTATCCTAATTAAAATGAAATTCTCCTAACTACTACTAATTATAGAATGAGTACACATATATAATCATGATTTACCTAGACTAACTTAATTACTAATTAACTTTACTCAAATTAGTATGAAATTTATAGTTTAATTATTAATTATACAATAATTGACATCAAAGTGTTATTTACTAATATAATCATGGAATTTTATTAAACTACAAATCTAATTTTCTTGTGTTATCCTAAATTTTAGTTTTATCCTAAATTCCATAATATTTCTTAACTTTTCCTAATTTTTAAAACAAAATCCAACACTTTTACCAACACTATCCTAATTAAAATGAAATTCTCCTAATTACAACTAAATATAGAATGAGTACAGATATATAATCATGATTTACCTAGCTAAACTTAATTACGAATTAATTTTACTCAAATTACTATGACATTTATAGTTTAATTACTAATTATACAATAATTGTCATCAAAGTGTTAATTACTAATGTATCATGGCATTTTATTAAACTACAAATCTAATTTTCCTATGTTATCCTAAATTTTAGTTTTATCGTAAATTCCATAATATTTCTTAACTTTTCCTAATTTTTCAAATAAAATCCAACACTTTTACTAAAACTATCCTAATTAAAATGAAATTCTCCTAATTACTACTAATTATAGAATGAGTACACATATATAATCATGATTTACCTAGCTAAACTTAATTACTAATTAATTTTACTCAAATTACTATGAAATTTATAGTTTAATTACTAATTATACAATAATTTTCATCAAAGTGTTAATTACTAATATAATCATGGCATTATTAAACTACAAATATAAATTTCCTATGTTATCCTAAATTTTAGTTTTATCCTAAATTCTATAATATTTCTTAACTTTTCCTAATTTTTAAAATAAAATCCAACACTTTTTCTAAAACTATCCTAATTAAAATGATATTCTCGTAATTACTACTAATTATAGAATGAGTACACATATATAATCATGATTTACCTAGCTAAACTTAATTACTAATTAATTTTACTCAAATTACTATGAAATTTATAGTTTAATTACCAATTATACAATAATTTTCATCAAAGTGTTAATTACTAATATAATCATGGCACTTATGTTATGCTAAATTTTAGTTTTATCCTAAATTTCATAATATTTCTTAACTTTTCCTAATTTTTAAAAACAAATCCAACACTTTTACTAAAAATATCCTAATTAAAATGAAATTATGCTAATTACTACTAATTATAGAATGAGTACACATATATAATCATGATTTACCTTGCTAAATTTAATTACTAATTAATTTTACTGAAATTACTATGAAATTTATAGTTTAATTACTAATTATACAATAATTGTCATCAAAGTGTTAATTACTAATGTAATCATGCCATTTAATTTAACTACAAATTTAATTTTGTTATTTTATGCTAAATTTTAATTTTTTTTCCTAAATTCCATAATATTTCATAACTTTTTCCTAATTTTTATAACAAAATTTCATCACTTTTACTAAAACTATCCTAATTAAAGTGAAATTCTCCTAATTACTACTAATTATAAAATGATTACACATAATGTGGTCCTAATTACACATTAATTATCTAATAATAAATAAATAAGACATGCATGACAAATTAAAATTCTAATTAACACTAATAATTGCAATGGTGATAGATTTATTTATTGCTAGGTGTGGGGTCAAGAAAATTAGTCACCATTGTTTTAAAACAATGGTGTCAAGAAAATCAGTCACCATGGTTTAATGGCCTAGATCGTCCTTTCGTTCGGGGCATCCAAAAAATCAGTCACCATTGCTTTAAAGTTTGTGGGGTCAAAAAAATCAGTCACCATGTTCACACATGGTGACTGATTTTTTTGACCCTGAACATGGTGACTGATTTTTTTGACCCCACAAAAGGACAATCAATGTGATATCAATGGTGTCAGAATTTTTTGACCCCATTGAGGGCACAATCCTTATGATAGCGATGGGGTCAAAAAAACTGTCATCACAATTTCATATATCTATAAAAATACTCAATTTTTCAGAAACTTCATCTCTTCATCTCCTCTTCCTCAAAAATCCGAAAATCCTCCCCTCTCCCTCAAAAAATCCGAAAATCCTCTCCTCTCCCTCAAAAAATCCTAAAACCATCTCTTCTCCCTCAACAAATCCTAAAATCTCACTCTAAAATCCGAAAATTCTCTCCTCTCCCTCAAAAAATCCAAAAATCCTCTCCTCTCCCTCAAAAAATCCTTAAATCTCACTCTAAAATCTGAAAATCCTCTCCTCTATCACTCTTTTTTTCTTGGGTGTTATATATATATATATATATATATATATATATATATATATATATATATATATATATATATATATATATATATATTGTTTGGGTGTTTATATAATATATATATATATACTATATATATATATTTGTGTGTGTTGGTATATTATAAAGTGGAGGGAAAAAGCCCACCAAATTGAAAAAATTGAAATTTTGGCACTAGCGGTAAATCCGCCACCAATTTTTTTTTAAAATTTTTTCAGAATTTTGGTGTCAAAATAATCAGTCACCACGGTTTTTTTATAAGAAAAAATAAAAAACCATGGTGACTGATTGTTCAGTCACCATGGTACAATCGTGGTGTCAGATTATTCTGACACCACGATTTAAAAAAAAAAAACAAAAAAAGCGTGGCGTCCAATTTTTCTAACGCCACGCTTTAAAAAAAACGAAAAAAGGCCTGGCGTCTGATTTTTCGGACGCCACGCCTTTTTAAAAAAAGAAAAGAAAAAGGGTGGCGTCAAAATATTCGGACGCCAACCTTTTTTTTATTTTTGATTTTCTTTTTATTCTAATTATATGGCTACACATTCATTTGACCCCACGTCATGGTTACAGATTATTTTGACCCTACTTGGTGACTGGTTTTCTTGACACCATTGTTGGTGACTAATTAATCTGTAGCCATTGCTGACATAACTTTATGCCTACGAGGCCAATAGTAACAAAAGCTGGTTACAAAATTTTCTGTAGCCATTGATCAATACTCACTGAAAATATAGCAATGATGAGTAATTGTTTTGACCCCATTGCTAGATTTTCTTGTAGTGTTCGTAGCTATTTAAGGTTTTTACAGTTGCCTAATTTTTAATTTGTTTCTCAAATTTTCAAATTTATTTTCATACTGCTTTTCTTCTTGTTTTATGACTTGGAATCTGTTAAACTTGTTTCTCTCCTTTTTTTTTTTCTTTTTTGCAATTTTCAAGCTTATCTTTATATCTGTTCTTTTTCACTTTATTTTTTGAGGTTTTTTACTTTTTAAGCTTTTCTATTGCTTAGATTTTTATTGGTTCTGCATTTTTTTGTAAAATTTTCATATTGGTTTTTTGTATACTTTATTTTTAATTAAATGTGTTCTATCTTAAAAGAATTTTCTCCGTTTTGGAAAATAATGTTATTATCATTTATTTATTTATTAAGTCTTAGTTTTTTTTTTCTTTTCTCTATACCGAGCTATTGCATATTTGTTTTCTATTTGTTTCTCATTTTAAAATTTATTATGTTAGTTTTCTTTCAGTTTAGGCTTTTTTATTTGTTTTCAACTTTAATCTTTTATTTTTATGTTAGTTTCATTTTCTTTATTTAGAGATTTTAAATTTCTTTTTCACATTTTAATTTAATTTATACTGGGTGAAGATCGAGCAGATATGCAGCACTTTTGTTGTATCCGGCGCTTTTAATAATGCATATCGGCGCTTTATTGACACCGGTAAAACATGATGTGGCGGCGCTTTTCAATATGCCAGTATTTTTACCGGCTGCGGTTTAGCCGGCAACTTTACCAGCGCTTTGTTAAAAGCCGGGACTCTCTTTACCGCTAAAGCCAAAAAAAGCGCCGGTGAAGGCAATTTTTCTTTGTAGTAAGGTGAAAGAAGAAGAGGTATAATTATATGAGGTACGACATATTTTTTCTGATTACATTTAACCCAGGTAGCTTTCAGAACAATATAATTGTGTGCAAGGATTGAGCATCTAGAAATCTGAAATATTATATGCTAGTAAGTGCATGAAATCTTAATTATTGTTTCATAAATAATAAGATTCCTAAGGTCATGGATTTGTGTGTAATACTTTTTAAATTCTTTGGTTGATTTCCAGGAAGGGGAACTAAGATTGTTCTAGTGCCTGTTTCCTGGGTATTGATAAATAAACTTCTGTCGACTTAGTCTTTTGTTTGAGGTCATGAATATTTTTTTGTTTGTTTTTTAAGTTGTTTCTTATCCACTGTTTTAGTTTTATCATGCCCGACTGTCACTAACCCTAGTTATTATATTCTCCCTTTACAAAGATGTGTGATTGAACTGTAGGGTTACACAATAAAGTTTCTACCAGTACTATCCCATTGATGTTAATATGTAATATAATGTAAATTATTGAATAAGCGTTTTTACATATAAAGAAAATTTTCACATTAATGAGAAGACATGATTATAATATCGATACTACTTCTATATATCAAGACGAAAATGCAACTGTTATCCTGCCCGTTCCTCACTTGCGTCCAGTACATTTCGCAGACGATGAACTTTAGCAAGTTGATGATGTATATGAAGATGATGAGGAGGACAAATATGCGATGTAAATGAAGAGGTGGATGATGATTCCCAGCCTAAAGAGGACAACATAATTGATGATCCTGATATTCAAATTCAATGTTTCTCTTCTAATTTGTATTGCATGTATTTTTCTTGAAGTGATGATGAGATGATTGTGTGACCTATTTCAATTAGAGTTTGAACTTGTGGACTATTTAATATATTTAAGAAAAATATCTAATTTAGAATTAACAAAAAAAAAGTAACGGTTCAAAAGGAAATTAAACACTAATATAATTTAACTAATACAACCATTAATAGTTCAAAAGTACCACATTTAAACACAACAAACTAAGGAAAGAAATTTTCAACTATAGTGTACGAAAATGTAAATCCAGGGGGGTCGGCTCCATCTCCTAGGTCGGGGGGTTGACTCCCAGGCTAGTGAGCTTGAGTAGTCCCAGTCTCTGGTGGTTGGGGGTGTAAGTCTCTAGTGGCAGAGTCTGCATGCGTTGATAGCTACTTTGTATTGGATGTTGAACGGGAATCAGAGGCTGCACAAGCCCCATAGGCGGCTATGCCTGGAAAACTTACGATTTCACCCGTAGTAGCATTTCCTCCATCTAGACATCTCTATCGTGACTCCTTTTTATCTATCCTCGCAGGGTCGCGATTTCTTCTTTAGGATCGTGGCAGTTGCTGCGCGACGTCGTTGACGCCCAACTAGGATCCTTATATTTTGGGTACTTTTGTACCATAAACCCTCCGTATTCTGGATCTCCATGAATTGGAATACCTAAAAATAAAAACATATATTGTATCACCTCTCAAACAATAGCAATCAAGATATAGACAGTATCACAACAAGAGCATATAAATGATTACCAGGCATCGTGATCTTGTTTGGGCCCCCTATTGCCTTCAACCACCTTTCAGCATCCAACCATGGCCACTCTTGATGATATGTCGTTTTTATATCCGTGACATATTTTTCCTTTTTAAAATTAATTATTCAAAACTCAATAAAACAAATTTTATTTGGCACAAATGAATATTTAAAACAATCACTTTAATTCAAGGTTTTTGATAAAAAAAAAACTCTAAATCAAGGTTGAAATTACTTACGTACGCCCTGTGGTCCTCTCGCTCGTCCAAACCTCCCGTCCGTCATGGAGTTTTTCGCATTTTGTTGCCTTCATGCATCATGCCTGTTCAATCACACAAAAGTAGCGCTTAGATCACTAAATTGGAAGTAAATAAATATGTAATAGATAATTAAACATAAATTTCAAAGTTACCATTGTTGCCGTTACTTTTTCTATACTTCTCTACCCGCCAAAGTAAGTCGGATCCGGTGCCGTAGTTTTGTTCGCTTGTGCAATCAACCTCCTTTGTTTGGCCTCCTCAGTCTTCCAGTGGGCAACTGCGGAACCCATTTGTCGATCATCCAATAATTACGAATCTTTTTCATCTCCGGATTCTTCTCCTTAATTATCCAATAGCTCCTATCACGGACCACTTCAGAACCGAATCTCTTAGAATCAATGCTATGGTACACTTTTCTGATTCTAGGTGTCTCCCTCTCGCTCCACTTATACGTCGCCTGAAATTTAATAATCGATCATTCGTAGTTAATATAATAAAATAATAATGCATATGATAGATAACTCAACATCATATAAAATTAAAAATAACAATTACCACGAATTTATTCTAGTCCGCCTTCCGACCTTCCACCGAAAATGCACCATACGTGAGGTAGGGTGCATGGATATTTGCCTTCACATTGGCGCAAATTGTCACTACTATTTTATCACTGTCGCATAATTCCCCAGTCAAAGGGTTGACAAAAGTCCTAGTCTTAAGGGCTAAGTCTGCGGGGGGATGCTCAGGGATAGTCTGCCAACGATGTATATCATCATCTTCTACCTCTTGATCACAATCCACGACACCCTCCTCGTCATCACCCACTGCAACCTCCTCACCCTTATCCACGGCGACCTCGTCATCCCTTAAATGGAACCCCTCGGTATCTAGCCGTAATGCACCAACGGTGCCTATCGAAGCAACACCTAGTGATCCCGACAACTGACCGTCGGGAGCAACTGCTAGACTACCTCCTGGAACTCGAGATGCCGAATAACGAGGTGAAGCTGATCTGTCTAGCTGTTGTCGATGGCTCACCTGCATCGCCATCGTCAACTGTGGATAAAACTGGCCGCCAGTCTAAACTACCATCCCCTGCATCATGTTGCCCGTGTTTAAATACTGTCCGGGAGTAACTGTGGGGCTCATGTTCCCTACCGTCGCCTGAGACTACAACATGGTAGTGAATGGCTGGGTGTACATCTGATACGCACCGATCCTAGGGTTGGTTTGGTCTCCAGCCGTACCGTGGGGGTTGTTTCTCACAACTTCTAGCATCCTATGTTGTGGCATGCTATGCGGTGTCATGATAATCTGTTGTCTAGAAGCATCATTTGACTGGACTGGGATTCTTGGCTTGCCTTTGCCTTTACCCTATTTTGAGGGATCGATATGTCGTCTATCTGCCATCTGTTACATAACGACACAAATAATTGAGTTACTAAACAAAATATTACAAAAACGAACTATAAAGCGGCAAATATTAATATATACTACAAACTCCAAATATATTCTAATAGTAGTTGAATATTTTCAAAGTTTCTTATTTATACTAATTGACCAACTAATAGCCTAACTTTTTACAACATCAAACTAATTAATTTTCCTACATTTATATATCCTAAAAGTGGAAATAATCATGATTTACGTAAATTTAACTATGGTTCGTATGCAATAATTGTCATGAAAATGTTACTAATCATGATATGATTAGTAATACTAACCATAAACACAACACTTACATATAAATTTACACCACCAGTTTTAGTTAATTTATAATGAAGTACAAAATTTTTACGACGCTTAACAAATACTAATATATACTAAAAACTCCAAATTTATGCTAAAAAATAGTATGAATAAAAGCTTCTTATTTATACTAATTGACCAAGTGATAGCCTAATTTTTTACAACATTAAACTAATTAATATTCCTACATTTATATATCCTAAAAGTGGAAATAATCATGCTTTACCTAAACTTAACTAATTAATTTTAATCAAATTAATTTTCAATTTATAACTTTATAGTAATTATGCAATAATTTTCATGAAGGTGTTATTACTAATCATGGCATTCAATTGTACTACACATTTATTTTCTTAACTTTTTTTTTTTTATTTTTATAACATTATCCCCAAAGTTTTACTAAAAGTATTCTAAAAGGAAATTCTCCTAATTACTTCTAAAATTAGTACACATAATGAAACTAATTATACATTCTCTAATAACAAATAAAGACATGCTTAAAATTATAATTGATAATTATACATAAAAAAGGCTAAATATTCAATAAAATTTTTAGAAAAGCATATATCCAAATAAGTAAACTACACTTTCCTAACAAATAGTTGTAAACTCTCAAAACTCAACAATACATATAAAATCCATACAAAGAAAGAGAAGAATTTATAAAATAAAAAAAAATTTAATTCACCAATAGAAAATCGAAATTCTTTGCATAATAGTGTTCTCCTAAAGTTGTACAAGACATACCTTAATTTAATTTTGAAATTAGAGAGGCATGGAGTGGATTAAAATTTTTTCTTTTAGGGATTCTGGGTGGGGTGGATTTGTGGGGAAGATGAAAATGGTGTGGAGAGAAAGTTCTCCCCACCGCGCGTCTTTTTGTTTTATCATGGGGTCATATTTTTCTGACCCCATGCCCAACGGGCCAGATCATGCCATGCGCATGATCTGGCCCATAAACTCTTGATTTATGGGGTCAAAAAATTCTGACCCCATATTGTGGGTTAACAATAATCTAACCCCATGTATTTGGAAAAATTATATTGTCCCTGTATTGTGCTATGGAGGCTGATTAATTTCTCTCCAGGCGTGATAAATAAATATTTTGTCCCTATGTTTACTTTATTTTATCAATGGTAAATGATTTTCTATTTCCTATATTTACCAACAAATTTATTACTCCGTATTGCTCAAAATTACTCTCTATTATGAGCTACAAATATTTATGTTCCTATTGATTTTAATTCTCTTCCCAAATAGTGACAGATTTTGATCTGTCCCCATATTTCAGTCCCTATTGCAATGTGTTCTTGTAGTGTGTGGATGTCGCGGGGTATATCTTTGAGTGGCTTGGAGATAAATAAATTTTTTACGTGCAAAACATGGTAAAATCAAGTAAAATCATTCAATAGATACTATATTTTATAATTGAATTGCAAATGGCCGCTGGCGTTAAAGGTTTTTAGTGTTTCCTTTCCTGAAGATTTATAAAATCGCTACCTTACCAATGATTCTAGGATTCGAACAGTTTACTTCCACAATTTTTCTCGATTTGATTTCATCGTAATCAAAAAACCAAAAGGAAACAACACCATTGTTACAATAGTTTATTGTACCAAAATATTTCTTTGTTGGTCAATTGTGTTTGTTTTTCTTTGGTTGGGCTTACGCTATTGTTCGTAGAAACTTATGTACAACTTCCTCTTTTGATAGGTAATTTGTTGGTGATAGGGGTATAGGCAACCACAGTGCGAAAAAATTATTTTTATCGGTGAATAAAGATTCCAACGAAGAAAGAGAACCCTTAATACATCCTCATTAGAATAAAGATGATACATATCATGGAAAAGAAATTGTGTATCATGTCTTCAGTTTGTGCGAAAGGGTTAACTGAGCTATGGGTGTGATAAATTCTTCGCATAGCAAAGAACCGGTTTGCATTGAGCTATGAAGAGAGACCCTTATTTACTTTTCTAACTCATTTTTACGTCTCGGAACAAAAAGTTTCCATTTTTATATGATCTTAATCATTGATTTGGTAGATCTAATGATCAAATATCTGTTTAACTATTTTTGACATGCATATTTTACGTACAATTACCGTGATATTTGATTTTCAGTATTTTTGAATTTCTTTCCATATCATCATAAATAGATGATTCTTAACCTATTTAAATGTGATTATTTGAAAATATGCAGGGGCCAACAGTTAGAAATTTTAAATAACATGCATTAAGTGTTAAAGTCATATTAAGATTCACTTCCCCATTAAATTATACAAGGTGTGTCTGGTAATAACTGTGGAGGAGTTGGTATATATAATAGACTCAGATTTCTGAAATATAAACTGCATTTATAGAATTACTGAAACAAAAAATGTTAAATGGAATGATATTTAAGTTGTGATAAAATTGTTGTCCGAGTTAATTGCACAAAATTACAATATTATAAGATATATAATTCACTTATGGTCTGCTAAATTCAAAACTAATGTAAACTACATTCATTTATGATTGGACGGTGAAAAATGGTATTTGATGGACCACCCACGGTTAATATGGTTAAAAAGATAGGAAAAAGTTGTCTATCAATTATAAGGAACAGTTGTGTATTTATTACAACAATATTGGTGGTTTAACAGAAGAAAGTCCAACAAACTTATTTGTTAGGACCGCAAAGTCCGACAGGTTTCGAACTCGGTTGAACAGTCAGGACTGCCAGGTCCAACTAGATTTTATTTCCTTGTTTGCAAAATTATTTTAAAGGAAAATTTCGGTTTTATTTACTTTGATTTATTTACTTACTTATTCACACGGTTTTATGGTATTTATCTTGTTAATTAGACGCGTGAATATTTAAGTGAGTTTGGAAAGATTTAACTTGATCTTATAGTATCTTATCTTATGGAAAGTTAATCTTTATCAAACTCTTTCCTATATCCTTTAGTAATCTATTCCTTGTGGAGTTCTTCTTTGTCTTTGATGTGCAGGATATATGAAGATCACGAAGATCTTATCAATTGGAAACAAATACGTTGCAAAAGGAAGAATCGCCTTATCATGGAAAGATTCGGATATACTTTGGAAAGATCCTGTCTCGACTGGATATGGAGACTGGCCGAGAATCAAGGATATCTTTCAGGAGAGCTATCCTATAAATAGTAGAAATCCTAGGAATCAATGTAGAACAGACGTGTAACAAAATATACATCTTTAGGTGTTCTCTTTTATTTTGATTTCTTAGTTTTCGCCCTCTTGAGTTACATCAAGAACGTGAGAAGCCCACAAGAGTTGAAGGGAGTTCAACGGGAAAGGATTGCGCCAGTTAGAGGGATCTATACGTACGTGCAGTTCGCTTGGAAGCATTCTCATAAGAAGATCATTACGGGAGTCTTGGTCTTACGGGTCAAACGGAGTAGACGCGAAAAAGGTTCCGGTGGTATCAACATTAGAGGGATTCGGTGTTAGAGTAAAACCAGTTGGTGTAATAACTTTTGTCCGTTGAAAGAAGTTTGATTCAGGCGAAAGCCTCGTGGATGTAGGACATAGTCCGAACCACGTTAAAATCTGCTGTCTTACTTTACTGTCTTACTTACCTGTCTTACTTATCTGTCGAGACTAGGTACCGCGACTATTGCTAAAACGTAAAGTATAAGACTCTAAGATCTATCAATTGGCATCAAGAGCCTATCACCTACTTACATTGGTGAGATTCTGGTTTTATTTAGATCTTGCAGATTTGATGGCACAAAACGTTGAGGGATCATCATCATCAAAGCCGCCGCTCTTAAACGAATTTAACTATTCATACTGGAAGGTCCGCATGACAGCTTTCATCAAAAGGGAAAATCAGAAAGCGTGGAAAAGCATTCTCAAAGGATGGTCTCCACCACTAGACAAAGATGGAAAGCCGAAGCTAGAGCTCGACTGGTCGGACGCAGAAGACCTCGACGCGAGCCACAACTCCATTGCAATCAATGCAATTTTAAATGGAGTCGACCTAAATCAGTTCAAACTGATCTCCAAGTGTGAATCGGCCAAAGATGCATGGAACGCCCTCCGCGTTGCCCATGAAGGTACCCCATCCGTGAAAAGATCCAAAAGACAAATCCTTGGTACACGGTTTGAGGAACTTAAAATGGAGGAACATGAAACAATTGCTCAATACAATGCTAAACTTAGAGACATTGCTAATGAAGCCTTCCTCCTCGGTGATGAGTACAGTGAGTCCAAACTTGTTCAGAAAACTCTTCGAACTTTACCCTCAAGATTCGATATGAAAATTGAGGCGCTTGAAGAAGCAAGAGACGTGGAAAACTTGTCACTTGAAGAGCTCATGGGTGCCCTCTCAACTTTCGAGTTGAAAAAGAATTTGAATGGAGTCACTTCGAAAGGTGTTGCACTTAAAGCAGAAATCAAAGACAAACCTCAAAGTGACGACAAGGACGAGTTCGAGAAATCGGTCGCGTTTCTCTCTAAAGGACTCCGAAAATTTTCCAAGTGGAAAAACAAAGGTACGAACACTTTCTCTTCTAACTCTGATAATTCATTAAAATCTTCCGCTGCTAATGATCTTAGCTACAAAAGAAGAGGAAAAAGTGTTCAATGCAGGGAATGCCAAGGCTATGGTCACATACAAACTGATTGTGCAAATCTTCTCCCGAAGAATAAAGACAAAGCCATGGTGTGCACCTGGAGTGATGAAGAGTCATCTGAAAGTGAAGATGAGACTGGAGAAAAGGCCAATATTGCACTCTCCTCTGTCATCAGACCTGACTCATCACCTGTCGCGACTGACCAGGACAACTCGGAAACTGCTTCTGAAACTAAATCGATTACATCTACATGCAGTGATGACAAGTTAGATTGTTACATTGATGAACCTATAGAAAGAACATTTTTTGCATTTTCTTCTATTCTTAATCATGACTCACCACCTGTCTTGACTACTCAGGAAAACAGCGAAGATAGTGAGGACGATAATTCCCCCGATCCATTTCGGGAAATCAGAATCCTTAGAAATATTTTGTTTTCAGAGATACGCAAGAACGTTGATCTAAATAGACAAGTCATGGCTCTTAGAAATAATGTACAAAATATAAAAGAATCTATCACTATTTTTGAGGATTTGGAATCACACTTCCAAGATGTTCTTAAGGTTCTCAATAAGACTGTCACAGACAATCATAACAAAGTTTCTGACCAAAGTCCTAGTCCCGTTTTTAATCATGCTGGTCTTGGTTACCACCCACCGATCGGTCTAAGCAAGGCTATTCCTAGTATATCTAATATGGATAATGATAGCTTAGCACGTGATCCTAATTTCACACAGCCTCATGTTTTTTGCAGGTCCAGTCAACCGAACAGGCCCAGTCCCGTTTGGTGGTCACGACGGATGCGCAAGTCAAGCAGAGCCTGTTATCATTGTGGTGGTCAAGGACATATTCGTTCATGCTTTCCTGACTTACAACAGAACTCATCGAGGAACACGGCAAAGAAACCTGTTGGACAACGAGTCCCGACATCTCGGAAGACTCCACGAAAAACAGTGTCAAAAGACTCCGATGAAGATTCTGAACCAACGAATCATATAAGGGTGAAATGTTCTAATCATAAAAACATTCATTTTGCTTTTTCTTCTGTTGAAAAAGTCTCACCTGATTGTTGGTATCTTGACAGTGCTTGCTCACATCACATGACAGGGAACAAAAACCTTTTGACTAACTATGTTACTGGTTCAAGTGGATCAGTTCAGTTCAGTAATGGTAAAAATGGTCAAGTGGTTGCAAAAGGAACACTCATTCTTGACGGGTGTCCTATACTTAACGATGTGTTCCATGTTGATGGACTTGAGCATAATTTGATTAGCATAAGCCAGCTATGCGATCAAAAGTTGGTTGTCACGTTTACACAAGATGAATGTCATGTATTTGATAACCAAAGTTTTTGTATTTTTTCAGGAAATCGGACTGCTGAAAATTGCTATACTCTAAAGCAGTCACGACTCCCTTTAGAACAGTTCACAAACTCTATCTCAAACAGATCTATCTCTCCGTTTGTTAGTGAACTCATTTATTTTTATGGTTCGCAGGTCAGTCAAGGAGCCAACAGATTGGTCATAGATCAATCCAAGTGCGTTCAATATACTATCAAGGACCTTGATCTTGAAACTGCAGAACAGTCGATGATTCCTGTCGCAACTCCTATATGGGTTGTCAATGAGACAAGAGGCAACTTCATAGACCTCAGTCTCTCCACTTATGGAACAGGAAGTCATCTCTACCTAACTATGCATAATCATGTCATATTAATTGATATTGGTTGGGTTGATCACATGCTTAATATTTTTGTTTTTGTGCAAAGTGATGTGTTGGTCTTTAGTAACCACAATTGTGCTATTATCATTGCTCATAATCATGTTAAGCACTTATGCACACAGCACACAGATATATGGCACCATCTCTTATGTGATTTAGGTGATAATGAATGTGCTGTCATTAAGCATGTCGCGACTGGAAGACAAACTGCTGTTATTTTTATGAAGAAAATTGTTTCACAAAGCTTTGAGACCCTCAGAAAGTCTCTCAGCATTTGTCTCCACTAAGCGCTGGTCGCGTGCCCGATTTAACTGAGATGTTTTTTATTTGTTGAACTAACTGTCATGACTTACTTGCAGACCTGTTGGACAGCCGGTTCTGGAGCGTACTTAGAACTGCATTGATACACAGTGCACATCATTCCCTCAGTTAAATCAGTGAAATCGAAGGATTTTGCAACGGGCAATTTTTGTTTTGTTTGTTTTTATTTTGTTTTTATTATCTCTTTGACATGGACATTGTCCACTTTTGCTACCTCATTACTTTAAAAACAGAAGAATTGAGCTGAAAAGAAAAGTATGAGTGATCAAAAGAGTTGTGAAAAGAAAAGAACAAAGAGAGCTTGAGCCAAAAGAAAAAGTGCTTCAAAAGAAAAATATATGGAGGAAAAAGCTGCCTAAACTCAATGAATATGTGTGAAAGCATTCAATTCATATTTCACGGTCATCACAAAATTGAAAAGAGCTACCATATTCTATATAAAGTTATGTGCGAAAGCTACCTCTATGCAAAAGGCTCAAAGTGTGTACAAGGTGCAATTGTATTGTTTGAAAAGAGATATCTTGCAAAACGATTTTTGCCCCTTTCAAATTCTCTTCCCTTTCATCTGTTTATCATATGAGAATTCACACACTCACTTTTTTATGTATTCATCTGGTTCATGAGTATGCTTCAGTCTCGACCTGTTTTATACTCAGTCTTATAGTCTGTCATGACAGGGTGTCTCGACATCCACTTACACCAGTTGAATCGGTCCTCGGTAAGTTATGTGAGTAATTTGCTGAGTTACTTTCTGTTTGTTTCTTTTAATTTGTGCTTTAATTTGTTTTAATTTTTATTAAACAGGTGCTTTTTTATTTTATTTTGTCTTTAAAACGCGATATGTTTAATTTTGGCACGAATTGTTTCCCGCCTATGCTTTGCCGCGTTTTAAAATTCGTAGAGATTGAGTTGCATATCTTGTTGGAATCTTTCCTAGATAAGTCTTGGTAAGAGTCCTATCACTTATGGGAAGTTGTGGATAATGATTACAAAAGATATGACATTGATTTGATTACATCTATTTATATATCTTTCCTTTGGATCATATCTCACGCCATCCCTATCTCTCTCTCGTGTGATAATATTTTTTTGGTGTGTGGATTTGTGTTTTATGTCTTCTTTCTCACCTAAATTTATCAAGAAATTATTTAACATGGTGAAAACTAAGTCATCAGGAGAATCATCTCAGTCGACCCCATCAGCCCCATCAGTCGACCCTGACAGTGCATCCACAACGGGCAACGAGTTGTCCCCAGTCTTGCAGCCAAAGCCGCTCCAAATCCGAATTCCGGCGGACTTTATTCCACCACCATCTTACACGGCACCACCGCAAGACACCACACCACCACCACCGGCAACAGAGTCATCACCCCGTGCCACAGCTCCTCAGGCACGCGAGTTCTCTCCTCCTTTGGACGACTCGCACTCTGTTCCAATGCCGGACGACGCTTCGCCGTCACCTGCACCTGTTCCTGCGTCCTCTCGCCGCCACACCGCCGCGGCTAAAGGGAAGCAGAAGGCTCAACCTCCTAAGCGCACTCCATCTGCTCGCCAAAAGTCAAAACCTGTTGCAGAGGGTGTCGCGAGCCGAGTCGGGACACGCAAGAATGTTCCAGTATCCAAACGTCCCCGATCCGCTCCTGCTGCCTCGGACTCTGCTCCAATCGAGGTCTCTGACTCCGATTCCAGCCCTGTCCGCAAACAGCAGAAACGCTCAGCTCAGTCCTTGTCTGATAAGGACAACCAGTCAGGCGACCAGTCGGCCTCTGAGGCAGGCAGTCACGACCAGGCTGAAGAAGAAGCTGAAGGAGATTTTGCAGTTCCTCCCCGTGTTCCACCGTCTGATGAGCCTTTCAGGGTGAAAAAGGCACTTTCCGACAGGTTCTACACATCTAATGCCAAACTCAGGTATACTCGTCTCACTGATCGCATTCCTGTTCGTGAAGTTCAACTTCATGATGATTCTTATGAGGGTACGGGGATTATTGAGTTTTTGGAGGGGAGAGGTTTTCTTGAATCCACTCGCCGGGTCCAACCGTTTGTAACCCAGATTGTGCATGAGTTTTACGCCAATCTGGATACTCAACTAGGCGTTCCTGGGTCAGCCAAGGAACATTCAGTCTTTGTCCGGGAGTTCATCTTCAAGATCAGTCCGCAAATTCTGAACATGCAGTTGGGTTCTCCCGACGTACAAACCGGTCGCGACTCCGAGCTGGAACTGGAGGCAGATATGGATGCAGTCGCGTCAACCATAACCGGCCAACCCACGAAGTGGCCAAAGAATGGAAATCTACAGCGAGGTTCCCTTCTCCCATGGTTTGGTCTGATCTACGGTATAATGGTAAGGAATTGGTACCCTATGTCCCACACTTCTACTGTTAGTCCGTTAACTGCTTCTATCTTATTCCGTATTGGTTCGAATGCTCCCATTAATCTTGGGAAACTGGTCTTTGAGCGTTTACAACTTGAAGCATTCGATCACAAGGTAAAGATGACCTTAGGCTATCCATCATTGGTCTACCGCTTGCTTATATCTCAAATGGATATCCGGGTCTCTAAGGACAAGATGACGAGCCGCCCTAGGCCTTATCATGCCCCGAGTCACCTTGTTCAAGCTCTACTTGGTTCTCCGATCCGGCACTCTGTCCCAACTGCCAGGGATACCGAAGCTGGACCGTCTGTTCCCCAGGGCAGTCTCGACACCCTTCAGTCGCAACTTGCCCAGGTCATTACATTGCTGCAGTCCATGAACGAGTCACTTGCCCAATTAGCGGCAAAGCCTTGACTAGTTCTGGCAAAATGGGGGAGAAACAGAATATGTAGAATGGGGGAGTCTTGAAGAATGGGGGAGATTTCTACACCGGCTGCTGCTGTTTAATCTTGTTATTTATTTTACTTTGTTTTGTTTTTTATTCCGCTTAAGAACAATGATTTAACTGCTTATTTTATTAAGTTGTTTTGCGGAGTGTTGCACCGCTGTTGCAACACATTTTTATTGCTGTCGAGACTCGTTAGTTGATTTATGTGCCTATCTCTTACTAACTTGTTTTATTTGAGCATGTCTACATTTTCCTTGGGATTTAAAAGTGTTTTTGCCAAACAAGTCAATTGGGGGAGATTGTTAGGACCGCAAAGTCCGACAGGTTTCGAACTCGGTTGAACAGTCAGGACTGCCAGGTCCAACTAGATTTTATTTCCTTGTTTGCAAAATTATTTTAAAGGAAAATTTCGGTTTTATTTACTTTGATTTATTTACTTACTTATTCACACGGTTTTATGGTATTTATCTTGTTAATTAGACGCGTGAATATTTAAGTGAGTTTGGAAAGATTTAACTTGATCTTATAGTATCTTATCTTATGGAAAGTTAATCTTTATCAAACTCTTTCCTATATCCTTTAGTAATCTATTCCTTGTGGAGTTCTTCTTTGTCTTTGATGTGCAGGATATATGAAGATCACGAAGATCTTATCAATTGGAAACAAAGACGTTGCAAAAGGAAGAATCGCCTTATCATGGAAAGATTCGGATATACTTTGGAAAGATCCTGTCTCGACTGGATATGGAGACTGGCCGAGAATCAAGGATATCTTTCAGGAGAGCTATCCTATAAATAGTAGAAATCCTAGGAATCAATGTAGAACACACGTGTAACGAAATATACATCTTTAGGTGTTCTCTTTTATTTTGATTTCTTAGTTTTCGCCTTCTTGAGTTACATCAAGAACGTGAGAAGCCGACAAGAGTTGAAGGGAGTTCAACGGGAAAGGATTGCGCCAGTTAGAGGGATCTATACGTACGTGCAGTTCGCTTGGAAGCATTCTCATAAGAAGATCATTACGGGAGTCTTGGTCTTACGGGTCAAACGGAGTAGACGCGAAAAAGGTTCCGGTGGTAACAACATTAGAGGGATTCGGTGTTAGAGTAAAACCAGTTGGTGTAATAACTTTTGTCCATTGAAAGAAGTTTGATTCAGGCGAAAGCCTCGTGGATGTAGGACATAGTCCGAACCACGTTAAAATCTGCTGTCTTACTTTACTGTCTTACTTACCTGTCTTACTTATCTGTCGAGACTAGGTACCGCGACTATTGCTAAAACGTAAAGTATAAGACTCTAAGATCTATTATTATTAATTGACCTTCATACCTATTAATACGAAAGCCTTCTTCCGTACGTTTTCACCGTCTATTTCCTCTATCTTAATCATCAAGTCAAGTTTTCTAAACCACATTAAAATAATTGATATGGCAGGACGTGAGCACCGACCCATAATACTTGCCCTAGAATGCCCGAGTGGTCCAAATTCAGGTCGGCGTCATCTTAGCGAACCTTCAAGACCAGGAGTAGCATCCACATATTCTGGATCCTCATCCTGTCCGTCCTTTCCCGAAATTGTTACTGTGAACACTGGCGAGGCTAACTCTATTATGTTTTTTGCAATCAAACTAGTAGTTTTAATCAACTATAACCTTTTTCTTTTATGTATGATTGACTGAGCATCGTGATGGTATGTATGTTATGATCTCGAGATTAATCATGTCCATATGGCATCATAGCGAAATTTCTCTTTTTTTGGATGTTCATGTAAATGAACTATAACTACACGGATTTCCAAAATTAACAAAATGCTAAACAGTAGATTATGTGAAACTTATTTGGAATAATGTAAGATAAATATATCATGAAACATCTACTAACTCGTATATTTAGAGAACAAGAGTTAATTCACCTTCTCATTAATTGTGTAAACGACATAGTTCTTTGTTATAATAGGTTTGTGGTACGTAAACTTAACATGATTCCTCATTTAACCTTTTTTATCTACTATACAATGGGAAAATTGCTTTTTTTCATACCCCTAACTTGGCACTATTTCTTTTTTCATACATTAACTTGGCATCTCACTTTTTTGGTCCCCTGATTTGGCAATTTTTTCATTTTTTGTACTTCGGTGGTGGCCATTTCAAAATCTCGCCAATGATTTTCTTGTGGGACTATATTTTGTGATTTTGACCCCGGTTACACTCAAAAAGATGGATCTCTCTTCTTTCTTCTTTGTCAACTTCCCTGACGATTGGAGTCCTGAGGATTTGTGGAGAACTTTTCAAAAGTATGGCAAAGTTTGGGATGTGTTCGTTGCATTCAAAAGAACTAAGTGGGGTGCTCGTTTTGGGTTTGTGAAATTTAGAGGTGTGCACAATGTCAAGGAACTGGAGAGAAGGCTGGATTCAATTTGGATTGGAAGCATGAAAATGAGAGTCAACATCACCAAATTCGAAAAGGACAAACGTCATCCCCAGAGGAATGAGACGACGAGAAAAGCAGAAGGAATGGTGCATGGAGGAGGTAGAGATAATCGAACATATGCAGAATCCCTTGCTAATGTACCCAAGATCTTAAGTAGGCATGCAGCAGAGAATACTAATCAGGCAACTGAGAGAAGCTTGAAGTTTTTAGTGGAGGAAAAGGACCTTGAGTGGTTAAGAGGGGCCTTTGTGGGTGTCCTTAAAAATCTGGAGGATAAGGATCAATTGAATGATATTATTTTTAATATGGGATACCAGTTCATCAAGGTTATTCCAATGGCGGGTAACATGGTGCTTTTGCGAGCAGATGATGTTTACTCAGTTGATGATATGATTAAAAAGGAAATAGCATGGTATGAACGTGTGTTTTTGAAGGTAAGCCCATGGAAAATTGATGGAATCCCAAACGAGAGAGCTACATGGCTGGAGTGTCGAGGGATTCCGATACATGCGTGGCAAGATAGCATTTTCCATAAGATTGTGGCTAAAGCTGGAAGGTTTATTAAAGCAGACGATGATACAAAGCATAAAAGAAGACTCGATCGAGCGAAATTTTTGGTTATGACATCGGAGTTGGAGTGGATCAACATGTGTTTCAAAATTAAGGTAAATGAAACTGATTTTATGATTCGATTGGTTGAGGAAGTACAAGGAGGAGAAGATATCCACATGGTTAAAGATAACCACAAGAGGGACAGAGGAAAAAAAAACTGGATATCCGATAATGATTGGCCGGAATCGGAGTTTTCTGGCTACGATTCGGCCGGAGAGGATGACTGGGAATCTGAAGAAGTCAAAGAGTCTGACCTTGGACTCCTACAAAATTGTGTTGAAAACGAGGTGGCTGCTGAAAGGGGTCTGACTGAGGAATTTAATGGGACTTCTTTTTCCAAAGGTTGCATTGACTTAAATGGGTCTAAGCTGATTCTCCAGTCAAAGAGAGACGGAAAACTGAAACTTCTGGATCAAATAAATAATGTGGGGCAGGCACAAATCATGGAGCATGATGTCGGGCTGCCTTCATCTAAAAATCAAGACAGTCCACTTTGTGATAATGGGCCACAGCTGACTCAACAAGAAAGAATGGAGAGCAGCCCAGTAGTTGGGGATCAGATTGAAGGTGAGGCCTCTAAGGAGCTTGTGGGCCTCTCTTCAGGCCGAGTTGAAGGGAACCCCACTTTTGATCCTCCCTGCAATTCGTCCCATCGAAGAGGGACATATAAATTGCGAGATTTAAAAGATCTCGACTCCGCTTCTCAGAAGCTCAATCAACAAAACCAGGAATGCATTGGAGCGTTGAGGTCTGAAGAATTTGTTAATGAAGGCAATAAGAAACGCACAAGAGGTAGGCCAAGGAAGAATGTGAGCAGGGCTAGAACTGAACCGAGCAGTAGAAGAAGAAGCGCGCGTCGGAGGACAGAGACGAACGTAGAGGAAGGTACAATCCATCTTGACAATTCGATTAGTTATAGCAACTTTGATACGCATAATAATATTATTTTGAAGAAGGATTTTGTTTGGGAGGCTACTGAAATTTGGAATTTCGGAAAGAAAATAGGGGTTGTAGGGAGGGGAAATGATGTGAAATTATTGAAAAATTAGTTGAGATGATCAAAAGAGATAACGTTAATGGTAATAAGGATGGAGAGCTTGATCAGAGGGAGGGGAATGTCATTGTTTCTCCATGAAGATCATTTCTTTTAATTGTAGAGGTGTGGGGAGTAGGGTTAAGTGTAAAGTGATCAGAGGATTAATCAGGAAATACAGAGTAGATATGGTGTGTATTCAAGAAATAAAAAAAGAAGTGGTTGATAAAAAATTATGCAGTAGAGTGTGGGGAGATGATGTGGTGGAATGGGCTTTCTGTGCAGCAAGAGGTACAGCAGGTGGTGTTTTGACAATTTGGAGGAAGGGTAGTTTTGTGATCCAAAACCAATTTGCCGGGGAGAATTTTATTGTTGTGGCAGGCATATGGTCGAATTGTGGTTTTTTCAGCTATATTGCTAATGTTTACGCCCCTTGTTCGGTAAGGGAAAAGAAGGAACTGTGGAATAAACTGTTCAATATCAAACGGGAGGTATCTAGAGGGGCGTGGTGTGTGCTTGGGGATTTCAATGCAGTTAAGAGTCGTAGTGAAAGAAGGGGATGCGACAGCTCCTTCTCTTCGGTAAGTTCGAGAGATTTTTAGCAATTCATCGATGTCATGGAACTTTCTGATCTCCCACTTGTTGGAAGAAAATTCACGTGGTATAGTTCAGCCGGATCAGCAACGAGTAGGTTGGATCGGTTTCTTCTTTCGGAGGAGTGGCTATCTCAGTGGCCCTGCTTGGTGCAACGAGGTTTGAGAAGGTCCATCTCAGATCACTGTCCAATTCTCCTTGAAAATGTGGAAGTTGATTGGGGACCACGACCGTTTAGATTTCTTGATTGTTGGATTGAGCACACCAAATTCAAGTCTTTCGTGAGAGAACAATGGGAATGGTTTAATATTGATGGGAGGGTGTCGTTTAGAGCCAAAGAGAAGTTGAAAAACATGAAACAAAGTTTGAAAGCTTGGAATAAAGAAGTCTTCGGAAATACTGAGAAACGAATTGAGGAGTTAGAAAGTGAGATTAAAGAGCTGGACTTGCAAAGTGAATCTTCGACTTTAACAACTAAAGAAATTATTAAAAGAAAGGGGAATGTGGGATTGCTTTGGCAAACAATGAGATCTAAAGAAAGTTTGCTGGCCCAAAAGGCAAAGTTTAAGTGGTTGAAGGCAGGTGATATGAATACTAGCTTTTTTCATATGTGTATTAATAAAAACAGGAAAAGAAACGACATAAGGGGCGTCAAGGTCAATAACAGATGGGTGGATACTGTTGATGAAATTAGAGATGAAGTTAGGAGACATTTCTTAAATACTTTTTCGGAACCCTTTAGGCAGCGACCGAGGCTTCTCAATCTGGAGTTTAAGAAGATTTCATCCTCCAAAAATGGGTGTCTTGGGATACTGTCTGCAAGGGTAAAGAGGAAGGGGGACTTGGAATCAAAAACCTTAAGTGGTTTAATGTTGCGTTGCTTGGGAAGTGGAGATGGAGATTGTTGACTGAAGGGGATGCTTTGTGGGCGAGGATGCTTAAAGCCAAGTACGGGAGAAGCTGCTCAGAGGAAGCTTTTCGAGCTAGTAGCATTGGTATGGCTAGAGGCTCGGTGTGGTGGAGGGATCTTACTTCTGTATTCTCAAGTGAATTTACTGGCGATTGGTTTGCTCAAGCAACCAAAAGAATTCTTGGAAACGGGAAAGATACAAAGTTTTGGGAGGATGTTTGGATTGGCGATTCATCATTGAAGGAGACCTTCTTAAGACTTTATAACATTTCAATGAATAAGCAGAGTAAAATATGTGATGTCGGCAACTGGACTAATGGCTCATGGGTCTGGAACTTTACATGGAGAAGGTCTTTTTTTGTGTGGGAGCAAGAAATTTTTAACGGGTTTATCTCCTGTTTACAGCAAGTGCAGCTCGATGAAGCAAAAGAGGACTCATGGAGATGGGTTTTGGAAACAGCAGGTTGCTATTCAGTGCGTACAACATATGCTCGCTTGAATTGTTCACAAACAACAACAAGAGCGACGATCTTCAGGGAACTTTGGATCACTAGAGCTCCTCCAAAGATGGTTCATTTTGCGTGGAGGCTATTATTGGACAGATTACCAACAAAACAAAACCTGATTAGGAGAGGCGTTGTCTTGGCTGATTTGGCTGAAAAATGCGGATTGTGTGGTGAAGTTACGGAGAATATGTATCATCTTTTTTTCGAATGCTCTATTGCCTACAAAATCTGGATGATGGTCTGTAATTGGCTCGGAGTGAGGGTGGTTTTGCCTAACGAACCGGCTGCTCATTTGATTCAGTTTGGTGAGATTGTAAAGAATCTGCTCAAGTGCGAGTTTGGAAAAGGGATGTGGTGTGTTGTCGTGTGGTGTATTTGGACTACGAGAAACAAGGCTGTGTTTTGTGAAGAACAGGTTAAGGTGTATAAGGTGGATGAACTTATTAAGATTAAATCATGGGCTTGGCTAAAGGCTAATGCGAATCATTTTCCGTTTTCTTTTTATGATGGAGCGTGGCTCCTTGCTCATGTTGTAGCAATTGAAGGTTGGAGTTTTCATTGTTACTTTCGTATGGGTTGAAGCACCCCTTGTGCTTCCTTAATGAATTGCTTGATCCAAAAAAAAAAAAAAACCCCGGTTACACTCTGGCTCACCCACTTGCCGCCTTGGATTTTGTTTTATTGTTATTTTATTGTATTTTATTATTTTTTACCACATGGCTTCTAAGGTGGCAAGTGAGTGAGTTGGGAGTTCGACTGGGGCAAAATCCCCAAATTTAGCTCCACGTGAAAAATTCTGGCGAGATTTTTAAATTGCCGCCGCCGGAGTACCGAAATTGAAAAAATTACCAAATTAGGGTACCAAAAACATGAGGTGCCAAGTTAATGTATGAAAAAAGAAATGGTGCCAAGTTAGGGTAACAAAAATGCAATATTCTCATTATACAAGGCTTGGGTATGTACAGAGTATTTATTCGGGTAATAGAACAGAACATACATTTAAAATAATATATTTATACACTATTTTAAATAGATAAGTACAATACATGCGAAGTTAAAAAGTTGGTGAACTTCGGTACAGTAATTATTAATCAGTATGGTAGATGAACATATATGTATGGATGAGTTTTCGAATGCTTTTTTTCCTGCAAATTTAAAAGATCATAGATATGACGTAAAGAGCATTGACGTGAATATCAGATATACAATAAATATCATTTGTACCAATTGAGTTTAGCTTACAAGAAATGTAATTCATGGTATAATGTGTTAGACCCATCTGATAGTCATTACAAACTCCCTGAGAGATTTGAGAAAAACTTAGATTTTGTCATTATCAGTTTGTGTAATTTGCGCTAGTATCTGCGGAAACTAACATGTACGGTGCGCGTACCTTGTATATATTGGTTATACTGAAGTTATTGTATACATGTTTTCTATGTTTATATTCATGAATTAGTTCAATTCACCCTTGCTTCTATTATAACAACGCACATTATGATGAGGTCTTACATACTTAGTATATAAGTCACCCAAGAATTAAGGAATACTCCGAATGCGGCCATTCACATTGACCACACCTTCTTTGTTTGTTTGGGTTTTTAGATTAGTAATAATTAAAGGTGTGACATTACTAAATGGGTAAACAAACGTACTTTACCCTTATATTTCAAATGGAGATCTTATTAGCTGGTTAATCTTGTTATAAGCCTAAGAACAATGATAACAGAAAATTTCCTTAGTCACGGAGAATCGTAAAATCCTTAAGGAAGGTTTATCTTTTATATTGCTATCAAATAAAATACTAGCTATTCATCAAGACATTTATTCTTCTATACGGATTTCTTGGTACACATCACCGTGTTTCATTGTAATATTTTGATGGTTTTGATAATCTTAGGTACACTTCCCCGTTTTGAGGGTCATTACTCCTTATTGAAAATGCTACCACGGTTCCACGATTTTGTTATATCTCAATATAATTTTTTTCTAAATACTCCTAATCATACATACCATCTTTATTGTACTCAAGAAATCATAATGTAATAGATAGAACTTTATATCCCATCTTTTGTGACATAGTATGTCAGTAAAAAGTACTTACTTTTACAGCCTTGGAATGCTATAGTTGGTTTATTTTGATAAAATGTTTCCTTGATTTTCTAAAACCTTTTCTGTGTTTAGGACATAATCGAAAGTATTAGGTCTTACTTTGAAGGATGTGAAAGTGTTCGGTCAAGATATAGCGCTTCATCCTTGAAGGGTCATATTTTATCGGCACAGGGAGACATATCTAAACCAACATTGAAAGTTGAAGGTTCTGATGTATTGTTTGAGGAAGGACATATGTATTCTGATTTAACTTTCCAGGTAGTTTCAGAATAATATAATTGTTTGCAAGGTTTGAGCATCTAGATATGTAGAATATTATGTGATAGAAAGTGCATGGAATTATGTTTAACTTTTTCTTGGACGAATCGCGATATAATTGAGGGAGAAAAATATGCGTTGTCTACGAGATCTAGTTATTGAATGGTATCCTATCCACTTTTTAGATCTTTTGCTCCCAATCTATATTCTGACAAGAAGTACTGTACTGTAAATTCCTTTATAAAATTAAACTTTTTTAAGTTGCAACATCAACAATTGTAAATATGTTACATAATATTATTTAATTCGTCATGAAATGTTTGTAACATAACCATATTGGTGTTTATGTTCCCCGAATTGTAGTTTACTAGCTAATCAGATTACTACTGCAGCTACATAAATTAGTTCCAAATCTGTACTTGAAAGATTCAAACATTATTGTATATAGGAGTTACGTAACGTTACTTTTCCAGGGGACATATGCGATTGCTACCCTCTCCGGTTTCTAGGAAGTTCCTTCTGTTGGACCCATATAGTAGAAAGATATAGTTTTAAATTTCTCCGGAGCAAATCACCTAATATCTGGTGGTCGTGTGGTCTGCCCTTTAATAGCTGCGACCAATGTCCAGGTTAGATCTTTATAATTTTTTGTTGTTTTTAAATTAGATCACTTGGCTAAGCATTTTCAATTTTAAGTGTACGCATTGTATACAAGTTCAATAGTAATTTAACCTCATCGCATTCATTTGTTGTCTATCCTTTAAATATTCGTCCACCATTAACTTTCCTTAAAATATAACATCTGTCCTATTTTTTTCGCATAAAAAAATGATTGCTATGATTACGGATTTGTCTGTAACACTTTTCCAATTTATGTAGGTCGTGATTCATTGGTTGATTTCCGAAGAAGAGAATTAAGATTGTTGCCTGTGCATGTTCCTGTATACTGATAATAAAACGCGGTTGACTTTGCCTTTTGTTTAAGATTACCATATATTTTTTGTTTTTTAAGTTGTTCCCTATCCACCGTTTTAGTTTTATCATGCCCGACTCTTACTAATGTCAGTTATTGTATTCTCCCTTAACGAAGATGTGTGATTGAACTGCAGGGTCGCACAATAAGTTTTGTCCAATACTATCCCGTTGAAGTTGATATATAATGTAAATTTTTGAATAAAGTTTTTTAACGAATAAAAAATAACTGTCACATAGCCATAAAACATGAAAATGGATGAGACATTGTACGTAACCATTAAAAATATTTAACTTAATTTTTTGGCTTTTGGAATATTTGACGCTTATCTTGGGCATCACTTACTATGCCACTGTTGAAAATATAACTGTGTAATAATCGTAATGTTACTTATCTTTATTATATTTTTTTAATTTCCACGACTCCTACTTAAACTTCACTAGAAATAATCAAAAACAACTCAAATAAATGATAGTAGAAAAGTGACGGCACTTTAGCTAAACCGTATGTCTTGTCTCATTTATCATTCCATCTGGCATTCAACATCATAAATTAATATGGAAGAAATATAAAGTAGTATTGGGTTAATTTTTTCCTGCACATTTTATGAATATGAGAGAATTATGTGCAATCGCTATCTGTAGTTTATAGCAATTAGTTTAAACAACATATAACGGCGTTTCACTTAACCATCAACTAGAAAACTTTTTGCTTCTTTTTATTATAAAATTATACGTAAAATTACTAAATTAGTGACATTCTAGTTCCAATAATAATTTTTTAGGTTTAACAAATATTTGTCTTACTATGTGGGGCTTCCTTGGTATATGGCTCCCAAGAACTACTATGTACTTAGTTAAACAAACAAAAAACAAAGAAATCCTAGCCGCTACAAAAATCAAAAGTTCCATTTAGAAATAAATGGATGATTTGTTGTGCTTTATAAATGTGAATGTCGCGGGGTATATCTTTGATACACTCTTGGAGATAAGTAAAAACGTTTTTACATAAAAAAAAATGATAAAATCAAATATTATCATTTGGTAGATACTAGATTTTATGATTGAGTTGCAAATCGTACTAGAAAAAACCGAAAGAAAACAAAACCATTGTCATGGTAGTTTATTTTACAAAAATATTTCGTTATTGGTCAATTGTGTCTTTCTTTAGCGAGGCTTACTCTATTGTTAGTAGAAACTTATCTACAGTTTCCATTTTTAATAGGTTAATTTTTTGGTGATAGGGATATAGGCAACCGCAGTACGAAAAATTATTTTTATCGATGAATTAAGCAAAAGACTCCAACGATGGAAGAGTACCCTGAATACATCCTCATGAGAATCAAGATAATACACATCATTGGAAAAAAATTGTGTATCATGTCGTCAGATTGTTGGAAAGGGTTAACTGAACTATGGGTATGATAAGTTCTTCGCATAGCAAAGAATCGGTTTCCATTTTTTATTTCATCTTTACCATTGATTTGGTAGATCGAATGATAAAATATCTGTTTCACTTTTTTTAACATGCATATTTTACGTACAATTACCGTGATATTTGATTTTCAGTGTTTTGAATTTCTTTCCATATCATCATAAATAAACGAGCCTTAACCTATTTATATGTGATCCATCGAAAATATGTAGGTGTCAACAATTAGAAATTTGAATCAGCATGCATTAAGTGTCATAAATAGTTGTTTAAAGTCACAGTAAGTTTCACTTCCACACTAAATTATACAAGGCGTGCGTGGTAATAACTGTAGAAGAGTTGGTATGTATAATAGACTCAGATTTCTGAAATATAAACTGCATTTATACTATTATTGCAACAAAAAATGTTAAATGGAATGATAATTATAAGTTGTGATGAAATTGTTGTCTGAGTTAATTGCACAAAATTACAATATTATAAGATATATAAATTCACTTACGGCCCGCAAATTTAAAACTTATGTAAACTACATTCATTTATGATTGGACGGTGAAAAATAGTATTTGGTGCACCGCCCACGGTTAATATGGTTCGAAAGATAGGAAAAAGTTGTATATCAATTATAAGGAACAGTTGTGTATTTATTACAACAGTATTGGTGGTTTAACAGAAGAAAGTCCAACAAACTTTTTAGTTGACCTTCATACCTATTAATACGAAGGCCTTCTTTCCTGATTTTACATTTTCACAGTCCATTTCCTCATCTTAAACATAAATTAATGTTTTCTAAGCAACATTAAAATAATTGAAATGGCAGGGCGTGAGAACCGACCCATAATCCTTGCCCTAGTGGTCCGAATTCAGGTAGGCGTCATCGTCGCGAACCTTCCAGACCAGGAGCAGCGTCCGCATAATCGGGATCCTCATCCTGTCCATCCTTTCCCGACATTGTTACCATGAATAGTGGCGAGGTTAACTCTATTAATTGTGTTTTTTGCAATCAAACTAGTTATTTTACTCATGTATAACCTTTTCCTTTTATGAATGATTGATTGTGCAATGTGGTGGTTTGTATGTTATGATTTCGAGCATTAATCATGTCCATATGGCATCATAGCCAATTTTGTTTTTTTATATGTTCATGTAAATGGACTTTAACTACACGATTTCAAAATTAACAACATAGTAAACAGTCGATTATGTGAAACTTATTTGGAGTAGTGTATGATAAATAGACAATGAAACATGTACTAACTCGTATATTTAGAGAACAAGAGTTAATTCCCATTCTCATTAATTGTGTAACGACATAGTTCTTTAATTGAATAGGTTTGTGGTACGTAAACTTAACAGGATTCCTCATTTTACCTTTTTTATTACTATACAAGGCTTGGATATATACGGAGTATTTATTCACGTAATAGTATGGAACATACATCTAAAAAAAAATTTATACACTATTTTCAATAGATAGGTACAATACATGCATCCGAAGTTAAAAAGTTGGTGAACTTCGGTAAATTAATTATTAATCAGTATGGTAGATGAACATATATGTATGGATGAGTTTTCGAATGTCTTTTTTCCTACAAATTTAAAAGATTATAGATAAGACGTAAAGAGCACTGCGAGTAATATCCGATATAAAACAAATATCATTTATAACAATTGGGTTTAGCTTACAAGAAAAGTAATTCATGGTATAATGTGCTAGACCATCTGATAGTTATTACAAACTCCCTGAAAGATTTGAGAAAAATCTTAGATTTTGTCATTATCAGTTTGTGCAATTTGCGCTAGTATCTGCTGAAACAAACATGTACCGGGCATGTACGTTGTATATAGTGGTTATACTGAAGTTCTTGTATGCATGTTTTCTATGTTTATATTCATGAATTAGTTAAATTCACCCTTGCTTCTATCATACCAACGCACATTTTGATGAGGTCGTTAATACTTAATATTTAAGTCACCCAAGAATTAAGGAATTCTCCGAATATTTTCATGGTTGTGATAATTTTAGGTACACTTCCCCGTTTTGAGGGTCATTCCTCCTTATTGAAAATTCTACCATGATTACACGATTTTGTTATATTTCAATATAATATTTTTCTAAATACTGCTAATCATACATACCATCTTTATTGTACTCTAGAAATCATAATGAAATAGATAGAACTTTGTATCTCTTCTTTTGTGACTTAGTAGGTCAGTTAAAAGTACTTACTTTTACCAGCTTGGAATGCTATAGTTGGTTTATTTTGATAAAATGTTTCCTTGATTTTCTAAAACCTTTTCTGTGTTTAGGACATAATCGAAAGTATTAGGGCTTACTTTGAAGGATGTGAAAGTGTTCGGTCAAGATATAGCGCTCATCCTTGAAGGGTCATATTTTATCGGCACAGGGAGACATATCTAAACCAACATTGAAAGTTGAAGGTTCTGATGTATTGTTTGAGGTAGGACATATGTTTTCTGATTTAATTTTTCAGGTAGTTTCAGAACAATATAATTGTTTGCAAGGTTTGAGCATCTGGATATGTAGAATATTATGTGCTAGTAAGTGCATGGAACTATGTTTAACTTTTTCTTGGACGAATCGCGATATAATTAAGGGAGAAAAATATGCGTTGTCTACGAGATCTAGTTATTGAATGATATCCTATCCACTTTTTAGATCTTTTTCTCCCAGTCTATATTCTGGCAAGAAGTACTGTACTGTAAATCCCTTTATAAAATTAAACTTTTTTAAGTAGCAATAACAACAAGCGTAAATATGTTAAATAATATTATTTAATTCGTCATGAAATGTTTGTAACATAACCATATTGGTGTTTATGTTCCCCGAATTGTAGTTTACTAGCTAATCAGATTACTACTGCAGCTACATAAATTAGTTCCAAATCTGTACTTGAAAGATTCAAATATTATTGTATATATGAGTTATGTAACGTTACTTTTCCAGGGGACATATGCGATTGCTACCATGTCCGGTTTTTGTGAAGTTCCTTCTTTTGGACCCATACAGCCAATGTAATACCCTGAATATTTTTTAATTTTTTGTTCGGAATTCAAATTTTTATTTAGGACTTATATTATAATTTTATGAATATGAGTCAGTAAAAGTTTAATTTGGTCATATTTAGGTTGGACTAATTACAAACTGACTATATAATTTCTTTAGGTCCTTAGGTTAGAAGAAGCGTATAGAATTTTAAGAAAAGTCCCATATTTGGCCCATAATTATTCTAAATTATTTTTTAAAACTAAACCCTATTACGTTAACTAAGGCTTCGCATTTTCTTTTTCATTATATTAAATAATTTCTTAACTATGGGCGCCGCTCTATTTCTTGCTCGATCAGGTAAACGCGATCTTCTCTTCCTTTTTCTGTTCGGACGCTTTAGCTTTAGTCTTTAGATTATGTAAACACATGTTTTGTGAAATTAAGTTTATTATTTTTTATTGGAAGTTGCTCACGGTTCACTATGAAAGAAAGGAAATAGACTTGCAAGTTGGAATTTTATATGGAGTAGTGTACTGTTAGATTTATGTATAGGCTGTCAAAAGTATAATAATGAATAATGACTTAGTTAATGAAAATGTTTATGTACTGTAGCGATTTGCTTATGTACAACAGGCTAAAGATAACTTTGAACAAATTCCTTTTACAGTATTATTTTGTAGTAGTACTTAATTAAATATTGAGTTTTGAATAGTTTTTACATTATCCGTGTTTAGTAGAAGAAATTATAACTGATTTAAGAGTAGTCAGACTAATTGTTGCTTACTAATTATATATGCATATACGTATATAAATCATAGGTAAATGATAATTTGAGTCGCATGATTAATATGGAAATTGTGCATAGTATGATACATTAGCTAGGTTAATTCACGATAATTTGTGCATTTAATTTAGTATTTAGTTAGATTAAATTAGGATAGATTCGATTATATGAATTGTTGAGTAGTAATTATATTTGAATATTTCTTTTGGCCTAATAGATCATTATGGAATAGTTGCTTGGGCTAGCTTCTGGTATATTCGTGATTTCCTTGTAGCTGTGGAGTCAGGTGAGTGCTCCAACTAAAACTCTATTATTTTTAAAAACTGGAAGGATGCATGTATATCTATGCACTTGTATATTATGTATAGATTTGGCTTGTACAACTGTTTTGTCCAAGCATGCAAAAGTAATTGAAAAGTGATTATGTCAATTATGAGGATTATTATTCGATTCGGTTTGGTTATTAGTTTTTGACTCACTGTGGTGATTGAGTATATGAAATTGATTTATTGGTTAATGGGATCCTTGGCTTGGGTAGGCAGAGAGTGTCACCGGGCAGCAGAGGGCTTGCCGGTTGGACTTTCTGTCCCCGTTGCCCCTTCCCCATGATCCATGGCATGCAGTCTATTGTTTCCAAGGTAGTTCCTTGGACGGGGCGATAAGAGAGATTTGTTCGAGGCAATAAGGAGGGATGACATCGGAATTGAGATTCATTGAGGATTGATTTGTGTTACCGAATGCTTCTTCAAGTCTACGTGCAATGTCTGATATTTTGTGAATTAGTATTGTGATGTGACTGTGCTTCTAAAAAGGTTTTGTTTTAAATAAAATATTCACTGCACACACACTCGAGAACTCACTGAGATATTTATCTCACAAAAACATATTTTCTTTTTCTTCCTTCCTTGCAGACCTAGATACTATTGCGGCGAGACTTCGGGGGGCTTTGTTGGTGAGAGTGAGCTTGTCCGATAGAGTTAATTTTATTAGTTTTTAGTTAGATTCTTCGTTCATACTTTTAGTTGGTAGATTCTTTTACAAAATAAGGATTTTTGTAAGACTCTTTTGAGGTAGACTTCGTTTTGACATTGTAGAGAAGTTTTGATGTCGAATTCAATGTTTTTGTTTTGGATGATTGTCTTTATTTAGGCTTGAAATTTCGGGCTGTTACAGTCAAAAGATATAGTTTTAAATTTCTCCGGAGCAAATCACCTAATATCTGGTGGTCGTGTGGTCGGCCCTTTAATAGCTGGGACCAATGTCCAGGTTAGATCTTTATAATTTTTTGTTGTTTTTAAATTATATCACTCGGCTAAGCATTTTCAATTTTAAGTGCACGCATTGTACACAAGTTTAATAGTACTTTAACCTCATCGCATTCATTTGTTGTCTGTCCTTTAAATATTCGTCCAGCATTAACTTTCCTTAAGTTATAACATCCGTCCTAGTTTTTTCCCATAAAAAAATGGTTGCTATGATTACGGATTTTCTGTAACACTTTTCCAATTTATGTAGGTTGTTATTCATTGGTTGATTTTCGAGGAAGAGAATTAAGATTGTTGCACCTGCATGTTCCTGTATACTGATAATAAAACTCGGTTGACTTTGCCTTTTGTTTAAGATTACCATATACTTTTTGTTTTTTTAAGTTGTTTCTTATCCACCGTTTTAGTTTTATCATGCCCGACTCTTACTAATGTCAGTTATTGTATTCTCCATTAACGAAGATGTGTGATTGAACTGCAGGGTCGCACAATAAACTTTCTCCAATACTATCCCGTTGAAGTTAATATATAATGTAAACTTTTGAATAAAGTTTTTTACGAATAAAAAATAGGGATAAAAGCGTCAAACCCCCTATACTATAGGGGGTGTAGCGATTTGCCCCCTGAACTTTTTTTTTTGGCAACAAGCCCCCTGTACTATGGATAAATAAGCACTTTGCCCCCTGAGTCGCTTTTTCACCATTGGATTTGAATACGTGTCAACACTTTTTGCCGTTGGATTTGGACTCAGGGGGCAAAGTGCTTATTTATCCATAGTACAGGGGGCTTGTTGCCCAAAAAAAAAAGTTCAGGGGGCAAAGTGCAACAAGGGGTATAGTATAGGGGGTTTGACGCTTTTATCCCTAAAAAATAACTATCACATAGCCATAAAACATGAAAATGGATGAGACATTGTACGTAAGCATTAAAAATATTTACCTCAATTTTTAAGCATTTGGAATATTTGGCGCTTATCTTGGGCATCACTTACTATGCCACTGTTGAAAATATAGCGTATGTAATAATCGTAATGTACTTATCTTTATTATATTTTTTTAATTTCCACGACTCCTACTTAATCTTCACTAGAAATAATCAAAAACAACTCAAATAAATGATAGTAGAAAAGTGACGGCAGTTTAGCTTAAACGTATCTCGTGTCTCATTTATCATTCCATCTGGTGTTCAACATCATAAATTAATATGGAAGAAATATAAAGTAGTATTAGGTTAATTTTTTCCTGCACATTTGATGAATTAGAGAGAATTATGTGCAATCGCTATCTGTAGTTTATAGCAATTCGTTTAAACAACATATAACGGCGTTTCACTTAAGCATCAACTAGAAAACTTTTTGCTTCTTTTGATTTTAAAATTATACGTAAAATTACTAAATTAGTGACATCGTAGCTTCAATAATAATTTTTTAGGTTTAACAAATAATTTTCTTGCTATGTGTGGGGCTTCCTTGGTATATGGCTCCCAAGACCTACTATGTACTTAGTTAAAAAAACAAAAACAAAAAAGACTAGCCGCTACAAAAATCAAAAGTTTCATTTAGAAATAAATGGATGATTTGTTGCGCTTTATAAATGTGAATATCTTGGGGTATATCTTTGATACACTCTTGGAGATAAAAAAAAAAAGTTTTACATAATAAAACATGGTAAAATCAAATATTATCATTTGATAGATAATATATTTTATGATTGAGTTGCAAATCGTACTAGAAAAAACCGAAAGAAAACAACACCATTGTCATGGTAGTTTATTTTACCAAAATATTTCTTTATTGGTCAATTGTGTCTTTCTTTGGCGAGGCTTACCCTATTGTTAGTAGAAACTTATCTACAGTTTCCATTTTTAATAGGTTAATTTGTTGTGATAGGGATATAGGCAACCGCAGTACGAAAAAATTATATTTTTATCGGTGAATTAGCAAAAGACTCCAACGAAGAAAGAGACCCCTGAATCCATCCTCATGAGAATTAAGATGATACACATCATTGAAAAAAAATTGTGTATCATGTCGTCAGATTGTGGGAAAGGGTTAACTGAACTATGGGTATGATAAGTTCTTCGCATAGCAAAGAATCGGTTTGCATTGTGCTATGAACAGACACCCTTAGTTACTTTTCTAACTCATTTCTACGTTTAGGAACAAAAAGTTTCCATTTCTTATTTCATCTTTTTCATTGATTTGGTATATCTAACGATAAAATATCTGTTTCACTTTTTTAACATGCATATTTTACGTAAAATTACCGTGATATTCGATTTTCAGTGTTTTGAATTTCTTTCCATATCATCATAAATAAACGAGCCTTAACCTATTTATATGTAATCTATCGAAAATATGTAGGTGTCAACAATTAGAAATTTGAATCAGCATGCATTAAGTGTGATAAATAGTTGATTAAAGTCACATTAAGATTCACTTCGACACTAAATTATACAAGGCGTGCGTGATAATAACTGTGGAAGAGTTGGTATGTATAATAGACTCAGATATCTGAAATATAAACTGCATTTATAGTATTATTGCAACAAAAATGTTAAATGGAATGATATTTATATGTTGTGATGAAATTGTTGTCCGAGTTAATTGCACAAAATTACAATATTATAAGATATATAAATTCACTTACGACCCGCAAATTTAAAACTTATGTAAACTACATTCATTTATGATTGGACGGTGAAAAATAGTATTTGATGCACCGCCCATGGTTAATATGGTTCGAAAGATAGGAAAATGTGGTATATCAGTTATAAGGAACAGTTGTGTATTTATTACAACAATATTGGTGGTTTAACAGAAGAAAGTCCAACAAACTTTTTAGTTGACCTTCATACCTATTAAGACGAAGGCCTTCTTCCCTAATTTTACATTTTCACAGTCCATTTACTCTATTTTAAACATCAATTCAAGTTTTCTAAGCCACATTAAAATAATTGAAATAGCAGGGCGTGAGAACCGACCCATAATCCTTGCCCTAGAATGCCCTAGTGGTCCGAATTCAGGTAGGCGTCATCGTCGCGAACGTTCCAGACCAAGAGCAGCGTCTGCATATTAGGGATCCTCATCCTGTCCATCCTTTCCCGACATTGTTACCGTGAATAGTGGCGAGGTTAACTCTATTAATTGTGTTTTTTGCAATCAAACTAGTTATTTTACTCATGTATAACCATTTTCTTTTATGAATGATTGATTGTGCAATGTGGTGGTTTTACACTACAAGAAAATTGAGTTTTACTAACGCTTTTTTTCCAGCGCTTTAGGCAGCTGATTGTAATAAAATCTGGGACGTACATACACCAACGCTTCTGAAAAAGTGTTTTTAAAAGCAAGTCTACACCAGCACATCTGAGCCACCGCTAGGAAATACACTCAGTGTACACCAACGCGTTGTGGAAGTCGTTGGGAAAGGTGGTATTCACCAATACCTTTAAAGGGCGGTAGGGTATACACCTCTTCTACACCAACAGGTTTGTAGATGTCGCTATGATACAGTGGTATTTCCCAATACCTTCAAAAAGGCGTTGGGATATGCCAGCCTTCTACTCTAACGATTTCATAAAAGGTGTTGGGATATGCTAGCCTTGTACTCTAGCACTTTCATAAAAGGTGTTGGGATATTCTAGCGTTCTACTCTAGCGCGTTGCAGAAAAAGTGTTAGCGAAAGCAGGCCTTCCCCCTAATATAACAACGCATAACTTCACCACTTATATTTGATTGAGGTGAATTATTTTATAAAAACGTTCTTTAGAAAAAACAGAAAACTTATCCCAGAACAACTATTCGAAAATCACTCATCTCGCATCAAAAACCCTAGCCCTCATCTATCGTCGAAGCTCTCACATCTCTCATTGAAGCTCCACCTCCTATGGCGAATCTCCCGTTGCAGATCTCACATCTCTCGTCGAAGCTCATTCAGATTCTGTGTCCTCTTATTCGATTAAGATCATTTTGACAACAGATACTTTCAAAATATTGATTCCTCCTCTTATTTGCTTTCTCTTTGCATATTATATATTTTCATTCAGAGAAACAAATTAATCGCCTCAGATTGCCTTCACTGATTTTATTCATGAGAGGTTGATCTGTTCGTATTTGTTATTGTTTCTGTTCAGCAATTGCTTATGTTGTTCAAATTTCAGATCCGTGTGATGAGCTTGAGTCTGATAGATATTGACTCCGATTTCGATCTTTTGATTTGGAATCAGGTTTTTTAATTTGTGTTTTCACAGTCTTATGAGCTTTTGGAACAACTAAGGAATCAGTTAAAATTTCTTACTTATTACTTTTTATGATTATCGAACAGTGATTGATGTTCGAATTTGTCAAATTATGAGGGTGAAGTTACTACGAGTGAAGTGGAGGCATTTCGAGAATTATACAAAAGAAAACTAAGCAGTTCAACTGTTGTTGATGGCCTTGTAAAGGTAGTCATTTATTATTTTAGAGTTATTTTGTATCTTTTGTCTTTCAATTTCTCATTAGTGCTTTTTATTTTTGAATTACTAAACTCTTCTTGTTATTTGCTATTGCTTAAATAGGAAGAACTTGGCACATTATTCAGGAATAGTACCAATAAGCAGAATTCGCACGTAGACAAGGTAGGAAACTTTGCTCTTTTATTTTCCTACGCAAGGTATGAATTCGTATATTCATATGCTACCTAGGATAGTATTGTTTATAATTTAGTTACTGTATTTGATATTAACAGCTGGAGAAGTATGAGCATGCTAGGGATGTGATTTGTTCAAGCCTTCTGATTGATCCTCACAGGTAAAATGATACGGATGGGCCGAGTGAGTTAGCCAACAACGCAAGGCCCAAGCGTGTTATACAAAGGCCCGTGTGGAGTCGCGATTATCAATTCTGAAGAAGCCCAACTTGTGTGCGACAAGCCCAAATAGTTGCAATTTGTTATTGTTATTTTATTATATTCAGCAAATTATGTAAATATCATTATTAGGAGTGGAGTAGTGGGTAGTTTCTATTTTAACTGCATTTTCGAAGTTATTTGGATGGATTTCGTTTGTATGAAGTTTCTTATGCAAATATATGATAATTGAAGTCTTTTTTTCACCTCTTCTTCTTTAGGAGTTACGTTCCGACTCGAATAGGAACAAATCGTGTTACTAATCGTTTCATTGGTGCTCTCATTGTGAGTATGAGTCGTAAAAATCGGGCGAGTCCGTCCTCGGAGGAGGGTTCGCTGGCCGAATCCATTCGGTTGTTGCAAGTGGAGATTGCAGAAGTCAAGGCGAATGGGGAACAGCAAAGCATTGAGTCGTTACAACATTACGACAAGATCTGTGCTGATAATCGGGAACATTGGATAATATGATGGTGCGAATGGCATCTATGATTCAGAGTGCAGTTGCGGGACAAGTGCCTCCACCGCCACCGGAAATTCGATCTCATGAAATAGGGGAACCATCATCAGGATCACGGTCTAGATCGTCTTTTCAGAATCCGGCATTTGAGGACAACGATATGTTCAAACCACAGAAATTGTTTGGCTCAGTTTGACGGAACTGATCCTTTGCAATGGATTTTTAATGCAGAACAGTATTTCAGCAATTGCCAGGTAAGTGTTGAAAAAAGAATGCGCATGGTTTCTTTTTACATGCAAGGGCAAGCACTTAGTTGGTATATGTGGATGAGTAATAATAATCAGTTGAGTACTTGGTCTGCGTTTACGCGTGCTTTGGAGTTGAGGTTTGGACCTACGTCATTTGAGAATCATCGTGCAGTTTTATTCAAGTTGAGGCAAACGGGGACGGTAGCCGAATTTCAATCGGAATTTAAAAACTTGAATAACAGGGTGACCGGGTTACCACCCGAGGCGATATTGGATTGTTTTATTTCGAGCAGAGTGAAATTCAGAATGAGTTAGCGATAATGAAGCCTGCAGATTTGTACGAAGCCATTGGGCAGGCTAGGTTGATCGAGACAAAGCTGCAAGGTGCACGCAATAGATCATTTGTGTATCCTAGGGCTCCTAATGTCATTGCACCTAGGCCGATTTCTAGTGTGAGTACACCAGCACTTTTACCGGCTCCGCCACGGCCAACTGTGAAACAGCCTTTTAGAAGGTTGTCTCCAGCGGAAGTTCAGGAAAAACGACAGAAAGGACTGTGTTTTCACTGCGATGAGAAGTTCACGCCAGGGCATAAATGTAAGAGGGGACAGTTTTTGATTTTAATGCCAGAACAGGAATCCGAGGTGGATGATGCTGAAGTGGAACGGGTTTTACAGGCAGAACTTGATTCAGATCAGCCTCACAATGAAGGGTTAATACAGATGGATGCGTTAGATGTAGCCAGAACCGAGGGAGACTACAGCCGCTGCTTTTGGGGATACTAGTCCTAAGACATTGCGACAGACAGCAATTGTGGGAGGACAACAGTTTACGATTTTGGTGGATTCGGGAAGTACTCACAATATCGTACAGCCCAGAATCGCTAAGTTTCTGCAGTTATCTGTTCAAGATGTTCCTAAATATTCTGTTATGGTGGGGAATGGTGAGAAAATTGAGTGCTTGGGGCGATGTGCGGATGTTAAGGTAAAAATTGCAAATCATAACTTTAACATTCCATTACACGTTTTACCTATCCATGGTGCACACATAGTCTTGGGAGTGGAATGGTTACGGGAACTGGGTCCGATATTGGCAGATTTTTCGGTGCCTAGTATGCAGTTTGTCCACGACGACGAAGTAATTAAATTGCAGGGTGGTTCGATTCTTTCAGAGACGACGCCAACACAATTAAACAGAATGGTACAGAATGGGGCACTCGATACTTACTATGCGGTGTATTGTGATTCGAGGGAGTCTACTCAAGTGGAAGAGATAAATAGTGCTGTGATAACTCAGTTACTTCAGGAGTTTCAGGGGTTGTTCAAGGCACCAACAGAACTGCCACCGACTAGAATCCAGGATCATCACATACATTTGAGCCCCGATTCAAAGCCAGTGAATGTTAAACCGTACCGGTACCCACATTACCAAAAAACGATGATGACTCAATCAATACAGGAGATGTTGAAGGATGGGATAATTAAACCCAGTACCAGCCCATATTCGTCCCCAGTTTTATTGGTTAAAAAGAAGGACGAAACGTGGCGTTTCTGTGTTGATTATAGGGCTCTCAACGCAGTTACAATTAAAGACAGATTCCCAATTCCTACTGTGGATGAGTTATTGGGTGAGCTACACGAAGCTACGGTTTCTTCGAAAATCGATTTGCGATCTCGGTATCATCAGATCAGGGTTGCTTCTGATGACACTCATAAAACGGCGTTTCAAACTGTAGATGGCTATTATGAATTTTTGGTGATACCTTTTGGCCTTACTAACGCTCCCTCAACGTTTCAAGCCACTATGAATGATCTATTTCGGGATTTGTTACGTGAGTATGTGTTGGTGTTCTTTGACGATATTCTAATTTATAGCCCTACGTTTGAGTTGCATGTACAACATCTTAGGGAGGTTTTACAGTGTTTGTCACATAATCAGTTTTACGCTAAACTTTCTAAGTGTGTGTTTGGAGTTTCATCGGTACACTACCTAGGGCATATCATCTCGGGGGAAGGGGTTAGGGTTAACCCTGAGAAGATACAGACCATTTTGCATTGGCCTATACCGACTACAGTGTCAGCTTTGCGGGGATTCCTTGGCCTCACGGGCTATTACAGACGTTTCGTACATCGGTATGCGGCCCTAGCCAGTCCTTTGACTGATCTACTCAAACAACAACAATTTGAATGGAAAAAAGAAACTACAGATGCTTTTAATACACTTAAAGAGGTGATGACACAGCTCCCTGTTCTCTCTTGGCCAGATTTTTCCATTCCGTTTGACTTGACCACGGATGCCTCGGGAAAAGCCATTGGTGCGGTTCTATCCCAAAATGATCATCCTCTCGCGTATTTCAGCAAGAAGTTGTCTCCACGTTTGCAAGCTTCTTCAACCTACACGAGAGAGTTGTACGCATTAACGGAAGCGGTGACTAAGTTTCGACAGTATCTATTGGGAAGGAGATTTACAATTTTTACTGACCAACAAAGTCTCAAACATCTTCTTAAGCAAGTGGTACAAACTCCGGATCAACAGAAATGGCTTGTCAAACTTATGGGGTACGACTATGAAATCATATATAAGCCGGGTAAGCAGAATTTAGTGGCTGATGGGTTATCAAGGGTACATATACCTGAATATTTGGCAGTATCTGGACCTGAATTTCCATGGATTGGTGAGCTGCGCAAGAGCTTTTTGGAGGATGCCGAGTGCTTGAAATTTATTACAGACATTAAGGTACAAAAAAAATCTGCATTATCTTGTACATGATGGCTAGGTGTATTTTCAGGGCAGAATGTATATACCTATGTATATACCTGATGTGAATGGGTTACGATCGAAGTTAATGACTGAATTTCATGCATCACCCTTGGGAGGTCATTTTGGGATTCGATCTACATTATCCAGGTTGGCAGCATCTTTCTTTTGGCCTGCAATGTCCAAAGATGTTCATGAATTTGTGCGTATTTGTCATGTTTGTCAACAAAACAAACCCACCAATCACAAACCATATGGCCTCCTTCAACCCTTACGCATTCGGACCCAAGTTTGGGAGGATATCAGCATGGACTTCATAACCCATTTACCGAACTCTTATGGTAAATCGGTTGGGTCCTTGTTGATCGCCTTACCAAATTCGCTCACTTTATACCCCTCCCTACAAAATATACTGCACCTTACTTAGCATCCCTATTTCTCACAGATATCTACAAACTACATGGCCTACCCCGAACCATTGTCTCAGACCGCGACCCAATTTTCTTATCACACTTTTGGAAAGAGCTATTCAAACAGCTAGGCACCACACTCAGTTTTAGTAGTGCCTACCACCCCCAAACCGACGGCCAAACTGAGGTTGTTAACCGCAGTTTGGGCACTTACCTTCGCTGCTTCACAAGTCATGAGCCTAAACTATGGACCCGCGTCCTACACCTCGCCCAATTCTGGTACAACACCTCTCACCTCTCACCTCTCACCCCTTAATATGACACCTTTTTAAGCCTTATATGGCCGAACCCCACCAACTGTCCCTAACTACACACTTGGACAATCTCAAAACTCCACCATTGACCACACCTTAACCAACAGACAACACATACTTACCCAAATCAAACAAACACTACAAAGAACCCAACAATATATGGCAAAACAAGGAAATACTAAACGTTTGGACATGGCACTTCAAATAGGGGACTGGGTATATATCAAGCTTAGACCTTACCAACAAACCTCTGTTCACCGTCGGAGTTCGCAAATGCTATCCCCTCGCTTTTTCGGACCGTTCCAGATTCTGAATGTCATCGGCAAGGTGGCGTATGCCGTCGATCTTCCACCGGGCTCACGGATCCACAACGTTTTCCATGCTTCGTTGTTGAAACCTTGCCACAACCGTGAAGTTGCTCCAAATTTGCCACTACCGCCGTTCGATGAAGAAGATCGTCCATATTTGACGCCGGAGAAACTGTTGGAGACGCGCTTGGTTTGGAGAGATGGTTTGGAGGTGGAGGAATGTTTGATTCAGTGGAGTAGCTCAAAACCAGAAGAAGCCACATGGGAGAGTCGTAAGAACTTGGAAGAGGTTCACCCTTCGATTTTTTCCGACGAGTTTGCACCGGGGAAGGAAGTAGATGGAGCTGCGAAGCCGAGGTTTTTAGGACAGCTGCGCAGGAAAGGGAGACCACTATAGCTAGGTTTTCGGAGGATCCTTTTATATCGGCCCATGAGGACACGGGCCCTTTTGATGGGGGGAGGAATGATAGGATGGGCCGAGTGAGTTAGCCAACAGCGCAAGGCCCAAGCGTGTTATACAAAGGCCCGTGTGGAGTCGCGATTATCAATTCTGAAGAAGCCCAACTCGTGTGCGACAAGCCCAAATAGTTGCAATTTGTTATTGTTATTTTATTATATTCAGCAAATTGTGTAAATATTATTATTAGGAGTGGAGTAGTGGGTAGTTTCTATTTTAACTGCATTTTCGAAGTTATTAGGATAGATTTCGTTTGTATGAAGTTTCTTATGCAAATATATGAAAATTGAAGTCTTTTCTTCACCTCTTCTTCTTTAGGAGTTACGTTCCGACTCGAATAGGAACAAATCGTGTTACTAATCGTTTCATAAAATAGAGTACCAACTAGCAGCTATAATGTGTATGTTGTTACTGCCCATAACTAAATTGTTTGTGCCGTAGTTTATTTACATGATTCTAGGTATTATAATAAATTTTGTTTGCTTGTAATATTTCTCAGAGGTGATTTTATTACACTTTTGATTGATCTGTGTATAACTACCCTAAGCATGATGTGTGGATTGGTAACTCTTCAATTAAAGATAGATTCCCTAGGCTTTTCCAAATCTCTCTAGATAAAGAAGCAGTGGTTGCTGATTTGGGTGACTGGAACAACGGAGCATGGAGCTGGAGATGGCGCTGGAGACGACCAATGTTTGAATGGGAAAGTTTGATTTTTGAAGATCTTAAGAGACTTCTTAGTGGTATATGCATCAATACAGGCACCAAAGATAAATGGAGGTGGGTTCACGACCCTTCAGGCATTTTCTCTGTCAAGTCAGGCTACCAGGTTGCACAGCGTGCTTACGAGACTTCTCTTCAAGCTTCACATGATCAAGATTTCTTCAAGAAGTACTGGAAAATTGCAGCTCCCCTCAAAACTGTTAAAATACACGAATAGCGTGTTTTCTATTTTTACGCTTTTGCTTTTATTTATCTTTTTAGTTCTTTTTCTTCTTGTAAATTAGTCTTGGGCCCCTTTGTATATAAGGGCCATTTAGGAATATTTTATTTTAATTAATTCAGATTTTTCGATTCACAAACCCTAGCTTTCTCTCTCTTCTTTTTCGCCGCTCTCTACAGTTCGTCTTCTTCCTCACTTCTCTCTAGATTTGAGGAAGTTTTCATGGTATCATTCGTTTGGGATTATCGATCCGCACTCGTTTCCGCTGCATCTTCCCTATAATCTCCGTTTTGTGGAGTATTTTTCATTTTTTACTCTCTGCGCAAAATCTCTTTGCGATTCTCCTTTTTTCACCGATTAATTTCTTCGATCTTGAGATTTAACCGTTTAAAATCTCCGATCTGTTGATTTCACCGATTGATTTGTTCAGATCTACATTTTTGTCGAATTTTTGGTTCGATCGCCTGTTTCTCTCACTATATTCTCAGATCTATCACTTTTTTGGCTAAATGACGTCATCGGCTCCGAGTACTTCTTCTGTTCTGGTCAAAAATCCAAGCGAGGACTCGTCTTCTGTGTATTATCTTGGTTCGCAAGATTTTACGGGTTCTGCGATTGTTGGCGACATTCTGACTGGTCACAACTATGTGTCTTGGAGTAAGGCGATCTTGATGGCGTTGAATATCAAGAATAAGGTTCGTTTCATCGACGGATCTCTTCCTCTGCCTGACAATGACGCTGCTCTTCGTGTTTGCTGGACTCGTGCGAACAATCTGGTCCTCTCCTGGCTCCTCAATTCGGTTTCTAAAGAGTTACGGAGTAGTTTGCTGTATTTCTCAACAACTCTCGAGGTATGGAAGGAGTTGCAGACCAGGTATGATCGTACTGACGGGTCTAGGGTTTATCAACTATAGAAATCCTTATCTGCTATATCTCAGGGATCTCTTAATGTTACTGCTTATTATAATCTGTTTTGGTCTCTTTGGGATGAGTTCGTTAATCAGCGTCCTGTGGTTATGTGCTCCTGTGGTTTATGCACCTGTGATGTTAACAAAACTATGCTTGCTCTTCAATAGAGTGATTGTGTGCTTACTTTTCTGATTGGATTGAATGAGTCTTTTACTGCTCTACTTAGTCAGATACTTTTGATGATTCCTATGCCATCTCTTTCTAAGGTTTATTCTCTTGCTCTTCAAGAGGAAAATCAGAGGGCCTTGTACTCTAGTTCTTCTACTGATGCTTTAGCTATGTTTACTCGCACTAAACCGCCTTCTGATGGTTATAATAAACCTCCTACTTACAATTCTGGAAAGTTTACTAAATCTCTCAATGCTAAAGATAAAAAGAAACTTAAATGTACCCATTGTGGGTATAATGGTCATACAGTTGACCGTTGTTTTCAAATCATTGGTTATCCTCCGGGCTGGGATGGTCCTATGGGTAAAAGACAATTGCCTACTAACTCTTCTGCTAATGCTGCTCTCCTTGACAGTGAATAGTCACTACCTGAGCAATCTGAGGTTCTTGATACTAACAATCAGGCTTTGTTTGAGCAGTTTTTAGCCTTTGCCAAGTCTCAGAATAATACTCAAAGCCTTCCTGTGCAACACTCTGCTGCTATTACCATAGCTGGTATAAATGCTTGCTTTAGTTTTAATTCTAACCCTTCTAATGATTTTAAAACTAAAAATACTTGGATTTTAGACACTAGTGCAACTGATCACATGATATGTCAGTCTCACTTCTATACTTCTCCTCCTACTGCCATTGATCTTGATATTCATTTGCCTAACAATAGCAAAACTAAGGCTACTTTAATTGGAAATATTTACATATCTTCCTCTCTTACTTTATTAAATGTGTTATATGTGCCTGCTTTTTCTTATAACCTGCTTTCTGTTTCTAAGTTGACTGCTTCCAGTCAAATATCCCTACACTTCTTCTCTTCCATGTGTCATATGCAGGACACTGTCAGGAGGAAGAAGATTGGTTCTGCTAGTTTAGTTTCTGGACATTATATTGTTGATATTACTATTACTGTTGTTCAATGTAACTCTTTTAATACTGGCTGTAATTCTGTTACTGTTCCTGCCAATCTGTGGCATTTTAGATTAGGTCATCCTTCTCATCAAAAACTATCTGGTATTTCCCATTTATCTGTAACACATGATAAGACTGCTTGTGACACATGTCATCTTGCCAAACAGAAAAGGTTATCCTTTCCTGATAGTATTACTACTTCTTCTTCTGCTTTTGAAATTGTGCATTGTGATGTGTGGGGTCCCTTTCTGTCATTTCTCATGATGGTTTTAGGTTTTTCCTTACTGTAGTAGATGATTTTACTAGATGTACCTGGATATTTCTTTTAAAACATAAGTCTGAAGTGGAGTCAAAACTTACTTATTTTTGCAAACATGTTGAGACTCAGTTTTCTGCTAAAATTAAAATCATTAGGACTGATAATGGTACTGAGTTCATCATGAAACATTTTTATACATCTTATGGCATTCTACACCAGAAAAGTTGTGTTGAAACACCCCAGCAAAATGGATTAGTTGAAAGGAAGTATCAGCATCTTTTACAAGTTGCTAGGTCTATAAGATTTCAATCTAATGTTCCTATTGAGTATTGGAGTAATTGTATATCTACTGCTGCCTTTATTATTAATAGGTTACCTTCTGTTCATCAATCTAACAAGTCTCCTTATGAAATTCTTTTTAATAAGCCTCCTGATTATGACTCTTTAAGAGTTTTTGGTTGTTTGTGTTTTGCTTCTACTTTAAGTGCCCATAGAAATAAATTTGAACCTAGAGCTATTAAGAGTGTGTTTCTGGGTTATCCTTTGGGTATGAAAGGTTATTTGTTACTTAATCTTGATTCTAGAAAGACTTTTGTTTCTAGAAATGTGAAGTTTTATGAAACTGAATTTCCATTCAAATCTGCTTTAGTTACTAACAGTACTAATGTTTCCCATGAGCCTGTTAGTGTTTGCACAGATCCTTTCATCATTTCACAGGAACATGCTCCAATTCTTCATCTTGAACAACCTGCTCCTGTTCCTGTTGCTGTTACTGAATCTATTGAAGATGTTCAGTCTCAGGTTGCTACACCAGAAATCAGTCTCAATCTGGACATGCATGATTCTTTCACACATGAATCAGCAACTGAAGACACTAGTAACAATATTTCTGTCCCTCACCTTATCTCTGAATCTGTTGCATTACCTGTTGCAATGCCTACATCCTACTTTACCTGCTTCTGTTCCTATTAGGAAATCTAGTAGACATATTGTACCTCCTGCATATCTTCATGCCTATGATTATGATCTGCCTGGTTCATTGCATAAGAGCGATTCCTGTGTTATAAGATATCCCATTGCATCTTTTATGTCATCTGCTCATCTTAGTAAAAGACATAGTGTTTTTACTACTTCTGTGACTTCTATAGTTGAACCTAAGAACTATAAACAAGCTAGTAAAGTCCCTGAATGGCAAGCTGCTATGCAAACTGAACTTTCTGCTTTAGAGAAAACTAGTACTTGGGTTCTTACTCATTTACCTCCTGGTCATCATTGTATAGGGTGTAAATGGGTTTATAAGGTTAAGCTTAAATCTGATGGTTCTATAGAAAGATATAAGGCCAGATTAGTGGCAAAAGGTTATACTCAAGAGGAAGGACTAGATTATTTTGATACTTTTAGTCCTGTAGCTAAGTTGACTACTGTTAGAGTTATTTTAGCTATTGCTGCATCTCATAATTGGCATTTGCATCAATTAGATGTTAATAATGCATTTTTGCATGGGGACTTGGATGAAGAAATTTACATGCCCCCCCTGGATATTGCTCTAACAGTGACAAAAGAGTTTGTTTATTAAAGAAAAGTCTTTATGGCCTCAAACAAGCCTCTAGACAATGGTATAACAAACTTACATATTCTCTTATAGAAATAGGTTATAAACAATCTGTTTCTGATTGTTCTTTATTTGTTAAACATGTTGGAACATCTTTTACTGCATTATGCATTTATGTGGATGATATTATCTTAGCTGGAAATGATTTAAATGAAATTTCTGTTCTAAAGAAACATTTAGATGCTAAGTTTACTATTAAAGATCTTGGAGTTTTGAAATATATACTTGGTATTGAAGTTGCTAGAAATTCTAAGGGTGTCTCTTTGTGTCAAAGAAAGTATGTTTTAGATATTTTAGAAGATTCTAATTATCCTTCTTGTAAAAAGTTGCACCAATGGATACTCATACCAAGTTACTTACTGATGATTCTTCTTCATTGCTCTCTGATCCAACAGTTTATAGAAGACTTGTTGGGCGCCTCTTATATTTGACTATTACTCGACCTGATTTGAGTTATAGTATTCAGTGTTTAACTCAACACATGGCCAAACCTTCAGTTTCACATATGACAATTGCACATAGGGTGCTGAGATACATTAAGTCCAACCCAGGTAAAGGTCTTTTTTATCCTAGTTCATCAGAATCTCACCTTAAATCCTTTTGTGACAGTGACTGGGCAGCATTACTGGTCTTGTTGTCTACCTTGAGGATTCTTTGATCAGTTGGAAGGCGAAGAAACAGTCTACAGTCAGCCGATCATCCACCAAGGCCGAGTACCGTGCTCTAGCCTCCACTACATGTGAAGTTTTGTGGTTACATCAACTTTTACAAGATTTACAAGTTCAACAAATCAAGACTCCAGTTTTATTTACAGACAGCAAAAGTGCAGCTTGCATTGCTGTTAACCCGGTCCAACATGAAAGAACGAAGCATATTCAGATCGACTGTTTTTTGTCAGAGAGAAAGTTCATCAAGGCCTCATCAAAGTCATGCATATTTCAAATGAGCACCAACTCGCAGACATTTTTACAAAACCGTTGTCTTTACCAGTTTTTAATAGGTTATTGTCCAAGATGGACATTTTAGATATCCATGCCCCTCTTGAGGGGGGATGTTAAAATACACGAATAGAGTGTTTTCTATTTTTACGCTTTTGCTTTTATTTATCTTTTCAGTCCTTTTTCTTCTTGTAAATTAGTCTCGGGCCCCTTTGTATATAAGGGCCATTTAGGAATATTTTATTTTAATTAATTCAGATTTTTCGATTCACAAACCCTAGCTTTCTCTCTCTTCTTTTTCGCCGCTCTCTACAGTTCGTCTTCTTCCTCACTTCTCTCTAGATTTGAGGAAGTTTTCAAAAACGCTTGCAACAGGTTGGAGGATCTTCATCAACAGACTCCCTACTTTAGACAATCTCAATCGTCGGGGAATTTTAACCGATGCCTCTGATCTTCGCTGCACTCTTTGCAAATCTATTGATGAAAATGTTAAGCACATTTTCCTTGAGTGTAATATTGCGTACCAAATATGGATGGGGACTTATGGATGGCTCGGTTTTTCAACAGCCTATTCAAATGAGTTGATCCCCCACTTTCAACAGCACCTTGCCTTAATACCAAAAATTCAAAGTCAGGGAAATGGAGCTTTGTTTGGCTTGCAGCAACTTGGAGTATTTGGAATATGAGAAACAAAGTTATATTCTCAGGTGAACCTGTTAATGTGGAAAAACGCCTTGAACTCATTAAGGTTAGAGCATGGATTTGGTTGAAATCAAGGTTCAAAGATTTTTGTTTCTCATTTCTAGACTGGCTTAGCAACCCATTAGTTTTCCTTGGATGTTGATTTAGAAGTAGGTATCAATAGCTCGTTGGTTGAGTATCTTGTACTTTTGATGTACATCTTGTACTTCCACTTTTTTTTAATCCAACTTTTTGTTTGCTGATCAAAAAAAAAAAGAGATTGCTATGTACAAGATGACTACAGATTCAGATATGGATATTGCAAGCACAACCCTAGAAAGATGGTGAAAACTTGGGCTGAGAAAGAAATGAGGAGTTTTTGGAGGTAAAATGTTATTCTTGAATACCTAATGTGCTTTGCTCGAGTCCATTCCCCTTAAGATAGCCTAAAATTTTAGAGAGTCTTGAACTATATTCTACCATCTGTTTCGTTGACTTTGTTGTTTTATTGTGGAAAAATAAAGGCTAAAAGCAGCAGGAATTAGGTACCCAGCTCCTCGTCTTTTGAGGCTTCATGTTCTGGTCATGGAATTCTTAGGTATTGAAATATTTGCAGCAGTTGTGAAATTGCCGCATGACATTATTTTTCTGTCAATGAATTAAATTTTTACCACAGAAAGTCTGAATTTGTTGATTTTAATATGTTGATTCTGATATTTTCTTTGATAAGCAAGGCAGGTTGGGCTGCACCTCGGCTCAAGGATGTTGCTTAATCTCTTGAAGGCTATGTTGAGGTGGGTTTAGATGTCTGTAGTAACATTTCTTAGTTGAGAGGTCTCAAAAAGGTACCTATATTACTGTAAAGAAGAGGGGCTTACAATCTTAGGAGTTAGCTTCTACGAAATGGATTATGTATATTACGTTAATTTGACCTTCTGACTTGAGTCCTTGACTTGGTTCAAACCAGCTGTTGAGTATTCGAGCCAATACTTTGTTTGTTTTCGTTCTGGATATTGTCAAAATACTCAATATGATCTCTGTCATGATCTACTCTAACGAAAACTAATACTAGTACCCTCTCCAACTTTATATTCATAGCTTGTTGAATATCTTCACTTGATATGATGTTTCTCCAGCCTCTATGCTCTTCATATGAACACAAAAGTTGATAAAAAATGTTGGCATTCTCATGCCTTCTGTTTTCTGCACAGATGATTATGGTGATGCAAACATTATATATACTAGAAATGCATGGAGACCTGAGCGAATATAACGTCCTTTATTTTGAGGTTGGCAGCCATGTTCTTTCTTTAGTGTTGCATTCTGTCATTACGAAATTGGTAGTAACTTCTTGTGTTGTGCAGGGTCACTTACATATAATTGATGTTTCACAATCAGTTGATCTTGACCATCCTCATGCCCTTGATTTCCTCAGGGATGCCTGTGTTCATGTCTAGGTGTGTATAATCTTCTTATATCTCTTTTTCTTTGCCTTTCTCATGCATGGTTTTGTATTTATGTACCTTGAAGGCAGAAGGCTTATGGTTTTAGTTCATTTGCATGCAAGATTTGTTTAAGAAACATGGTGTAGCTCAAGAGGTAATTGTGGTTATTGGTTTCTACCAGTAAGAGATTTAAATTTATGATGCTTTGATATTTTAGTTTGAAATCAAGTTTGATTTTAAATTCTCTGGTTTGGTCCAAAATCTTATTCTTTAATGCTCTTCTAGGTGAGAGGCATGCTTGCCCAATTGGGCTATGAGAAACTAGACAGTGTAATTGGCCACAGAGAGATATTAAGATGACGTGATATTTCATTGATGAAGACTCATCATCTTGATCTTAGTTACCTTCTTTCTGTGAGTATATTATGTACACATCCATTGTTTTCTTGATCAGTTTCTCACAATTTTGTTTGTAATAACAATTTACACCTTTCGGTACAGAGTGTTGGATTGCCGAAATATGGAGCAGCACTAAGATCGGGAATCAAGAAGTTCACAGTAATGGTCTAGTTCTGGATTATACACTTCTTGCAGATCAAGAGGTAAATAGCTTAGAAATGCAAATGAAACATATCGTTGCATGAGAATAGAGCAAGATTAGGATCACACAGCATATGGGCTATACCTATAATACAACTCTTTATGATACCACTCGTGTTATTTTTGTTAGGACCGCAAGACCAACACGATTCGAACTTGATTGAACAGTCAGGACTGCCAGGTCCAACTCGATTTATATCCTTATTTGCAAAATTATTTTAAAGGAAAATTCGGTTTTATTTTAGTTTGATTTATTGACTGAATATTCGCTCTTGATTATATGGTAATTATCTTGTTAAAGACGAGTGAATATTTGGGTATGTTTGTAAAGATTTAACATGATCTTATAGAATCTAATCTTATGGAAAGTTAATCTTATCAAACTCTTTGTTTATATTCTTAAGTAATCTATTCCTTGTGGAGTTCTTTTTCGTCTTTGGTGTGCAGATTCACGAATATCATGAAGATCTTATCAAACGGAAACAAAGACTTATCAAAGGAAAAGACGCCTTATCAATGGAAAAATTCGGATATATTTGGAAAGATTCTGTCGCGACTGGATATGGAGACTGGCCGAGATTCTAGAGATCTTTCAAGGAGAGCTATCCTATAAATAGTAGAAATCCTAGGAATCAATGCAGAGCACTCGTGTAACATAATATACATCTTTAGGTGTTCTCTTTTATTTTGATTTCTTAGTTTTCATCTCTTGATTCAATTCAAGAACATGACGAGCCGACGTGAGTTGAAGGGAGTTCAACGGGAAAGGATTGCGCCAGTTAGAGGGATCTATACGTACGTGCAGTTCGCTTGGAAGCTTGCTCATAAGAAGATCACTACAGGAGTTTTGGTCTTACGGGTCAAACGGAGTAGACGCGAAAAAGGTTCCGGTGGTATCAACATTAGAGGGATTTGGTGTTAGAGTAAAACCATTAGGTGTAATAACTTTTGTCCGTTGAAAGAAGTTTGTCTCAGGCGAAAGCCTCGTGGATGTAGGACATAGTTCAAACCACGTTAAAAATTTGTTGTCTTACTTTACTGTCGTATATACATGTCTAGACTAGGTATCGCAACTACTGCTTTAAAACGTAAAGAATAAGACTTAAAGATCTATCAATTTTGTCATGCTTTGCCTATATATTAGATAGGTGATGTCTTTTACATTCCTAAATATGACGCTAACTACGCCAAAATATACGAGTTCAGTATTAAAAAAAATATCAGTAAGAGAATAATGTTTTTAACGTCTAATTTCCAGCTTCTTATTCTTGTTGATTTTGTACTATGTTTTGGTTGGTTTTGTGATGATCACCATATTCATCATTTGTTGTAGGTTGTAATTGAAACTACATTCATAGATGGTACAGTACACGAAGATTTATAGATCACCATAATATTATGATTTGAGGTATTTGATTTGAGGTATTCGATTTTCAGATTAATTATGAGATTTTTGGTTGTTTGTTTATTTATTTTGATTTTGTCTTTTTTCGTTATTTTAGATTACCATGTTTTGATTTGGTTTTTAAAATTTTAGAGCTATTGGTAATTTTTATAATTTAATTTTTGTTTTTTGAACTTGTCTTTAATTTAGTCATTGCCTTTTCTTTTCAAATTTATTGTAAATTCCTAACTTTTTTGACTTCATTATTTTTGTTGCTACTTTTCTTTGTTCTGTTGTTAGAGGATTATGTTTTTTCTCTTTTTACTCATAATATTCTGTTGTGAGTTTTTGTTTTTACTTTGTGTTATAATTCCTAAGTTTTGGATTTATTTGTTTTGAATTCACATACTTTCTTTAGTTTTAAATTTTAAATATATTTTATATTCTATATTAACAAAAAAATTTATGCTTTAAATATATTAGATATTCTAAATTAACCTTTTTGGGCTATAATACAAAATTCAAAGTTTTAAGGTTTATTTTCTTTGATTTTATATGTAATTTTTGTTTGTATTTAGATTCAGTATGATTGAGTTTTTCATTTTTCACATTTATAGTAATTATTAAGTCCCAAAATTTACTATTTTCTGTTTGCTTTTTATTATTCAGATATAGTTTATAATATTTCAGATTTTTTATGAAATTTTGGAGGTTCAGATTAACTTTTATTTTATTATTAAGGAAAATACTGAAAAGCTAACATTGCTGAAAGTAGCTGGAGTGAAGCATAGGCCTTTGCCAGTGCCTCAAGCAAAAGTGCTAGGAACTACAGTTTTGCTAGCGCTTTTTAGTTACTTTTGCTAGTGCTTTTTATGTGATGGAGTTAACTCATGTGTACAAACGCCCTCCAAAAGGGTTGGCATAACTTTCACTAGCGGGCCCAACGCTAGCGCTTTCAGAAGTGTTGGTACTATTTTTAACAGCGCCTAAAAGCGCTGGCAAAGACCCAAAAAAGTGCTGGCGTATACCTTATTTCGTGTAGTGTTTGTATGTTATGATTTCGAACATTAATCATGTCCATATGGTATCATAGCCAATTTTTCTTTTTTTTTTTGTATGTTCATGTAACTGGACTTTAACTACATGATTTCAAAAAAAAACAACATAGTAAACAGTAGATTATGTGAAACTTATTTGGAGTAGTGTATGATAAATAGATCATGAAACATGTACTAACTCGTATATTTAGTGAACAAGAGTTAATTCCCATTCTCATTAAATGTGTAACGACATAGTTCTTTAATTGAATAGGTTTGTGGTACGTAAACTGAACAGGATTCCTCATTTGACCTTTTTTATCTACTATAAAAGGCTTGGATATGTACGGAGTATTTATTCGCGTAATAGTACGGAACATACATCTAAAAAAAAAAATTATACACTATTTTCAATAGATAGGTACAATACATGCATCCGAAGTTAAAAAGATAGTGAACTTCGGTAAATTAATTATTAATCAGTATGGTAGATGAACATATATGTATGGATGAGTTTTCAAATGTCTTTTTTCCTACAAATTTAAAAGATTATAGATAAGACGTAAAGAGCATTGCGAGTAATATCCGATATAAAATAAATATCATTTGTAACCATTGGGTTTAGCTTACAAGAAAAGTAATTCATGGTATAATGTGCTAGACCATCTGATAGTTATTACAAACTCCCTGAAATATTTGAGAAAAATCTTAGCTTTTGTCATTATCAGTTTGTGCAATTTGCGCTAGTATCTGCAATAGTGGTTATATTGAAGTTCTTGTATGCATGTTTTCTATGTTTATATTCATGAATTAGTTAAATTCACCCTTGCTTCTATCATACCAACGCACATTTTGATGAGGTCGTTAATACTTAATATTTAAGTCACCCAAGAATTAAGGAATTCTCCGAATATTTTCATGGTTGTGATATTCTTAGCTACACTTCCCCGTTTTGAGGGTCATTACTACTTATTGAAAATTCTACCATTGTTTCACGATTTTGTTACATCTCAATATAATTTTTTTCTAAATACTGCTAATCATACATACCATCTTTCTTGTACTCTAGAAATCATAATGAAATAGATAGAACTTTGTATCTCATCTTTTCTGACATAGTAGGTCAGTTAAAAGTACTTACTTTTACCAGCTTGGAATGCTATAGTTGGTTTATTTTGATAAAATGTTTCCTTGATTTTCTAAAACGTTTTCTGTGTTTAGGACATAATCGAAAGTATTAGGGCTTACTTTGAAGGATGTGAAAGTGTTCGGTCAAGATATAGCGCTTCATCCTTGAAGGGTCATATTTTATCGGCACAGGGAGACATATCTAAACCAACATTGAAAGTTGAAAGTTCTGATGTATTGTTTGAGGTAGGACATATTTTTTCTGATTTAATTTTTCAGGTAGTTTCAGAACAATATAATTGTTTGCAAGGTTTGAGTATCTAGATATGTAGAATATTATGTGCTAGTAAGTGCATGGAATTATGTTTAACTTTTTCTTGGACGAATCGCGATATAATTAAGGGAGAAAAATATGCGTTGTCTACGAGATCTAGTAATTGAATGGTATCCTATCCACTTTTTAGATCTTTTGGTCCCAATCTATATTATGACAAGAAGTACTGTACTGTAAATTCCTTTATAAAATTAAACTTTTTTAAGTAGCAACAACAACAAGTGTAAATATGTTAAATAATATTATGAAAGCTTGTAACATAACCATATTGGTGTTTAATTCGTCATGAAATATTTCTTTGTAAGGATCTTCTCTTGGCTAGTACTACTTGTACTACAGTTGTTTCACTCTTAATAAAATTTCTTTACTGATAAAAAAAAAACCATATTGGTGTTTATGTTCCCCGAATTGTAGTTTACTAGCTAATCAGATTACTACTGCAGCTACAAAAATTAGTTCCAAAGGTGTACTTAAAAGATTCAAACATTATTGTATATATGAGTTTTGCAACGTTACTTTTCCAGGTGACATATGCGATTGCTACCCTCTCCGGTTTTTATGAAGTTCCTTCTGTTGGACCCATACAGTCAAAAGATATAGTTTTAAATTTCTCCGGAGCAAATCACCTAATATCTGGTGGTCGTGTGGTCGGCCCTTTAATAGCCGCGACCAATGTCCAGGTTAGATCTTTATAATTTTTTGTTGTTCTAAATTAGATCGCTCGGCTAAGCATTTTCAATTTTGAGTGTACGCATTGTACACAAGTTCAATTGCACTTTAACCTCATCGCATTCATTTGTTGTCTATCCTTTAAATATTCGTCCAGCATTAACTTTCCTTCAAATATAACATCCGTCCTATTTTTTTCCCATAAAAAAATGATTGCCATGATTACAGATTTGACTGTAACACTTTTCAAATTTATGTAGGTTGTGATTCATTGGTTGATTTCCGAGGAAGAGAATTAAGATTGTTGCCAGTGCATGTTCATGTATACTGATAATAAAACTCGGTTGACTTTGCCTTTTCTTTAAGATGACCATATATTTTTTGTTATTTAAGTTGTTTCCTATCCACCGTTTTTGTTTTATCATGCCCGACTCTTACTAATGTCAGTTATTGTATTCTCCCTTAACGAAGATGTGTGATTTAACTGCAGGGTCGCACAATAAACTTTCTCCAATTCTATCCCATTGAAGTTAATTTATAATGTCAATTTTTGAATAAAGTTTTTTACGAATAAAAAATAACTGTCACGTAGCCATAAAACATGAAAATGGATGAGACATTGTACGTAACCATTAAAAATATTTAACTCAATTTTTTGGCATTTGGAATATTTGACGCTTATCTTGGGCATCACTTAATATGCCACTGTTGAAAATATAGCGTATGTAATAATCGTAATGTACTTATCTTTATTATATTTTTTTAATTTCCATGACTCCTACTTAATCTTCACTGGAAATAATCAAAAACAACTCAAATAAATGATAGTAGAAAAGTGACGGCAATTTAGCTAAAACGTATGGCGTGTCTCATTTATCATTCCATCTGGTGTTCAACATCATAAATTAATATGGAAGAAATATAAAGTAGTATTGGGTAAATTTGTTCCTGCACATTTTATGAATATGAGAGAATTATGTGCAATCGCTATCTGTAGTTTATAGCAATTAGTTTAAACAACATTTAATGGCGTTTCACTTAAGCATCAACTAGAAAACTTTTTGCTTCTTTTGATTATGAAATTATACGTAAAATTACTAAATTAGTGACATTGTAGTTCCAATAATAATTTTTTAGGTTTAACAAATATTTGTCTTGCTATGTGGGGCTTCCTTGGTATATGGCTCCCAAGACCTACTATGTACTTCGTTAAAAAAACAAAAACAAAGAAAGACTAGCCGCTACAAAAATCAAAAGTTCCATTTAGAAATAAATGGATGATTTGTTGTGCTTTATAAATGTGAATGTCGCGGGGTATATCTTTGATACACTATTGGAGATAAATAAAAACGTTTTACATAAAAAAACAAGATAAAGTCAAATATTATCATTTGACAGATACTAGATTTTATGATTGTGTTGCAAATCGTACTAGAAAAAACCGAACGAAAACAAAACCATTGTCATGGTAGTTTATTTTACCAAAATATTTCTTTATTGGTCAATTGTGTCTTTCTTTGGCGAGGCTTACTCTATTCTTAGTAGAAATTTATCTACAGTTTCCATTTTTAATAGGTTATTTTGTTGGTGATAGGGGTATAGGCAACCGCAGTACGAAAAAATTATATTTTTATCGGTGAATTAGCAAAAGACTCCAACGAAGAAAGAGAACCCTGAATACATCCTCATGAGAATCAAGATGATACACATCACTGAAAAAATATCGTGTACCATGTCGTCAGATTGTGGGAAAGGGTTAACTGAACTATGGGTATGATAAGTTCTTCGCACAGCAGAGAATCGGTTTGCATTCCGCTATGAACAGACACCCTTATTTAGTTTTCTAACTCATTTCTACGTTTTGGAACAAAAAGTTTCCATTTTTTATTTCATCTTTATAATTGATTGGTAGATCTGACGATAAAATATCTGTTTCACTTTTTTTAACATGCATATCTTACGTACAATTACCGTGATATTTGATTTTCAGTGTTTTGAATTTCTTTCCATATCATCATATATAAACGAGCCTTGACCTATTTATATATAATCTATCGAAAATATGTAGGTGCCAACAATTACTAATCTGAATCAGCATGCGTTAAGTGTCATAAATAGTTATTTAAAACATTAAGATTCACTTCCACACTAAATTATACAACGCGTGGGTGGTAATAACTGTGGAAGAGTTGGTATCTATAATAGACTCAGATTTTTGAAATATAAACTGCATTTATAGTATTATTGTAACGAAAAATGTTCGAAAATATGTAGGTGCAAACAATTAGAAATTTGAACCAGCATGCATTAAGTGTAGGGGTGGCAAAATGGATCCGGATCCATGGATCCTACCGGATCCGTTGTGGATCCATCAGATCCGATCGACCCAGGATCCACCATGGATCCGAAACCAAGTTGATCCGGTGGATCCAAGGTGGACCTGGATCCATTGTGGATCCGTGCGGATCCAACGTGGATCCAGGTGGATTTGGGTGGATCCGTGAGTGGATCCGGATGGATCCACATTTGGATCCGTGTGGATCCATCCAAGTCCATGTTTAGATCTAACTCAATTTATAGCAATTTTGGCATTTAGCTTTTTATTCGCGCCACTATCTCATTGTCTTTATGCATTTGTATACTTTTAAAATATAACTTTAGTTTACTATGATTTTAATTTTGTAATTACGTTAAATAATTTGACAATGTAACTATTCATTATGAGAAGAAGATCTTGTGCTTTCATTTGGTAACTATCAATTAAAGTTAAAGATATGTACAATATATGGTTGATTGGCATTTTTATTCTCATTATTAAGTTTTATAATTTGTAATCTTTAACCTCAATTTGTAAAGAGGCAAAAATTATTCTCAATCATATATAAAAAGAATCTAAATAATATTTCTAATCCTTAATCAAAATCTCGAGAAAGTCTTCCAAATTCCAATACTCAACTTCATTAAAAACATTAAAAAAAATAATATTACTTTTGTTATAGAAGTATTCATGATTTCTATATTTTTCTCAAAAAAAAGATACATATATATATATATATATATATATTTTATGTGTATACATATATATTTTTAGTAAATACATCTCAAAAGAGCATTGCATATTTTAAAATTAAAAGAAAAAGTTAAATTATGTGAAACACTAGCTTGCACATTTATATCGTGATGTAGTTGACTGTTAAATTACATTTTTTTTTCTTTCTAAGCGTCCAATATCTTGTTAATTAAGAACTAAGAATAATGATATATATTATTAAATTTAAGGTGGTGGGATAGATTGGTGGATGGGAAAATTGGGTTAAGTAGAGGTTGATTTGGTGGATTAGATGGATCTACCAAGATGGATCCACTTGGATCCGACAATGGATCCACATGGGTCCGACTATGGATCCGCGGTGGATCCACAAATGGATCCGTTCGGATCCATGATTGGATCCAAAAATAGTACTACTTGGATACGCGGATCCACATGGATCCGGACCCGGATCTGATCCAAGTTGAATCCATTTGAGATCCACCCCTATGGATCCAGTTGGATCCGAATCCTAATGGATCGGATCCACATGGATTTAGACTTGGATCCGATCCGGTTGATCCATTTAAGTGTCATAAGTCACATTAAGATTCACTTCCACACAAAATTATACAACGCGTGAGTGGTATTTACTGTGGAAGAGTTGGTATGTATAATAGACCCAGATTTCTGAAATAAAAACTGCATTTATAGTATTATTGCAACAAAAATGTCAAATGGAATGATATTTATAAGTTGTGATGAAATTGTTGTCCGAGTTAATTGCACAAAATTAAAATCTTATAAAATATATAAATTCACTTACGGCCCGCATAATTTAAAACTTATGTTAACTACATTCATTTATGATTGGACGGTGAAAAATAGTTTTTGATGCATCGCCCACGGTTAATATGGTTCGAAAGATAGGAAAAAGTTGTATATCAATTATAAGGAACAGTTGTGTATTTATTACAACATTATTGGTGGTTTAACAGAAGAAAGTCCAACAAACTTTTTAGTTGACCTTCATACCTATTAATACGAAGGCCTTCTTCCCTGATTTTACATTTTCCCAGTCCATTTCCTCTATCCTAAACATCAATTCAAGTTTTCTAAGCCACATTAAAATAATTGAAATGGCAGGGCGTGAGAACCGACCCATAATCCTTGCTCTGGAATGCCCTAGTGGTCCGAATTCAGGTAGGCGTCATCGTCGCGAACCTTCCAGACCAGGAGCAGCGTCCGCATATTCGGGATCTTCATCCTGTCCATCCTTTCCCGACATTGTTACCGTAAACAGTGGCGAGGTTAACTCTATTAATTGTGTTTTTTTGCAATCAAACTAGTTATTTTACTCAAGTATAACCTTTTTCATTTATGAATGATTGATTGTGCAATGTGGTGGTTTGTATGTTATGACTTCGAGCATTAATCATGTCCATATGGCATCATAACCAAATTTTTTTTTATATGTTCATGTAAATGGATTTTAACTACACGATTTCAAAATTAACAACATAGTAAACAGTTGATTATGTGAAACTTATTTGGAGTGGTGTATGATAAATAGATCATGAAACATGTACTCACTCGTATATTTAGAGAACAAGAGTTAATTCCCATTCTCATTAATTGTGTAAACGACATAGTTCTTTAATTGAATAGGTTTGTGGTACGTAAACTTAACAGGATTCCTCATTTGACCTTTTTATCTACTATACAAGGCTTGGATATGTACGGAGTATTTATTCTGGTAATAGTACGGAACATACATCTAAAAAAAAAAATTATACACTATTTTCAATAGATACGTACAATACATGCATCCGAAGTTAAAAAGTTGGTGAACTTCGGTAAATTAATTATTAATCAGTATGGTAGATGAACATATATGTATGGATGAGTTTTCGAATGTCTTTTTTCCTACAAATTTACAAGATTATAGATATGACATAAAGAGCATTGCGAGTAATATCCGATATAAAATAAATATCATTTGTAAAAATTGAGTTTAGCTTACAAGAAAAGTAATTCATGGTATAATGAGCTAGACCAATCTGATAGTTATTACAACCTCCCTGAAAGATTTGAAAAACATCTTAGATTTTGTCATTATCAGTTTGTGCGATTTGCGCTAATATCTGCGGAAACAAACATGTACCGGGAATGTACGTTGCAAATAGTGGTTATATTGAAGTTCTTATATACATATTTTCTATGTCTATATTCATGAATTAGTTAAATTCACCCTTGATTCTACTATACCAACGCACATTTTGATGAGGTCATTAATACTTAATATTTATGTCACCCAAGAATTAAGGAATTCTCAGAATATTTTCATGGTTGTGATAATCTTAGCTAAACTTCCCCGTTTTGAGGGTCATTACTGCTTATTGAAAATTCTATCATGGTTGCACGATTTTGTTATGTCTCAATATAATTTTTTTCTAAATACTGCTAATCATACATACCATCTTTATTGTACTCTAGAAATCATAATGAAATAGATAGAACTTTGTATCTCATCTTTTGTGACATAGTAGGTCAGTTAAAAGTACTTACTTTTACCAGCTTGGAATGCTATAGTTGGTTTATTTTGATAAAATGTTTCCTTGATTTCTAAAACCTTTTCTTTGTTTCGGACATAATCGAAAGTATTAGGGCTTACTTTGAAGGATGTGAAAGTGTTCGGTCAAGATATAGAGCTTCATCCTTGAAGGGTCATATTTTATCGGCACAAGGAGACATATCTAAACCAACTTTGAAAGTTGAAGGTTCTGATGTATTGTTTGCTGTAGGACATATTTTTTCTGATTTAACATTTCAGGTAGTTCCAGAACAATATAATTGTTTGCAAGGTTTGAGTATCTAGATATGTAGAATATTATGTGCTAGTAAGTGCATGGAATTATGTTTTACTTTTTCTTGGACGAATCGCGATATTTTTTAAATTAAGGGTGAAAAATATGCGTTGTCTACGATATCTAGTTATTGAATGGTGTCCTATCCACTTTTTAGATCTCTTGGTCCCAATCTATATTCTGACAAGAAGTACTGTACTGTAAATTCCTTTATAACATTAAACATTTTTTAGTAGCAACAACAACAAGTGTAAATATGTTAAATAATATTATTTAATTCGTCATGAAATGTTTGTAACATAACCATATTGGTGTTTATGTTCCCCGAATTGTAGTTTACTAGCGAATCAGATTACTACTGCAGCTACAAAAATTAGCTCCAAATCTGTACTTAAAAGATTCAAACATTATTGTATATATGAGTTACGTAACGTTACTTTTCCAGGGGACGTATGCGATTGCTACCCTCTCCGGTTTTTATGAAGTTCCTTCTGTTGGACCCATACAGTTAAAAGATATAGTTTTAAATTTCTCCGGAGCAAATCACCTAATATCTGGTGGTCGTGTGGTCGGCCCTTTAATAGCCGCGACGGATGTCCAGGTTAGATCTTTATAATTTTTTGTTGTTTTAAATTAGATCACTCGGCTAAGCATTTTCAATTTTAAGTGTACGCATTGTACACAAGTTCAATAGTACTTTAACCCCATCGCATTCATTTGTTGTCTATCCTTTAAATATTTGTCCAGCATTAACTTTCCTTAAAATATAACATCCGTCCTATTTTTTTCCCATAAAAAATGATTACTTTGATTACGGATTTGTCTGTAACACTTTTTGAAATTTATGTAGGTTGTGATTCAGTGGTTAATTTCCGAGGAAGAGAATTAAGATTGTTGCCAGTGCATGTTCCTGCATACTGATAATAAAACTCGGTTTACTTTGCATTTTCTTTAAGATGACCATATATTTTTTTTTTAAAGTTGTTTCCTATCCACCGTTTTAGTTTTATCATGCCCGACTCTTACTAATGTCAGTTATTGTATTATCCCTTAACGAAGATGTGTGATTGAAGTGCAGGGTTGCACAATAAACTTTCTCCAATACTATCCCGTTCAAGTTAATATATAATGTAAATTTTTGAATAAAGTTTTTGACGAATAAAAAATAACTGTCACATAGCCATAAAACATGAAAATGGATGAGACATTGTACGTAACCATTAAAAATATTTAACTCAATTTTTTGGCATTTGGAATATTTGACGCTTATCTTGGGCATCACTTACTATGCCACTGTTGAAAATATTGCGTATGTAATAATCGTAATGTACTTATCTTTATTATATTTTTTTAATTTCCACTACTCCTACTTAATCTTAACTAGAAATAATCAAAAACAACTCAAATAAATGATAGTAGAAAAGTGACGGTAATTTAGCTAAAACGTATGTCGTGTCTCATTTATCATTCCATCTGGTGTTCAACATCATAAATTAATATGGAAGAAATATAAAGTAGTATTGGGTTAATCTTTTCCTGCATATTTTATGAATTAGACCGAATTATGTGCAATCGCTATCTGTAGTTTATATCAATTAGTTTAAACAACATATAACAGCGTTTCACTGAAGCATCAACTAGAAAACATTTTGCTTCTTTTGATTATAAAATTATACGTAAAATTACTAAATTAGTGACATAGTAGTTCCAATAATAATTTTTTAGGTTTAACAAATATTTGTCTTGCTATGTGGGGCTTCCTTGGTATATGGCTCCCAAGACCTACTATGTACCATAAATGAAACACCATAAATATTCAATCGCACAAAAGTAATTAAAGGAGTCATGGTTAATTACATTCCCAAAAGAAACATATAAAATAAAAAAACACAATAAAAACAACTGAGTAGATCCTCAACCAGTCCTACTCCTCACCATCCACCCGAAACTCCTCCCCATCGGGGTCATCCTCATCGAACTCGCCACCGCCATCCTGTGCCGCGAGGTCGTCATCCACGTGCCTATGACAAGGATCCACGACGGGACGTCCGTCAGGCCCGAACCTCACATTCAACCCTAAATCCGTAGCCAACTCTCTAGCACGCGCCATCCCATCGGCGCCTTCCACCTGGTTGAATCACTCATATAGGTAGTCGATTCTAATGTTGTCGTCGCCCTGATCGGCACCCAAATCGACTGCAGGTCCACGTCCGGCTTATGTGGAAGGTGGGTAGAAGGCCTTGGGGCAAATTGGTCCGGCTGAGTGGAAGGCCCAGCTACCAGGCCGAGTAGAAGGTCCTGGGGCGAATGGGTTCGGCGTCTGCTGGGTCTGTGCCCAAATTGCTGCAATCTCCTGCGTCAGCTGATATATCTGCTGCTGCATCGAGATAAACTGAGACTGGAAGGCGGTAGCCATTACAAACGGGCAACCCGTTTGTAATACGTTACAAACGGGCGCCCCATTTGTAATAACCGCTTTTACAAACGGGCTTTTGCCTGTTTGTAAAAAGCCTGTTTCTGCTGGGCTTTGTTCTTGTAGTGAATCAAAAGTTCCATTTAGAAATAAATGGATGGTTTGTTGTGCTTTATAAATGTGAATGTCGCGGGGTATATCTTTGATACACTCTTGGAGATAAATAAAAAGTTTTACATTAAAAAACATGATAAAATCAAATATTATCATTTGATAGATACTAGATTTTATGATTGAGTTGCAAATCGTACTAGAAAAAACCGAAAGAAAACAAAACCATTGTCATGGTAGTTTATTTTACCAAAATATTTCTTTATTGGTCAATTGTGTCTTTCTGTGGCGAGGCTTACTCTATTGTTCGTAGAAATTTATCTACAGTTTCCATTTTTAATAGGTTAATTTGTTGGTGATAGGGGTATAGGCGCAACCCCAGTACGAAAAATTATATTTTTATCGGTGAATTAGCAAAAGACTCCAACGAAGAAAGAGAACCCTGAATACAGCCTCATGAGAATCAAGATGATACACTTCATTGAAAAAAAATTGTGTATCATGTCGTCAGATTGTGGGAAAGGGTTAACTGAACTATGGGTATGATGAGTTCTTCGCATAGCAAAGAATCGTTTTGCATTGCGCTATGAACAGACACCCTTATTTACTATTCTAACTCATTTCTACGTTTTGGAACAAAAAGTTTCCATTTTTTATTTCATCTTTATAATTGATTTGGTAGATCTAACGATAAAATATCTGTTTCACTTTTTTTAACATGCATATTTTACGTACAATTACCGTGATATTTGATTTTCAGTGTTTTGAATTTCTTTCCATATCATCATAAATAAACGAGCCTTGACCTATTTATATGTAATCTATCGAAAATATGCAGGTGCCAACAATTAGAAATCTGAATCAGCATGCATTAAGTGTCATAAATAGTTATTTAAAACATTAAGATTCACTTCCACACTAAATTATACAACCCGTGCCTGGTAATAACTGTGAAAGAGTTGGTATGTATAATCGACTCAGATTTCTGAAATATAAACTGCATTTATAGTATTATTGCAACAAAAAATGATCGAAAATATGTAGGTGCCAACAATTAGAAGTTTGAATCAGCATGCACTAAGTGTCATAAATAGCAATTTAAAGTCACATTAAGATTCACTTCCACACAAAATTATACAACGCGTGAGTGGTAATAACTGTGGAAGAGTTGGTATGTATAATAGACTCAGATTCCTGAAATATAAACTGCATTTATAGTATTATTGCAACAAAAATGTTAAATGGAATGATATTTATAAGTTGTGATGAAATTGTTGTCCGAGTTAATTGTACAAAATTATAATATTATAAGATATATAAATTCACTTACGGCCCGCAAAATTTAAAACTAATGTAAACTACATTCATTTATGATTGGACGGTGAAAAATAGTTTTTGATGCATCGCCCACGGTTAATATGGTTCGAAAGATAGGAAAACGTTGTATATCAATTATAAGGAATAGTTGTGTATTTATTACAACATTATTGGTGGTTTAACAGAAGAAAGTCCAACAAACTTTTTAGTTGACCTTCATACCTATTAATACGAAGGCCTTCTTCCCTGATTTTACATTTTCCCAGTCCATTTCCTCTATCCTAAACATCAATTCAAGTTTTCTAAGCCACATTAAAATAATTGAAATGGCAGGGCGTAAGAACCGACCCATAATCCTTGCTCTGGAATGCCCTAGTGGTCCGAATTCAGGTAGGCGTCATCGTCGTGAACCTTCCAGACCAGGAGCAGCGTCCGCATATTCGGGATCCTCATCATGTCCATCTTTTCCCGACATTGTTACCGTAAACACTGGCAAGGTTAACTCTATTAATTGTGTTTTTTTTGCAATCAAACTAGTTATTTTACTCAAGTATAACCATTTTCTTTTATGAATGATTGATTGTGCAATGTGGTGGTTTGTATGTTATGATTTCGAGCATTAATCTTGTCCATATGGCATCATAGCCAATTTGTTTTTTGATATGTTCATGTAAATGGATTTTAACTACACGATTTCAAAATTAACAACATAGTAAACAGTAGATTATGTGAAACTTATTTGGAGTGGTGTATGATAAATAGATCATGAAACATGTACTAACTCGTATATTTAGAGAACAAGAGTTAATTCCCATTCTCATTAATTGTGTAAACGACATAGTTCTCGAATTGAATAGGTTTGTGGTACGTAAACTTAACAGGATTCCTCATTTGACCTTTTTTATCTACTATACAAGGCTTGGATATGTACGGAGTATTTATTCGGGTAATAGTACGGAACATACATCTAAAAAAAAAATTATACACTATTTTCAATAGATAGGTACAATACATGCATCCGAAGTTAAAAATTTGGTGAACTTCGGTAAATTAATTATTAAATAGTATGGTAGATGAACATATATGTATGGATGAGTTTTCGAATGTCTTTTTTCCTACAAATTTAAAAGATTATAGATATGACATAAAGAGCATTGCGAGTAATATCGATATAAAATAAATATCATTTGTAAAAATTGAGTTTACCTTACAAGAATAGTAATTAATGGTATAATGTGCTAGACCCATCTGATAGTTATAACAACCTCCCTGAAAGATTTGAAGAAAATCTTACATTTTGTCATTATCAGTTTGTGCAACTTTCTCTAGTATCTGCGGAAACAAACATGTACCGGGCATGTACGTTGCATATAGTGGTTATATTGAAGTTCTTATATACATATTTTCTATGTTTATATTCATGAATTAGTTAAATTCACCCTTCTTTCTATTACACCAACGCACATTTTGATGAGGTCGTTAATACTTAATATTTATGTCACCCAAGAATTAAGGAATTCTCCGAATATTTTCATGGTTGTGATAATCTTAGCTACACTTCCCTGTTTTGAGGGTCATTACTCCTTATTGAAAATTCTATCATGGTTGCACGATTTTTTTATATCTCAATACAATTTTTTTCTAAATACTGCTAATCATACATACCATCTTTATTGTACTCTAGAAATCATAATGAAATAGATAGAACTTTGTATCCCATCTTTCCTGACATAGTAGGTCAGTTAAAAGTACTTACTTTTACCAGCTTGGAATGCTATAGTTGGTTTATTTTGATAAAATGTTTCCTTGATTTTCTAAAACCTTTTCTGTGTTTAGGACATAATCGAAAGTATTAGGGCTTACTTTCAAGGATGTGAAAGTGTTCGGTCAAAATATAGTGCTTAATCCTTGAAGGGTCATATTTTATCGGCACAAGGAGACATATCTAAACCAACATTGAAAATTGAAGGTTCTGATGTATTGTTTGAGGTAGGACATATTTTTTCTGATTTAACATTTCAGGTAGTTTCAGAACAAAATAATTGTTTGCAAGGTTTGAGTATCTAGATATGTAGAATATTATGTGCTAGTAAATGCATGGACTTATGTTTAACTTTTTCTTGAACGAATCGCGATATTTTTTAAATTAAGGGAGAAAAATACGCGATGTCTACGAGATCTAGTTATTGAATGGTATCCTATCCACTTTTTAGATCTCTTGGTCCCAATCTATATTCTGACAAGAAGTACTGTACTGTAAATTCCTTTATAACATTAAACTTTTTTTTAAGTAGCAACAACAACAAGTGTAAATATGTTAAATAATATTATTTAATTCGTCATGAAATGTATGTAACATAACCATATTGGTGTTTATGTTCTCTGAATTGTAGTTTACTAGCGAATCAGATTACTACTGCAGCTACAAAAATTAGTTCCAAATCTGTACTTAAAAGATTCAAACATTATTGTATATATGAGTTACGTAACGTTACTTTTCTAGGGAACGTATGCGATTGCTACCCTCTCCGGTTTTTATGAAGTTTCTTCTGTTGGACCCATACAGTCAAAAGATATAGTTTTAAATTTCTCCGGAGCAAATCACCTAATATCTGGTGGTCGTGTGGTCGCCCTTTAAATTAGATCACTCGGCTAAGCATTTTCAATTATAAGTGTACGCATTGTACACAAGTTCAATAGTACTTTAACCTCATCGCATTCATTTGTTGTCTATCCTTTAAATATTTGTCCAGCATTAACTTTCCTTAAAATATAACATCCGTCCTATTTTTTTCCCATAAAAAAATGATTGCTATGATTACGGATTTGTCTGTAACACTTCTCCAATTTATGTAGGTTGTGATTCAGTGGTTGATTTCCGAGGAAGAGAATTAAGATTGTTGCCACTGCATGTTCCTGCATACTGATAATAAAACTCGGTTTACTTTTCCTTTTCTTTAAGATAACCATATATTTTTATTTTTTTTAAGTTGTTTCCTATCCACCGTTTTAGTTTTATCATGCCCGACTCTTACTAATGTCAGTTATTGTATTCTCCCTTAACGAAGATGTGTGATTGAACTGCAGGGCTGCACAATAAACTTTCTCCAATACTATCCCGTTGAAGTTAATATATACTGTAAATTTTTGAATAAAGTTTTTTAAGAATAAAAAATAACTGTCACATAGCCATAAAACATGAAAATGGATGAGACATTGTACGTAACCATTAAAAATATTTAACTCAATTTTTTGGCATTTGGAATATTTGACGCTTATCATGGGCATCACTTACTATGCCACTGTTGAAAATATAGCGTATGTAATAATCGTAATGTACTTATCTTTATTATATTTTTTTAATTTCCACGACTCCTACTTAATCTTAACTAGAAATAATAAAAAACAACTCAAATAAATGATAGTAGAAAAGTGATGGTAATTTAGCTAAAACGTCTGTTTTGTCTCATTTATCATTCCATCTGGTGTTCAACATCATAAATTAATATGGAAGAAATATAAAGTAGTATTGGGTTAATTTTCTCCTGCATATTTTATGAATTAGAGAGAATTATGTGCAATCGCTATCTGTAGTTTATAGCAATTAGTTTAAACAACATATTACGGCGTTTCACATAAGCATCAACTAGAAAATGTTTTGCTTCTTTTGATTATAAAATTATACGCAAAACTACTAAATTAGTGACATTGTAGTTCCAATAATAATTTTTTAGGTTTAAAAAGTATTTGTCTTGCTATGTGGGGCTTCCTTGGTATATGGCTCCCCAGACCTACTATGTACTTAGTTAAAAATACAAAAACAAAAAAAGACTAGCCGCTACAAAAATCACTACAACAAAACAGGGCTTTAGAAACGGCCCGAGCCGTTTCTAAAGCCCAAAAGCCCATTTCTATTGATCAATAAAAACGGGCCTGCCATTTGTAACAGTCGTTTGTAAAACGACCGTAGCTAATGACTTCTAGAGACGGGAAAAAGTTCCCATCTCTACTATTACAAACCGCAGGCCCGTTCGTAAAAGGCCCGGCCCGTGAAAAAAAAGAAAAAATAATATGAAAGAGTATTACAAACGGGAGGCCCGTTTCTAATACTCTCGAAGTAGTAGAAATGGCCCGCCCGTTTCTAATACTTTTGAAGTATTAGAAACGGCCCGCCCGTTTCTAGTACTTTCGAAAAGTAATAGAAACGGGCTGCCCGTTTCTATTAATATTCGATTATTTTTTTAGCACTATTATAAACGGGGTTCCCGTTTCTAATACTATTTTTAAAAAAAAATTATTGGCAGAAAATCTGCCAATAATAATTTATTATTTAATGTTATAGTCGATTACTTAATTACCTACATCATTTGTTTAATAACAATTATAATTAGTATAAGTTAGATATGAGTGTTAATTATGATATATTTGAATAATGTAAATATTTTTAACAAATTAAAAAACTTATTTTGAATGAAGGAAGAGGAGATAATTTGTAAATATTTAAAAAGAATGTAAAGGAAAAGAGAGAATTTGATAGAGAGTTGTGTATATGAATGAGTTGAATGTTTGAGAAAATGAAGAGGGGAGGAGTATTTATAGGTGGGAGTGAAAGTATTAGAAACGGGCACCCCGTTTCTAAAAGTTTTTCAAAATTTTCAAAACCCCGCCTAAACTTTTAGAAACGGCAAGCCCGTTTCTAAAAGTTTTTAAAATTTTTAAAATCCCGCCGAAACCTTTAGAAACGGCATTCCCGTTTCTAAAGGTATTTCTTACAGTTTTTTGAGAGCCTTTAGAAACGGGCCAGCCGTTTATCTAAAGGCATTCCCGTTTCTAAAGGTGTTTCTTAATGTTTTTTGAGAGCCTTTAGAAACGGGCCAGCCGTTTCGAAACGGCTTGCCCGTTTCTAAAGACTCTCATAAAATTCAAAAATACCTTTAGAAACAGGGAATCCGTTTCTAAAGGTTTTAAAACCGGTTTCCCCGTTTGTAAAACCCCGCGGGCCGTTTCTGAAACTCCGAAATCTTATAGAAACGGGGAAGTCGTTTCTAAAAATCCCATTTCCTATCTATAAATACCGTATCCAAACTCTCAGTCACTCAATCCATCTCATTTGTTCAGGTGCGTTTCAAAAATGCTATATAGTTAATAATTTTTATTATCCATTTTAATTATGATATTTTTATGTAATCATGTCCTAATTATTTAATTTAATCTTTTTTCGTTTGATCAAAATCGCATTGTAACTGCCGTAAAGACTTGCTGAATCGTTTTACCTACATCAACTCTAGATTGCCTGGTGAAGGTATGTTGTATTTTTTACCGCAAATTTGATTAGTTTATTTAGTTTGGAGCATCTATATATAAGTGCAATGTATTCACATGAAGATAGAAGTTGGATGTATGATATGAAATGCGATAATGGTGACTTGAAACTGCAGTTCACATACGGTGTTCAAGTAGATTATCTTGATCTATGCAATTGTCCTAGGTGTCATTGTAGCAAATGCGACAATAGAAAGTTTTTGCACCCGGATCAAATTTCAATTCACTTATGTAAATGGGGATTTGTCCCTCAATACTATACGTGGGTAGCCCATGGTGAAACTAGTCCTGTTCTTTATCCGTCGACATCCGGGGTAGGACAGACCTCAGCCGAACCATGTTAGAGGATAATGAGTGTGAAGAACAAAATCCCTTTAGTGAATTGGTATATGATGCATATCAAGTTGATAGAGATTCAATTGAAGAGGAACCGAATTATGAGGCTAAGGAGTTCTATGAATTGTTAAGGCAATCAGAGGTGCGATTGCAAAGTGATAAAAATAAACATGTGTTACAGTGGGCGGCAGAATTTCTTTCGGTCCATAATGTTTATAATATTCCTGAAAAGGCGTGCACTAGATTTTTAGAATTGTCCAAAGATGGCCTTAGTCGGGAAGATGAGAGTCGGTTGCCCAATTACGTATACGGGTTGAAAAAGATGATGGCTGGTCTGGGTCTAGGGTACAAGACTTATGATGTTTGTATAAACAATTGTTTTTTGTATTATGGAGATTTTGAAAACAGCGAATATACTGAATGTCCTGAATGCAGCGAGGCGAGGTATGCTCTCGGTAAAAAGAAACCAATGGAGCGTAAGAAGTTGTGGTACTTTCCTATAATACCTCGCCTACAACGACTGTACATGTCTGCGACCACTGATGAGCATATGACTTGGCATTTGAAATGCAGTAGTTCGGGTGATGAAATGATTCATCCAGCATCAGGAGAAGCCTGGAAACACTTTGACAGGGTACATCCAGAGTTTGCGGCTGAACCTCGGAACATTCGACTTGGACTATGTATCGATGGATTTTATCCATTTGGTAGTTCATCAGTTCCGTATTCTTGCTGGCCCGTGTTCTTTACGCCTTATAATCTACCTCCAGATCTTTGCATGCGTCAAGAGTATATCTTTTAGGGTTTGATTATATCAGGACCAAAAAGCCCAGGAAAGAGCATTGACGTGTTGCTTCGCCCATTAGTTGATGACTTGAGGAAGTTATGGGAAACTGGTGTGGACACGTATGATAGGTATATGAAGCAGAGTTTCATATTAAGGGCCATACTAATGTTGACAATCAGTGATTATCCAGCATACGCCATGTTGTCGCAATGGAGCACTGCAGGCCGATTGTTTTGTCCATATTGCATGGAAAATACACAAGCCATCCAGTTGAAGCATGGGAGAAAGACGTGTTTCTTTGACTGGCATCGCCGATTTCTACCGCCAGATCATGTTTGGAGGAGAAACAGAAAAGATTTCCTAAAGGGAAAATAAGAATTTAGTGAACCCGCTCCGAGGAGATCAGGTACTGAGATGAGAGCTATTATTGATGTTCTCCCAGAAGACATAGATCCTAGATATCCCATTGCGGGTTATGGGGTATCGCATAATTGGTGTGGTAGAAGTATTTTCTGAGAACTTCCGTATTGAGAAACTAACTTAATTCGACATAACCTTCATGTCATGCACTGCGAGAAGAATTTTTTCGACAACATCAAAAAAACTGTTATGGATGACACCAATAAGTCAAAGGATAACTTTAATGCAAGACAAGACCTAGAAATCCTGACCAGGCGAAAGGAGTTGTTCTTGAAGGAAGGTGCTGATGGAAAGGTATATAAGCAGAAGGCAACCTATTGTCTCAACAGAGATCAGAAAAGGCTAGTTCTTGAGTGGTTGAAGGGTCTTCGTTTTCCAGATGGGTACGCTTGATACTTTAATGAAGAGCCATGACTGTCACGTTTTCATGTAGCGCTTGATACTGATTGCATTTCGAGATTTTCTCCCTAATGCTGTTTGGGGCCCACTTGCTGAAATAAGTCTATTCTTCAGAACTCTATCTTCGGCGGAGATCAGAAGGTCAAATATGGAAAAACTAGAGATCCCGATAGTAGAGACCATGTGCAAGTTGGAGAAGATATTTCAACCAGCGTTTTTTGACTCCATGGAGAACATAGCCATTCACCTACCATACGAGGCGAAAGTGGGAGATCCTGTGCAGTAACGCTGGATGTATCCATTTGAAAGGTAATGATTTTCATTGTTAATAAGTGAATTAAATTGTAGATTGTTATTTGTGTACTGACTCCTACTTCTTAATTGATGTGTAGGCGAATGTACGACTTGAAAAGATCAGTAGGCAATAAAGCACATGTAGAGGGATCCATATGCCAAGTGTTTTTGCTGTCTGAAATAACGAACATCGTCTCACTCTATTTCGGTTCTAGAGTCAAAACTAGACACACTCCGGCTGAACAGAAACGAGACTGCACTGATCATCGATTACATTGGACAGCTTGGAATCTTCCATAAACAAGGCAAACCAATAGGGTCTGTCCAGCGGAACCGGTACCTCAGCGAATTGGAATACAATCTGATCGAGTTATACGTGATCTTAAACTGTCCAGAAGTCGACGGATGGGTCACGTAAGTGCCAAAACTGTTATGTTAATTAATTACATTTTGTACAGTTCACAATTGTACAAATACATCGCCATCTTTTAAAACTTTGTGATTCGTTATCTGCAGATTGTTTCAACAGCTAACGTGTCAGGGCCTTAACAACCAAGAAACACAAAGTAAACGTAATGCGGAGTTCGTTGGATGGTTCAAGAACACTATGGCATCCAGATATTATGAGGTTGACCCCCAGCTTCATGCTTTGGTTCGGGACCCATTTGCAATTGCAAAGACATACAAGGGGTACAAAGTCAATAGGTTTAGATTTCACAGAGAATCGCACAGTATCGGAAATATCACAATGAATAGTGGCGTGTGTGTCAAGGGAAATCTGGGTGCACCTGAGGACACAAATTTCTACGGCATGATCCAGGACATATTGGAAGTAGACTACTGGGGCGCCGGATTGCAGCAGACTATTGTGTATTTCAAGTGTGATTGGTATGACATGCCCCGTTCAAGCCCTTTCAATGCTCGTTATAAGCTGGTAGACATCAATCCACGTTCGAGACTGCAAACCAATGAACCTTTTATATTTGCGAACCAGTCTCAACAAGTCTACTATACACCATATCCATCAGCTGCACATTTCGTAGCTCGTAGAGGATGGTGGGCCGTGTGTACTACCCAAGCTAGATATGTCATCGACACTACTTCGTTGCACGTCGAGGGCGAGAGTGAAAATGAAGATACCACTGTCGAGACCGAAATTCTACAAGATGCCGAACCCACTCGAGTAATCGACAATGCTGATTACGGCCACAACTACAACAAAGTAGTAGCTCTTGCTGATATTGAGATACAACTAGTTGAGCCGGTTGATAACGAAGACTCCGATGAGGATCCTTAGTAGTTGCTAGTTTTTACTACTTGTAACCATTTGCATTTTGGCATGATCCATGATATAATGAAATTGAGTTTTTGACTTTTATTGAGATTTTTGAATTTCCTATAAAGTATTAGGCAAAATCTATAAGCTTTTTTGGCTCTCATTCAACGTCGAAGATATGGAAAAATTCATTAACGTTCATTAGAGATTCAATTTACAAAATGAAACACCATAAATATTCAATCGCACAAAAGTAATTAAAGGAGTCATAGTTAATTACATTCCCAAAAGCAACATATAAAATAAAAAAACACAATAAAAACAACTTAGTAGATCCTCAGCCAGTCCTACTCCTCACCATCCGCCCTAAACTCCTCCCATCGGGGTCATCCTCATCGATCTCGCCACCGCCATCCTGTGTTGCGAGGTCGTCATCCACGTGCCTATGACGAGGATCCACGACGGGACGTCCGTCAGGCCCGAACCTCACATTCAACCCTAACTCTGCAGCCAACTCTCTAGCACGCGCCATCCCATCGGCGCCTTCCACCTGGTTGAATCACTCATATAGGTAGTCGATACTGATGTTGTCGTCGCCCTGATCAGCACCCAAATCGACTGCAGGTCCACGTCCAGCTGATAAGGAAGGTGGGTAGAAGGCCTCGGGGCAAAAGGGTCCGGCTGAGTAGAAGGCCCAGCTACCGGACCGAGTAGAAGGTCCTGGGGTGAATGGGTTCGGCGTCTGCTGGGTCTGTGCCCGAATGGCTGCAATCTCCTGCGTCAGCTGATATATCTGTTGCTGCATCGAGATAAACTAAGACTGGAAGGCGGTAGCCGAGACACGAGCCCTCCTCGGCTGCCGCGTGGTCTGGACCCAAACTCTTCCAGGTTCAAGGAGTTCCCTATGCCCTTGATCCTGCCCTTGTAGGGCCCACCAACTGCTTTCGCCCATGTCGTGTAGTCAAATAGTGGCCATGTAGTGCGGTAAGGACCGTAGATATTGGTACAATCCTCGACGTACCTCTCATGTGTAAATGAAAGCTAGAGTTAGCATATACAATTACATTAAGACTATCGAAGTTAAAAAGTACAAAAAAGAAACTCACGAATATAACCCTGTTGTCGTCGTTGATAAATTGCCTAGTCCCATCAGGCAACGTCGTGCTCCTTGTGTCGAGCCACATCTCGAGGTACGACACTTCCTTCGTCGGGTCCACAGCTTTTTGGCAATTGAACACATGTCAAAATATTTAACCAAATCGATTTAGAAAGAACCAAATTACTTTTTGACAACTAAGTTTCCGAACTAATTACCTTCCTGGCATGATGGTCCTGCGTGCTGATAGACCCCCCCGATAGTTGCATTTCTGCCCCTTCAGCTTGTTGGCCTTATTCCGGGCACACTTCCTCTTGTGCTCCTCCTGATCCCAAAGGTAAATGTAGTGTCGAAGAAGTCGCTCGGGAATCGAACAGGGGTTATCCCTCCATTTCGGATCGTCCTTTCTTTTGAAGTAACAGGACTTCGCCCGTGAGATCTCGGCAGACATCCGGCGGTGTGCCCACCACTCAAACCCATCGTAGATTGTATCCGTCTGCACCGGATCCCATTGATAAATGGACTGCATAAAGAACAGTGATTACAGGAATTAGATATCCACAAAAATTTCTAAGACTTGTATTCATATTACTATATGAAACACAAAAGATAACATTGACCCCAAAGCGCCTCTAGAACTCCAATCTGATGTCCTCGGGAATATCCTCGTACGTGGGCCACGGGAACGTCAATCCCGTCTTCACCGTCCTACTGATAGTGTGTACGATCCGCTTCTGATCGCTCCAATTCCACAGCTCATCTATCCTTATCCAAATCTGGTCCTCTAGCTGAGCGGCAGGCTGATCAGCAACGGCCATACCACGTACAGCTCGACTAGGCCCAGCTAAATCCTTGGGGTACACCCGAGTGGACGGGCTAGCGTGATCAGGGGTCGCTGCACCTCGGCCTGACTGAGCTGTCGGACCTGCATGGACCATGTTTGCCCCCGGTGCTACTGGTGGCGGTCCCTGCTGCCCGTGAGATATACGAGGACCTACAGGTGTCTCAATCGATCCGCTATGCGAGCCAACGGGGGATGGGACACCTGAACTCCGTGGACTGGGGGGGCCACTCTCCCAAACGGTGCAGTACTGGGAGGCCCCGCATTCAAATCGGGTATCGCAAGAGGTGGAGGGGTAGACCCGGTCGGCGTCCGGTATCGAGAGGTAGCCTTTGATGAGGCCGAGCCTGTGCCCTGATCAGCAGCAGGCGACACATGACTAAGTGGTGGTGGTGGCAGCGCTACTCCTCAAGTACGCGGACCACGCTGAGCACTCGGCCTCGGGGCACTAGCAATTGGGGGTGGCACGTGGGCAGGTGGTGCTGGAGCTGATCGTCTGGTCCGCGAGCCACCCTGACCGGCCGGTACAGGTGTATCATCCTGGCTATCAGTGTCAGGCCGGGATCTGGGGGTCACAGCTTTACGCTTCATCGACCAAACAGGAGAATCAACAGGTCTCTGTTCATCTGCCATCTGTAAACGTCATATACCAAACATCAATTAAAAGCACAAGTTCCAAGAAATCGTATACGTAACTCATAACACAGAACTATAAACAAACAAACGCCACTTCACAAATTCTAACCGAAAATTGCTCTATCGCCAAACCAATCGACTAATTACATTACAATATATATATATATATATATATATATATATATATAGATATATCGAGCATACAATACTTAACAATAGATATAACACAATCTAAACGATAATTTAATTATAAATAATTAACGTTTTGACGAGCCTAATTAACCGATGAAATATCACAAAAACTCAATAAAGACATGCTAAAGGCCATAAAACCGTAATTAACGTAATATAATCGGTGAAATGAAATATACCCAACGTAAATCACAATCTAAACCATAAATTACATATAATCAACGTTAAGAACCCTAATTAACCGGTGAAATATTACAAAAACTTGATAATTACATGCTATACTTCATAAAAACGTAAATAACGTAATATAATCGCTAAAAACTAGCATACCCAACGTAACTCACAATCTAAACCATAAATTACAAAAAACAACTAGGTAAAACCCTAATTAACCGATGAAATAACAAAAAAACACGATAAAGACATGCTAAAAGCGATAAAAAACGTAAATAACGTAATTTAATCGGTGAAAAACACGTACCGTACCATTTCTACGGAAGAGGGCCAAGATTTCTAGAGAGAAGAGGAAGAATTTTAGAGAGAGAGAGGTGAAAATCGCCAAAAATGGCGATAGAAACGGGGCAGACCCGTTTTTATTCACGGGTTATTAGATACGGGCTGCCCGTTTCTAATAACCCTATTAGAAACGGGCCGCCTGTTTCTAATAATTTATTAGAAACGGGATGCCCGTTTCTAATAATTACTAGAAACGGCTCGCCCGTTTCTAATAATTACTAGAAACGTCTCGCCCGTTTCTAGTAATTAACGTGCTTTGGAAAGGGTCAGGCCCGTTTCTAAAGCCCGGGGCGCCAAAATGGTTTTCATTTTGGCACCGAAAATTTGCTTAATCGGGCTTTAGAAACGGGTTACCCGTTTCTAAAGCCCAATCTTCCTATTACTAGAAACGGGCGGCCCCTTTCTAGTAATAGGACATTACTACAAACGGGTTGCCCGTTTGTAGTAATAGTATTACAAACGGGCAACCCGTTTGTAATACGTTAATTATTACAAACGGGCGCCCCGTTTGTAATAACCTTTTTTACAGACGGGCTTTTGCCCGTTTGTAAAAAGCCCGTTTCTGCTGGCCTTTTTCCTTGTAGTGAATCAAAAGTTCCATTTAGAAATAAATGGATGGTTTGTTGTGCTATATAAATGTGAATGTCGCGGGGTAAATAAAAAAGTTTTACATAAAAAAACATGATAAAGTCAAATATTATCATTTGATACATACTAGATTTTATGATTGAGTTGCAAATCGTACTAGAAAAAACCGAAAGAAAACAAAACCATTGTCATGGTAGTTTATTTTACCAAAATATTTCTTTATTGGTCAATTGTGTCTTTCTGTGGCGAGGCTTACTCTATTGTTAGTAGAAATTTATCTACAGTTTCCATTTTTAATAGGTTCATTTGTTGGTGATAGGGGTATAGGCAACCGCAGTACGAAAAAATTATATTTTCATCGGTGAAAATGTTAAATGGAATGATATTTATAAGTTGTGATAAAATTGTTGTCCGAGTTAATTGCACAAAATTTAAAACTAAAGTAAATTACACTCATTTGTGATTGGACAGTGAAAAATAGTATTTGATGCACTGCCCATGGTTAATATTGTTCGAAAGATAGGAAAAAGTTGTATATCAATTATAAGGAACAGTTGTGTATTTATTACAACAATATTGGTGGTTTAACAGAAGAGAGTCCAACAAACTTATTAATTGACCTTCACACCTATTAATATGAAGGCCTTCTTCCTTGATTTTACATTTTCACAGTCCATTTCCACTATCTTAAACATAAATTCAAGTTTTCGAAGCCACATTAAAATAATTGAAATGGCAGGGTGTGAGAACCGACCCATAATCCTTGCCCTAGAATGCCCTAGTGGTCCGAATTCAGGTAGGCCGTAGGCGTCATCGTCGCGGACCTTCCAGACCAGGAGCAGCGTCCACATATTCGGGATCCTTATCCTGTCCATCCTTTCCCGATATTGTTACCGTGAACAGTGGTTAGGTTAACTCTATTAATTGTGTTTTTTGCAATCAAACTACTTATTTTACTCAAGTATAACCTTTTCTCTTTTAGGAATGATTGATTGTGCAAGGTGATGGTTTGTATGTTATGATTTCAAGGATTAATCATGCCCATATAGCATCATAGGCATTATTTTTTTTTAATTTTTTCTTGTAAATGGACTTTAACTACACGGATTTAATAATTAATGAAATAGCAAACAGTTGATTATGTGAAACTTATTTGGAGTAGTATAAGATAAATAGATCATGAAACATGTACTAACTCGTATACTTAGAGAACAAGAGTTAATTCCCATTCTCATTAATTGTGTAAACAACATAGTTCTTTGTTTGAATAGGTTTGTGGTACGTAAACTTAACAGGATTCCTCATTTGAACTTTTTTATCTACTATACAAGGCTTGGATATGTACGGAGTATTGATTCGGGTAATAGTACGGAACATACATCTAAAATAAAATATTTATACACTATTTTCAATAGATAGGTACAATACATGCATCCGAAGTTAAAAAGTTGGTGAACTTCGGTACATTAATTATTAATCAGTATGGTAGATGAACATATATGTATGGATGAGTATTCGGATGTCTTTTTTCCTACAAATTTAAAAGATCATAGATATGACATAAAGATCATTGCACGAATATCCGATATAAAATAAATATCATTTGTAACAATTCAGTTTAGCTTACAAGTAAAGTAATTCATGGTATAATGTGGTAGACCCATCTGATAGTTATTACAAACTCCCTGAATGATTTGAGAAGAATCTTAGATTTTGTCATTATCAGTTTGTGCAATTTGCGCTAGTATCTGCGGAAACAAACATGTACCGTGCATGTACCTTTTATATAGTGGTTATATTGAAGTTCTTGTATACATGTTTTCTATATTTATATTCATGAACTAGTTAAATTCACCCTTGCTTCTATTATACCAATGCACATTTTCATGAGGTCGTAAATACTTAATATTTAAGTCACCCAAGAATTAAGGAATTCTCCGAATATTTTGATGGTTGTGATAATCTTAGGTACATTCCCCGTTTTGAGGGTCATTATTCCTTTTTGAAAATTCTACCATGGTTACAAGATTTTGTTATATCTCAGTATAATTTTTTTCTAAATATTGCTAATCATACACACCATCTTTATTTCTAAATATTGTTGATCATACATTTTTGAATATTAAGCTTGAAATTCTTATATTATCAACTAAAAGTATATACAGTTAAGTGTTATTTTTTTTTTTTGGATAAAAACGTTAAACCCCCGTTACTTTACCCCATGTTGCACTTTGCCCCATATCCTTTTAATTTTTGCAACTTGCCCCCTGTACTATGGATAAATCAGCACTTTGCCCCCTAAGTCTTTTTTTCACCATTCTATATGGACATATGTCACCATTTTTTGCGGTTGGATTTGGACTAAGGGGGCAAAGTGCATATTTATCCATAGTACAGGGGGCAAGTCGCCAAAAATAAAAGGATAGGGGGCAAAACGCAATCAGGGCATAGTACAGGGGGTTTAATGCTTTTATCCTTTTTTTTTCTGAGTTTATATGTTCATTTTGTTTCAAATAAAAGAATATTAATAGATCGTGAAAAACAAAAACTCTATATGTATTTAATGATTTAGTATGAAAGGAATGTGAAGTTCTTGCCACATGTTTGTAGAATTAAATATAGTAAACATTATATAAACTTAATATTCGCTTTTGCTATATCATAAAAGAGGGTTGATTGTAGCAAACTCCTCAATTTATGGAGTTTGTAGCACTTTGCCCCATAACCTATGAAAATGTGCGAAATACCCTCCAACCTGTTGATCTTTGTGCAATTCCCCCCTGAGTCGTTGATCAATCGTTCATTATGGACATGTTTCTAAGTTCTTGTCCGTCAAATTTGACACCGGGGGGCAAACCGCACAAAAATCAATAGGTTGGGGGGCATTTTATATATTTCCATAGGTGGGGGGGGGGGGGGGCAAAGTGCTACAAACCCCATAGATTGGGGCATTTGCTGCAATTAGCCCCTTAAAATATTATATAATTTTTTATTAAAAAAATAAAGTAAAATATTTAGCAAAAGTTTTACTTATTTTGATTCACGAGTTGTTAAAGTTTTATGAAGAAAACCTTATTTGGCTGCTATTCACCCTTTCCCGGGTTACCTTTGGAGATATATGAAATCGACATGTTTGCTTTAGGAGACGAGAAGTATTATCGATGTACTCAGGGGCGGAACTAGGATTTTTTTTCACCCCGAGCTATTTTTCAATTAAGTAAATTAATTAAAATAATTATAAAAATAAAAATGTCAAATGTATAATAAATAATATGCATTGGGTACTACCTCAATTCATCAACCAATAGATATAATAGTTTTTTATTTTTATTATTTTGCTTCGAATTTATCAAACATTTAAATTATGAAACAAAATAATATCAAACAAACATCTTAGGTGCATAAAAAAGATTATATGAGTCTCATTCTCATACCCTCTCAATAAATTTCAACTAAAATAGAAATGGATAAAATAATGTAAAACCTAATTTTGATGTATATTCAAAAAATTATCAAAAGATGACTAAGATTTGCATGCACAATAAATTTCATTTATCCATTTGACCAAAAATAAGAAGAAATGATAATGAAATTGTTCATGGATGATTTAGTGGATTGAGTTATTATTTTTTGATTTGGTTAAGATGTGGGTTTATTTAGCCAAAGTGTAATTATTTTGTTGGGTAAAATGATTGGACCTCCATAACATCTCTATATTATTTATAAAGTGTGCTACACATTAATAGGTATACATACCTATTGGATTTGCGCCTAAAATTGACCCCGGACCATAGCCTAACCTAGCCCCTTACTTAGGTCCACCCTGAATGTACTTTGACAAAATATTATGCTGGTAATGGAGCTAGATACTAAAAATTGCTTTAAATTAAAAAACTTTAGTCGAGTAGTTTTAGTTTCTGGGGAGAGAGGTCCGTAAAACTAGATTTTTCGCTAAAGTTTATGACCATTAATAATGAACATTAATACTTAGGGAATCAGATAGTAGGAATGAGTAAACAAAATAATACAGCAAAGTCGTTAACCTTCATGTTTATGGTACTCCAACAAAACCATTGCTCAATGCTCAACTAAACCTCACTCCTCAACACATCAACAACTCCATATCATCAGCTCCACTTTTCATATGTTAAAGCACTCATAACTATATATAGAACTATATATACACTACAGCCATTCCAGTTTATCTCCATCAAAAACGTTTTTTCAATATTCATTCTCTCCCTTCCTCACTCAAAATGGCTAATCTTTTCATGTTCTCTTCTAAAACACTTAAGTCCATCATATGCTTACTGCTGCTAGCCACCACCTTGGCTAACTCAGCAAGACTTCTTGATGACATAACTGATCCAACAGCGCCACCAGACACCACCACCAACCCTGATGTACCGATCATTTTATCACCGCCAACCACCACCCTACCAAGCGGCCAATTTCCCATTGCCACCTCGACAAATGTGGCACCAGTCATCCCAACAGAACCACTGGCACCAATTGTTCCACCGTTGCCCGAATCTCCTGTTGTCGACACACTACCACCCCCAGTCATCGCACCCGTCCCTGACATTCCCAACAATGATCTACCACCAGTCGCTGCCAATGCACCACCGCTAACCACCACCACCACCACCACCACCACCGCCGCCGCCAATGATGATCACCCTACATTTTCCTTCTTTATGCATGACATCCTTGGCGGCTCCCACCCTTCCGGTCGAGTGGTGGCCGGCATTGTCGCCAACACCGACGCCAACAACCTCCCTTTCTCCCAACCAAACAACCAAATCTTTCCAATCAACGGCGGCGTCCCGCTCAACACCGTCAATGGCGTTATCAATAATAACAACCTCCCTTTCCTCGCTGGCCTCAACGGCTCCCCAACCAACACACTTATCCAAAACAACGGCAACAACGTTGTCAACAACAACAACCAAGCCTTTGTCACGGCAGGACAACTTCCAGCTGGCCTAACCGTCCAGCAGCTCATGTTCGGCTCAGCAACGGTTGTGGACAACGAGATAACGGAGGGGCACGAGCTAGGGTCCGCGGTGCTTGGAAGAGCTCAAGGATTTTATCTTACAAGCTCTACTGATGGCAGTAGCCACACGCTAGCATTAACCGCCTTGTTTCACGGTGGCGATCATGAGATTGATGACACTATTAGCTTCTTCGGAGTTCACAGAACAGCTACTCCGATTTCTCATATTGTCGTTGTTGGCGGTACTGGTAAATACGAGAATGCTAAAGGGTATGCAACAATCGAGACTCTTCCTCATGAAGATCAGCACACAACAGATGGTGTCCAAACCATCACGCACTTCACCCTTTACCTGACTGCATAGATGGCGTTTTTCTCCAATTTTTCTTTATACCGGAGTTGATTTCTCTGTATTTCACTTAAGATTTTTTTCTTTCTGTAACTACTGAATATGTTGTCAAATGTTCTCTTGTTAGCTGGTTTGACAGTTCACAAATTTATTCAGATTGCATTATAAGTCATCGTATTTAAGCTTAATAATATCTAAGAACAAATCACCAAGGAAAAAAACATCTAGTGTCCAAGAACCTGTTTCTCAAGGTTCATGCAATAAGTCTTGAGCACTAAAAGCTGGGCATAAATCTCAGATCCAGTAGACAAATTTTCCAGTATCTTAAACTCCTTGCAGTGGCGGAGCGGCGGGGGTCCCCCCCCAGCCCAGCTCCACCTCCTCTATATATGTATATATATATATATATATATATATATATATATATATATATATATATATATATATATATATATATATATATATGTTAGGACCATGCGTCGGTATGATTTTAATTTACAAGTTTTGGAAATATCTTTTATGGAAAATTGCATGTATTTTAGTTACCATATAATTCCTAAGATTTTGCATGGAAATAGAATTCTATAAGGATAGGGATTGTTGATAGTTACCTTATTATTCCTAGAGTTTGCATGGAAATAGAATTCTATATGATCAGGATTTGCATAGAAATAGAATTCCATATGATTAGGAATATTTGGTAAGATAGAATAGAATAAGATTTAGGAAATATCTTGTTTATCTTATGGAAACTAAATCTTTATTCTTTCTTATTTTTATCCGGTCTAACAAGCTTCCTATTGGAAGATTTTGTTGTTTCCTTGTGTGTAGATTATGAAGATCACAAAGATATTAACATAAGGAAAGATTCTGGATATTTAGGAAGATTCGAGTCGCGACTGGAGTGGAAGACTGCATGCGCAAGACTTATCTTCTAAGGAGGGCTATCCTATAAATAGTAGAAGAACTAGGTTTTAGAACTTAGAAGACATGATTTAATTCATACACATTATAAGGTGTTCTCGATTTTATATTCCTTAGTTTTTATAAGTGCCGAACGAAGAAGTGGGATACTTTGGGTAAATAGAAGTGGGATACTTCACCGCACGTGATAGACCAACGAGAGTTGAAGGGAGTTCAACGGGAAAGGATTGCACCAGCAAGAGGGATTCTGTGCGTAAGAGCTTTAGCCGCTTGACGGTTTGGTAATAAGAAGGTCGACGGGAGGTTGATCTTACGGGTTCAAACGGAGTAGCGATAAAAGTGTTGCTATAGGTGTCGAAACACTAGAGGGAGTCTGAGTGTTAGATTAAAGCTTGCCTGTAGTTGTAAACAACTTTTGATCAATGAAAGAGGTTTGAATTCTTGGGCAAAATCCTCGTGGATGTAGGATGGGAGTCCGAACCACGTTAAATCTGTGTCTTTATTTTTACTGTCTCTTTACCTGTCTAGACTAGGTAACACGACTCATTGTTTAAAAGTAAAAGTAATTGACTTTAAGATCTAACAATTGGCATCAAGAGCTTGACACCATTTTTGGTGAAAGATCATGTAGTGTTTTAGATCTTGCAGATGGCACAAAACGTTGAGGAATTATCTGCATCAAAGCCGCCACTCCTTAATGAGGATAACTACTCATATTGGAAAGTTCGGATGGAAGTCTTCATCAAACGACAAAATCTGAAGGCGTGGAAAAGTATTCTCAAAGGATGGGTCCCACCAAAAGAAGAGAATGGAAATTTCAAGACCGAACTTGATTGGACGGATCCAGAAGAAATTGATGCGAATCACAACTTCATCGCACTCAATGCTATTTTTTTATGGAGTCGACCTTAACCATTATAAGCTTATTTTATCTTGCGATTCTGCCAAAGATGCATGGAACGTCCTTCAAATTGCTCATGATGACCCTGGTGCAATATCAGAGACAGAAGACGAAGCTTCCCCTAAGCCCAAAAATGAGTTCAGACTGTCTCGTTTTGATCTTCTTGAAGAGATGGTTATTGAATTCACTGAAGCAAACTTCGATCTCAGAAGAGAAGAAAAATCACTCAAAATTAATGTTGAAGGAGCTAAAGAGTCGGGTCATTTGTACGAGAAATTGCACGAGGATCTTCTAAAGGAACTTGAAAAAGTTCAAAAGATTCTTGAGAAGTCTGAATCAGATGAAACAGACCATGAGTCAGATTTCTTCAGACCTTACAACAGTCGTGCTGGTCTCGGTTATCCTTCAAGAGATGCTCAAAACAGGGAGAAGTCTAGTTTCTCTTTTGTGAAAAGTGAGAAAGTAAGAAGCTCTCATAATAAAAATCACTCACGATTTCATGTTTCTGATCGCAGGTTCACTCCAGTATGTCACAACTGCGGTATTGAAGGACATATTCGTCCAAGCTGTCCAAAACTCAAGGAAAAGTCATTCAAGGACAGAATACCAAAATCAGTCAGGCAGCGAATCTCGACAGCAAGGACGAGTCACAGAAACAGAAGCAGAAATGACTCTGAAGATGAAGCTAAGGCAGCACACCGTGCAAGAATGAAACGTATCTTTGCATTTTCCTCTATACACAATGATTCATCCTATTGCTGGTATCTTGATAGTGCATGTTCATACCACATGACAGGAAACAAAGACTTTTTGACTAACTATGTGATTGATCCTAAGGGAACAGTTAGGTTTAGTAATGGTGAAAAGGGTCAAATTGTTGGAAAATGAACTCTCAATTTCAAACGGTTTCCATTAATTTCTAATGTTTTCCATGTCACAGGTCCTAAACACAATTTGATTAGCATTAGTCAACTGTGTGACCAAAAGATGTCGGTTATCTTCACTCAAGAAGAATGTCATGTCACTAATGATCAGAACCTTTGTGTATTTACCGGAAAGCGGACTGTCGAGAACTGCTATACATTGATGCAGTCACGACTACCCATCGAACAGTTTACTAATCACACTTTAAATGTTTTTTATATGCCCACACTTAGTAAACTGATGAATTTTGGTTTTATGCAGGATAATCACGGAGATAATGATTTGTCACTCTATTCCAAATCTGTTCTTAATTCTTTCATTCATTCTGTTGAATTTGGAATCTCTAAACATGTGAAATCTCCTGTGATAACTTGCATACTCATCAACATGTGTGATTTTCGTAGCATGACAGGGAGCTTTATTTGTCTATCCAATGAGAAAGATGTGAAAACTATGCTTAAAGACTATGGAAGTTTGATTAATTATAATCTGCTTGAATCATGTGTGAACACTCATGCGCTTAACACTGTTAACTATTTGTTCAATATGCACGCATTAAGCAGATAGATCAATGGCACCACTTCATTCGTGATTTGGTAAAGTCTAGAACTGTAGTCATTAAGCTAGTCGCGACAGAGAGACAGTCTACGGATATGTTCTTAAAGGCACCTGTTCCACAATGCTTTGAGACCTTAAAAAAGTCTTGTTTATCTTATGGAAACTAAATCTTTATTCTTTCTTATTCTTATCCGGTCTAACAAGCTTCCTATTGGAAGATTTTGTTGTTTCCTTGTGTGCAGATTATGAAGATCACAAAGAGATTAACATAAGGAAAGATTCCGGATATGTAGGAAGATTCGAGTCGCGACTGGAGTGGAAGACTGCATGCGCAAGACTTATCTTCTAAGGAGGGCTATCCTATAAATAGTAGAAGAACTAGGTTTTAGAACTTAGAACACATGATTTAAGTCATACACATTGTAAGGTGTTCTCGTTTTTATATTCCTTAGTTTTTATAAGTGCCGAACGGAGAAGTGGGATACTTCGGGTAAATAGGAGTGGGATAGTTCACCGCACGTGACAAACCAACGAGAGTTGAAGGGAGTTCAATGGGAAAGGATTGCACCAGCAAGAGGGATTCTGTGCGTAAGTGCTTTAGCCGCTTCACAGTTTGGTCATAAGAAGGTCGACGGGAGGTTGATCTTACGGGTTCAAACGAAGTAGCGATAAAAGTGTTGCTATAGGTGTCGAAACACTAGAGGGAGTCTGAGTGTTAGATTAAAGCTTGCTTGTAGTTGTAAACAGCTTTTGATCAGTGAAAGAGGTTTGAATTCTTGGGCGAAAGCCTCGTGGATGTAGGACGGGAGTCCAAACCACGTTAGATCTGTGCTTTTATTTTTACTCTCTTTACCTGTCTAGACTAGGTACTAGGTAACATGACTCATTGTTTAAAAGTAAAAATAATTGACTTTAAGATCTATAACCATATATAAATGGCTGAGTTTTTTTTTTTTTTTAGATACAGGGGGAGGGTCAAAACCCAAATGGAAACAGATTACAGGAGACTAAGCTTCCTCATTAAGACAACGCCAACTTGTACCACCCACAGCATCAAAGAGTAAGGAGGAAGACGCAGCAGCAGGGGGCTGTTCAAAACGATGAAGACCGAAGGGAAGATCATGGCCTAGATTCGCCAAACTATCTGCAACTTTATTTGTCTCGCGGTATTCGTGTCTGATATCCCATATACGGAACTGAGTAAGCAACAAACGATATGCTTAAAGCAAAGGTTTATAGGGGTGAAAACTTGGTACAGATTGAAGTAGAAGCGAAACAACAGTCTTGGACTCGCAAGAGATAATAATCTGGTCACAGTGCAGTCTTTTCGCCTCATTAAGTCCATAAAAAACACCCCATAGTTCAGCCAAAGTAATGGATCCGTGCCCCAAATTCGCAGCGAAACCCGTGATCCACAGTCCACAAACATCCCTAATAACACCTCCACACGCAATGTGTCCTGGGTTACCATGAGCACTACCATCGACATTTATCTTAACAACATCGGGAGGGGGATTAATCCAGCGAAGCCCACGGGTAATACGAAAAATACCTGGCTGTTGTAGGGCTCGAAATTTGGACCATGCTTTGTGTTCCTCATGTGCAAAAACTTGAATCCATTGAACTGCTTTACCTGAGTTTTTTTCTTTTGACATTTGATATAGTTAACGGAAGCTTCAACATATGGAATATTGCTGTCTAATTATTATTAGTTTTTGGTAACTACATTGCTGCCTGATTGATTGATTCTTGGTAAATATATTGCTGCCTAATTTGAGGTTAATTTTTAGTGATTACAAATTTTGTATTATATGCATATCATATCTTAATTTTGGAGATATGTTTTGACCGGATAGTACATGAAATAAAAAGAGATTTGTTTGTTGAAAAATATATACATATATATACATATATATATATATATATATATTTATATATATATATATGTGTGTGTGTGTGTGTGTGTGTGTGTGTGTGTAATATTTGTATGGTTTGGATATAACTTTATATGATCTGAAAATGTATTTTTACATTACACTCAAATGCTTGTTCTATATTACTTGTTCAATTGCCTAATAAAACAAAAAGATGTTCGTAACTTGTTTCACTATTTTTTACTTCTATTTTAGTTTTTTCATGTTGAACAAGATAGAGGATGATAATCTAATATAACGTTTGAGTGCGTATATTATTTTAGGATGATTTAAATTTTTCTAAAAACTCATTATATATTAACATTTATTTTTGGATAAAAATATTGGTGAAGACAAAATTAGAGATTAAAACTAAAACTAATTTTGTAATTAATAGTACAGCACTAAGAAAGAAATAATTTAATAGCTTGATACTAATTTATTTATTATTTAAATATCTATTAATTTTGTAATCATGCATGGAGATTATTAATTTCATAGTCAACATAAATAATATAAAACTCCTAGAAGTGTATACAATATATCTGCTTTTTATAAAAAAACTTTCAAGAAAAAATTATTTATGCAGCTTTTACGACTATATATATTGAATGCATGCTTCTTAAGGTATTTACATTATCACGATGATTTCTTATTTTTGAAATTAATTAACAATAAAGAATTTTTTATTATAAAACAAAATTCTTCACGTAATTTCGCCCCCCCAAGCTCAATTCCTGGCTCCGCCCCTGACTCCTTGGGCCCATAAAACTTCTCTTCTAAGTCACGACTAGGCAGAGGTCGTTGTTTGGCTGAAGTCCAGTTGCCGCAAGCAGAGGCAGTAGATATTTTTCTCCTCAACAGTCTGCTAGTAGTCGCGACGGTGACTATTTTTTCTCCTTCGGCGTGAACACTCGTGTGGCAGATGGGGTTATTGGGCATCGCGTATCCAGAAATTTTGATCTGGGGCTAAAACTAATGAATTAGTAATTTTGTAGAAAAGTACTAAAAGACTTCAAAATGAAAAAAGATAAGCTTAGTGAAAAATGAAGCTAAAATACATACTGATGTGTCATATCTTTGGATATGAGTCATATGACACAATGTCTATCTCAGATGTGCCATAGACGTGAGGTTAAACTTGCTAAATGGGATTAGGATGATGTACGAGCTCAATCTTTACGCTGGTGTTCGAACATGGATGGTCCAGCTCAAGCCAAAGGGAGGTGTTCGATCATGCGAGAAACCCGACTTAGGACTGATAGATGGGATAGATTAAACCGGAGGCTCACCTCACACAGAGTGGTGTTCGACCTAACTTTGAGGGAATTTTTGTTCATGTAGTCATTTTTCTAAAGAAAGAGTAATGTTAGTTAGAAAGGATTTATAGAATAAGAGTCAGAAGAGAGTCAAACAGAGTAATTGTGAGGAATTATTACAGGAGTCACAAACTGATTAATTCTTATTATTTTTGCATAAAATTCCTATGTAAGCTTCTCTAAAGTGAAATAAGTTTCATTCAAGTTGGATGAAACGCCTCGTGGACTAGGTCTAGTTAGACCGAACCATGTTAAAATCACACGAATCAGTTTTACATTTTTGCCATGTTGTTTACTTTCTATTATAACTCTTCGTAAAAAAACTTAAATAAGATCTAACACTTTCCGTACAATCGATCACTCTATGTTGGGTCATCCCTCGGCTCAGCTCACATGTTGTATTTGATTGCAAGTTACTCAAACTTAAAGCCGATCTGGATCTAAAGGGACTTAGATTAGAATAACATAGAATATCAAGATAATCATACAAATATATCTCGCATAAGTAAGACAGTCTCTGAAAAACCACTGGATGCATTAAAGTTGAAGCACTATGCCTAGGTCAAAAAGAGTAACTGACATACATGTTGCTGCCACTCTCCTAAGTGAGCAACAAGTCTAGCCCCGATGAAGGAACTTCTGCAGTTTCAGTGCCTCGAGAAACCTCTAGGGTGGCTCAACCCTACCCACAATTAGATATCTGAATCAAGATGCATTTAGTGTTATAAATAGTTGCTTTAATTCACTTTAAGATTCACGTCCTCACTAAATTATACAATAATTGCAAAGGAGTTAGTAAATATAATTTCTGAAATATAAACAGCATTTATAAAATGATTGCAACTAGAAATGTGAAATGAATGATATTTAGTTGTGATTTTTATCTTGTCCTAGTTAATTGCACCAAAATTACATTTAATAAGGAGGATATAACTTATGGTCTATCAAAATTAAAATGGATGTAAACTACATTCATTTAAGACTAGATGGTGAAAAATAATATTTGATGCACCACCCATTGTTAATATGGTCCGAAAGATAGAAAAAAGCTTAGTAGATAGAACAATTGTATTTTTATTACAACAATATTGGTTTCTTAACATAAGAAAATCCAACAAACTCATTAATTGACCTTCACACCTATAATCTGAATATCTTCCCACTACAAAAAAACAGGGCTTTAGAAACGGCCCGAGCCGTTTCTAAAGCCCAAAAGCCCGTTTCTATTGATCAATAGAAACGGGCCTGCCGTTTATAACGGTCGTTTGTAAAACGACCGTAGCTAATGACTACTAGAGACGGGAAAACGTTCTCGTCTCTACTATTACAAACGGCAGGCCCGTGTGTAAAAAAAAAAAAAAAAACTATTACAAACAGGCCTGCCGTTTGTAAAAATTGACAATTTTTAAGAACGGGCTGGCCTGTTTGTAAAGATTGTCCAGTTTTACAAACGGGAGGCCCGTTTGTACAAATTAAAATACCTAAACTACCCCTGAACTATTTTTAAAAAAACGAAAAAAAAATATTAAGGAGTATTAAAAACGGGAGGCCCGTTTCTAATACTCTCGAAGTATTAGAAACGGCCCGCCCGTTTCTAGTACTCTCGAAAAGTAATAGAAACGGGCGGCCCGTTTTTATAACTTTTCGATATTTTTTTTTTGCACTATTACAAACGGGGTTTCCGTTTGTAATACTATTTAAAAAAAATTTATTGGCAGAAAATCTGCCAATAATAATTTATTATTTAATGTCAAATTTGGCAATAAATTGTGTCCAGGTTATAATAGTCAATTACCTAATTACCTACATCATTTGTTTAATAACAATTATAATTAGTATAAGTTAGATATGAGTGTTAATTAGGATATATTAGAATAATGTAAAGATTTTAAACAAATTAAAAAACTTATTTAGAATAAAGGAAGAGGAGATAATTTGTAAATATTTAAAAAGAATGTAAAGTAAAAGAGAGAATTTGATAGAGAATTGTGTATATGACTGAGTTAAATGTTTGAGAAAATGAAGAGGGGAGGAGATTTATAGGGGGGGAGTGAAAGTATTAGAAACGGAGAGCCGTTTGTAAAAGTTTTTCAATTTTTCAAAACCCCGCCAAAACTTTTAGAAACGGCAAGCCCGTTTCTAAAAGTTTTTAAAAATATTTAAAATCCCGCTGAAACCTTTAAAAACGGCCCGCCGAAACCGTTTCTAAAAGTTTTTTTAAAACTTTTTGAGAGCCTTTAGAAACGGGCCAGCCATTTCTAAAGGTTCCAGGACCTTTAGAAACGGCTCGCCCGTTTCTAAAGACTCCCAAAAAATCAAAAAATACCTTTAGAAACGGGGAATCCGTTTCTAAAGGTTTTAAAACCGGTTTGCCCGTTTGTAAAACCCCGCGGGCCATTTCTGAAACTCCGAAATCTTATAGAAACGGGGAAGTCGTTTCTAAAAATCCCATTTCCTATCTATAAATACCATATCCAACCTCTCACTCACTCAATCCATCTCATTTGTTCAGGTGCGTTTCAAAAATGGTATATAGTTCATAATTTTTATTATCCGTTTTAATTATGCTTTTTTTTTATGTAATCATGTCCTAAATATTTAATTTAATCTTTTTTCGCTTAGATCAAAATCGCATTGTCACTGCCTTAAAGACTTGCTGAATCGTTTTACCTACATCAACTCTAAATTGCCAGGTGAAGGTATGTTGTATTTTTTACCGCAAATTAGATTAGTTTATTCGGAGAATCTATATATAAGTGCAATGTATTCACATGAAGATAGAAGTTGGATGTATGATATGAAATGCGATAATGGTGACTTGAAACTGCAGTTCACATACGGTGTTCAAAAATTTCTGGAGTTTGCTTTATGTCAAGTAGATTATCTTGATCTGCGCAATTGTCCTAGGTGTCCTTGTAGCAAATGCGACAATAGAAAGTTTTCTCTCCCTGATCAAATTTCAGTTCACTTATGTAAATGGGGATTTGTCCCTCAATGCTATACGTGGGTAGCCCATGGTGAAACTAGTCCTGTTTTTTATCCGTCGACATCCGGGGTAGGACAGACCTTAGCCGAACCCATGTTAGAGGATAATGAGTGTGAAGAACAAAATCCCTTTAGTGAATTGGTATATGATGCATATGAAGTTGATAGAGATTCAATTGAAGAGGAACCGAATGATGAGGCTAAGGAGTTCTATGAATTGTTAAGGCAATCAGAGGTGCGATTGCAAAGTGATAAAAATAAATCTGTGTTACAGTGGGTGGCAGAATTTCTTTTGGTCCATAATGTTTATAATATTCCGGAAAAGGCGTGCACTAGATTTTTAGAACTGTCCAAAGATGGCCTTAGTCGGGAAGATGAGAGTCGGTTGCCCAATAATGTTTACGGGTTGAAAAAGATGATGGCTGGTCTGGTCGAGGGTACAAGACTTATGATGTTTGTATAAACAATTGTTTTTTGTACTATGGAGATTTTGAAAACAGCGAATATACTGAATGTCCTGAATGCGGCGAGGCGAGGTATGCTATCGCTAGAAAGAAATCAATCGGTCGAAAGAAATTGTGGTACTTTCCTATAATACCTCGCCTACAACGACTGTACATGTCTGCTGAGCATATGACTTGGGATTTGAAATGCACTGGTTCGGGTGAAGAAATGATTCATTCAGCATCAGGAGAAGCCTGGAAACACTTTGACAGGGTACATCCAGAGTTTGCGACTGAACCTCGGAACATTCAATTAGGACTATGTAGCGATGGATTTTCTCCATTTGGTAGTTCATCAGTTCTGTATTCTTGTTGGCCCGTGATCGTTACGCCTTATAATCTACCTCTAGATCTTTGCATGCATCAAGAGTATATCTTTTTGAGTTTGATTATATCAGGACATTAACGTGTTGCTTCACCCATTAGTCGAAGACTTGAGGAAGTTATGGGAAACTGGTGTGGTAACGTATGATAGGTATATGAAGCGGAATTTCATATTAAGGGCCATACTAATGTGGACAATCAGTGATTATCCAGCATACGCCATGTTGTCGCAGTGGAGCACTGCATGCCGACTGTCTTGTCCATATTGCATGGAAAATACAGAAGCCTTCCAGTTGAAGCATGGGAGAAAGACGTGTTTCTTTGACTGTCATCGCCGATTTCTACCGCCAGATCATGTTTAGAGGAGAAACAGGAAAGATTTCCTAAAGGGAAAACAAGAATTTAGTGAACCCGCTCCGAAGAGATCAGGTACTAAGATGAGAGCTATTATTGATGATCTCCCAAAAGACATAGATCCTAGAAATCACATTGCGGGTTATGGGGTATCGCATAATTGGTGTGGTAGAAGCATTTTCTGGGAACTTCCGTATTGGGAAACTAACTTAATTCGACATAACCTTGATGTCATGCATTGCGAGAAGAATTTTTTCGACAACATCAAAAACACTGTTATGGATGACACTGATAAGTCGAAGGATAAATTTAATGCAAGACGAGACCTAGAAATCCTGACCAGGCGAAAGGAGTTGTTCTTGAAGGAAGGTGATGATGGAAAGGTATATAAGCGGAAGGCAACCTATTGGCTCAACATAGATCAGAAAAGGCTAGTTCTTGAGTGGTTGAAGGTCTTCGTTTTCCAGATGGGTACGCTTCTAACATTTCTAGATGTGTCCAGATGCAGCAACCCAAGCTTACCCAAATGAAGAGCCACGACTGTCACGTGTTCATGCAGCGGTTCATACCGATTGCATTTCGAGATTTTCTCCCTGATGTTGTTTGGGGCCCACTTGCTGAAATAAGTCTATTCTTCAGAACTCTATGTTCGGCTGAGATCAGAAGGTCAGATGGAAAAACTAGAGATCTCGAACATATGCCAAGTGTTTTTGCTGTCTGAAATGACGAACATCGTCTCACTCTATTTCGGTTCTAGAGTCGAAACTAGACACATTCGGCTGAACTGAAAGGAGACTGCACTGATCAGCGATTACACTGGACAACTTGGAATCTTCCATAAACAAGGCAAACCAATAGGGTCTGTCCAGCGGAACCGGTACCTCACCAAATCGGAATACAATCTGATGGAGTTATAAACGATCTTAAACTGTCCAGAAGTCGACGGATGGGTCACGTAAGTGGCAAAACTGTTATATCTATTAATTACGTTTCGTACAGTTCACAATTTTACAAATACATCGCCATCTTTTAAAACTTCGTGATTCGTTATGTGCGGATTGTTTCAACAGCTAACGTGTCATGGCCTTAACGACCAAGAAACGCAAAGTAAACGTAATGCGGAGTTCGATGGATGGTTCAAGAACACCGTGGCATCCGGATATTAATAGGTTGACTCCCGACTTCATGCTTTGTTTCGGGGCCCATCTGCAATGGCGAAGACATACAAGGGGTACAAAGTCAAAGGGTTTAGATTTCACACAGAATCGCACAGTATCAGAAATACCACAATGAACAGTGGCGTGTGTGTCAAGGGAAATCTGGGGGCACCTGAGGAAACAAATTTCTACGGCATGATCGAGGACATATTGGAAGTAGACTACTGGGGCGCCGGATTGCAGCAGACTATTGTGCATTTCATGTGTGATTGGTATGACATGCGCTGCTCAAGCCCTTTCAATGATCGTTATCGGCTGGTAGACATCAATCCACGTTTGAGACTGCAAACTAATGAACCTTTTATATTTGGGAACCGGTCTCAACAAGTCTTTTATACACCATATTCACCAGCTGCACATTTTGTAGCTTGTAGGGGATGGTGGGCCGTGTGTACTACTCGAGCCAGATATGTCATCGACACTACTTCGTTGCACGTCGAGGGCGAGAGTGAAAATAAAGTTACCATTGTCGAGACAAAAATTTTACAAGATGCCGAACCCACTCGAGTACTCGACAATACTGATTACAGCCACAACTACAACGAAGTAGTAGTTCTTGCTGATACTCAGATACAACTAGTTGAGCCAGTTGACAACGAAGACTCCGATAAGGATCCATAGTAGTTGCTAGTTTTTACTATTTGTAACCATTTGCATTTTGGCATAAATATTATATAATGAAATTGAGTTTTTGACTTTTATTAAGATTTTTGAATTTCCTATAAAGTATTAGGCAAAATCTATAAGCTTTTTTGGCTTTCATTCAACGTCGAAGATATGGAAAAATTCATTACCCTTCACTAGAGATTCAATTTACAAAATGAAACACCATAAATATTAAGTCGCACAAAAGTAATTAACGGAGTCATAGTTAATTACATTCCCAAAAGAAACATAAAAAATAAAAAAACACAATAAAAACAACTGAGTAGATCCTCAGTCAGTCCTACTCCTCACCATCCACCCGAAACTCATCCCCATCGGGGTCATCCTCATCGAACTCGCCACTGCCATCCTGTGCCGCGAGGTCGTCATCCACGTGCCTTATATTAGGATCCACGACGGGACGTCCGTCGGGACTGAACCTCACATTCATCCCTAACTCCCGCCGTCCCATTGGTGCCTTCCACCTGGAAGTAACACTCATATAGGTAGTCGATATTAATGTTGTCGTCGCCCTCATCGGCACCCAAATCGATTGCAGGTCCACGTCGAGCTGATGTGGATGTCTGGGTAGAAGAACCCGGGGCAAATGGGTCCGGCTGATTAGAAGGCCCAGCAGCGTGTGTAGAAGGCTCAGTAGAAGGTCCCAGGGCGAAAGGGTTCGACGTCTGCTGGGTCTGTGCCCAAATGGCTGCAATCTCTGCGTCAGCTGATTTATCTGCTGCTACATCGAGATAAACTGAGACTGGACGGTGGTCGCCGAGACACGAGCCCTCATCGACTGCCGCGTGGTCCGGACCCCAACAACTTCCAGATTCAAGGACTTCCCTATGCCCTTGATCCTGCCCTTATAGGGCCTACCAAATGCTTTCGCCCATGTCGGGTAGTCGAACGGTGGCCATGTGGTGCAGTCAGTACCGTAGATGTCGGTACAATCTTCGACGTACCTCTCCTGTGTAAAAAAAAGCTAGAGTTAGCATATACAATTACATTAAGACTATCGAAGTTAAAAAGTACAAAAAAGAAACTCACAAATATAACCCTGTTGTCGTCGTTGATGAACTGCCTAGTCCCATCAGGCAACATCGTGGTCCTCGTGTCGAGCGACGTCTCGAGATACGACACTTCCTTCGTCGAGTCCACAGCTTTCTGGCAATTGAACACATGTCAAGATATTTAACCAAATCGACTTAAAAAGCACCAAATTACTATTTGACAACTAAATTTCCGAACTAATTACCTTCCTGGCGTGATGGTCCTGCGTGTTGATAGACCCATCCGATAGTTGCATTTCTGCCCCTTCAGCTTGTTGGCCTTATTCCGGGCACACTTCCTCTTGTGCTCATCCTTATCCCAAAGGTGAATGTAGTGTCGAAGAAGTCGCTCGGGAATCCAACAGGGGTCATCCCTCCATTTCGGATCGTCCTTTCTTTGGAAGTAACAGGACTTCGCCCGTGAGATCTTGGCAGATGTCCGGTGGTGTGCCCACCACTCAAACCCATCGTAGATCGTACCCGTCTGCACCGGATCCCACTGATAATGGACTGCATAAAGAACATTGATTACAGGAATTAGATATCCACAAACATTTCTAAGACTTGTATTCGTATTACTATATGAAACACAAAAGATAACACTTACCTCAAAACGCCTCCAGAACTCCCATCTGATGTCCTCGGGAATATCCTCGTACGTGGTCCACGGGAACGTCAATCCCGTCTTCACCATCCTACTGATAGTGCGTACGATCCGCTGCTGATCGCTCCAATTCTCCAGCTCATCCCTCCATATCCAAATCTGGTCCTCTGGCCGAGCGACGGGCTGATCAGCAACAGCCATACCACGTACAACTCGACTAGGCCCACCTACATCCTCGGGGAGTACCCGAGAGGACGGGCCTGCATGATTAGGGGCCGCTGCACCTCGCCCTGACTGAGCTGTCGGACCTGCATGGACCATGTCTGCCCCCGGTGCTACTAGTGGCTGTTCCTGCTGCCCGTGAGATATATGAGAACCTACAGGTGTCCCAATTGATCCGCCAAGCGAGCCAACAGGGGATGGGACACCTGAACTCCGCGGCCTAGGGGGCACTCTCCCAAACGGTGCAGTACTGGGAGGCCCCGCATTCAAATCGGGTATCGCATGGGGTGGAGGGGTAGACCCGGTCGGCGTCCGGTATCGAGAGGTAGCCCCTGATGAGGCCGAGTCGGTGCCCTGATCAGCAACAGGCGACACATGGCTAATTGGTGGTGGTGGCGGCGCTGCTCTTCGAGTACGGGGGCCACACTAAACGCTCGGCCTCGGGGTACTGGCAACTGGGGGTGGCACGTGGGTAGGTGGTGCTGGAGCTGCTCGTCTGGTCCGCGGGCCACCCTGAACGGCCGGTGCATCATCCTGGCCATCACTGTCAGGCCGGGATCTACGGGTCACAGCTTTACGCTTCGTCGACTCAACACGAGAATCAACAGGTCTGTGTTCATATGCCATCTGTAAATGTCATATACCAAACATCAATTACAAGCACAAGTTCCAATAAATCGTATACGTAACTCATAACACTGAACTATATATAAACAAACAAACGCCACTTCACAAATTATAACCGAAAATCGCTCTATCGTCAAACCAATCGACTAATTACATTACAATATATATGTATATATATATATATATATATATATATATATATATATATATATATATATATATATATATATATATATCGAACATACAATAATTAACAATATAGTTATAACACACTCTAAACGATAATTTCATTATAAATAATTAACATTTTGACGAGCCTAATTAACCGATGAAATTTTACAAAAACTCAATAAAGACATGCTAAAAGCCATAAAACCGTAATGAACGTAATATAATCGGTGAAAAGAAACATATATACCAACGTAAATCACAATCTAAACCATAAATTGCATATAATTAACGTTAAGAACCCTAATTAAACGGTGAAATATCACAAAAACTCGATAATTACATGCTATACTTCATAAAAATGTAAATAGCGTAATATAATCGGTAAAAACTAGCATACCCTACGTAAATCACAATCTAAACCATAAATTACAAAATAAAACTAGGTAAAACCCTAATTAACCCATGAAATAACACAAAAACACGATAAATACATGCTAAAAGCGATAAAAACGTAAATAACGCAATTTAATCGGTGAAAAACACGTACCGTACGATTTCTACGGAAGAGGGCCGAGATTCTTAGAGAGAAGGAGCTCAAAATCGCCAAAAATGGCGACTACAAACGGGCAGGTCCGTTTTTATATGCGGGCTATTAGAAACGGGCGGCCAAAATGTTTTCATTTTGGCGCCGATAATTAGCTAATCTGGCTTTAGAAACGGGCCGCCCGTTTCTAAAGCCCAATCTTCCTATTACTAGAAACGGGCGGCCTTGACTGCCTTTAGATCCTCATCATGTCCATCCTTTCCAGACATTGTTACCGTGAACACTGACTGGTGAGCTTAACTCTATTAATTGTGTTTTTTGTTATCAAACTTGATATTTTAATCAAGTATAACATTTTTCTCTTATGTATCATTGACTGTGCATCATGATAATTGTATGTTATGATTTCAAGGATTAATCATGTCGATTTAACACTGCCTTTAGATCATATTCGATTTTTTTTGGGGATGTTCGTGTAAATGGACTTTAACAACACGGATTTCAAAAATTAACAATATGCTAAACAGTAGATCATGTGAAACTTATTTTGAGTAATGTAAGATAAATAGATCATGAAACATGGGCCAACTCGTATTTTTAGAGAACTAGGAGTTGATTCATCTTCTCATTAATGTGTGAACGACATAGTTCTTTTTTACAAATATTTTTCTTGTTATGTGTGGGGCTTCCTTGGAATATGGCTCCCAAGACATACTGTGTACTTAGTTAAAAAAAAAAAAAAAAAAAAAAAAAAAAAAAAAAAAAAGAGCTACAACAAAAATCAAAAGTTTCATTTAGAAATAAATGGGTGAATGGTTGTGCTTTACAAATGTGAATGTCGCGGTGTATATCTTTGATACACTCTTGGAGATAAATCAATTGTTTTACATACGATGGTAGAATCAAGTCAGATCATCCAATAAATACTATATTTTATGATTGAATTGCATATCGTAATAGAAAAAACCGAAAGAAAACAACACCGTTGTCATGGTAGTTTAATTTATTTTACAAAAATATTTCTTTAATTGGTCAATTGTGTTTTTCTTTGGCGAAGCTTAGTCTAATGTCAGTATAAAATTATCTATAAATTCCTTTTTAAATAGGTTAGTTTGTTTGTGATAGGGGTATAGGCAACAGTAGTACCGAAAAATTGTATTTTTATCGGTGAATTTAGCAAAAGACTCCAACGAAGAAAGAGAACCCTTAATACATCCTCATCAGAATAAAGCTGATACATATCATTGAAAATTAATTGTGTATCATGTCTTCAGTTTGTGCGAAAGGGTTAATTGAACTATGGGTATTATAAGTTCTTCGCATATATAGGAAAGAATCGATTCGAATTGTGCTATGAAGAGAGACCTTTTTCCTTTCTAACTCATTTTTACGTTTCGAAACAAAAAGCTTACATTTATATATGATCGTTGTCATTGATTTGGTAGATCTAATGATCAAATATCTGTTTGAATTTTTTTAACATGCATATTTTACGTAAAATTACCGTGATATTTAATTTTTAGTGTTTTGAATTTCTTTCCATATCATCATAAATAAAAGAGTCTTAACTTATTTATATGTAATCTATTGAAAATATGTAGGTGCCAACGGTTAGAAATTAGAATTAGCATGCATTAAGTGTCATTAATAGTTCTTAAAAGGCACATTAAGATTCACTTCCACACTAAATTATACAAGGCTTGCGTGGTAATACTAATAACTGTGGAGGAGTTGGTACATGTAATAGACTCAGATTTCTGAAATATAAACTGCATTTATAGAATTACTGCAACATTTTTTTTTTAAAAGGAATGATATTTATAAGTTGTGATAAAATTCCGAGTTAATTGCACACAGTTACAATATTATAAGGTATGTGAATTCACTTATGGTCAGCCAAATTTAAAACTAATGTAAACTACATTCACTTATGATTGGACGGTGAAAAATACTATTTGATGTACCACCCACGGTTAATATTGTTTGAAAGATAGGAAAAAGTTTTATATCGCGAAATCATGCGAAGAAATTTTTCGTAAATACATTTTTTGGTTAGTTTTTAGGTTTTAAAAATAATCAGCCTGTTAAAAAACACGTATTTTAAAGAGATATTTAATACTATAACATAAAAAGTAGCTCTAAAGTAACACTATAAACTTAATAGTTTTAAAAATTTTAAAACAAAGCTGGATAAAAACCTACAAAAAATACGTCACGAAATAGAGATATTGTATACGCTCCTGCAATATTTATGGTTACTCAGATATTTTGTCATATGTTGTAAAATGATAGTAATTTATAACTAAATCAATATCAAAGTATTGAGTAATTGCTTTCTTAATATATATAATTAACACAACTTTAAAGAAATTATCTATGGCTTTATTTTTGGTTGTGCCTCTCTTAATTTTCTAATATAAAAACATGTAGCATAAAAAGAAAATCATCCAAAAAAAAAAGATAATAGACACTCAAATATTATGTTATTGATCATCCTTTATATTATTAACTACATGGAAAAGGTAAGAGAAAGTTTAGATAAAACTCAAAAAGTAGTAAAACAAAATAAATAAATTATAATATAAAATAAAATAGTGGAAGTTAATTTAAAATAAATAAGCAAGATTTTGAGTATAAAATTAAACTAGAATTCTAGTATCAACTTATATTTCACTATATAAAACTTTACAAAATAGTATATCAAATATGCACGTCTATATATATATATATATATATATATATATATATATATATATATATATATATATATATATATATATATATCTCATTAAACATATTATATATTTTTATTATTTATATATAACATATAAAAAGGGGTGGATGAGGCTGGGGGGCAGGGGCCCCTAATGGCAAACAATATTGGTGGTTTAAGAGAAGAAAGTCCAAATAACTTACTAATTGTTAAACAAAAAAAAAACTTATTAATTGACCTTCATAGCTATTAATACGAAATGCTTCTTCCTTGATTTTACATTTTCACAGTCCATTTCCTCTATCTTAAAGTCCATTTCCTCTATCTTAAACATCAATTCAAGTTTTCTAAACCACATTAAAATAATTGATATGGCAGGACGTGAGCACCGACCCATAATCCTTGCCCTAGAATGCCCGAGTGGTCCAAATTCAGGTCGGCGTCATGGTCGCGAACCTTCAAAACCAGGACCAGCGTCGACATATTGTGGATCCTCATCCTGTCCATCCTTTCCCGACATTGTTGAAAGATCTTTAGGTCTAATACTTTACGTTATAAACAATAGTTGTAGTACCTAGTCTAGACAGATAAGTAAGATAGGTAAGTAAGACAGTAAAGTAAGACTGCAGATTTTAACGTGGTTCGGACTATGTCCTACATCCACGAGGCTTTCGCCTGAATCAAACTTCTTTCAACGGGCAAAAGTTATTACACCAACTGGTTTTACTCTAACACCGAATCCCTCTAATGTTGATACCACCGGAACCTTTTTCGCGTCTACTTCGTTTGACCCGTAAGACCAAAACTCCCGTAGTGATCTTCTTATGAGAATGCTTCCAAGGGAACTGCACGTACGTATAGATCCCTCTAACTGGCGTTATCCTTTCCCGTTGAACTCCCTTCAACTCTTGTCGGCTTCTCACGTTCTTGATGTAACTCAAGAGGGCGAAAACTAAGAAATCAAAATAAAAGAGAACACCTAATGATGTATATTTTGTTACACGTGTGTTCTACATTGATTCCTAGGATTTCTACTATTTATAGGATAGCTCTCCTGAAAGATATCCTTGAATCTTGGCTAGTCTCCATATCCAGTCGAGGCAGGATCTTTCCAAATATATCTGAATCTTTCCATGATAAGGCGATTCTTCCTTTTGATAAGTCTTTGTTTCCGTTTGATAAGATCTTCATGATCTTCGTATATTCTGCACATCAAAGACAAAGAAGAACTCCACAAGGAATAGATTACTAAAGAATATAGTAAAGAGTTTGATAAAGATTAACTTTCCATAAGATAAGATACTATAAGATCAAGTTAAATCTTTACTAACTCACCTAAATATTCACGCGTCTAAAAACAGGATAAATACCATATAAAACCGAGTGAATAAATAAGTAAATAAAACCAAATTTTTCCTTTAAAATAATTTTGCAAACAAGAAAATAAAATCTAGTTGGACCTGGCAGTCCTGACTGTTCAACCGAGTTTGAAACCTGTCGGACTTTGCGGTCCTAACAATCTCCCCCAATTGACTTGTTTGGCAAAAACACTTTTAAATCCCAAGGAAAATGTAGACATGCTGAAATAAAACAAGTTAGTAAGAGATAGGCACATAAATCAACTAACAAGTCTCGACAGCAATAAAAATGTGTTGCAACAGCGGTGCAACACTCCGCAAAACAACTTAATAAAATAAGCAGTTAAAACATTGTTCTTAAGCGGAATAAAAAACAAAACAAAATAAAATAAAATAACAAGATAAAACAGCAGCAGCCAGTAGAAATCTCCCCCATTCTTCAAGACTCCCCCATTCTACATATTCTGTTTACTCCCCCATTTTGCCAGAACTAGTCAAGGCTTTGCCGCTAATTGGGCAAGGAACTCGTTCATGGACTCCAACAGTGAAATGACCTGGGCAAGTTGCGACTGAAGGTTGTCGAGACTGCCCTGGGGAACAGACGGTCCAGCTTCGTTATCCCTGGCAGTTGGGACAGGACGCCGGATCGGAGAACCAAGTAGAGCTTGAACAAGGTGACTCGGGGCATGATAAGGCCTAGGGTGGCTCGTCATCTTGTCCTTAGAGACCCGGATATCCATTTGAGATGTGAGCAAGCAATAGACCAATGATGGATAGCCTAAGGTCATCTTTACCTTGTGGTCGAATGCTTCAAGTTGTAAACGCTCAAAGACCAGTTTCCCAAGATTAATGGGAGCATTCGAACCAATTCGGAATAAGACAGAAGCAGTTAATGGACTTACGGTAGAAGTATGAGACATAGGGTACCAATTTCTTACCATAATTCCATAGATCAGACCATACCATGGAAGAAGGAAACCTCGCTGTAGATTGCCATTCTTTGGCCACTTCATGGGTTGGCCGGTTATGGTTGACGGGACTGCATCCATGTCTGCTTCCAGTTCCAACTCGGAGTCGCGACCGGTTTGTACGTCAGGAGACCCCAACTGCATGTTCAGAATTTGCGGACTGATCTTGAAGATGAACTTCCGGACAAATGCTGAATGTTCCTTGGCTGAGCCTGGAACGCCTAGTTGAGTATCCAGATTGGCGTAAAACTCATGCACAATCTGGGTTACAACCGGTTGTACCCTACGAGTGGATTCAAGAAACCCTCTCCCTTCCAAAAACTCAATAATACCCGTACCCTCATAAGAATCATCATGAAGTTGAACTTCACGAACAGGAACACGGCCAGTGAGACGAGAATACCTGAGTTTGGCTTGAGATGTGTAGAACCTGTCGGAAAATGCCTTTTTCACCCTGAAAGGCTCATCGGACGGTGGAACACGGGGAGGGACTGCAAAATCTCCTTCAGCTTCTTCTTCAGCCTGAGCGTGACTGCTTTCCTCAGAGGCCGACTGGTCGCCTGAGTGGTTGTCCTGATCAGACAAGGACTGAGCTGAGCGTTTTTGCTGTTTGCGGACAGGGCTGGAATTTGAGTCAGAGAGCTCGATTGGAGCAGAGCCCGAGGCAGCAGGAGCGGATCGGGGACGTTTGGATACAAGAATCTTCTTGCGTGTCCCGACTCGGCTCGCGACACCCTCTGCAACAGGTTTGGACTTTTGACGAGCAGATGGGGTGCGCTTTGGAGGTTGAGCCTTCTGCTTCCCTTTAGCTGCGGCGGTGTGGCGGCGAGAGGATGCAGGAACAGGTGCAGGTGACGGCGAAGCGTCTTCCGGCATGGGAATAGAGTGCGAGTCATCCAAAGGAGGAGAGAACTCGCGTGCCTGAGGAGAAGTGGCACGGGGTGGTGACTCAGTTGCCGGTGGCGGTGGTGTGGTGTCTTGCGGTGGTGCCTCGGAAGATGGCGGTGCAACAAAGTCCGTCGGAATTCTGATTTTGAGTGGTTGTGGCTGCAAGACTTGGGACAACTCGTTGCCCGTGGTGGATGCACTGTCAGGGTCGACTGATGGGGTCGACTGAGACGATTCACCTGATGACTTAGTTTTCACCATGTTAAAAAATTTCTTGATAAACGTGGGTGAGAAAGAAGACATAAACACAAATCCACACACCAAAAAAAATGAACACACGAGAGAGAGAGATATAGTAGGATGGCGTGAGATATGATACAAGGGTTAGATATATAAATAGATGAAATCAAATCAATGTCATATCTTCTATAATCATTATCCACAACTTCCCATAAGTGATAGGACTCTTACCAAGACTCATCAAGGAAAGATTCCAACAACATACGCAACTCAATCTCTACGAAATTAAAACGCGGCAAAGCATAGGCGGGAAACAAATTCATGCCGAAATTAAACATATCGCGTTTTAAAGACAAAATAAAATAAAACGCACCTGTTTAATAAAATAAAAAATTAAAACAAATTAAAACACAAATTAAAAGAAGCAAACAGAAAGTAACTCAGCAAATTACTCACATAACTTACCGAGGACCGATTCAACTGGTGTAAGTGGATGTCGAGACACCCTGTCATGACAGACTATAAGACTGAGTATAAACAGGTCGAGACTGAAGCATACTCATGAACCAGATGAATACATAAAAATGTGTGTGTGTGAATTCTCATATGATAAACAGATGAAAGGGAAGAGAATTTGAACGGGGCAAAAATCGTTTTGCAAGATATCTCTTTTCAAACAAAACAATTGCACCTTGTACACACACTTTGAGCCTTTTGCACAGAGGTAGCTTTCGCATATAACTTTATATAGAATATGGTAGCTCTTTTCAATTTTGTGATGACCGTGAAATATGAATTGAATGCTTTCACTCATATTCATTGAGTTTAGGCAGCTTTTTCCTCCATATATTTTTCTTTTGAAGCACTTTTTCTTTTGGCTCATGCTCTCTTTGTTCTTTTCTTTTCACAACTCTTTTGATCACTCATACTTTTCTTTTCAGCTCATATCTTCTGTTTTTAAAGTGATGAGGTAGCAAAAGTGGACAATGTCCATGTCAAAGAGATTATAAAAACAAATTAAAAACAAAAATTGCCCGTTGCAAAATCCTTCGATTTCACTGATTTAACTGAGGGAATGATGTGCATTGTGTATCAATGCAGTTCTAAGTACGCTCCAGAACCGGCTGTCCAACAGGTCTGCAAGTAAGTCATGACAGTTAGTTCAACAAATAAAAACATCTCAGTTAAATCGGGCACGCGACCAGCGCTTAGTGGATACAAATGCTGAGAGACTTTCTGAGGGTCTCAAAGCTTTGTGAAACAATTTTCTTCATAAAAATAACAGCAGTTTGTCTTCCAGTCGCGACATGCTTAATGACAGCACATTCATTATCACCTAAATCACGTATGAGATGGTGCCATATATCCGTGTGCTGTGTGCATAAGTGCTTAACATGATTATGAGCAATGATAATAGCACAGTTGTGGTTACTAAAGACCAACACATCACTTTGCACAAAAACAAAATTCTTAAGCATGTGATCAACCCAACCAATATCAAGTAATATGACACGATTATGCATAGTTAGGTAGAGATGACTTCCTATTCCAAAAGTGGAGAAACTGAGGTCTATGAAGTTGCTCCTTGTTTCATTGACAACCCATGTAGGAGTTGCGACAGGAATCATCGACTGTTCTGCAGTTTCAAGATCAAGGTCCTTGATAGGATATTGAACGCACTTGGATTGATCTATGACCAATCTGTTGGTTCCTTGACTGATCTGCGAACCATAAAAACAAATTAGTTCACTAGCAAACGGAGAGATAGATCTGTTTGAGACAGAGTTTGTGAACTATTCTAAAGGGAGTCGTGACTGCGTTAGAGTATAGCAATTTTCAGCAGTCCGATTTCCTGAAAAAATACAAAACCTTTGGTTATCAAATACATGACATTCATCTTGTGTAAACGTGACAACCAACTTTTGATCGCATAGCTGGCTTATGCTAATCAGATTATGCTCAAGTCCATCAACATGGAACACATCATTAAGTATAGGACACCCGTTAAGAATGAGTGTTCCTTTTGCAACCACTTGACTCTTTTTACCATTACTGAACTGAACTGTTCCACTTGGACCAGTAACATAGTTAGTCAAAAGGTTTTTGTTCCCTGTCATGTGATGTGAGCAAGCACTGTCAAGATACCAACAATCAGGTGAGGCGTTTTCAACAGAGGAAAATGCAAAATGAATGTTTTTATGATTAGAACATTTCACCCTTATGTGATTCGTTGGTTCAGAATCTTCATCGGAGTCTTTAAACACTGTTTTTCGTGGAGTCTTCCGAGATGTCGGAACTCGTGGTCCAACAGGTTTCTTTGCTATGTTCCTTGATGAGTTCTGTTGTAAGTCAGGACAGCATGAACGAATATGTCCTTGACCACCACAATGATAACAGGCTCTGCTTGACTTGCGCATCCGTCGTGACCACCAAACGGGACTGGGCCTGTTCGGTTGACTGGACTTGCAAAAAACATGAGGCTGTGTGAAATTAGGATCACGTGCTAAGCTATCATTATCCATATCAGATATACTAGGAATCTCCCTGCTTAGACCGATCGGTGGGTGGTAACCAAGACCAGCATGATTAAAAATGGGACTAGGACTTTGATCAGAAACTTTGTTCTGATTGTCTGTGACAGTCTTATTGAGAACCTTAAGAACATCTTGGAAGTGTGAATCCAAATCCTCAAAAATGGTGATAGATTCTTTTATGTTTTGTACATTATTTCTGAGGGCCATGACTTGTCTATTTAGATCAACGTTCTTGCGTATCTTTGAAAACAAAATATTTCTAAGGATTCTGATTTCCCGAAATGGATCAGGGGAATTATCGTCCTCAGTATCTTCGCTGTTTTCCTGAGTAGTCAAGACAGGTGGTAAGTCATGATTAAGGATAGAAGAAAATGCAAAAAATGTTCTTTCTTCGGATTCATCAATGCAACAATCTAACTCGTCATCACTGCATATAGATGTAATCGATTTAATCTCAGAAGCAGTTTCGGAGTTGTCCTGGTCAGTCGCGACAGGTGATGAGTTGGGTCTGATGACAGAGGAGAGTGCAATATTGGCTTTTTTTCCTGTTTCATCTTCACTTTCAGATGACTCTTCATCACTCTAGGTGCACACCATGGCTTTATCTTTATTCTTCGGAAGAAGATTTGCACAATCAGTTTGTATATGACCATAGCCTTGGCATTCCCTGCATTGAACACCTTTTCCTCTTCTTTTGTAGCTAAGATCATTATTAGTGGAAGATTTTAATAAATTATCAGAGTTAGAAGGGAAAGTGTTCGTACCTTTGTTTTTCCACTTGGAAAACTTTCGGAGTCCTTTGGAGAGAAACGCGACAGATTTCTCGAACTCGTCCTTATCGTCACTTTGAGGTTTGTCTTTGATTTCAGCTTTAAGTGCAACACCTTTTGAAGTGACTCCATTCAAATTCTTTTTCAACTCGAAAGTTGAGAGGGCACCCATGAGCTCTTCGAGTGACAAGTTCTCCACGTCTCTTGCTTCTTCAATCGCCTCAATTTTCATATCGAATCTTGAGGGTAAAGTGCGAAGAGTTTTCTGAACAAGTTTGGACTCACTGTACTCATCACCGAGGAGGAAGGCTTCATTGGCAATGTCTCTAAGTTTAGCATTGTATTGACCTATTGTTTCATGATCCTCCATCTTGAGTTCCTCAAACCGTGTACCAAGGATTTGTCTTTTGGATCTTTTCACGGATGGGGTACCTTCATGGGCAACGCGGAGGGCGTTCCATGCATCTTTGGCCGATTCACACTTGGAGATCAGTTTGAACTGATTTAGGTCTACTCCATTTAAAATTGCATTGATTGCAATGGAGTTGTGGCTCGCGTCGAGATCTTCTGTGTTAGACCAGTCGAGCTCCAGCTTCGGCTTTCCATCTTTGTCTAGTAGTGGAGACCATCCTTTGAGAATGCTTTTCCACGCTTTCTGATTTTCCCTTTTGATGAAAGCTGTCATGCGGACCTTCCAGTATGAATAGTTAAATTCATTTAAGAGCGGCGGCTTTGATGATGATGATCCCTCAACGTTTTGTGCCATCAAATCTGCAAGATCTAAATAAAACCAGAATCTCACCAAATGTAAGTAGGTGATAGGCTCTTGATGCCAATTGAAAGATCTTTAGGTCTAATACTTTACGTTATAAACAGTAGTTGTAGTACCTAGTCTAGACAGATAAGTAAGACAGGTAAGTAAGACAGTAAAGTAAGACAGCAGATTTTAACGTGGTTCGGACTATGTCCTACATCCACGAGGCTTTCGCCTGAATCAAACTTCTTTCAACGGACAAAAATTATTACACCAACTGGTTTTACTCTAACAGCGAATCCCTCTAATGTTGATACCACCGGAACCTTTTTCGCGTCTACTCCGTTTGACCCGTAAGACCAAAACTCCCGTAGTGATCTTCTTATGAGAATGCTTCCAAGCGAACTGCACGTACGTATATATCCCTCTAACTGGCGCAATCCTTTCCCGTTGAACTCCCTTCAACTCTTGTCGGCTTCTCACGTTCTTGATGTAACTCAAGAGGGCGAAAACTAACAAATCAAAATAAAAGAGAACACCTAATGATGTATATTTTGTTACACGTGTGTTCTACATTGATTCCTAGGATTTCTACTATTTATAGGATAGCTCTCGTGAAAGATATCCTTGAATCTCGGCTAGTCTCCCGATCTTTCCAAATATATCCGAATCTTTCCATGATAAGGCAATTCTTCCTTTTGATAAGTCTTTGTTTCCGTTTGTAAGATCTTCATGATCTTCGTATATTCTGCACATCAAAGACAAAGAAGAACTCCACAAGGAATAGATTACTAAAGGATATAGTAAAGAGTTTGATAAAGATTAACTTTCCATAAGATAAGATACTATAAGATCAAGTTAAATCTTTACTAACTCACGTAAATATTCACGCGTCTAAAAACATGATAAATACCATATAAAACCAAGTGAATAAATAAGTAAATAAATCAAAGTAAATAAAACCGAATTTTTCCTTTAAAATAATTTTGCAAACAAGGAAATAAAATCTAGTTGGACCTGGCAGTTCTGACTGTTCAACCGAGTTTGAAAGTGTGTCGGACTTGCGGTCCTAACAATTGTAACCGTGAACTCTGGTGAGGTTAACCCTATTAATTGTGTTTTTTGCAATCAAAACTAGTTATTTTCCTCATGTATAACCTTTTTCTTTGATGTATGATTTATTGGGCATCGTGATGGGTTAGTATGTTATGATTTCGTGGATTAATCATGTCCACATGGCATCATAGCCAAAATTGTTATTTTTTGGATGTTCATGCAAATGGACTTTAACTACACGAATTTCCAAAATTAACAACATGCTAAACAGTAGATTATGTGAAACCTCTTTGGAGTAATGTAAGAGAAATAGATCATGAAACATGTACGAACTTGAATATTTAGAGAACAAGAGTTAATTCACCTTCTCATTAATTGTATAGACGTCATAGTTCTGTATTAAAATAGGTTTGTAGTACGAACATTTAACAGGATTCCTCATTTGACCTTTTTTATCTACTATACAAGGCTTGGATACGTACGGAATATTTATTCGGGTAATAGTACGGAACATACATTTACAAATTTATACACTATTTGCAACAGATAAGTACAATACATGCATCCGAAGTTAAAAAGTTGGTGGGCTTCGGTACATCAATTATTAATCAGTATGGTAGATGAACATATATGTATGGATGAGTTTTCGAATGTCTTTCTTCCAGAAAATATAAAAAATCATAGATATGACGTTCCAAGCATTGCGCGAATATGAGATATAAAATAAATATCATTTGTAACATTGCGCGAATATGAGATATAAAATAAAGTGCTAGACCCATTTGATAGTTATTACAAACTCCCTGAAAGATCTGAGAAAATTCTTAGATTTTGTCATAATAGTGCAATATGCGCTAGTGTCCGCGGAAACAAACATGTACCGTGCATGCACCTTGTATATATTTGTTATATTGAAATGCTTGTATATATGTTTTCCATATTTATATTCATGAATTAGTTCAATTCATCCTTACTTCTATTATACCTACGCAGATTGATGAGGCCGTATATACTTAATGTGTTTGAGTCACCCAAGAATTAAGGAATTCTTCGAATGTGGCCATTCACATTGACCATACATTCTTTGTTTATTTGGTTTTATTAGATTAGTAATAATTAAAAAGGAATAGCTCTCAACGGTTTCACTTAAAGGTATGACATTACTAAATGGGTAAACGAACGTGATTTACCCTAATATTTCAAATGGAGATCTTATTAGCTGGTTAATCTTGTTACAAGCCTAAAAATAATGATAACAGAAAATTTTCTCAGTCACGGTAAATCGACAAAAAATAAAATCCTTAAGGAAGGTTTAACATTTATATTGCTATCGAATAAAATACTAGCTGTTCCGCAAGACCTTTATTCTTTTATACGGATTTTTAGGTTCACATCTCCGTGTGTCATTGTAATATTTTGATGGTTGTGATAATCTTAGTTACACTTCCCCGTTTTGAGGTTCATTACTCCTTATTGAATATTCTACCATGGTTTCAAGATTTTGTTATATCTCAATATAATTTTTTTTCTAAATATTGCTAATCATACATACCATCTTTATTGTCCCATAGAAATCATAATGAAGGAACTTTGTATCTTCTCTTTTGTGACATAGTATATAAGTTAAAAGTACTTACTTTTACCAGCTTGGAATGCTATAGTTCGTTTATTTTGATAAAATGTTTCCATTATTTGCTAAAGCCTTATCTGTGTTTAGGACATAATCGAATGTATGCGGACTTACTTTGAAGGATGTGAAAGTGTTCGGTCAAGATATGGAGCTTCATCCTTGAAGGGTCATATTTTATCGGCCCAAGGAGACATATCTAAACCAACATTGAAAGGAGAAGGTTCTGATGTATTGTTTGAGGTAGGACATATATATGTTTTCTGATTTTATTTTTCTGGTAGTTTGAGAACAATATAATTGTTTGCAATGTTTCAGCATCTAGATATGTAGAATATTATTAATTTTTTTTTTTATCACCAATATGAAAATTTTATTGAAGAAAGGCGAAGAGTTTAAGAGATACTCTGCCAAAATGAGAAGACGTTACAACCCCAAGCAAACCAAAGGATGTTTAGACCAATCTACAATAGAATATTATGTGGTAGTAAGTGCATGGAATTATGCTTAACTTGTTCTTGTATGAATCGCGATATAATTAAGGGAGAAAAAGATGCGGTGTCTACGAGATCTAGTTATAGAATAGTATCCTATCCTCTTTTAGATCTTTTGGTCACAATCTATAATCAGCCAAGAAGTATGGTACTATAAATTCCTTTATAAAACTAAACTTCTTCAAGTAGCAACAACAACAAGTGTAAATAAGTTAAATAAAATAATATTACTTAATTAGTCAGTAACTGTTTGTAACTTAACCATTTTGGTGTTTATGTACCCCGATTCGTAGTTTCCTAGCTAACTAGATTCGTACTGCAGCTAAATAATTTATTTCCAAATCTGTACTTAAAAGATTCAAACATTACTGTATATATGAGTTACGTAACGTTACTTTTGCAGGGGACTTATGCGATTGTTACCCTCTCCGGGTTTTATGATGTTCCTTCTGTTGGACCCGTAGAGTCAAAAAATATGGTGTAAAATTTCTCCGGTGCAAATCACCTAATATCAGGTGGTCGTGTGGTCGGCCCGTTATTAGCTGCAATACATGTCCAGGTTAGATCTTTATACATTTTCGTTATTTTTAAATTATATCACTCGGCTAAGCATTTCAAATTTGAAGTGTACGCACTTGTACCCAAGCTCAATAATACTTTAACCTCATCGCAGTCATTTGTCCATCCTTTATATATTCGTCCAACATCAACTTTCCTTAAAATATAACATCCGTCCTATTTTGTTTTCCCATAAAAATATGATTCCTATGATTACGGATTTCTGTGTAACACTTTTCCAATTTATGTAGGTTGTGATTCATTGGTTGATTTCTGAGGAAGAGAACTAAGGTTGTTGCTGGTGCATGTTCCAGTATATTTATATTAAAACTCGGTTGAATTTGTGTTTGGTTTAAGATGACCATATTTTTTTTTTGTTTTAAGTTATTTCTTGTCCACCGTTTTAGTGTTATCATGCAAGACTCTTACTACTATCAGTTATTGTATTCTCCGCCTACAAAGATGTGTGATTGAACTGCAGGTTCGCACAATAAAACTTCTCCAATACTATTCCATTGAAGTTAATATGTAATGTAAATTATTGAATAATATTTTTTACAAATAAAAAAAAACTTTAACATAGCCAGAAAACATGAAAATGGATGAGACATTGTACGTAGCCACTAAAATATTTACCACAATTATTTTGTCAATTGAAATATTTTACGTTTATCTTGGGCATCACTTACTATGCCACTGTTGAATTGTAACGTATGTAATAATCGTAATGTACTTATCTTTATTATGATTTTTGAATTTCCATGACTCCTACTTAATTTTCACTAGAAAATAATTAAAAACAACTCAAATAAATGATTGTAGAAAACTGACGTCAATTTAGCTAGAACATAGGCCTGTCTCAGTTATCAATTTATCTGGTGTTCAACATCATAAATTAATATTGAAGAAATATAAAGTACTATTGGGTTAATTTGTCGTGCACGTTTTATGCATTAGAGAAAATTATGTGGGATCGCTATTTGTAGTTTATAGAAATTAGTTTAAACAACATATAACGGTGTTCCGCTTAAGCATCAACTAGAAAACTTTTAGGTACTTTCTATTATAAAATTATACTTAAAATTACTAAATGAGTGACTTTGTACGTCCAATAATAATTTCAGAGGCTTTACAAATATTTTTCTTGCTATGTGTGGGGCTTCCTTGGTATATAGCTCCCAAGACATACTATGTACTTAGTTAAAAAAAAAAAAAAAAAAAAAAAAAAAAAAAAAAAAAAAAAACAACAGCTACTACAAAAATCAAAGTTTCATTTAGAAATAAATGGATGAATGGTTGTGCTTTACAAATGTGAATGTCCCGGTGTATATCTTTGATACACTCTTGGAGATGAACAAAATTTTTTACGTACGAAACATTGTAGAATCAAGTCAGAGCATTCAATAGATACTATATTTTGATTGAATTGCATATCGTAATAGATAAAACCGAAAGAAAACAACACCGTTGTCATGGTAGTTTAATTTATTTTACAAAAATATTTCTTTATTGGTCAATGGTGTTTTTCTTTGGCTAGGCTTAGTCTATTGTCAGTATAAAATTATCTAAAATTTCCTTTTTGAATAGGTTAATTTTTTTGTGATAGGGGTACAGGCAACAGTAGTACCGAAAAGTTATATTTTTATCGGTGAACTTAGCAAAAGACTCCAACGAAGAAAGAGAACCCTTAGTACATCCTCATCAGAATAAAGATGATACATATCATTGAAAATAAGTTGTGTATTATGTCTTCAGTTTGTGCAAAAGGGTTAACTGAACTATGGGTATTATAAGCTCTTCGCATATATACGAAAGAATCGATTCGAATTGCGCTATGAAGAGGGTCCTTTTTCCTTTCTAACTAATTTTTACGTTTCGAATTTACATTTATATATGATCGTAGTCATTGATTTGGTAGATCTAACGATCAAATAGCTGTTTGAATTCTTTTAACATGAATATTTTACGTATAATTACCGTGATATTAAATTTTTATTGTTTTGAATTTCTTTCCATATCATCATAAATAAAAGAGTCTTAACTTATTTATATGTAATGTATCAAAAATATGTAGGTGCCAACAGTTGAAATTTGATTCAGCATGCATTAAGTGTCATAAATAGTTGTTAAAAGGCACATTAAAGATTCACTTCCACACTAAATTATACAAGGCTTGCGTGGTAATACCTGTAGAGGAGTTGGTACATGTAATAGACTCAGATTTCTGAAATATAAACTGCATATATAGAATTACTGCAACAATTTTTCTTAAAAGGAATGATATTTATAAGTTGTGATAAATTATTTGTCCGAGTTAATTGCACAAAATTACAATATTATAAGGTATGTGAATTCACTTGTGGTCAGCCAAATTTTAAACTAATGTAAACTACATTAACTTATGGTTGGACGGTGAAAAATAGTATTTGATGCACGACCCATGGTTAATATGATTCGGAAGACAGGAAAAAGTTTTATATCAAGAAGAGTTGTGTATTAAGAGCAGAAAGACAAACTAACTTATTAATTGTTAAACAAAACAAACTAACTTATTAATTGACATTCATACCTATTAATACGAAAGGATTCTTCCTTGATTTTACATTTTCACAGTCCATTTCCTCTATCTTAAACTTCAATTCAAGTTTTCTAAACCACATTAAAAAATTGATATGGCAGGACGTGAGCACCGACCCATAATCCTTGCCCTAGAATGCCCGAGTGGTCCAAATTCAGGTCGGCGTCATGGTTGCGAACCTTCAAGACCAGGACCAGCGTCCACATATTGTGGATCCTCATCCTGTCCATCCTTTCCCGACATTGTTACCGTGAACACTGGCGAGGTTAACTCTATTAGTTGTGGTTTTTTCAATCAAACTAGTTATTTTTCTTGAGTATAACCTTTTTCATTTATGTATTATTTATTTTGCATCGTGATGGTTAGTATGTTATGATTTCGTGGGTTAATCACGTCCACATGGCATCATTGCGAAAATTGTTCTTTTTTGGATGTTCATGTAAATGGACTTTAACTACACGGATTTCCAACATTAACAATATGCTAAACACTAGATTATGTGAAACATCTTTGGAGTAATGTAAGAGAATAGATTATGAAACATGTAGGAACTCGAATATTTAGAGAACAAGAGTTAATTCACCTTCTCATTAATTGTATAGACGTCATAGTTCTTTATTAGAATAGGTTTGTAGTACGAACATTTAACAGGATTCCTCATTTGACCTTTTTTATCTACTATACAAGGCTTGGATACGTACGGACTATTTATTTGGGTAATAGTACGGAACATACATTTATAAATTTATACACTATTTTCAATAGATAAGTACAATACATGCATCCGAAGTTAAAAAGTTGGTGGGCTTCGGTACATTAATTATTAATCATTATGGTAGATGAACATATATGCATGGATGAGTTTTCAGATGTCCTTCTTCCAGAAAACATTAAAAATCATAGATATGATGTAACAAGCATTGCGCGAATATGAGATATGAAATAAATATTATTTGTAACAATTGAGTTTAGTTTACGAGAAAAAATAATTCATGGTATAAAGGGCTAGACCCATCTGATAGTTATTACAAACTCCCTGAAAGATTTGAGAAAATTCTTAGATTTTGTCATAATAAGTTTGTGCAATCTGCGCTAGTATCTGCGGAAACAAACATGTACCATGCATGCACCTTGTGTATATTTGTTATATTGAAATGCTCGTATATATGTTTTCAATATTTATGTTCATGAATTAGTTCAATTCATCCTTGCTTCTATTATACCTACGATGAGGTCGTAAATACTTAATGTGTTTGAGTCACCCAAAAATTAAGGAATTCTTCGAATGTGGCCATTCACATTGACCATACGTTCTTTGTTTATTTGGTTTTATTTGATTAGTAATAATTAAAAAGGAATAGCTCTCAACGGTTGCACTTAAAGGTATGACATTACTAAATGGGTAAACGAACGTGCTTTACCCTAATATTTCAAATGGAGATCTTATTAGCTGGTTAATCTTGTTATAAGCCTACAAACAATGATAACCGAAAATTTGCTCAGTCACGGAGAATCGACAAAAAAATAAAATCCTTAAGGAAGGTTTATCATTTATATAGCTATCAAATAAAATACTAGTTGTTCAGCAAGACATTTATTCTTTTATACGGATTTTTAGGTTCACATCTCCGTGTTTCATTGTAATATTTTGAGGGTTGCGATAATATTTGGTACACTTCCCCGTTTTGAGGGTCATTACTCCTTATTGAAAATTCTACCATGGTTTCATGATTTTGTTATATCTCAATATAATTTTTTTTCCAAATATTGCTAATTTTACATACCATGTTTATTGTACTGTAGAAATCATAATGAAATGGAAAGAACTTTGTATCTCCTCTTTTGTGACATAGTATATAAGTTAAAAGTACTTACTTTTACCAGCTTGGAATGGTATAGTTCGTTTATTTTGATAAAATGTTTCCATTATTTTCTAAACCCTTTTCTGTGTTTAGGAAATAATCGAAAGTATAAGGACTTACTTTGAAGGATGTGAAAGTGTTCGGTCAAGATATGGAGCTTCATCCTTGAAGGGTCATATTTTATCGGCCCAAGGAGACATATCTAAACCAGCGTTGGAAGGAGAAGGTTCTGATGTATTGTTTGAGGTAGAGCATATATATGTTTTTTGATTTATTTTTCTGGTCGTTTCAGAAAAATATAATTGTTAGCAAGGTTTCAGCATCTAGATATGTAGAATATTATATGCTAGTAAGTGCATGGAATTATGTTTAACTTGTTCTTGTATGAATCGCGTTATAATTAAGGGAGAAAAAGATGATGTGTCTACGAGATCTAGTTATTGAATAGTATCCTATCCTCTTTTAGATCTTTTGGTCACAATCTATAATCAGCCAAGAAGTGCGGTACTATAAATTCCTTTATAAAACTAAACTTCTTTAAGTAGCAACAACAACAAGTGTAAATAAGTTAAATAAAACAATATTATTTAATTAGTCAGGAACTGTTTGTAACTTCACCATTTTGGTGTATATGTACCCCGAATCGTAGTTTCCTAGCTAACCAGATTCGTACTGCAGCTAAATAATTTATTTCCAAATTTGTACTTAAAAGATTCAAACATTACTTTATATATGAGTTACATAATGTTTCTTTTGCAGGGGACTTACGCGATTGCTACCCTATCCGGGTTTTATGATGTTCCTTCTGTTGGACCCGTAGAGTCAAAAAATATGGTGTTAAATTTCTCCGGTGCAAATCACCTAATATCTGGTGGTCGTGTGGTCGGCCCGTTAATAGCTGCAACAAATGTCCAGGTTAGATCTTTATACATTTTTGTTATTTTTAAATTAGATCACTCGGCTAAGCATTTCAAATTTGAAGTGTACACACTTGTACCCAAGTTCAATAATACTTTAACCTCATCGCAGTCATTTGTCCATCCTTTAAATATTCGTCCAACATCAACTTTCCTCAAATTATAACATCCGTCCTATTTTGTTTTCCTATAAAAATATGATTCCTGTGATTACGGATTTTTGTGTAACACTTTTCCAATTTATGTAGGTTTTGATTCATTGGTTGATTTCTGAGGAAGAGAACTAAGGTTGTTGCTGGTGCATGTTCCAGTATATTTATATTAAAACTCGGTTGAATTTGTCTTTTGCTTAAGATGACCATATTTTCTTTTTTTTGTTTTAAGTTATTTCTTATCCAACGTTTTAGTGTTATCATGCAAGACTCTTACTACTGTCAGTTATTGTATTCTCCGCCTACAAAGATGTGTGATTGAACTGCAGGGTCGCACAATAAAACTTCTCCAATACTATTCCATTGAAGTTAATATGTAATGTAAATTATTGAATAATATTTTTTACAAATAAAAAAAACTTTAACATAGCCAGAAAACATGAAGATGGAGGAGACATTGTACGTAACCACTAAAATATTTACCACAATTAATTTGTCAATTGAAATATTTTACGTTTATCTTGGGCATCACTTACTATGCCACTGCCACTGTTGAAAATGTAACGTATGTAATAATCGTAATATACTTATCTTTATTTTAATTTTTGAATTTCCACGACCACTACAAGAATACAAGGCAATGGCTACAAAAAAATGGTGAGTGATTATAATCTGTAGACATGTAGCTACTGAATTTAAATCAATAGAGTCCAAAAAATTTGTAGCCAACAATGGTGAGATAATAATCACTCACCAAGCATGGGGAGAAAATAATTAGTCACCATTGGAAACAATGGTGACAAAATAATTTGTAGCCAAGTAAAATAAAACAAAAAAACAAAAAAAAAATACGAAAATAGGCAATGGCATCCGACTTTTTGGATGCCACGTGGTGTCAGAAAAATCTGACACCATGGCAGGCATCCAAAAAATCGGATGCCATGGTGTAAAGGACCAGATCATGCCGTGTGGCATGATCTGGTCCACAAAAGCGTGGTGGACCACGATTTTTCGGAAACCACGATTTTGGAGTTTTTTTGATTTCTTAATTTTTTCTATTTATTCTTATAATTAGTTTGTATGCATTTTATATGTTGATATTGTTGTGTTTATGAATGTTGTTAACAAAATATAGTATTTGTTGGATATTTGCTTGTTTTTTAAATTTTATTTAATATTTAGCATTTTATATTTGTTTATGCAATTAGTAGTTTTAATTAAAATGTTAAGCATGCATGCATGTCTTAATTATTTGCTATTAGAAAATTAAAGTGTAATTAGGACCATATTATGTGTACTCATTTCATAATTAGTAGTAATTAGGAGACTTTCACTTTAATTAGGATAGTTTTAGTAAAAGTGGTGGAATTTTGTTATAAAAATTAGGAAAAGTTATGAAATATTATGGAATTTAGTAAAAAAAATTAAAATATAGCATAAAATGGCAAAATAAATTTTTTTAGTTAAATTAAATTACATGCTTACATTCGGAATTAACACTTTGATGACTATTATTGTATAATTAGTAATTAAACTATAGATTTTATAGTAATTAGAGTGAAATTAATTAGTAATTAAGTTTAAGTAGGTAAATCATGATTCTACATGTGTACTCATTCTATAATTAGTAGTTATTAGGATAATTTCATTTTAATTAGGATATTTTTAGTAAAAGTGTTGGAATTTTGTTGTAAAAGATAGGAAAAGTTATGAAATATTATGGAATTTAGGATAAAACTCAAATTTAGGATAACATAGGAAAATTAGATTTGTAGGTTAAAAAAATGCCTCATGAATATATTAGTAATTAACACTTTGATGACAATTATTGTATAAATAGTAATTAAACTATAAATTTCAGAGTAATTTGAGTAAAATTATTTAGTAATTAACTTTAGCAAGGTATAAATCATGATTATATATGTGTAGCTCATTCTATAATTAGTAGTAATTAGGAGAATTTCATTTTAATTAGGATAGTTTTAGTAAAAGTGTTGGATTTTGTTTTAAAAATTAGGAAATGTTAAGAAATATTATGGAATTTAGGATAAAACTAAAATTTAGGATAACATAAGAAAATTAAATTTGTATTTTAATTAAATAGCATGATTACATTGCTAATTAACACTTTGATGACAATTATTATATAATTAGTAATTAAACTATAAATTTCATAGTAACAGTTAAAAAAAATAAAAATGGTAACAATTACAAATAAAAACGGTAGCAATTACAAATAGAAAAAAAAAAGAAAATTACCGTTTGAAATTTCGAATCAAACGGTAATTTATTACAAATAATAAAAAAAAAAGAAACTTACCAATTAAAAAAGAAAAGGGTAACTGATAGATCTTAGAGTCTTATACTTTACGTTTTAGCAATAGTCGCGGTACCTAGTCTCGACAGATAAGTAAGACAGGTAAGTAAGACAGTAAAGTAAGACAGCAGATTTTAACGTGGTTCGGACTATGTCCTACATCCACGAGGCTTTCGCCTGAATCAAACTTCTTTCAACGGACAAAAGTTATTACACCAACTGGTTTTACTCTAACACCGAATCCCTCTAATGTTGATACCACCGGAACCTTTTTCGCGTCTACTCCGTTTGACCCGTAAGACCAAGACTCCCGTAATGATCTTCTTACGAGAATGCTTCCAAGCGAACTGCACGTACGTATAGATCCCTCTAACTGGCGCAATCCTTTCCCGTTGAACTCCCTTCAACTCTTGTCGGCTTCTCACGTTCTTGATGTAACTCAAGAGGGCGAAAACTAAGAAATCAAAATAAAAGAGAACACCTAATGATGTATATTTTGTTACACGTGTGTTCTACATTGATTCCTAGGATTTCTACTATTTATAGGATAGCTATCCTGAAAGATATCCTTGATTCTCGGCCAGTCTCCATATCCAGTCGAGACAGGATCTTTCCAAAGTATATCCGAATCTTTCCATGATAAGGCGATTCTACCTTTTGCAACGTCTTTGTTTCCAATTGATAAGATCTTCGTGATCTTCATATATCCTGCACATCAAAGACAAAGAAGAACTCCACAAGGAATAGATTACTAAAGGATATAGGAAAGAGTTTGATAAAGATTAACTTTCCATAAGATAAGATACTATAAGATCAAGTTAAATCTTTCCAAACCCACTTAAATATTCACGCGTCTAAATAACAGAATAATACTATAAAATCGTGTGAATAAGTAAGTAAATAAATCAAAGTAAATAAAACTGAAATTTTCCTTTAAAATAATTTTGCAAACAAGGAAATAAAATCTAGTTGGACCTGGCAGTCCTGACTGTTCAACCGAGTTCGAAACCTGTCGGACTTTGCGGTCCTAACAGTAACAATTGATTAAAAGATCAAAAAAAAAAAAAAGAAATCGCACTAAACAATTAACAAATTTAAAAAAAAAAAAGAAAATTACCGTTTGATTCAAATTTGAATCAAACAGTAATAACTAATTAAAAAAGATAAAGCGCATGTCATGGCGTCCCATTGCTCGGACGCCTGACATGCTGTCTGTCAGACGTCCGAGCAATCGGACGCCATGACATGGGCGATACAAATTTTTAAATTTTTTTTTTAATTTTTTTTCTTTTCCCCCTTTTCTTCTTTTTCCCTCATTTTCTTCTTCCACACCATCTCCAAAACTCGGCCCTACTCCCAAACCCTAATTGTTTTTCTAAAATCCACTCTAATCCTCTCCAAATTCAACAATTAATTAAGGTATGTTATTCAATAATGTTTGGAGAACACTATTATGCAAAAAAAATCGATTTTCTATAATTAAATTGTATGTTTTAGATTTCTTAATTTTTTCTATTTATTCTTATAATTAGTTTTTAGGCATTTTATATGTTGATATTGTTGTGTTTATGAATGTTGTTAGCAAAATATAGTATTTGTTGGATATTTGCTTGTTTTTTAATTTTTATTTAATATTTAGCATTTTATATTTGTTTATGCAATTAGTAATGTTAATTAGAATGTTAAGCTAGCATGCATGCATGTCTTAATTATTTGTTATTAGAAATTTATAGTGTAATTAGGACCACATTATGTGTACTCATTTCATAATTAATTAGTAGTAATTAGGAGGATTTCACTTTAATTAGGATAGTTTTAGTAGAAGTGATGGAATTTTATTATAAAAATTAGGAAAGTTATGAAATATTATGGAATTTAGGAAAAAATTAAAATATAGCATAAAATAGAAAAAATAAAATTTATAGTTAAATTAAATTACATGCTTACATAAGGAATTAACACTTTGATGACTATTATTTTATAATTAGTAATAAAACTATAGATTTTATAGTAATTAGAGTAAAATTAATTAGTAATTAAGTTTAGGTAGGTAGATCATGATTCTACATGTGTACTCACTGTATAATTAGTAGTTATTAGGAGAATTTCATTTTAATTAGGATAGTTTAAGTAAAAGTGATGGAGTCTTAATTAAATTTGTATTTTAATTAAATAGCATGATTACATTGCTAATTAACACTTTGATGACAATTATTATATAATTAGTAATTAAACTATAAATTTCATAGTAACAGTTAAAAAAAATAAAAATGGTAACAATTACAATTAAAAACGGTAGCAATTACAAATAGAGAAAAAAAAAAAAGAAAATTGCCGTTTGAAATTTCGAATCAAACGGTAATTTATTACAAATAATAAAAAAAAAAAAGAAACTTACCAATTGAGAAGAAAAAGGATAACAATTGATTAAAAGATCAAAAAAAAAAAAAAAGAAATCGCACTAAACAATTAACAAATTTAAAAAAAAAAGAAAATTACCGTTTGATTCAAATTTGAATCAAACGGTAATAACTAATTAAAAAAGATAAAGCGCATGTCATGGCGTCCCATTGCTCGGACGCCTGGCATGCTGTCTGTCAGATGTCCGAGCAATCGGACGCCATGACATGGGCGATACAAATTTTTAATTTTTTTTTTAATTTTTTTTCTTTTCCCCCTTTTCTTCTTTTTCCCTCATTTTCTTCTTCCACACCATCTCCAAATCTCGGCCCTACTCCCAAACCCTAATTGTTTTTCTAAAATCCACTCTAATCCTCTCCAAATTAAACAATAAATTAAGGTACGTTATTCAATACTGTTTGGAGAACACTATTATGCAAAAAAAAATCGATTTTCTATAATTAAATTGTATGTTTTAGATTTCTTAATTTTTTCTATTAATTCTTATAATTAGTTTTTAGGCATTTTATATGTTGATATTGTTGTGTTTATCAATGTTGTTAGAAAAATATAGTATTTGTTGGATATTTGCTTGTTTTTTAATTTTTATTTAATATTTAGCATTTTATATTTGTTTATGCAATTAGTAATGTTAATTAGAATGTTAAGCTAGCATGCATGCATGTCTTAATTATTTGTTATTAGAAACTTATAGTGTAATTAGGACCACATTATGTGAACTCATTTCATAATTAATTAGTAGTAATTAGGAGGATTTCACTTTAATTAGGATAGTTTTAGTAAAAGTGATGGAATTTTATAATAAAAATTAGGAAAGTTACGAAATATTATGGAATTTAGGAAAAAATTAAAATATAGCATAAAATAGCAAAATAAAATTTATAGTTAAATTAAATTACATGCTTACATAAGGAATTAACACTTTTAATACTATTATTGTATAATTAATAATAAAACTATAGATTTTATAGTAATTAGAGTAAAATTAATTAGTAATTAAGTTTAGGTAGGTAGATCATGATTCTACATGTGTACTCATTGTATAATTAGTAGTTATTAGGAGAATTTCATTTTAATTAGGATAGTTTAAGTAAAAGTGATGGAGTTTTGTTATAAAAATTAGGAAAATTTATGAAATATTATGGAAATTAGGAAAAAAATTAAAATATAGCATAAAATGGAAAAAATAAAAGTTTTAGTTAAATTAAATTACATGCTTACATTCGGAATTAACACTTTGATGACTATTATTGTATAATTAGTAATTAAACTATAGATTTTATAGTAATTAGAGTGAAATTAATTAGTAATTAAGTTTAAGTAGGTAAATCATGATTCTACATGTGTACTCATTCTATAATTAGTAGTTATTAGGAGAATTTCATTTTAATTAGGATAGTTGTAGTAAGAGTGTTGGAATTTTGTTTTAAAAGATAGGAAAAGTTAAGAACTATTATGGAATTTAGGATAAAACTCAAATTTAGGATAACCTAGGAAAATTAAATTTGTAGGTTAAAAAAATGCCTCATGAATATATTAGTAATTAACACTTTGATGACAATTATTGTATGAATAGTAATTAAACTATAAATTTCAGAGTAATTTGAGTAAAATTATTGAGTAATTAACTTTAGCAAGGTATAAATCATGATTATATATGTGTAGCTCATTCTATAATTAGCAGTAATTAGGAGAATCTCATTTTAATTAGGATAGTTTTAGTAAAAGTGTTGGATTTTGTTTTAAAAATTAGGAGAAGTTAAGAAATATTATGGAATTTAGGATAAAACTAAAATATAGGATAACATAAGAAAATTAAATTTGTAGTTTAATTAAATAGCATGATTACATTGCTAATTAACACTTTGATGACAATTATTATATAATTAGTAATTAAACTATAAATTTCATAGTAACAGTTAAAAAAAATAAAAACGGTAACAATTACAATTAAAAACGGTAGCAATTACAAATAGAAAAAAAAAAGAAAATTACCGTTTGAAATTTCGAATCAAACGGTAATTTATTACAAATAAAAAAAAGAAACTTACCAATTGAAAAAGAAAAAGGTAACAATTGATTAAAAGATTAAAAAAAGAAAGAAATCGCACTAAACAATTAACAAATTTTAAAAAAAAACAAAATTACCGTTTGATTCAAATTTGAATCAAACGGTAATAACTAATTAAAAAAGATAAAGCGCATGTCATGGCGTCCCATTGCTCGGACGCCGGACATGCTGTCTGTCAGACGTTCGAGCAATCGGACGCCATGACATGGGCGATACAAATTTTTAATTTTATTTTTTAATTTTTTTTCGATACAAGTGTTAATTAGCAATGTAATCATGCTATTTAAATAAAATACAAATTTAATTTTCTTATGTTATCCTAAATTTTAGTTTTATCCTAAATTCCATAATATTTCTTAACATTTCCTAATTTTTAAAACAAAATCCAACACTTTTACTAAAACTATCCTAATTAAAATGAAATTCTCCTAATTACTACAAATTATAGAATGAGCTACACATATATAATCATGATTTATACCTTGCTAAAGTTAATTACTCAATAATTTTACTCAAATTATTCTGAAATTTATAGTTTAATTACTATTCATACAATAATTGTCATCAAATTGTTAATTACTAATATATTCATGAGGCATTTTTATAACCTACAAATCTAATTTTCCTATGTTATCCTAAATTTGAGTTTTATCCTAAATTCCATAATAGTTATTAACTTTTCCTATCTTTTAAAACCAAATTCCAACACTCTTACTACAACTATCCTAATTAAAATGAAATTCTCCTAATAACTACTAATTATAGAATGAGTACACATGTAGAATCATGATTAACCTACTTAAACTTAATTACTAATTAATTTCACTCTAATTACTATAAAGTCTATAGTTTAATTACTAATTATACAATAATAGTCATCAAAGTGTTAATTCTGAATGTAAGCATGTAATTTAATTTAACTAAAAAATTTTATTTTGCCATTTTATGCTATATTTTAATTTTTTTCCTAAATTCCATAATATTTCTTAACTTTTCCTATCTTTTAAAACAAAATTCCAACACTCTTACTTAAACTATCCTAATTAAAATGAAATTCTCCTAATAACTACTAATTATAGAATGAGTACACATGTAGAATCAATATCTACCTACCTAAACTTAATTACTAATTAATTTTACTCTAATTACTATAAAATCTATAGTTTTATTACTAATTATACAATAATAGTATTAAAAGTGTTAATTCCTTATGTAAGCATGTAATTTAATTTAACTATAAATTTAATTTTGCTATTTTATGTTATATTTTAATTTTTTCCTAAATTCCGTAATATTTCATAACTTTCCTAATTTTTATAATAAAATTCCATCACTTTTACTAAAACTATCCTAATTAAAGTGAAATCCTCCTAATTACTACTAATTAATTATGAAATGAGTACACATAATGTGGTCGTAATTACACTATAATTTTCTTATAACAAATAATTAAGACATGCATGCATGCTAGCTCAACATTCTAATTAACATTACTAATTGCATAAACAAATATAAAATGCTAAATATTAAATAAAAATTAAAAAACAAGCAAATATCCAACTGATAGATCTTAGAGTCTTATACTTTACGTTTTAGCAATAGTCGCGGTACCTAGTCTCGACAGATAAGTAAGACAGGTAAGTACGACAGTAAAGTAAGACAGCAGATTTTAACGTGGTTCGGACTATGTCCTACATCCACGAGGCTTTCGCCTGAATCAAACTTCTTTCAACGGACAAAAGTTATTACACCAACTGGTTTTACTCTAACACCGAATCCCTCTAATGTTGATACCACCGGAACCTTTTTCGCGTCTACTCCGTTTGACCCGTAAGACCAAGACTCCCGTAATGATCTTCTTATGAGAATGCTTCCAAGCGAACTGCACGTACGTATAGATCCCTCTAACTGGCGCAATCCTTTCCCGTTGAACTCCCTTCAACTCTTGTCGGCTTCTCACGTTCTTGATGTAACTCAAGAGGGCGAAAACTAAGAAATCAAAATAAAAGAGAACACCTAATGATGTATATTTTGTTACACGTGTGTTCTACATTGATTCCTAGGATTTCTACTATTTATAGGATAGCTCTCCTGAAAGATATCCTTGATTCTCGGCCAGTCTCCATATCCAGTCGAGACAGGATCTTTCCAAAGTATATCCGAATCTTTCCATGATAAGGCGATTCTTCCTTTTGCAACGTCTTTGTTTCCAATTGATAAGATCTTCGTGATCTTCATATATCCTGCACATCAAAGACAAAGAAGAACTCCACAAGGAATAGATTACTAAAGGATATAGGAAAGAGTTTGATAAAGATTAACTTTCCATAAGATAAGATACTATAAGATCAAGTTAAATCTTTCCAAACCCACTTAAATATTCACGCGTCTAAATAACAGAATAATACTATAAAATCGTGTGAATAAGTAAGTAAATAAATCAAAGTAAATAAAACTGAAATTTTCCTTTAAAATAATTTTGCAAACAAGGAAATAAAATCTAGTTGGACCTGGCAGTCCTGACTGTTCAACCGAGTTCGAAACCTGTCGGACTTTGCGGTCCTAACAATCTCCCCCAATTGACTTGTTTGGCAAAAACACTTTTAAATCCCAAGGAAAATGTAGACATGCTGAAATAAGACAAGTTAGTAAGAGATAGGCACATAAATCAACTAACGAGTCTCGACAGCAATAAAAATGTGTTGCAACAGCGGTGCAACACTCCGCAAAACAACTTAATAAATAAGCAGTTAAAACATTGTTCTTAAGCGGAATAAAAACAAAACAAAGTAAAATAAATAACAAGATTAAACAGCAGCAGCCGGTGTAGAAATCTCCCCCATTCTTCAAGACTCCCCCATTCTACATATTCTGTTTTCTCCCCCATTTTGCCAGAACTAGTCAAGGCTTTGCCGCTAATTGGGCAAGTGACTCGTTCATGGACCGCAGCAATGTAATGACCTGGGCAAGTTGCGACTGAAGGTTCTCGAGACTGCCCTGGGGAACAGACGGTCCAGCTTCGTTATCCCTGGCAGTTGGGACAGAGCGCCGGATTGGAGAACCAAGTAGAGCTTGAACAAGGTGACTCGGGGCATGATAAGGCCTAGGGCGGCTCGTCATCTTGTCCTTAGAGACCCGGATATCCATTTGAGATATAAGCAAGCGGTAGACCAATGATGGATAGCCTAAAGTCATCTTTACCTTGTGGTCGAATGCTTCAAGTTGTAAACGCTCAAAGACCAGTTTCCCAAGATTAATGGGAACATTCGAACCAATACGGAATAAGATAGAAGCAGTTAACGGACTAACAGTAGAAGTATGGGACATAGGGTACCAATTCCTTACCATTATACCGTAGATCAGACCATACCATGGAAGAAGGGAACCTCGCTGTAGATTTCCATTCTTTGGCCACTTCATGGGTTGGCCGGTTATGGTTGACGCGACTGCATCCATATCTGCCTCCAGTTCCAGCTCGGAGTCGCGACCGGTTTGTACGTCAGGAGAACCCAACTGCATGTTCAGAATTTGCGGACTGATCTTGAAGATGAACTTCCGGACAAAGACTGAATGTTCCTTGGCTGAGCCTGGAACGCCTAGTTGAGTATCCAGATTGGCGTAAAACTCATGCACAATCTGGGTTACAAACGGTTGGACCCTGCGAGTGGATTCAAGAAAACCTCTCCCCTCCAAAAACTCAATAATCCCCGTACCCTCATAGGAATCATCATGAAGTTGAACTTCACGAACAGGAATGCGATCAGTGAGACGAGTATACCTGAGTTTGGCATTAGATGTGTAGAACCTGTCGGAAAGTGCCTTTTTCACCCTGAAAGGCTCATCAGACGGTGGAACACGGGGAGGAACTGCAAAATCTCCTTCAGCTTCTTCTTCAGCCTGGTCGTGACTGCCTGCCTCAGAGGCCGACTGGTCGCCTGACTGGTTGTCCTTATCAGACAAGGACTGAGCTGAGCGTTTCTGCTGTTTGCGGACAGGGCTGGAATCTGAGTCAGAGACCTCGATTGGAGCAGAGTCCGAGGCAGCAGGAGCTGATCGGGGACGTTTGGATACAGGAACTTTCTTGCGTGTCCCGACTCGGCTCGCGACACCCTCTGCAACAGGTTTTGACTTTTGGCGAGCAGATGGAGTGCGCTTAGGAGGTTGAGCCTTCTGCTTCCCTTTAGCCGCGGCGGTGTGGCGGCGAGAGGATGCAGGAACAGGTGCAGGTGACGGCGAAGCGTCGTCCGGCATGGGAACAGAGTGCGAGTCGTCCAAAGGAGGAGAGAACTCGCGTGCCTGAGGAGCAGTGGCACGGGGTGATGACTCTGTTGCCGGTGGTGGTGGTGTGGTGTCTTGCGGTGGTGCCGTGAAAGACTGCGGTGGAATAAAGTCCGCCGGAATTCGAATTTGGAGCGGCTTTGGCTGCAAGACTGGGGACAACTCGTTGCCCGTTGTGGATGCACTGTCAGGGTCGACTGATGGGGCTGATGGGGTCGACTGAGACGATTCTCCTGATGACTTAGTTTTCACCATGTTAAATAATTTCTTGATAAATTTAGGTGAGAAAGAAGACATAAAACACAAATCCACACACCAAAAAAAATCACACGAGAGAGAAAGATAGGGATGGCGTGAGATATGATCTAAAGGAAAGATATATAAATAGATGTAATCAAATCAATGTCATATCTTTTATAATCATTATCCACAACTTCCCATAAGAAATATGACTCTTACCAAGACTAATTATACAATAATAGTTATCAAAGTGTTAATTCCGAATGTAAGCATGTAATTTAATTTAACTAAAAATTTTATTTTGCCATTTTATGCTATATTTTAATTTTTTTCCTAAATTCCATAATATTTCTTAACTTTTCCTAATTTTTATAACAAAACTCCATCACTTTTACTTAAACTATCCTAATTAAAATGAAATTCTCCTAATAACTACTAATTATAAAATGAGTACACATGTAGAATCATGATCTACCTACCGAAACTTAATTACTAATTAATTTTACTCTAATTACTATAAAATCTATAGTTTTCTTACTAATTATACAATAATAGTCATCAAAGTGTTAATTCCTTATGTAAGCATGTAATTTAATTTAACTATAAATTTTATTTTTCTATTTTATGCTATATTTTAATTTTTTCCTAAATTCCATAATATTTCATAACTTTCCTAATTTTTATAATAAAATTCCATCACTTTTACTAAAACTATCCTAATTAAAGTGAAATCCTCCTAATTACTACTAATTAATTATGAAATGAGTACACATAATGTGGTCCTAATTATACTATAATTTTCTAATAACAAATAATTAAGACATGCATGCATGCTGGCTTAACATTCTAATTAACATTACTAATTGCATAAACAAATATAAAATGCTAAATATTAAATAAAAATTAAAAAACAAGCAAATATCCAACAAATACTATATTTTGCTAACAACATTCATAAACACACCAATATCAACATATAAAATGCCTAAAAACTAATTATAAGAATAAATAGAAAAAATTAAGAAATCTAAAACATACAATTTAATTATAGAAAATCGTTTTTTTTTTCTGCATAATAGTGTTCTCCAAACATTATTGAATAACATACCTTAATTTATTGTTGAATTTGGAGAGGATTAGAGTGGATTTTAGAAAAACAATTAGGGTTTGGGAGTAGGGCCGAGTTTTGGAGATGGTGTGGAAGAAGAAAATGAGGGAAAAAGAAGAAAAGGGGGAAAAGAAAAAAAATTAAAAATTTGTATCGCCCATGTCATGGCGGTCGATTGCTCGGAAGTCTGATAGACAGCATGTCAGGCGTCCGAGCAATGGGACGCCATGACATGCGCTTTATCTATTTTAATTAGTTATTACCATTTGATTCAAATTTGAATCAAACGGTAATTTTCTTTTTTTTTTTTAAATTTTGTTAATTGTTTAGTGCGATTTCTTTCTTTTTTTTAATCTTTTAATCAATTGTTACATTTTTCTTTTTTTCAATTGGTAAGTTTCTTTTTTTTTATTTGTAATAAATTACCGTTTGATTCGAAATTTCAAACGGTAATTTTCTTTTTTTTTTCTATTTGTAATTGCTACCGTTTTTAATTGTAATTGTTACCGTTTTTATTTTTTTTAACTGTTACTATGAAATTTATAGTTTAATTACTAATTATATAATAATTGTCATCAAAGTGTTAATTAGCAATGTAATCATGCTATTTAATTAAACTACAAATTTAATTTTCTTATGTTATCCTATATTTTAGTTTTATCCTAAATTCCATAATATTTCTTAACTTCTCCTAATTTTTAAAACAAAATCCAACACTTTTACTAAAACTATCCTAATTAAAATGAGATTCTCCTAATTACTGCTAATTATAGAATGAGCTACACATATATAATCATGATTTATACCTTGCTAAAGTTAATTACTCAATAATTTTACTCAAATTACTCTGAAATTTATAGTTTAATTACTATTCATACAATAATTGTCATCAAAGTGTTAATTACTAATATATTCATGAGGCATTTTTTTAACCTACAAATTTAATTTTCCTAGGTTATCCTAAATTTGAGTTTTATCCTAAATTCCATAATAGTTCTTAACTTTTCCTATCTTTTAAAACAAAATTCCAACACTCTTACTACAACTATCCTAATTAAAATGAAATTCTTCTAATAACTACTAATTATAGAATGAGTACACATGTAGAATCATGATTTACCTACTTAAACTTAATTACTAATTAATTTCACTCTAATTACTATAAAGTCTATAGTTTAATTACTAATTATACAATAATAGTCATCAAAGTGTTAATTCCGAATGTAAGCATGTAATTTAATTTAACTAAAAATTTTATTTTGCCATTTTATGCTATATTTTAATTTTTTTTCCTAAATTCCATAATATTTCATAACTTTTCCTATCTTTTTAAAACAAAATTCCCACACTCTTACTTAAACTATCCTAATTAAAGTGAAATCCTCCTAATTACTACTAATTAATTATGAAATGAGTACACATAATGTGGTCCTAATTACACTATAATTTTCTAATAACAAATAATTAAGACATGCATGCATGCTAGCTTAACATTCTAATTAACATTAGTAATTGCATAAACAAATATAAAATGCTAAATATTAAATAAAAATTAAAAAACAAGCAAATATCCAACAAATACTATATTTTGCTAACAACATTCATAAACACAACAATATCAACATATAAAATGCCTAAAAACTAATTATAAGAATAAATAGAAAAGATTAAGAAATCTAAAACATACAATTTAATTATAGAAAATCGATTTTTTTTGCATAATAGTGTTCTCCAAACATTATTGAATAACATACCTTAATTTATTGTTGAATTTGGAGAGGATTAGAGTGGATTTTAGAAAAAACAATTAGGGTTCGGGAGTAGGGCCGAGTTTTGGAGATGGTGTGGAAGAAGAAAATGAGGGAAAAAGAAGAAAAGGGGGAAAAGAAAAAAAATTAAAAAAAAAATTAAAAATTTGTATCGCCCATGTCATGGCGTCCGATTGCTCGAACGTCTGACAGACAGCATGTCAGGCGTCCGAGCAATGGGACGCCATGACATGCGCTTTATCTTTTTTAATTAGTTATTACCGTTTGATTCAAATTTGAATCAAACGGTAATTTTTTTTTTTTTTAAATTTGTTAATTGTTTAGTGCGATTTCTTTCTTTTTTTTAATCTTTTAATCAATTGTTACCTTTTTCTTTTTCAATTGGTAAGTTTCTTTTTTTTTATTTGTAATAAATTACCGTTTGATTCGAAATTTCAAACGGTAATTTTCTTTTTTTTTTCTATTTGTAATTGCTACCGTTTTTAATTGTAATTGTTACCGTTTTTATTTTTTTTAACTGTTACTATGAAATTTATAGTTTAATTACTAATTATATAATAATTGTCATCAAAGTGTTAATTAGCAATGTAATCATGCTATTTAATTAAACTACAAATTTAATTTTCTTATGTTATCCTATATTTTAGTTTTATCCTAAATTCCATAATATTTATTAACTTTTCCTAATTTTTAAAACAAAATCCAACACTTTTACTAAAACTATCCTAATTAAAATGAAATTATCCTAATTACTGCTAATTATAGAATGAGCTACACATATATAATCATGATTTATACCTTGCTAAAGTTAATTACTCAATAATTTTACTCAAATTACTCTGAAATCTATAGTTTAATTACTATTCATACAATAATTGTCATCAAAGTGTTAATTAGTAATATATTCATGAGGCATTTTTTTAACCTACAAATCTAATTTTCCTATGTTATCCTAAATTTGAGTTTTATCCTAAATTCCATAATAGTTATTAACTTTTCCTATCTTTTAAAACCAAATTCCAACACTCTTACTACAACTATCCTAATTAAAATGAAATTCTCCTAATAACTACTATTTATAGAATGAGTACACATGTAGAATCATGATTTACCTACTTAAACTTAATTACTAATTAATTTCACTCTAATTACTATAAAGTCTATAGTTTAGTTACTAATTATACAATAATAGTCATCAAAGTGTTAATTCCGAATGTAAGCATGTAATTTAATTTAACTAAAAATTTTATTTTGCCATTTTATGCTAAATTTTAATTTTTTTCCAAAATTCCATAATATTTCATAACTTTTCCTAATTTTTATAACAAAACTCCATCACTTTTACTTAAACTATCCTAATTAAAATGAAATTATCCTAATAACTACTAATTATAGAATGAGTACACATGTAGAATCATGATCTACCTACCTAACCTTAATTACTAATTAATTTTACTCTAATTACTATAAAATCTATAGTTTTATTACTAATTATACAATAATAGTATTAAAAATGTTAATTCCTTATGTAAGCATGTAATTTAATTTAACTATAAATTTTTATTTTGCTATTTTATGCTATATTTTAATTTTTCCTAAATTCCGATATATTTCACAACTTTCCTAATTTTTATAATAAAATTCCATCACTTTTACTAATACTATCCTAATTAAAGTGAAATCCTCCTAATTACTACTAATTAATTATGAAATGAGTACACATAATGTGGTCCTAATTACACTATAATTTTCTAATAACAAATAATTAAGACATGCATGCATGCTAGCTTAACATTCTAATTAACATTACTAATTGCATAAACAAATATAAAATGCTAAATATTAAATAAAAATTAAAAAACAGGCAAATATCCAACAAATACTATATTTTGCTAACAACATTCATAAACACAACAATATCAACATATAAAATGCCTAAAAACTAATTATAAGAATAAATAGAAAAGATTAAGAAATCTAAAACATACAATTTAATTATAGAAAATCGATTTTTTTTGCATAATAGTGTTCTCCAAACATTATTGAATAACATACCTTAATTTATTGTTGAATTTGGAGAGGATTAGAGTGGATTTTAGAAAAAACAATTAGGGTTCGGGAGTAGGGCCGAGTTTTGGAGATGGTGTGGAAGAAGAAAATGAGGGAAAAAGAAAAAAAGGGGGAAAAGAAAAAAAATTAAAAAAAAAATTAAAAATTTGTATCGCCCATGTCATGGCGTCCGATTGCTCGGACGTCTGACAGACAGCATGTTAGGCGTCCGAGCAATGGGACGCCATGACATGCGCTTTATCTTTTTTAATTAGTTATTACCGTTTGATTCAAATTTGAATCAAACGGTAATTTTCTTTTTTTTTTTTAAAAATTTGTTAATCGTTTAGTGCGATTTCTTTCTTTTTTTTAATCTTTTAATCAATTGTTACCTTTTTCTTTTTCAATTGGTAAGTTTCTTTTTTTTTTTATTTGTAATAAATTACCGTTTGATTCGAAATTTCAAACGGTAATTTTCATTTTTTTTTTCTATTTGTAGTTGCTACCGTTTTTAATTGTAATTGTTACCGTTTTTATTTTTTTTAACTGTTACTATGAAATTTATAGTTTAATTACTAATTATATAATAATTGTCATCAAAGTGTTAATTAGCAATGTAATCATGCTATTTAATTAAACTACAAATTTAATTTTCTTATGTTATCCTATATTTTAGTTTTATCCTAAATTCCATAATATTTATTAACTTTTCCTAATTTTTAAAACAAAATCCAACACTTTTACTAAAACTATCCTAATTAAAATGAAACTCTCCTAATTACTGCTAATTATAGAATGAGCTACACATATATAATCATGATTTATACCTTGCTAAAGTTAATTACTCAATATATTTACTCAAATTACTCTGAAATTTATAGTTTAATTACTATTCATACAATAATTGTCATCAAAGTGTTAATTAGTAATATAGTCATGAGGCATTTTTTTAACCTACAAATCTAATTTTCCTATGTTATCCTAAATTTGAGTTTTATCCTAAATTCCATAATAGTTATTAACTTTTCCTATCTTTTAAAACCAAATTCCAACACTCTTACTACAACTATCCTAATTAAAATGAAATTCTCCTAATAACTACTATTTATAGAATGAGTACACATGTAGAATCATGATTTACCTACTTAAACTTAATTACTAATTAATTTCACTCTAATTACTATAAAGTCTATAGTTTAGTTACTAATTATACAATAATAGTCATCAAAGTGTTAATTCCGAATGTAAGCATGTAATTTAATTTAACTAAAAATTTTATTTTGCCATTTTATGCTAAATTTTAATTTTTTTCCAAAATTCCATAATATTTCATAACTTTTCCTAATTTTTATAACAAAACTCCATCACTTTTACTTAAACTATCCTAATTAAAATGAAATTATCCTAATAACTACTAATTATAGAATGAGTACACATGTAGAATCATGATCTACCTACCTAACCTTAATTACTAATTAATTTTACTCTAATTACTATAAAATCTATAGTTTTATTACTAATTATACAATAATAGTATTAAAAATGTTAATTCCTTATGTAAGCATGTAATTTAATTTAACTATAAATTTTTATTTTGCTATTTTATGCTATATTTTAATTTTTCCTAAATTCCGATATATTTCACAACTTTCCTAATTTTTATAATAAAATTCCATCACTTTTACTAATACTATCCTAATTAAAGTGAAATCCTCCTAATTACTACTAATTAATTATGAAATGAGTACACATAATGTGGTCCTAATTACACTATAATTTTCTAATAACAAATAATTAAGACATGCATGCATGCTAGCTTAACATTCTAATTAACATTACTAATTGCATAAACAAATATAAAATGCTAAATATTAAATAAAAATTAAAAAACAGGCAAATATCCAACAAATACTATATTTTGCTAACAACATTCATAAACACAACAATATCAACATATAAAATGCCTAAAAACTAATTATAAGAATAAATAGAAAAGATTAAGAAATCTAAAACATACAATTTAATTATAGAAAATCGATTTTTTTTGCATAATAGTGTTCTCCAAACATTATTGAATAACATACCTTAATTTATTGTTGAATTTGGAGAGGATTAGAGTGGATTTTAGAAAAAACAATTAGGGTTCGGGAGTAGGGCCGAGTTTTGGAGATGGTGTGGAAGAAGAAAATGAGGGAAAAAGAAAAAAAGGGGGAAAAGAAAAAAAATTAAAAAAAAAATTAAAAATTTGTATCGCCCATGTCATGGCGTCCGATTGCTCGGACGTCTGACAGACAGCATGTTAGGCGTCCGAGCAATGGGACGCCATGACATGCGCTTTATCTTTTTTAATTAGTTATTACCGTTTGATTCAAATTTGAATCAAACGGTAATTTTCTTTTTTTTTTTAAAAAATTTGTTAATCGTTTAGTGCGATTTCTTTCTTTTTTTTAATCTTTTAATCAATTGTTACCTTTTTCTTTTTCAATTGGTAAGTTTCTTTTTTTTTTTATTTGTAATAAATTACCGTTTGATTCGAAATTTCAAACGGTAATTTTCATTTTTTTTTTCTATTTGTAGTTGCTACCGTTTTTAATTGTAATTGTTACCGTTTTTATTTTTTTTAACTGTTACTATGAAATTTATAGTTTAATTACTAATTATATAATAATTGTCATCAAAGTGTTAATTAGCAATGTAATCATGCTATTTAATTAAACTACAAATTTAATTTTCTTATGTTATCCTATATTTTAGTTTTATCCTAAATTCCATAATATTTATTAACTTTTCCTAATTTTTAAAACAAAATCCAACACTTTTACTAAAACTATCCTAATTAAAATGAAACTCTCCTAATTACTGCTAATTATAGAATGAGCTACACATATATAATCATGATTTATACCTTGCTAAAGTTAATTACTCAATATATTTACTCAAATTACTCTGAAATTTATAGTTTAATTACTATTCATACAATAATTGTCATCAAAGTGTTAATTAGTAATATAGTCATGAGGCATTTTTTTAACCTACAAATCTAATTTTCCTATGTTATCCTAAATTTGAGTTTTATCCTAAATTCCATAATAGTTCTTAACTTTTCCTATCTTTTAAAACAAAATTCCAACACTCTTACTACAACTATCCTAATTAAAATGAAATTCTTCTAATAACTACTAATTATAGAATGAGTACACATGTAGAATCATGATTTACCTACTTAAACTTAATTACTAATTAATTTCACTCTAATTACTATAAAGTCTATAGTTTAGTTACTAATTATACAATAATAGTCATCAAAGTGTTAATTCCGAATGTAAGCATGTAATTTAATTTAACTAAAAATTTTATTTTGCCATTTTATGCTATATTTTAATTTTTTTTCCAAAATTCCATAATATTTCATAACTTTTCCTAATTTTTATAACAAAACTCCATCACTTTTACTTAAACTATCCTAATTAAAATGAAATTCTCCTAATAACTACTAATTATAGAATGAGTACACATGTAGAATCATGATCTACCTACCTAACTTTAATTACTAATTAATTTTACTCTAATTACTATAAAATCTATAGTTTTATTACTAATTATACAATAATAGTATTAAAAGTGTTAATTCCTTATGTAAGCATGTAATTTAATTTAACTATAAATTTTTATTTTGCTATTTTATGCTATATTTTAATTTTTCCTAAATTCCGTAATATTTCACAACTTTCCTAATTTTTATAATAAAATTCCATCACTTTTACTAAAACTATCCTAATTAAAGTGAAATCCTCCTAATTACTACTAATTAATTATGAAATGAGTACACATAATGTGGTCCTAATTACACTATAATTTTCTAATAACAAATAATTAATACATGCATGCATGCTAGCTTAACATTCTAATTAACATTACTAATTGCATAAACAAATATAAAATGCTAAATATTAAATAAAAATTAAAAAACAAGCAAATATCCAACAAATACTATATTTTGCTAACAACATTCATAAACACAACAATATCAACATATAAAATGCCTAAAAACTAATTATAAGAATAAATAGAAAAGATTAAGAAATCTAAAACATACAATTTAATTATAGAAAATCGATTTTTTTTTGCATAATAGTGTTCTCCAAACATTATTGAATAACATACCTTAATTTATTGTTGAATTTGGAGAGGATTAGAGTGGATTTTAGAAAAAACAATTAGGGTTCGGGAGTAGGGCCGAGTTTTGGAGATGGTGTGGAAGAAGAAAATGAGGGAAAAAGAAAAAAAGGGGGAAAAGAAAAAAAATTAAAAAAAAAATTAAAAATTTGTATCGCCCATGTCATGGCGTCCGATTGCTCGGACGTCTGACAGACAGCATGTTAGGCGTCCGAGCAATGGGACGCCATGACATGCGCTTTATCTTTTTTAATTAGTTATTACCGTTTGATTCAAATTTGAATCAAACGGTAATTTTCTTTTTTTTTTTAAAAATTTGTTAATCGTTTAGTGCGATTTCTTTCTTTTTTTTAATCTTTTAATCAATTGTTACCTTTTTCTTTTTCAATTGGTAAGTTTCTTTTTTTTTTATTTGTAATAAATTACCGTTTGATTCGAAATTTCAAACGGTAATTTTCATTTTTTTTTTTCTATTTGTAGTTGCTACCGTTTTTAATTGTAATTGTTACCGTTTTTATTTTTTTTAACTGTTACTATGAAATTTATAGTTTAATTACTAATTATATAATAATTGTCATCAAAGTGTTAATTAGCAATGTAATCATGCTATTTAATTAAACTACAAATTTAATTTTCTTATGTTATCCTATATTTTAGTTTTATCCTAAATTCCATAATATTTATTAACTTTTCCTAATTTTTAAAACAAAATCCAACACTTTTACTAAAACTATCCTAATTAAAATGAAACTCTCCTAATTACTGCTAATTATAGAATGAGCTACACATATATAATCATGATTTATACCTTGCTAAAGTTAATTACTCAATATATTTACTCAAATTACTCTGAAATTTATAGTTTAATTACTATTCATACAATAATTGTCATCAAAGTGTTAATTAGTAATATAGTCATGAGGCATTTTTTTAACCTACAAATCTAATTTTCCTATGTTATCCTAAATTTGAGTTTTATCCTAAATTCCATAATAGTTCTTAACTTTTCCTATCTTTTAAAACAAAATTCCAACACTCTTACTACAACTATCCTAATTAAAATGAAATTCTTCTAATAACTACTAATTATAGAATGAGTACACATGTAGAATCATGATTTACCTACTTAAACTTAATTACTAATTAATTTCACTCTAATTACTATAAAGTCTATAGTTTAGTTACTAATTATACAATAATAGTCATCAAAGTGTTAATTCCGAATGTAAGCATGTAATTTAATTTAACTAAAAATTTTATTTTGCCATTTTATGCTATATTTTAATTTTTTTTCCAAAATTCCATAATATTTCATAACTTTTCCTAATTTTTATAACAAAACTCCATCACTTTTACTTAAACTATCCTAATTAAAATGAAATTCTCCTAATAACTACTAATTATAGAATGAGTACACATGTAGAATCATGATCTACCTACCTAACTTTAATTACTAATTAATTTTACTCTAATTACTATAAAATCTATAGTTTTATTACTAATTATACAATAATAGTATTAAAAGTGTTAATTCCTTATGTAAGCATGTAATTTAATTTAACTATAAATTTTTATTTTGCTATTTTATGCTATATTTTAATTTTTCCTAAATTCCGTAATATTTCACAACTTTCCTAATTTTTATAATAAAATTCCATCACTTTTACTAAAACTATCCTAATTAAAGTGAAATCCTCCTAATTACTACTAATTAATTATGAAATGAGTACACATAATGTGGTCCTAATTACACTATAATTTTCTAATAACAAATAATTAATACATGCATGCATGCTAGCTTAACATTCTAATTAACATTACTAATTGCATAAACAAATATAAAATGCTAAATATTAAATAAAAATTAAAAAACAAGCAAATATCCAACAAATACTATATTTTGCTAACAACATTCATAAACACAACAATATCAACATATAAAATGCCTAAAAACTAATTATAAGAATAAATAGAAAAGATTAAGAAATCTAAAACATACAATTTAATTATAGAAAATCGATTTTTTTTTGCATAATAGTGTTCTCCAAACATTATTGAATAACATACCTTAATTTATTGTTGAATTTGGAGAGGATTAGAGTGGATTTTAGAAAAAACAATTAGGGTTCGGGAGTAGGGCCGAGTTTTGGAGATGGTGTGGAAGAAGAAAATGAGGGAAAAAGAAAAAAAGGGGGAAAAGAAAAAAAATTAAAAAAAAAATTAAAAATTTGTATCGCCCATGTCATGGCGTCCGATTGCTCGGACGTCTGACAGACAGCATGTTAGGCGTCCGAGCAATGGGACGCCATGACATGCGCTTTATCTTTTTTAATTAGTTATTACCGTTTGATTCAAATTTGAATCAAACGGTAATTTTCTTTTTTTTTTAAAAAAATTTGTTAATCGTTTAGTGCGATTTCTTTCTTTTTTTTAATCTTTTAATCAATTGTTACCTTTTTCTTTTTCAATTGGTAAGTTTCTTTTTTTTTTATTTGTAATAAATTACCGTTTGATTCGAAATTTCAAACGGTAATTTTCATTTTTTTTTTCTATTTGTAGTTGCTACCGTTTTTAATTGTAATTGTTACCGTTTTTATTTTTTTTAACTGTTACTATGAAATTTATAGTTTAATTACTAATTATATAATAATTGTCATCAAAGTGTTAATTAGCAATGTAATCATGCTATTTAATTAAACTACAAATTTAATTTTCTTATGTTATCCTATATTTTAGTTTTATCCTAAATTCCATAATATTTATTAACTTTTCCTAATTTTTAAAACAAAATCCAACACTTTTACTAAAACTATCCTAATTAAAATGAAACTCTCCTAATTACTGCTAATTATAGAATGAGCTACACATATATAATCATGATTTATACCTTGCTAAAGTTAATTACTCAATATATTTACTCAAATTACTCTGAAATTTATAGTCTAATTACTATTCATACAATAATTGTCATCAAAGTGTTAATTAGTAATATAGTCATGAGGCATTTTTTTAACCTACAAATCTAATTTTCCTATGTTATCCTAAATTTGAGTTTTATCCTAAATTCCATAATAGTTCTTAACTTTTCCTATCTTTTAAAACAAAATTCCAACACTCTTACTACAACTATCCTAATTAAAATGAAATTCTTCTAATAACTACTAATTATAGAATGAGTACACATGTAGAATCATGATTTACCTACTTAAACTTAATTACTAATTAATTTCACTCTAATTACTATAAAGTCTATAGTTTAGTTACTAATTATACAATAATAGTCATCAAAGTGTTAATTCCGAATGTAAGCATGTAATTTAATTTAACTAAAAATTTTATTTTGCCATTTTATGCTATATTTTAATTTTTTTTCCAAAATTCCATAATATTTCATAACTTTTCCTAATTTTTATAACAAAACTCCATCACTTTTACTTAAACTATCCTAATTAAAATGAAATTCTCCTAATAACTACTAATTATAGAATGAGTACACATGTAGAATCATGATCTACCTACCTAACTTTAATTACTAATTAATTTTACTCTAATTACTATAAAATCTATAGTTTTATTACTAATTATACAATAATAGTATTAAAAGTGTTAATTCCTTATGTAAGCATGTAATTTAATTTAACTATAAATTTTTATTTTGCTATTTTATGCTATATTTTAATTTTTCCTAAATTCCGTAATATTTCACAACTTTCCTAATTTTTATAATAAAATTCCATCACTTTTACTAAAACTATCCTAATTAAAGTGAAATCCTCCTAATTACTACTAATTAATTATGAAATGAGTACACATAATGTGGTCCTAATTACACTATAATTTTCTAATAACAAATAATTAATACATGCATGCATGCTAGCTTAACATTCTAATTAACATTACTAATTGCATAAACAAATATAAAATGCTAAATATTAAATAAAAATTAAAAAACAAGCAAATATCCAACAAATACTATATTTTGCTAACAACATTCATAAACACAACAATATCAACATATAAAATGCCTAAAAACTAATTATAAGAATAAATAGAAAAGATTAAGAAATCTAAAACATACAATTTAATTATAGAAAATCGATTTTTTTTTGCATAATAGTGTTCTCCAAACATTATTGAATAACATACCTTAATTTATTGTTGAATTTGGAGAGGATTAGAGTGGATTTTAGAAAAAACAATTAGGGTTCGGGAGTAGGGCCGAGTTTTGGAGATGGTGTGGAAGAAGAAAATGAGGGAAAAAGAAAAAAAGGGGGAAAAGAAAAAAAATTAAAAAAAAAATTAAAAATTTGTATCGCCCATGTCATGGCGTCCGATTGCTCGGACGTCTGACAGACAGCATGTTAGGCGTCCGAGCAATGGGACGCCATGACATGCGCTTTATCTTTTTTAATTAGTTATTACCGTTTGATTCAAATTTGAATCAAACGGTAATTTTCTTTTTTTTTTTAAAAATTTGTTAATCGTTTAGTGCGATTTCTTTCTTTTTTTTAATCTTTTAATCAATTGTTACCTTTTTCTTTTTCAATTGGTAAGTTTCTTTTTTTTTATTTGTAATAAATTACCGTTTGATTCGAAATTTCAAACGGTAATTTTCATTTTTTTTTTCTATTTGTAGTTGCTACCGTTTTTAATTGTAATTGTTACCGTTTTTATTTTTTTTAACTGTTACTATGAAATTTATAGTTTAATTACTAATTATATAATAATTGTCATCAAAGTGTTAATTAGCAATGTAATCATGCTATTTAATTAAACTACAAATTTAATTTTCTTATGTTATCCTATATTTTAGTTTTATCCTAAATTCCATAATATTTATTAACTTTTCCTAATTTTTAAAACAAAATCCAACACTTTTACTAAAACTATCCTAATTAAAATGAAACTCTCCTAATTACTGCTAATTATAGAATGAGCTACACATATATAATCATGATTTATACCTTGCTAAAGTTAATTACTCAATATATTTACTCAAATTACTCTGAAATTTATAGTCTAATTACTATTCATACAATAATTGTCATCAAAGTGTTAATTAGTAATATAGTCATGAGGCATTTTTTTAACCTACAAATCTAATTTTCCTATGTTATCCTAAATTTGAGTTTTATCCTAAATTCCATAATAGTTCTTAACTTTTCCTATCTTTTAAAACAAAATTCCAACACTCTTACTACAACTATCCTAATTAAAATGAAATTCTTCTAATAACTACTAATTATAGAATGAGTACACATGTAGAATCATGATTTACCTACTTAAACTTAATTACTAATTAATTTCACTCTAATTACTATAAAGTCTATAGTTTAGTTACTAATTATACAATAATAGTCATCAAAGTGTTAATTCCGAATGTAAGCATGTAATTTAATTTAACTAAAAATTTTATTTTGCCATTTTATGCTATATTTTAATTTTTTTTCCAAAATTCCATAATATTTCATAACTTTTCCTAATTTTTATAACAAAACTCCATCACTTTTACTTAAACTATCCTAATTAAAATGAAATTCTCCTAATAACTACTAATTATAGAATGAGTACACATGTAGAATCATGATCTACCTACCTAAACTTAATTACTAATTAATTTTACTCTAATTACTATAAAATCTATAGTTTTATTACTAATTATACAATAATAGTATTAAAAGTGTTAATTCCTTATGTAAGCATGTAATTTAATTTAACTATAAATTTTTATTTTGCTATTTTATGCTATATTTTAGTTTTTCCTAAATTCCGTAATATTTCACAACTTTCCTAATTTTTATTATAAAATTCCATCACTTTTACTAATACTATCCTAATTAAAGTGAAATCCTCCTAATTACTACTAATTAATTATGAAATGAGTACACATAATGTGGTCCTAATTACACTATAATTTTCTAATAACAAATAATTAAGACATGCATGCATGCTAGCTTAACATTCTAATTAACATTACTAATTGCATAAACAAATATAAAATGCTAAATATTAAATAAAAATTAAAAAACAAGCAAATATCCAACAAATACTATATTTTGCTAACAACATTCATAAACACAACAATATCAACATATAAAATGCCTAAAAACTAATTATAAGAATAAATAGAAAAGATTAAGAAATCTAAAACATACAATTTAATTATAGAAAATCGATTTTTTTTGCATAATAGTGTTCTCCAAACATTATTGAATAACATACCTTAATTTATTGTTGAATTTGGAGAGGATTAGAGTGGATTTTAGAAAAACAATTAGGGTTGGGAGTAGCGCCGAGTTTTGGAGATGGTGTGGAAGAAGAAAATGAGGGAAAAAGAAAAAATTGGGGAAAAGAAAAAAAATTAAAAATTTTTGTATCGCCCATGTCATGGCGTCCGATTGCTCGGACGTCTGACAGACAGCATGTCAGGCGTCCGAGCAATGGGACGCCATGACATGCGCTTTATCTTTTTTAATTAGTTATTACCGTTTGATTCAAATTTGAATCAAACGGTAATTTTCTTTTTTTTAAAAAAATTTGTTAATCGTTTAGTGCGATTTCTTTCTTTTTTTTAATCTTTTAATCAATTGTTACCTTTTTCTTTTTCAATTGGTCTTTTTTTTTATTTGTAATAAATTACCGTTTGATTCGAAATTTCAAACGGTAATTTTCTTTTTTTTCTTCTATTTGTAATTGCTACCGTTTTTAATTGTAATTGTTACCGTTTTTATTTATTTTAACTGTTACTATGAAATTTATAGTTTAATTACTAATTATATAATAATTGTCATCAAAGTGTTAATTAGCAATGTAATCATGCTATTTAATTAAACTACAAATTTAAGTTTCTTATGTTATCTTATATTTTAGTTTTATCCTAAATTCCATAATATTTCTTAACTTTTCCTAGTTTTTAAAACAAAATCCAACACTTTTACTAAAACTATCCTAATTAAAATGAAATTCTCCTAATTACTCCTAATTATAGAATGAGCTACACATATATAATCATGATTTATACCTTGCTAAAGTTAATTACTCAATAATTTTACTCAAATTACTCAGAAATTTATAGTTTAATTACTATTCATACAATAATTGTCATCAAAGTGTTAATTAGTAATATATTCATGAGGCATTTTTTAACCTACAAATCTAATTTTCCTATGTTATCCTAAATTTGAGTTTTATCCTAAATTCCATAATAGTTCTTAACTTTTCCTATCTTTTAAAACAAAATTCCAACACTCTTACTACAACTATCCTAATTAAAATGAAATTCTCCTAATAACTACTAATTATAGAATGAGTACACATGTAGAATCATGATTTACCTACTTAAACTTAATTACTAATTAATTTCACTCTAATTACTATAAAATATATAGTTTAGTTACTAATTATACAATAATAGTCATCAAAGTGTTAATTCTGAATGTAAGCATGTAATTTAATTTAACTAAAAATTTTATTTTGCCATTTTATGCTATATTTTAATTTTTTTCCAAAATTCCATAATATTTCATAACTTTTCCTAATTTTTATAACAAAACTCCATCACTTTTACTTAAACTATCCTAATTAAAATGAAATTCTCCTAATAACTACTAATTATAGAATGAGTACACATGTAGAATCATGATCTACCTACCTAACCTTAATTACTAATTAATTTTACTCTAATTACTATAAAATCTATAGTTTTATTACTAATTATACAATAATAGTATTAAAAGTGTTAATTCCTTATGTAAGCATGTAATTTAATTTAACTATAAATTTTTATTTTGCTATTTTATGCTATATTTTAATTTTTCCTAAATTCCGTAATATTTCACAACTTTCCTAATTTTTATAATAAAATTCCATCACTTTTACTAATACTATCCTAATTAAAGTGAAATCCTCCTAATTACTACTAATTAATTATGAAATGAGTACACATAATGTGGTCCTAATTACACTATAATTTTCTAATAACAAATAATTAAGACATGCATGCATGCTAGCTTAACATTCTAATTAACATTACTAATTGCATAAACAAATATAAAATGCTAAATATTAAATAAAAATTTAAAAACAAGCAAATATCCAACAAATACTATATTTTGCTAACAACATTCATAAACACAACAATATCAACATATAAAATGCCTAAAAACTAATTATAAGAATAAATAGAAAAAATTAAGAAATCTAAAACATACAATTTAATTATAGAAAATCGATTTTTTTTGCATAATAGTGTTCTCCAAACATTATTGAATAACATACCTTAATTTATTGTTGAATTTGGAGAGGAGTAGAGTGGATCTTAGAAAAACAATTAGGGTTTGGGAGTAGGGCCGAGTTTGGAGATGGTGTGGAAGAAGAAAATGAGGGAAAAAGAAGAAAAGGGGGAAAAGAAAAAAAATTAAAAATAAAATTAAAAATTTGTATCGCCCATGTCATGGCGTCCGATTGCTCGAACGTCTGACAGACAGCATGTCAGGCGTCCGAGCAATGGGACGCCATGACATGCGCTTTATCTTTTTTAATTAGTTATTACCGTTTGATTCAAATTTGAATCAAACGGTAATTTTTTTTTTTTTTTTTAAATTTGTTAATTGTTTAGTGCGATTTCTTTCTTTTTTTTAATCTTTTAATCAATTGTTACCTTTTTCTTTTTCAATTGGTAAGTTTCTTTTTTTTTTATTTGTAATAAATTACCGTTTGATTCGAAATTTCAAACGGTAATTTTTTTTTTTCTATTTGTAATTGCTACCGTTTTTAATTGTAATTGTTACCGTTTTTATTTTTTTTAACTGTTACTATGAAATTTATAGTTTAATTACTAATTATATAATAATTGTCATCAAAGTGTTAATTAGCAATGTAATCATGCTATTTAATTAAACTACAAATTTAATTTTCTTATGTTATCCTATATTTTAGTTTTATCCTAAATTCCATAATATTTATTAACTTTTCCTAATTTTTAAAACAAAATCCAACACTTTTACTAAAACTATCCTAATTAAAATGAAATTCTCCTAATTACTGCTAATTATAGAATGAGCTACACATATATAATCATGATTTATACCTTGCTAAAGTTAATTACTCAATATATTTACTCAAATTACTCTGAAATTTATAGTTTAATTACTATTCATACAATAATTGTCATCAAAGTGTTAATTAGTAATATATTCATGAGGCATTTTTTTAACCTACAAATCTAATTTTCCTATGTTATCCTAAATTTGAGTTTTATCCTAAATTCCATAATAGTTATTAACTTTTCCTATCTTTTAAAACCAAATTCCAACACTCTTACTACAACTATCCTAATTAAAATGAAATTCTCCTAATAACTACTATTTATAGAATGAGTACACATGTAGAATCATGATTTACCTACTTAAACTTAATTACTAATTAATTTCACTCTAATTACTATAAAGTCTATAGTTTAGTTACTAATTATACAATAATAGTCATCAAAGTGTTAATTCCGAATGTAAGCATGTAATTTAATTTAACTAAAAATTTTATTTTGCCATTTTATGCTATATTTTAATTTTTTTCCTAAATTCCATAATATTTCTGAACTTTTCCTATCTTTTAAAACAAAATTCCCACACTCTTACTTAAACTATCCTAATTAAAATGAAAATCTCCTAATAACTACTAATTATATAATGAGTACACATGTAGAATCATGATCTACCTACCTAAACTTAATTACTAATTAATTTTACTCTAATTACTATAAAATCTATAGTTTTATTACTAATTATACAATAATAGTATTAAAAGTGTTAATTGCTTATGTAAGCATGTAATTTAATTTAACTATAAATTTTATTTTGCTATTTTATGCTATATTTTAATTTTTCCTAAATTCCGTAATATTTCATAACTTTCCTAATTTTTATAATAAAATTCCATCACTTTTACTAAAACTATCCTAATTAAAGTGAAATCCTCCTAATTACTACTAATTAATTGTGAAATGAGTACACATAATGTGGTCCTAATTACACTATAATTTTCTAATAACAAATAATTAAGACATGCATGCATGCTAGCTTAACATTCTAATTAACATTACTAATTGCATAAACAAATATAAAATGCTAAATATTAAATAAAAATTAAAAAACAAGCAAATATCCAACAAATACTATATTTTGCTAACAACATTCATAAACACAACAATATCAACATATAAAATGCCTAAAAACTAATTATAAGAATAAATAGAAAAAATTAAGAAATCTAAAACATACAATTTAATTATAGAAAATCGATTTTTTTAGCATAATAGTGTTCTCCAAACATTATTGAATAACATACCTTAATTTATTGTTGAATTTAGAGAGGATTAGAGTGGATTTTAGAAAAACAATTAGGGTTTGGGAGTAGGGCCGAGTTTTGGAGATGGTGTGGAAGAAGAAAATGAGGGAAAAAGAAGAAAAGGGGGAAAAGAAAAAAAATTAAAAAAAAAATTAAAAATTTGTATCGCCCATGTCATGGCGTTCGATTGCTCGAACGTCTGACAGACAGCATGTCAGGCGACCGAGCAATGGGACGCCATGACATGCGCTTTATCTTTTTTAATTAGTTATTACCGTTTGATTCAAATTTGAATCAAACGGTAATTTTCTTTTTTTAAAAAAAAATTTGTTAATCGTTTAGTGCGATTTCTTTCTTTTTTTTAATCTTTTAATCAATTGTTACCTTTTTCTTTTTCAATTGTTAAGTTTCTTTTTTTTTTTTATTTGTAATAAATTACCGTTTGATTCGAAATTTCAAACGGTAATTTTCATTTTTTTTTTCTATTTGTAGTTGCTACCGTTTTTAATTGTAATTGTTACCGTTTTTATTTTTTTTAACTGTTACTATGAAATTTATAGTTTAAAAATTTTTTAGTAACAGTTAAAAAAAATAAAAACGGTAACAATTACAATTAAAAACGGTAGCAATTACAAATAGAAAAAAAAAAAAGAAAATTACCGTTTGAAATTTCGAATCAAACGGTAATTTATTACAAATAAAAAAAAAGAAACTTACCAATTGAAAAAGAAAAAAGGTAACAATTGATTAAAAGATTAAAAAAAAGAAAGAAATCGCACTAAACAATTAACAAATTTAAAAAAAAAAAAAATTACCGTTTGATTCAAATTTGAATCAAACGGTAATAACTAATTAAAAAAGATAAAGCGCATGTCATGGCGTCCCATTGCTCGGACGCCTGACATGCTGTCTGTCAGACGTTCGAGCAATCGGACGCCATGACATGGGCGATACAAATTTTTATTTTTTTTTTAATTTTTTTTCTTTTCCCCATTTTCTTCTTTTTCCCTCATTTTCTTCTTCCACACCATCTCCAAACTCGGCCCTACTCCCAAACCCTAATTGTTTTTCTAAGATCCACTCTAATCCTCTCCAAATTCAACAATAAATTAAGGTATGTTATTCAATAATGTTTGGAGAACACTATTATGCAAAAAAAATCGATTTTCTATAATTAAATTGTATGTTTTAGATTTCTTAATTTTTTCTATTTATTCTTATAATTAGTTTTTAGGCATTTTATATGTTGATATTGTTGTGTTTATGAATGTTGTTAGCAAAATATAGTATTTGTTGGATATTTGCTTGTTTTTTAATTTTTATTTAATATTTAGCATTTTATATTTGTTTATGCAATTAGTAATGTTAATTAGAATGTTAAGCTAGCATGCATGCATGTCTTAATTATTTGTTATTAGAAAATTATAGTGTAATTAGGACCACATTATGTGTACTCATTTCATAATTAATTAGTAGTAATTAGGAGGATTTCACTTTAATTAGGATAGTTTTAGTAAAAGTGATGGAATTTTATTATAAAAATTAGGAAAGTAGTGAAATATTACGGAATTTAGGAAAAATTAAAATATAGCATAAAATAGCAAAATAAAAATTTATAGTTAAATTAAATTACATGCTTACATTAGGAATTAACACTTTTAATACTATTATTGTATAATTAGTAATAAAACTATAGATTTTATAGTAATTAGAGTAAAATTAATTAGTAATTAAGGTTAGGTAGGTAGATCATGATTCTACATGTGTACTCATTGTATAATTAGTAGTTATTAGGAGAATTTCATTTTAATTAGGATAGTTTAAGTAAAAGTGATGGAGTTTTGTTATAAAAATTAGGAAAAGTTATGAAATATTATGGAATTTAGGAAAAAAATTAAAATATAGCATAAATTGGCAAAATAAAATTTTTAGTTAAATTAAATTACATGCTTACATTCGGAATTAACACTTTGATGACTATTATTGTATAATTAGTAATTAAACTATAGATTTTATAGTAATTAGAGTGAAATTAATTAGTAATTAAGTTTAAGTAGGTAAATCATGATTCTACATGTGTACTCATTCTATAATTAGTAGTTATTAGGAGAATTTCATTTTAATTACGATAGTTGTAGTAAGAGTGTTGGAATTTTGTTTTAAAAGATAGGAAAAGTTAAGAACTATTATGGAATTTAGGATAAAACTCAAATTTAGGATAACATAGGAAAATTAGATTTGTAGGTTAAAAAAATGCCTCATGAATATATTAGTAATTAACACTTTGATGACAATTATTGTATGAATAGTAATTAAACTATAAATTTCAGAGTAATTTGAGTAAAATTATTGAGTAATTAACTTTAGCAAGGTATAAATCATGATTATATATGTGTAGCTCATTCTATAATTAGCAGTAATTAGGAGAATTTCATTTTAATTAGGATAGTTTTAGTAAAAGTGTTGGATTTTGTTTTAAAAATTAGGAAAAGTTAAGAAATATTATGGAATTTAGGATAAAACTAAAATGTAGGATAACATAAGAAAATTAAATTTGTAGTTTAATTAAATAGCATGATTACATTGCTAATTAACACTTTGATAACAATTATTATATAATTAGTAATTAAACTATAAATTTCATAGTAACAGTTAAAAAAAATAAAAACGGTAACAATTACAATTAAAAACGGTAGCAATTACAAATAGAAAAAAAAAAAGAAAATTACCGTTTGAAATTTCGAATCAAACGGTAATTTATTACAAATAAAAAAAAAGAAACTTACCAATTGAAAAAGAAAAAAGGTAACAATTGATTAAAAGATTAAAAAAAAGAAAGAAATCGCACTAAACAATTAACAAATTTAAAAAAAAAAAAAATTACCGTTTGATTCAAATTTGAATCAAACCGTAATAACTAATTAAAAAAGATAAAGCGCATGTCATGGCGTCCCATTGCTCGGACGCCTGACATGCTGTCTGTCAGACGTTCGAGCAATCGGACGCCATGACATGGGCGATACAAATTTTTATTTTTTTTTTAATTTTTTTTCTTTTCCCCATTTTCTTCTTTTTCCCTCATTTTCTTCTTCCACACCATCTCCAAACTCGGCCCTACTCCCAAACCCTAATTGTTTTTCTAAGATCCACTCTAATCCTCTCCAAATTCAACAATAAATTAAGGTATGTTATTCAATAATGTTTGGAGAACACTATTATGCAAAAAAAATCGATTTTCTATAATTAAATTGTATGTTTTAGATTTCTTAATTTTTTCTATTTATTCTTATAATTAGTTTTTAGGCATTTTATATGTTGATATTGTTGTGTTTATGAATGTTGTTAGCAAAATATAGTATTTGTTGGATATTTGCTTGTTTTTTAATTTTTATTTAATATTTAGCATTTTATATTTGTTTATGCAATTAGTAATGTTAATTAGAATGTTAAGCTAGCATGCATGCATGTCTTAATTATTTGTTATTAGAAAATTATAGTGTAATTAGGACCACATTATGTGTACTCATTTCATAATTAATTAGTAGTAATTAGGAGGATTTCACTTTAATTAGGATAGTTTTAGTAAAAGTGATGGAATTTTATTATAAAAATTAGGAAAGTAGTGAAATATTACGGAATTTAGGAAAAATTAAAATATAGCATAAAATAGCAAAATAAAAATTTATAGTTAAATTAAATTACATGCTTACATTAGGAATTAACACTTTTAATACTATTATTGTATAATTAGTAATAAAACTATAGATTTTATAGTAATTAGAGTAAAATTAATTAGTAATTAAGGTTAGGTAGGTAGATCATGATTCTACATGTGTACTCATTGTATAATTAGTAGTTATTAGGAGAATTTCATTTTAATTAGGATAGTTTAAGTAAAAGTGATGGAGTTTTGTTATAAAAATTAGGAAAAGTTATGAAATATTATGGAATTTAGGAAAAAAATTAAAATATAGCATAAATTGGCAAAATAAAATTTTTAGTTAAATTAAATTACATGCTTACATTCGGAATTAACACTTTGATGACTATTATTGTATAATTAGTAATTAAACTATAGATTTTATAGTAATTAGAGTGAAATTAATTAGTAATTAAGTTTAAGTAGGTAAATCATGATTCTACATGTGTACTCATTCTATAATTAGTAGTTATTAGGAGAATTTCATTTTAATTACGATAGTTGTAGTAAGAGTGTTGGAATTTTGTTTTAAAAGATAGGAAAAGTTAAGAACTATTATGGAATTTAGGATAAAACTCAAATTTAGGATAACATAGGAAAATTAGATTTGTAGGTTAAAAAAATGCCTCATGAATATATTAGTAATTAACACTTTGATGACAATTATTGTATGAATAGTAATTAAACTATAAATTTCAGAGTAATTTGAGTAAAATTATTGAGTAATTAACTTTAGCAAGGTATAAATCATGATTATATATGTGTAGCTCATTCTATAATTAGCAGTAATTAGGAGAATTTCATTTTAATTAGGATAGTTTTAGTAAAAGTGTTGGATTTTGTTTTAAAAATTAGGAAAAGTTAAGAAATATTATGGAATTTAGGATAAAACTAAAATGTAGGATAACATAAGAAAATTAAATTTGTAGTTTAATTAAATAGCATGATTACATTGCTAATTAACACTTTGATAACAATTATTATATAATTAGTAATTAAACTATAAATTTCATAGTAACAGTTAAAAAAAATAAAAACGGTAACAATTACAATTAAAAACGGTAGCAATTACAAATAGAAAAAAAAAAAAGAAAATTACCGTTTGAAATTTCGAATCAAACGGTAATTTATTACAAATAAAAAAAAAGAAACTTACCAATTGAAAAAGAAAAAAGGTAACAATTGATTAAAAGATTAAAAAAAAGAAAGAAATCGCACTAAACAATTAACAAATTTAAAAAAAAAAAAAAATTACCGTTTGATTCAAATTTGAATCAAACCGTAATAACTAATTAAAAAAGATAAAGCGCATGTCATGGCGTCCCATTGCTCGGACGCCTGACATGCTGTCTGTCAGACGTTCGAGCAATCGGACGCCATGACATGGGCGATACAAATTTTTATTTTTTTTTTAATTTTTTTTCTTTTCCCCATTTTCTTCTTTTTCCCTCATTTTCTTCTTCCACACCATCTCCAAACTCGGCCCTACTCCCAAACCCTAATTGTTTTTCTAAGATCCACTCTAATCCTCTCCAAATTCAACAATAAATTAAGGTATGTTATTCAATAATGTTTGGAGAACACTATTATGCAAAAAAAATCGATTTTCTATAATTAAATTGTAGGTTTTAGATTTCTTAATTTTTTCTATTTATTCTTATAATTAGTTTTTAGGCATTTTATATGTTGATATTGTTGTGTTTATGAATGTTGTTAGCAAAATATAGTATTTGTTGGATATTTGCTTGTTTTTTAATTTTTATTTAATATTTAGCATTTTATATTTGTTTATGCAATTAGTAATGTTAATTAGAATGTTAAGCTAGCATGCATGCATGTCTTAATTATTTGTTATTAGAAAATTATAGTGTAATTAGGACCACATTATGTGTACTCATTTCATAATTAATTAGTAGTAATTAGGAGGATTTCACTTTAATTAGGATAGTTTTAGTAAAAGTGATGGAATTTTATTATAAAAATTAGGAAAGTAGTGAAATATTACGGAATTTAGGAAAAATTAAAATATAGCATAAAATAGCAAAATAAAAATTTATAGTTAAATTAAATTACATGCTTACATTAGGAATTAACACTTTTAATACTATTATTGTATAATTAGTAATAAAACTATAGATTTTATAGTAATTAGAGTAAAATTAATTAGTAATTAAGGTTAGGTAGGTAGATCATGATTCTACATGTGTACTCATTGTATAATTAGTAGTTATTAGGAGAATTTCATTTTAATTAGGATAGTTTAAGTAAAAGTGATGGAGTTTTGTTATAAAAATTAGGAAAAGTTATGAAATATTATGGAATTTAGGAAAAAAATTAAAATATAGCATAAATTGGCAAAATAAAATTTTTAGTTAAATTAAATTACATGCTTACATTCGGAATTAACACTTTGATGACTATTATTGTATAATTAGTAATTAAACTATAGATTTTATAGTAATTAGAGTGAAATTAATTAGTAATTAAGTTTAAGTAGGTAAATCATGATTCTACATGTGTACTCATTCTATAATTAGTAGTTATTAGGAGAATTTCATTTTAATTACGATAGTTGTAGTAAGAGTGTTGGAATTTTGTTTTAAAAGATAGGAAAAGTTAAGAACTATTATGGAATTTAGGATAAAACTCAAATTTAGGATAACATAGGAAAATTAGATTTGTAGGTTAAAAAAATGCCTCATGAATATATTAGTAATTAACACTTTGATGACAATTATTGTATGAATAGTAATTAAACTATAAATTTCAGAGTAATTTGAGTAAAATTATTGAGTAATTAACTTTAGCAAGGTATAAATCATGATTATATATGTGTAGCTCATTCTATAATTAGCAGTAATTAGGAGAATTTCATTTTAATTAGGATAGTTTTAGTAAAAGTGTTGGATTTTGTTTTAAAAATTAGGAAAAGTTAAGAAATATTATGGAATTTAGGATAAAACTAAAATGTAGGATAACATAAGAAAATTAAATTTGTAGTTTAATTAAATAGCATGATTACATTGCTAATTAACACTTTGATAACAATTATTATATAATTAGTAATTAAACTATAAATTTCATAGTAACAGTTAAAAAAAATAAAAACGGTAACAATTACAATTAAAAACGGTAGCAATTACAAATAGAAAAAAAAAAAGAAAATTACCGTTTGAAATTTCGAATCAAACGGTAATTTATTACAAATAAAAAAAAAGAAACTTACCAATTGAAAAAGAAAAAAGGTAACAATTGATTAAAAGATTAAAAAAAAGAAAGAAATCGCACTAAACAATTAACAAATTTAAAAAAAAAAAAAATTACCGTTTGATTCAAATTTGAATCAAACCGTAATAACTAATTAAAAAAGATAAAGCGCATGTCATGGCGTCCCATTGCTCGGACGCCTGACATGCTGTCTGTCAGACGTTCGAGCAATCGGACGCCATGACATGGGCGATACAAATTTTTATTTTTTTTTTAATTTTTTTTCTTTTCCCCATTTTCTTCTTTTTCCCTCATTTTCTTCTTCCACACCATCTCCAAACTCGGCCCTACTCCCAAACCCTAATTGTTTTTCTAAGATCCACTCTAATCCTCTCCAAATTCAACAATAAATTAAGGTATGTTATTCAATAATGTTTGGAGAACACTATTATGCAAAAAAAATCGATTTTCTATAATTAAATTGTATGTTTTAGATTTCTTAATTTTTTCTATTTATTCTTATAATTAGTTTTTAGGCATTTTATATGTTGATATTGTTGTGTTTATGAATGTTGTTAGCAAAATATAGTATTTGTTGGATATTTGCTTGTTTTTTAATTTTTATTTAATATTTAGCATTTTATATTTGTTTATGCAATTAGTAATGTTAATTAGAATGTTAAGCTAGCATGCATGCATGTCTTAATTATTTGTTATTAGAAAATTATAGTGTAATTAGGACCACATTATGTGTACTCATTTCATAATTAATTAGTAGTAATTAGGAGGATTTCACTTTAATTAGGATAGTTTTAGTAAAAGTGATGGAATTTTATTATAAAAATTAGGAAAGTAGTGAAATATTACGGAATTTAGGAAAAATTAAAATATAGCATAAAATAGCAAAATAAAAATTTATAGTTAAATTAAATTACATGCTTACATTAGGAATTAACACTTTTAATACTATTATTGTATAATTAGTAATAAAACTATAGATTTTATAGTAATTAGAGTAAAATTAATTAGTAATTAAGGTTAGGTAGGTAGATCATGATTCTACATGTGTACTCATTGTATAATTAGTAGTTATTAGGAGAATTTCATTTTAATTAGGATAGTTTAAGTAAAAGTGATGGAGTTTTGTTATAAAAATTAGGAAAAGTTATGAAATATTATGGAATTTAGGAAAAAAATTAAAATATAGCATAAATTGGCAAAATAAAATTTTTAGTTAAATTAAATTACATGCTTACATTCGGAATTAACACTTTGATGACTATTATTGTATAATTAGTAATTAAACTATAGATTTTATAGTAATTAGAGTGAAATTAATTAGTAATTAAGTTTAAGTAGGTAAATCATGATTCTACATGTGTACTCATTCTATAATTAGTAGTTATTAGGAGAATTTCATTTTAATTACGATAGTTGTAGTAAGAGTGTTGGAATTTTGTTTTAAAAGATAGGAAAAGTTAAGAACTATTATGGAATTTAGGATAAAACTCAAATTTAGGATAACATAGGAAAATTAGATTTGTAGGTTAAAAAAATGCCTCATGAATATATTAGTAATTAACACTTTGATGACAATTATTGTATGAATAGTAATTAAACTATAAATTTCAGAGTAATTTGAGTAAAATTATTGAGTAATTAACTTTAGCAAGGTATAAATCATGATTATATATGTGTAGCTCATTCTATAATTAGCAGTAATTAGGAGAATTTCATTTTAATTAGGATAGTTTTAGTAAAAGTGTTGGATTTTGTTTTAAAAATTAGGAAAAGTTAAGAAATATTATGGAATTTAGGATAAAACTAAAATGTAGGATAACATAAGAAAATTAAATTTGTAGTTTAATTAAATAGCATGATTACATTGCTAATTAACACTTTGATAACAATTATTATATAATTAGTAATTAAACTATAAATTTCATAGTAACAGTTAAAAAAAATAAAAACGGTAACAATTACAATTAAAAACGGTAGCAATTACAAATAGAAAAAAAAAAAGAAAATTACCGTTTGAAATTTCGAATCAAACGGTAATTTATTACAAATAAAAAAAAAGAAACTTACCAATTGAAAAAGAAAAAAGGTAACAATTGATTAAAAGATTAAAAAAAAGAAAGAAATCGCACTAAACAATTAACAAATTTAAAAAAAAAAAAAATTACCGTTTGATTCAAATTTGAATCAAACCGTAATAACTAATTAAAAAAGATAAAGCGCATGTCATGGCGTCCCATTGCTCGGACGCCTGACATGCTGTCTGTCAGACGTTCGAGCAATCGGACGCCATGACATGGGCGATACAAATTTTTATTTTTTTTTTAATTTTTTTTCTTTTCCCCATTTTCTTCTTTTTCCCTCATTTTCTTCTTCCACACCATCTCCAAACTCGGCCCTACTCCCAAACCCTAATTGTTTTTCTAAGATCCACTCTAATCCTCTCCAAATTCAACAATAAATTAAGGTATGTTATTCAATAATGTTTGGAGAACACTATTATGCAAAAAAAATCGATTTTCTATAATTAAATTGTATGTTTTAGATTTCTTAATTTTTTCTATTTATTCTTATAATTAGTTTTTAGGCATTTTATATGTTGATATTGTTGTGTTTATGAATGTTGTTAGCAAAATATAGTATTTGTTGGATATTTGCTTGTTTTTTAATTTTTATTTAATATTTAGCATTTTATATTTGTTTATGCAATTAGTAATGTTAATTAGAATGTTAAGCTAGCATGCATGCATGTCTTAATTATTTGTTATTAGAAAATTATAGTGTAATTAGGACCACATTATGTGTACTCATTTCATAATTAATTAGTAGTAATTAGGAGGATTTCACTTTAATTAGGATAGTTTTAGTAAAAGTGATGGAATTTTATTATAAAAATTAGGAAAGTTGTGAAATATTACGGAATTTAGGAAAAATTAAAATATAGCATAAAATAGCAAAATAAAAATTTATAGTTAAATTAAATTACATGCTTACATTAGGAATTAACACTTTTAATACTATTATTGTATAATTAGTAATAAAACTATAGATTTTATAGTAATTAGAGTAAAATTAATTAGTAATTAAGGTTAGGTAGGTAGATCATGATTCTACATGTGTACTCATTGTATAATTAGTAGTTATTAGGAGAATTTCATTTTAATT